>CM068957.1:35680269-35703388 GCA_035128595.1 Eptatretus atami
TCAGTTTCAGGTCAGGTCAGTATGGGAGCATGCGCCAGAGCAGCGCGTCGCTGCGTCCACTTTCCGCCGTACTACAGGGGCCTCCATCTGGCCATCCCCGGGCAGATGCCTGGCCCATCCCAATCTCCTTGAGATGCCGATCAACCTGATGCAACCACAAGGCACGTGGTCGGCCCATTGGCCTCCTCACTCACGAGGCTCCCTCACTGAGAGAATAAGATGAGCAGGATCAGCATCAGGAAAACGAGCCACATGTCCATACAGCTGCAGCTGACGCTCACTGACTATGCAGGTAACAAATCTCACTTGAGTCTCTCTCAGCAACCGCTCTTGGACACAAAGTCCGACCAGCGATAGCCAAGGATTCTCCGAAGAGACCTGGTGCCAAAGGAATTAAGTCTCCGTCTCAGATCCTTGGTCAGAGTCCAAGTCTCACATCCATAGAGCAAGACTGGAAGCACAAGGACCTGAAGACTCGGACTTTCGTCCTCCTGCACAGGTACTGGCAAGCGCCACACTCCATTATCCAGTGAATCCATGACTCCCCAGGCTCGACAGATGTCTGTGGACCTCTGACTCACAGCCAGCAGAGACATGAATATCACTGCCGAGGTAAGTGAATCTCTCCACGACCTCAACATCCTCACCACAAACAGACACAGACAGGACAGCAGCATCCAAGATGTCATTGAAAGCCTCGATCTTAGTTTTGACCCAGGAAACCCGTAATCCCAGCGGCTCCGACTCTTCATTCAGCACCTCGAGGGCCCCCAAAAGGATATCTAAAGTCTCCGCAAAGATGACTGCATCATCTGCGAAATCAAGGTCAGAGATATTGACATTCCCAAACGATGCAACGCAGCTTGATCTCTCCGACATCCTCCCTAGAATCCAGTCCATACAAGTGCTGAAAAGTGTGGGGGCCAGTACACACCCCTGATGAACTCCAGTAACAACTAGAAATAAGTCAGAGATGGTACCACCACATCTCACAGCACTCTCAGTACCAGAGTAGAGTTCAGACATCAGATCGATCAGTTTTGGTGGCACCCCACGAAGACCAAGAATCCTCCAGAGGGCATCCCGATTCACTGAATCGATCGCTTTACAGAGATCAACATAAGCTGCAAGCAGCCCCTGCCGAAACTCTCTTCTGTGTTCGGTGAGGACCCGAAGAGCAAGGATACGGTCAATCGTTGACCTCTTTGGTGTAAAGCCTGACTGCTCTGGACGCTGGTGCTCAAGCAGATGGTGGCGAACCCTATCAAGAATTATCCGAGCAAAGACCTTGCCGGCACTGAGAGCAGCGTCACCCCTCGGTCGTTGTTGCAGTCTTGGCGATCATCCTTCCCTTTCCAGAGAGGGACAACAAGGCCCCTCTTCCAGTCAGTTGGGATGATGCTTGTGTTCCAGCAGAGCACAGAACTGCATGCAACGACATGAGTACAGCATTTGCACCAGCCTTGAGAAGTTGAGCATGGATGCCACCGATCCCTAGAGCTTTACCCCATTTCAACCGGTTCACCGCAGCCTGTGTTCCACAAGCGAAGGTGGACCACAGTTGATTGAGGGTCAGCAACAGGGATTATAACACCCCTGACATCCAACTTGACAGCTGGTGGATCAGCCTGGTACAACTGCTCAAAGCAACCGGCCCAGCGGGCCTTCACTTTGGACTCCTCTGTCAAGAGCTTACCACCCTCTGCTCTCACTGCAGTACACCGAGGGATGGGCTAAGATGAACGCAATGCGCGAATTCCCCTGTAAGCAGGACGAGAATCCCTTGACCACAGGTGATGCTCTACCCCTCACAGATTCCTACACATAGGCCTCCTTGTCCACCCCTAGCGCAAGTACAGTTTTACGCCTCAGCTCCCTGAACAGCTCAGCTCTGCCATTCAGCCTGGCCCTGCAACTCTGGTCAATGGTATCCAGTGTCCCTTGAGAGACAAAATTCTTCTTTGCCCTGCGGTGAGTTCCAAGACATCCACTGGCAACATCAAGGCCGGTGTCTTGAAGGTACTCCACAACTCTTCAGGACCTCCCAAAGCACCCAGACCCCCAAATCTCCACTCAGCTTGTTTGCAAACTCCTCAGCTACCCTCTCATCCTTAAGCTTGCCAACATCCAGCCTAGGCTGGGATGGTACCATTCTCCTGGATTTAAGGTGCAACTTCAGAGTTGTTACAACAAGCCGTGGTCAGTATTGAGGAACTGAGCACTCCGGTAGACCCTGCAGTTCTGATCATCCTCCAGCGACCATCAACGAGGACATGGTCAATCTCCTTTGCCACACAGCCAGCGTTGGAATACCAAGTCCAGCGATGAGCTTGTGGACGCTGAAACCATGAACCAGCGACCCTAAGTCCATGACTTCTTGCAAAGTCAAGGAACTTAGTGCTATTCAGGTTCACAGTTCCAGACCCATGGGGCCAACACATGTTTCATAACCATCCCTTTCAGTTCCAATCGATGCATTGAAATCCCCCAAGACGAGAAGTGTATCTCGTCTGGGCACTGATCAACCACAGACTCGAGCGTGGCGTAGAATGCATCCCTCATGGTGAGATCACTCGCCTCAGTCGGAGCATAAACAGAGACCAGGGAAATGACACCCAAGGAGTGATGAATCCTTAGCTCAGAATACGCTCGTTGACCCGTGTTACCTCAATTATCATTGGGGTCAGCTTATTGGACACAGCAACAGCAACTCCTTGGGAATGGTAACCATCAGAGCAGCCAGACCAATAGTAGGTGTAACCACTCACCATGATCTCGCCGCAATCCGGTCTCCGAAACTCAGAGAGTGCTGCAATACCGATGTCCAAACGCTTGAGCTCAGATGATAACAGAGACAGGTGATCATCCTCTCTTAGGGATAGGACATTCCAGGCACCCACCCGAAGGGACCGCCTCAGGTTAACTCAAGGAGACCGCCGTCTGGTGGACGACACCTCAGCACCACTCCAACACACTCTCCCACAATCTGACCCGGGAATGTTACCCCGTGGTTTCCCTCCTATCATCAAAGGTTGGGGTCCGAAGACTTTGCCCAAATCCCGTCATCCGGTGAGCTTCCCTGTTAAGGGAAGCTGCACAGGAGGTACTCCCACGGAGTGGGTTTTCAGATTTCTTTGCGTTTTTGTGTTTTGCGGAATGAAGGGTTTTACGGTGGCCGGAGTGCAAATCCTGCACCAACCTCCTAGGAGGACGTCCACAGACACAGTTGGGCACTAGATATGGATGGCCATTGGCAACCAAGGAGCGCCTCCACCCTTTGATAGGTTTTGTTTTTAATCCTGCTGGGTGTCCATATCCAAACACCCTCCTCACCAAAAAACCTGGTGGGGGAGACGGTTTAGTCGCCGCCAACCCGACCATGGAACAGGTTAGTACAGGTTTACATGATACCTGTAGCAAGTCACAGATCTAATCTGGCCTGACATGACATCAGATCAGTGTTCATCATCAACAATATCCTGTTCCCTTTACAAAGCAGGCCTCCACGGACAGGTGGCAAGAAAGAAGCCATTACTAAAAAAGATGCTTCTAAAAGCTCATATGGAGTTTGCAAAAAAGCATCTTCATGATACTGCAGATATGTGGAGAAACGTTTTGTGGTCAGACGAGACAAAAACTGAACTTTTGGATCTAAATTCAAAGCGTTACATCTGGTGCAACCTACACTGCACATCACCCAGTCAACACCATCCCTACTGTCAAGCATGATGGTGGCAGCATCATGTTTTGGGGCTGTTTTTCATCAGCAGGGATGATAATCTTATCAGGATAGAAGGGACAATGGACCGTGCAAAGTACAGGAGAATCCTTGATGAAAACCTGCTTGAGTCAGCCATGAATCTGAAACTGGGTAGGAGATTCACATTTCAGCAGGACGATGATCCAAAGCACAAAGCTAAAGCTACACTAGAGTGGCTGAATAAGAAGAAAATTCATGTTCTTGAGTGGCCCGGTCGAAGTCCTGACTTGAACCCAATTTAACATTTATGGCAAGACTTGAAGATTGCAGTCCATCGACGATCCCATCAAACTTAGCAGAACGAGAGCAATTGTCAGGTGAAGAATGGAGAAAGATTTCAGCATCTCACTGTGTAAATCTGGAGAGACCTACCCCAAAAGAGTCATAACAGTCATTGCTGAAAATCTGCTTCCACCAAGTACTGACCGAAGGAGATGAATACATTACAACCAGTGAGTTTTGATTAGTACATGTGTTATTTCAGGTATTCCTGACATGTAAACTCCTTCAACTACAACAGTGTTTAGTTTGATCTCTTCATTTATGAATAAAAAAGTTAATTTTGAAAAATTGTTTCTACATAATTCATTTAAATGTGGCATTATTTGTAGGGGGTGAACACTTTTCATTTCTTGCCAACTTGAACCTTTAATATATTGTTTTTATACTTTGTTGCAGTCAGATTTCATTTTAAGACGGTATTTCATTGAGACTGTCTACATACTACAACATTTCAGAAATAAGCAGAGTATGTACTGAAGCCACATGTATAATAGTTTAGTTGAGTGAGCAAAAATCCCTTTTCCGGCCTGATCTCATTAGTGAGCCAGCTTGGTTTTTTAATGACAATTCATGTCATTGACATTCCCTGAAGAAGAGCCCAATTTCCAGATGCTTAGAATCCAAATCGTTAATACTGCCGCCCTTCAGCAAGATTTGAACCCACAATCTCGAGGGTGCTAGTCAAAGATTGCTGACACCACACCATTCACAGGACGGAATATTGAGTGGCAGAATCAGTGCCTCTGAGGATCAGACAGGGGTCACCTTCAGCATATGGCAAGTAATGCTGAAAGACTGCTCTTTGACCCGGTAGTACAAGGTCATTTAAATCACTTTACCCAGTGATGGACCCTTCTTCTGGAGAGGTGTTTATTTATCAGTCATTCAATGATGTCACCTTGGATGTTGAAAGATGTTCATCAACCACTGACTATCAATATTCCATGTTATATTTTAAATTCCAGCAATTATGTGAAATATTTTACATCTATACCTTGCCTCATTTTTCTGCAGTCATTTCTAACAAACATTTTGCAGTGTTGTTTTCTTCCATAGATTTGGTCATGGTCATTGTCAAACTAACTTGCATTGCGCAGTTATGTCTCATTTTGCTTGCAATTGCATTGCTTTCATTGCTCTTCAAACAGTGTTTGTTTCTCAACAGCAACATTATTCAGGAGGTCCTTAAAGACCATCGAGTGCACAACTACGAACAATTTGCTCGAAGTGTTCTTCGTCTTCCTTCTCGGGTTTCATGTCCAGTAAGGTCCTTTGCATAAACTCTAGAATTGTAGTCTACATTATGCGAGACAATTGCAATGTCCTGGAGGGAATATTGATACAATACATGGTGAATGTGCAAGTCCTGATCAACTTTTACAGATTTTAATTTTTTAACAAATGCTGATTACTTGTAAGTAACTATACTACATTTTGTCTTTGAACAGACCCCCCCCCCATCTTGGACATACAGAACCTCGCAGATCATTCAAGGTCATTGTTTGATTTAGTGACATCCTGAACAAGTTTCCTGCTTGCCCGGTTGCTAAGTTTGTTTGGGTGACCTGATCTGGGTAGAGTCTGGGTGGTATGATGTGTCTTCCATTTCTTAATGATGGATTTCACCGAACTTAAAGGGATAATGAGTGACTTTAAAATCTTCTTATAACCCTCTCCTGAATGATGTTTCTCCACCACTTTATGTCTGACTTCTTTGTAAAGCTCCTTGGTCTTCCTGTTTGGCTTGTTGGTTGACCAAGTCAGTTGCACCTTAAAACTCCTTAGAAAAGTGGGGAAGCTTAATTTAAAGTTAAACCACTGATTACATTCAGGTGAAACCTATTAGTTATTTTGTCATCTTTCAAACAAATAATTTGCTCCTGACATTATTTGGGTTAATTAGGCAGAGGGTTTGAATACTCTGCAACTGAGAATCACCTGATTGTTTTTTTAATATGAACAATGTCAAGGCTCTTATAAGAACTGACACACAGAACATATAACAAGGGGAGCAGGAGACAAGAGGGGTGGGAAAGGGAAGCAGAAAACAGGGAATAGACACATCAGGAGATCTGTGGAAGGGAGCGGGATGGGGTAGGGTACACGGTAAACAAGATGGACACTACAGGGACTTTCGGGAAGGAAAGCAGGGAATGTAAAGGAGGTGGGTTTGGGATGGATTAATGGGGGTAGAAAAGATCGTGGTTTTGGATGGGGGAAAATAAGAGATGGTGGTGACAGCTATTTTGAAGACCTGGAGGGAAGAGTGGGATTGAAGAGAGTGTGGGAGTTTATTCATGCCAGGTGTTGGCTTAATGGTTAGGGTGGTGGGCTTCGGATCCTGAGTTCAAATCCCAATTGGCTGTTGAATTAATACCAGGTGGGGTTGACTGCCTGTCATCCTTCCGAGGTCGGCAAAAATGAGTGCCAGCTTGCTGGTAACCTGTGTCAGAGTGGTGACCTGTCCACAATTGTGCACAATAGCCAAGGAGACTGCTTCAGCTGTACCAACGCTCTGCACAGAGTATGGTCCGAATGGATGGATGGGAGTTTATTCCACAGGTGGGAAAAAGAGGAATGAAAGAGTGAAGGTCAGCAGTGATTCTTGATTTTGGTAGATTAACCAGAAGTGGGTCGCTGGCGGACCTTGAGCGCCCTGCGGAGACATGGACGGGACAGATAGCAGACAGAGCAATGGTGGGGGTGGGCGGGGGGAGGCCGGAGAGGAGATGCTAGAAGACAGAAAGACCACCGACCTGCCTGCAGTGAGAGTGAGAGACCCAAAGACTCAACCTCATCGTGGGAGATACCAATGATCTTAAATGCCTTGGTTTCCACAGCATGACGTCAAGAAAGGTGAGAGGCGGGAGCACCAGCCAAGAGGAGAGCAGTACTACATCAGTCTGTGGATGAAAGCTTTGTACGTGGTCAGGAGCTCAGGTGTCCCAAGGAGGGCCTTTTCACGATGGAGGATGCCCAATTGGTGACTGGCTTTGGAGCCAGCTTGGAAATGTGGCTTTCCCAGGAAAGATCATGGCAGGAAGTGAGGCCCAAAAGTTTGAATGAGAGAACTTCTCTGTTAATCTCTGAGGATTTTCTCTGTTAATCTAACTTATTCACATTTTATCTGAATTTTTTGAGCATTATCACTTTGGAATAGTTTGTGAAGACTATGTGTTAAGTTTGATTTGAAAGCATCATGAAATAAGCTCAGGTGGCATCAAAATGTGAAAACGTGCGAGGGGGTGAATTATTTTGTTGGCCACTATAGATATAATGTTGAAACAGAACTCATGGTGAAAGATGAAGATTTTAGACATCAAAGTGAAAAGACACATCTGTGTATAAAGAAGTTCTACCTCCTATTTACACATGTCTGCGATGGAGTGGCGATCTGTCCAGGATTGGTCCTAGCCGAGAAACGTCTCGATTTGAGAGTGAATACTCGGACAAATCTCTGTAAATAGTATGGGCCTCTATTATTTATTTACACGTGTACATTAATTTATATCCTCGAGAAGGTGATTGCAAAGCTTGATTGAAGTTGTTGTTCGTCTTTGAAAGTGTTGAAGAATCACAGTTAATAAATTTATCATTAGCTGTCTTAGTTAATGATATAATTATACAGTAGGTTACCCTTTTACACTCCCAGAAGGCTTTCCGTGGTATCCGCCATATTTTCCCATCATGGCATGTCCCTTTTTCATCAGATGTTTGGCCATTTTCCCAAGTGTGGCAATGGCATCCACTACATTTAAACGATGCAGTGCAGCACTACTTTGGTCTCGGTATTATTCGAACTGATCAGCAACTTGTGACGTCTGTCAACTGTCATCATCTTTCATGTTGGCCTGCATAAAACCATTTTGACAAGTAATTAGTCTTTCTGTTTGTCTATCTGACCAGATCCTTTGATTGAGGCTAGTGAATGAAGCTAACATCATCCAACATCCCACAACTCAATCTAGCTTTTACTCTCATGGTCCATTCCATTTATTGACCCCTAAGATATCAGTTGTTTTCAGGTTTGTAATATCTGCAAGGAGGATGCTTCTCTCATGGAGCACGTGGTTTGTGAATGGACAGCTTCTGTCAGCTGTGTGGCACGTCGACGGCCTCCATCGGCCACGTGGCCCATGGACTGTCTCTGTCGGCCGCGTGGTGCATGGACTGCCTCCGTCAGCCGCGTGGCACGTGGACTGTCTCTGTCGGCCGTGTGGCGCGTGAACTGCTTCCGTCAGTCGCGTGGCACGTGGACTGCCTCCGTCGGCCGCGTGACATGTGGACTGCCTCCGTCGGCCGTGTGGCGCGTGGACTGCCTCCGTCGGCCGCGTGGCACGTGGACTGCCTCCGTCGGCCGCGTGGCACGTGGACTGCCTCCGTCGGCCGCGTGGCACGTGGCCTGCCTCCGTCGGCCGCGTGGCACGTGGACTGCCTCCGTCGGCCGCGTGGCACGTGGACTGCCTCCGTCGGCCGCGTGGCACGTGGACTGCCTCCGTCGGCCGCGTGGCACGTGGACTGCCTCCGTCGGCCGCGTGGCACGTGGACTGCCTCCGTCGGCCGCGTGGCACGTGGACTGCCTCCGTCGGCCGCGTGGCACGTGGACTGCCTCCGTCGGTCGCGTGGCACGTGGACTGCCTCCGTCGGCCACGTGGTACGTGATTGCCTCCATCAGCCGCGTGGGGCGTGGACTGCCTCCGTCGGCCGCGTGACACGTGGACTGCCTCCGTCGGCCATGTGGACTGCCTCCGTCGGCCATGTGGTGCACGGAGGCATGGCGCATAGACTGCCTCCGTCGGCCGTGTGACGCATGGGCGACGTCTGTTGCCATGTGGCACGTGGACAGCCCCCATAGGCCGCGTGGCAGATGGCTGGCCCCCATTGGCCGCGTGGCACATGGACAGTCTCTGCAGACTGCGTGGATGCCCCCCGTCTGCTGTGTGGCACATGAACTGCATCTGTCTGTGTGGTGCATGGACGGCCTCCATTGGTTGCATGGTGCCTGGGTAGCCTCCCTTAGATGCATGGCTCATGGACGGCCTTCATCAGCTGTAATCTTTACTACAGACCTGGCAATGTGGTATATTACTACAGACCTAGCACTGATGAGCACAAATGCCATATTGAAATCCTTGAAAACACGTTGTGACTTTATTGATGTCACATGCTTGTTATGACATCTACCTCAATGAGATCCC
Organism: Eptatretus atami; assembly: GCA_035128595.1. Lineage (NCBI taxonomy): Eukaryota > Metazoa > Chordata > Myxini > Myxiniformes > Myxinidae > Eptatretus > Eptatretus atami. Next base: position 35,689,510 of record CM068957.1, read on the forward strand.
CTTATGTATTTGGTGGCTCATGACCGGTTGCGAAACACGTCATATAGTGTTTCAGCCAACCATGGACAATGCGTGGATTGGTGGATTGTTCTGTTTGGTGTTGCTTCCATATAAACACATGACAGTACTCGTGTTTCTGGGATGTCATATTGAAATCCCATATACTGTGTTGATTTGTCCACTGTCGACATGAATTGCAAGGACATTCGTAAAATTTTACTCTTGTCTCCACCCCCAAACCATTTTATTGGCAATGTGATGATGCAGTGATTATGCACGGTTGCTACAAGCAGTTTTGATCTCATTGCATTGCTCAGTGGCTGTTGTAAGTCATCAAAGGAAGGATTCCTCTTGTATGGGTTTGTAAAGGATGTGGTACAGCATGATTGGTCAGTTTGCTTTGTGCAATGAATCCAAAAATGGCTTTCACTGATAATGCATTCACCACCAAGCTGTGCGTTTTTTTTCTGATATGGAGGTAAAGTGAAAAATTATTTCATGATCAGATCTCCTCATTTGAATTTTGACTTTTGTTTCACTTTAATGGGATTGAAAGGACACAAAGGAAAGATAACCCAGATGTCTCCTGATTAAAATAGGATTACGAACTTCAGGAAGTTGGCTTTTGTTGATAAGATCGTCTGTTTAATCTATGTTCCTACTGGAGCATTAGATGCACTGATATGCCACTTTCCCACATTTGCATCACCAGAATAGTGGTTTGCAAGATACTTGAAAAACTAGTGGCCAATGTACATGGTGCCTCATAAATAGTTATGCTGTTTTAAATGCTTCGAACTTTGTTGGTTGGCCTATGTTTATGAAACTGGTATCACTAGGAGTAACTCAGAACGTCTTTAAATCAGGAAATTTGGTCTAAAATGTAATGAAACTATAACAACAGTAATTTTAGTCCCATGATAGATATTCTGCCATTATGAACACTTTCTTCAATTAGCTGTAACATTTTTTCCTCAATCCATCATCGGATTGCCATGAGACTTCTGGTTACCTGTTAATCAGAAAAGAATCATAATCCAAACATAAATTAATGTAATAGGTACTTTTTTTTAAAAGTTGCAGTTACCAATCATTCCAGTCTCATAATAATCATTGCAATAAAAACCAAAACTACATATACGCATTTAAGACCGTGTCACTTTTTATCGGACACCCTGCAAATGAAGCCTGTTTTGAGTTCAAAAGCAATTGTGTGGTTGATACAAGCTATAGGTTTGTCTGTATTTCTGGGAAGACTTACCTGTTTGGATGTCCAACGCGCAGCAAATCCTCCACACGTGCCAGGATGAACTTTGCCATCTCAGGTGTCAGTGAATGCAATGACAGCAATATGTTCCGCACCTCGGCCTCCGAGGGATTTCCGGTAAGTATGCGTTCCGCTGCAGCCACGCGCACCGTCTTCTCGTAGATTTGATTACTTTGATGATAAATGCGATTCATGGCAGAATTCACCTGGTGGAGGACGTTGAGCTGAAACCTTGTCTTGTTCTCTTATAGGAAGTTGAAAATGTCTAACAAGTTATCTTGAAATGTATTCATAGCATCGGGATAGGGGGTTTCTAGCTCTTCTTGATACCAAGACTATTTTTGTGACTTTGCGATTAATCAATTTTTAAAGTGGAACATTTCACTCCGATATGAAAGTTTTTATTTTTTTTCATTTCATACTCCTCCAGAGGATTTCTATTCGATGATTAAACTGTGCACAGGAATACATTTTTGGACTGATGTCACACCAATACCTCATGTGTTATGAATTCTGAAGGGAAGCCCTGAAGGCCTGAAATGGCGATGGCGCTGGTGGCCCCCGGTCCGAGCTCGGCATGCTTGGTGAAAATGTGCACCGTTTCTGGCAGGAATGTGTTCTTCAGAGCGAGAAGGTGAGTTTGTATCTCTGTGTCTGAGTTATTGGTGTCAGATCCTGCAAGAAGCCGCTTCCAAGCTTCACGCACCACCTATACGAGCCGTGAAAGTAGAATTAAAATCAGCATTAAATAAGATTGTGTAATCTCTTGGAACTTGGTTACTTACGAACGAGCTTGAAATAATAATCACTGTTATCACTTGCAAAGTGGATGGAAATTTTCAATAAGGAAGTTTTATCACTCCCACCCACCTGTCATTCATGAGCCATAGGTGTGAATTCAATAATACTAGGCTTTTAGATCATGACCCATCATCAAGATCCCATCACTTTGCACTCTGCTGAATGGTTTAATCAAAAGACAGCACATTGTACTTCACAAACATTTTGCACGTCTATCTGTCTGCGAGTGTCAATGAGGATGTAAAATGAAGTAAAACCCATGAAAATGGATCTTTAATAACACGTAATTGTTGTTGTCGCGGCGGTGATTGTTGTTGTTTGTGTGCTCCTTCCGTGTACTTTTATAAAAATTTCTCTTGCTTCGAGAAGTATTACTGTATATAATTTTGTGTGCCCCACTTGTGTCCTTGTAAAGGGTTCCTGTTGTCGTAGAGGAATGAATGTGACCGTTGTAAGCGCTACATGAAAGCTCGAGTTCTCGCTTCTTCTTCCTCAAATCTAGAAATTGGGGCTTTCAACACAGTCATCTTTGTGATTAAAGGAACGAATTTTTGTTCGAAGTAAATCGATTATTACATTTCTGACAGAGTAGATCGATTATTGTCTTTCCAGCGGTAACATTGGCCTCGGTGGTGTAATTGTTAGAGCGTCTGTTCTGAATCTTGGAGAATGGCGGTTTGAACCCTGGCCGAATCACACCAAAGACTTTTAAAATGTTATGTGCTGCTTCCTTCCTTGACACTCAGTATTTGCAAAGATAGAGCACAGACAAACAACCATACATTGGTAATAATATCACAGGCTTTGATGGGCCGAATGGCCTCCTCCTGCGAAGGTGGATGGAGGTTATGTTTTCACCTTTTTTTGTCTGTCTGTGTTGTGAACAGGATATCTCAAAAAGCTGTGGACGGATTCGGATGAAATTTGGTGGACAGGTTGGGAACGTGACACGGACAAAATGATTAGATTTTTGTGAAGATCCGGATCCAGATCTGGCTACTATAATTTTAAAAAGTGATTCTTCATTATTGAGAGATAGGGCCAAAAACGATATATAGCACGATATCTCAAAAAGTTATGAACGGATTTGGACGAAACTTGGTGGGCAGGTTGGGTATGTAACAAGGAAGAATTGTTTCGATTTTGGTGAAGATCTGAATCCGGATCCGGATCCGAGAATTTTTAAAGTCATTTTTCACCATTGAGTGATAGCATGGAAACGACATATAGTATGATATTTCAAAAAGTTATGGATGGATTCGGACAAAACATGATGGGTGAGGTGGTTCGGTGACAAGAACCAGCCAATTAAATTTTAATTCAGGTCCGAATCCAGGTCCGGCCTTCCAGTGGGATAGAAAACGTAAACTAATCAGCTTGGCGGAGGTATGCGCTCTGCGGAGTGTCCTTCTAGTTATTACTTTTATTATTGTACGACACCAAAAACACTGGAATATCGTGTTACAAATGGAGAAACTCGGCTCCTTTTATTTATAGATCAAATTATCTGGCTTCCCGTCTGAGGCCATTTCTAGCACCTTCAATGGAGTCTCATGAGGTGGCTGTAGTTATTGATTACGAAGAGGTTTAAAGTGGATATCCATCTGCAGAGTGAGATTGTATAACCTGTCATATTTGCTGTGGTCTCATACAAAGTCTTATTTTCCAGTCACAGACTTGTATTTTAAAAATATATGTGTGGTCAAAAATACCTTGGCTATTCTGTGCTTATCTTAGTGGAAAATCTACTAATTTTGTTGACAAACAAGATTATCTTCCATCCATTTTCCCCTCTACTTCCTTTTGGACAGGATAGTGCAGAGGTAACGCTTGTACCTTTCAGTTCTCTCATCTGGATTCGATTCCAGGCCCGGCTATAAACTCTCAGATTGGTGCTTGGCCGGCAGGACGTTAGACCACAAAGTGTGCCGTCCCTCGGATGCACATTGACCTGTGGATGCTATCATTACCCTAGATGCCCGTCTGCTAGCATTACTCGGTGGATGTTAAAGATCCCGTGGTGTTCTTCATGAAGAGTAGTCAAGTACTCGAGTTGTCACCAGGAGCCTGAACAAATTACAAATTTCTGCACAAATCAGCTCTAGCCGAACGCTAGGCCTGGCTCAGAATGTTAGGCTTCTGAAAATTAGGTGAGCATTATGTTCGTATGCCTGGTGTTGGCTTAATGGTTAGGGTGGTGGGCTTGGGATCTCAGTGTCCTGAGTTCAAATCCCATTTTCCATTGAATTAATACCAGGTGGGGTTGACTCAGCCTGTCTTCCTTCTGAGGTCAGCAAAATGAGTATCAGCTTGCTAGTATCCTGTGTCAGAGTGGTGACCTGTCCAGGATTGTGTCCAATAGCCCAGGAGACTGCTTAGGCCTGTCACATTTGCTCTACGGCGAGGATACGGCGGCCGTACACCCTCTGAATTGACAGAAACGTGCGGCGGCCGCAGAATTTCTGCGGTGGCCTCAGGGTGGCCCTACGCCGTTTGGCTATATTTTACAGGCCGTAGGGGTCGCCGTGGAATTATAACGTGGAGTTATAACTTTTTTCATTTCTACGTTCGCCGTAGCAATTCGACAAGCCGAAAAAAAAAAAACTGGTAAAAAAAAAAAAAAAAAAGAACCACTCGTTACCGTCCGTCTGGCTGCACGTTCCCCTTAGGGCCCCCTGCGGTCCCCTGCGTCGCCTTGCGGGCACCTTGCGTCTGCCTTGAAAATTCTATGGCCGCCGCAGGAACGCCCTAAGGTCACCGTGCGACATCAAATCAAAGACCGTACGGCACCCCACGTTTTCAGTCTCCACAATTTATAAATACGCCGTGCGGCTACCCGAAAAATAAAAACATATGTGACTGCTACATTGTGTGACCGTGGAAATACTGCGGCCGCCCTATAATTGCTAGTGGCCGTAGATTTTGGAGACCCACGGCCGCCGTGGCAAATGTGACGCTCGGCCTTAGGCAGTAAGAACGCTCTGCACAGAGTATGGACTATGGTCCCAATGGATGGATGGATTATGTTCGTGAAAGACTTTGCACTTGAATGTGGAAATAATTTGGCCATTCAAGAAGTATTCATCCTGGTAATAATAATCTCTAAGTGTATGCATATAAACATCAAATGCTCAATCATGTGTCTCATCCATAATTGGAGGAATCAACCAATCAGCCCTCACTTAATAAATTATCCCCACCTATGGTTAGGATTTTTTTTGTTTGTTTGTTTGTTTGTTTATCGTACTAACTTTCATTAAACCATTTATACCTCTTCGGTTTGGACAAAACATGTGCACAAACCCCACCTTGAGTTTCTCTGTGCACGGAGTGGGACACAAGAGAATTGAATACGGACACTCATTGTGACACTTCAATCATGTTTTGTTGATGATTAAAAGCTCAATTGGTAAATTTCAACAGCCTAAGTGAGAACTGTCACTTTATGGCTATAAACTGCACTTCGTGGTAATTAATTGTGATGAAATATAATTTCTGCTTCCATTCTATATATATATATATAATGCCATAATGAGGTGCGATAATAAAAATACAAAGGCCTGACGTTGGCTTCGCTCCATGACAGACGGATATCCAAATTGACCTCAGCGCTATTGTTCAGTGAGTGAAACTCAAGGAGGGTGGGGGACTTCTTGCAAATACTACTGGCTCCTCAAAAAAAGTGATCACCATGACAAATCCAGTTAATGAAACACGAGCTTCTGTTCATTCTGAAAATGTGGGGGTGATCATGGGGGTGAACAGCTATCTTGAAGTATTGGAGGGAAGACACACAGGACAGGTGTTGATTAAAAACAAATATTGATACAAGGTCGAGGCTCATGAAGGGACTAGAACATAGAACAGACCAGGACATAACAGAACAAAAAGAACAGTATAAAAGGGAGAGGACACATACTAACAGCAGTGTAGATGGACAAAATAGAGGGAGAGTTGGAGGAATAAAGGACATGGGAAAGAATGAGAGAAAGGGGAGGACACAGGGAGTGACCAGGATGGATACAGCCACAAACTCTCAATTACAGAAGTGGAAGGAAAAATCAGGGAAGAAACAGAAATGTAACAAAAAATAAAAAAGTAATGGATAAATTAATTAATTCAAATAATTAAGAGGAGGGTGAGGGAGCAGGGGGAAACCAGGAAAGAGGTGGGCTTGGGGAGGGTTCATGAGGATAGAAAAGATCATGGGGGTGAATGGCTGTCTTGAAGCATTGGAGGGAAGAATGAGATTGAAGAGACTGAGGGAAGTTGGTTCTACAGGTTGGGGTTGGGGGGGGAATTCCTGAGTGGGGGTGAGCAGTGAGTCTGGATTTTGGGAGTTTCACCAGAAGGGGGTTACTGCCTCACGCATAAATCCTGTACAACTCTCGGAGAAGGAGGGGAAGGGTGGACAGAGCATGGAAAAGGCAAGGTGCAGCACCAGAAAGGAGGTGGTAGAAGACAGAGAGACCATGGTGACCTGTCTTTGAGGATGGTGCCATCTGTTGCCCTTTTTAGTGTTTTTTGTTTGTTTGTGTTTTCAGCTACAACAATCTTTGGCTCAATAAATTGTGTACATGGATAATATAGAGCACACTACAAGGTATCTGATTTAACATTAGCTATCAAGTTATCAACAACAAGGAGAAATTTTGCAGTCCTGCACAAATTATTTATTTAGTTAGTAATTACTGGGACTTCAATTTTTGTACGTATTGTTATGTTTGTGGGGTACATGGAGGAATTTCATAGGAAAGATAGGATCGTATGGAGTTGCTTGGCCCATGGACGTGTAGGAGACATCTTGATGTAAACTAAGTAGGGAAAAAGTGAGCTTAAGTGTTGCTTTTCAATACGTGGGGGGGGGGGGTGGTGCAGTGTTAATTAGATAGGGATTAAGGATAATTTCCCTCAGTATGTAATTGCTCCCTGTGACTTTTCTCTTTGTTTTTGTATTACAAACCAGCAATGATAGAATTACGGTTTTATAACCAAGGCCACCATTACAACCGAGCTGCCTGACCAAGTCGGAAGAAGCCCCGCCTCCAAAGATGATGGCGGGTGAAGTCATGCCCCTGAGGCTGATGATTGATGGGCATGACGTAGTAGGAAGAAGAAGAGCGCGAGAGAGGCCACGTTACTCAGAGGACGGGGAAGTAACTTGTAGCGATAAACAAACGCATGAATCGAGTTTGTGTGAGGGGAGGCAATCAGAAAAGCAGAGAGCGTCTCGGCAAGAGAACGGGGAGGCAGATCGTTGCGGGAGAAGAGAGACATGGTCGGAGATGTAGGCTCGGAGCCGGACAGAAGCGAGAGAGGCAGGATCGGCGGTCGAAAGAGCAGGGCATTACGGATGGCTTTCCTTCAACGCATGAAGGAGAGAGGACATGGGAGTCAGAGGAACGTGGCTGGGATGGAGGATATCACTTCGCTCTCCTCTCAGCTTTACAAAATAGCTGTGTGATTCTCATATTCGAACTGAGGCAAATTGGCCACGTGCTGAGCAAGACACTGGCCATTGACTCTTGGTTGGTCATGAGAGACGGATCTCAAGGCTTCGTGTATATCGCCAAAGGGAGGGGCGCCATTCTGCAAAGAGCGGGATCGGAAAGCGCTTGGAGCAGCTTGGAGCTGCGGGAGAGAGTGACATTGGAGCCGTTTTTTGGGTGACAGTGGAGCTGTTTGCCGATAAGGACAGTGAGCTCAGCCCTTTTGAAGCAGGTTTAGCAACTTTGGACCTTTCCTGCGCTGTCTCCATGACACAGGCTGGGCAGTGTCGTCTGGCACCTCTCACCCAGGTCATACCAGATCCGAATCTCCTGTCCCACGGAGGAGCAACTGTGGTGCGATGGGGAGCAAGGACCGGACACGAGGGCATCTGCACTGGCTGAGCATGTGAGTCCAGTTGTGGTGATTCCAGGAAAGGAAGAGTCAGAACTTGAAATGGAACTAGAACCACAGCCTTTGCTGATTCTGAAACCCATGAATTGCTCGGCGTGATTTTTGGGGCGCGGTTACCCGCGCAGCAAGGACGCGGTCCAAGCACACTTCCTCAGCAAAAAGATTGCCTGGATTCAGCAGAGTGAAAGAACGAAAAGGGATTTCTTATTTTCTTTATTTTATATGACCCCTTGTCTGTGTGTGTGTGTCTGAGTGTGGGGGCACCTCAAATTGGAATTTAGGCTGTAGATTACTTCACGTTTTTCTTTCATTATTATAATTTGAATTATTTTCATTGTACATATTTGAATAGTCATTAAATTACCCATTTTATTTAATTTCATTTGTGTAGCCTGTTTGTGTGGGTTTTGAGTGCAGCCCATGTACCTCCGCCCCTTTGCCCACCCCTCCATCCCATTAATCGTGACATTAATCTCCAAAAAGGGTTAACTGCAATCCAAGGGAGAATTGTTTGGCCATCCGTCCAGGTAGGGGCAAACCCATCGGACATGACTATTATATAATCACTAAAGTTTTTTTTTTGTTGTTTCATATTCTTGCAATAATTCTACACAATTCTGAAATGCTACTGCAAAATAAATTAGTGTTGTAATATATATATATATATATATATATATATATATATATATTTTTATTTTTTTTTAAATACCAGGCAATCTGCATCACTTAAGGAACTAGAATGGCATTCACCTCCGCCAGGCTGAACCTTTTTATGGTTTGTATCCCACTGATAGGCCAGATCTGGATCTGGACCTCGAAAAATCTTATCAGCTTGTTCTTGTCACTTACCTAACTCATCCATCAAAGTTTTGTCTGAATTCGTCCACCACTTTTTGGGATATTGTACTATATATCATTTTTGGCCCCATCTCTCAATGGTGAAAAATCACTTTAAAATTCTAGTGTACATATCTGGAACTGGATCTTCACCAAAATCGATTCAATTCTTATTTGTCACACACCCAATGTATTCTCCAAATTTCGTGCAAATCCGTACACAACTTATTGAAAATATGCTGTTCACAGATGGACAGACAGACAGACAGACAGCGGTGAAAACATAACCTCCGCCCACCTTCAGTGGTGAAGGTAACAACTCATGCTCAGATGCTTTCTTCCTCAAATCCAAATCATATTTCCTTAAAAGCTTACCCCAGCCTGTTTAGAAAGTCTATTGTACCCTTATTGTTTTAAAGACTTCCTGCAAGAAACATTCTCTAAATTCTGTATGAACAAAAATAAAGAGGAGGTAGGGGGGTTAAGATTGGTGTCCACTTGGTGCCAACAGAGGGGAAGGAGTGGGGGTGAAAACAAAAATCCCACCATATGTGTGTACCTAATAAATAGATAAGTCCCAATTATAATTTTTTTTAACTGCTGCATCCGAATTACTTCAGCCATTTTTTTATACATTAGTAGCTAAAACAAATAAATTTAGTTAATTACTCTGTTATTGATCAGAATAATCACTCTCCATTCGCATGTGTAAGCCATTAGAGGTCAAGGAAAGGTTTTGTCGTTATCGATATAACATTTCAAAGCACCGACTATCTTTAACCAGAGCATTGTTTAGAATCGTTTATGACATGACAACCCTTCCCATGCCAAGGAAACAAAACAATGCAACAACAGTATTCACATCACCATGAATCTCCATAAACTGCTGGAGTTTTGTTATTTGGGCACCCTTTAGCATGTTTGTTATATTTGATAACGGGTATCATTTGTCATGATCTTCCTGCGACCCTAATTGTGCTTTCCAAAGATGGTTTGCTCCTGACTTTGCAATTCCAGGAACCATTGTTTGCCTCTCTTGACTGACATGCCAGTCACTGCAGCCATTGTGTTGAGGGCACCTACTGCCATGCCTCTTGCGGAGTCAATGACATGTTTAGAATTTTCCATAATTGTTCTCAATATTTGCATACCACGATGACACTGCTTCTGGAGATCAAGTGAATCACATGTCACTTTGATTTACATACAAGGCGGCCTATAAAAGAAATACTCTTTATTTTATCCTTTGAAGATTGCTTAGTAGTGTTTGGTAGCACCATCCTGTATCACTGATGCTACCAATCACTACTAACCTTCATACTCGCCTCGAAGAATCGAAGATGTCTCGTCTGGGTTTGAATCTCGATGAAGTTATAATCTATCAACCTGGTGTTTTGCGGGCAGAGAGATGTGTGTGCTCTCCGTCAGATGGACATTAAATCTAGGTGTCCCATCTTCCAGAATTCGCAAAGAGTAGGCAATCTATCACTGGCACCTGGAACAAACTACAAATTCGTCCTTCAACCTACAGGGGGCACTGCATCAGCACTACAATTGAGCTCCCAGCAAATGACGCTACTCTCAGCCATATGCTGCATATGAAAGAAGAATAAGAGGAGCAAGAAGAAGATAATGTTGTGGGAAAATTGTTCAGTGCAATTTTAGACAAGGTGACTGAAATTGCACTGAACAATTGCACTGAAATTGCACTGAACAAGACTGAAGGTCTTCCATCAACGAAACAAAAAAGTCAGACAATGGTGCTGTTTTAATCTGAGATGTAAAGTGGTGACTGATGCAAGCAGGTGCTTCAATGCTTTATTTGAAATATAATTCTTCGACATCAAATGTAACTTGAAGAGAACGCCACTGCGCTTGAACCTGATGTCTCTGCAACAGTTACTTGGCGTGACACCAGAAAGGCTTCAAACACTATGAGCTGCAATGAAGTGCAGTCATGACAAATCAACCAGAAAGGCAAAACTGCCATTGGGAATTCCCAATAATGTGACAGTTGTCCTTGACATTCTCCATTCATCTTTTGAAGATCATGTCATTTCTGTATTAGGTTTCCAGACAAGCTTACCAATGTGCAGGAATGTCATTTCCCTCTCAAAGCCTTGACTTTCATATGGAGATGTATGAAGAGTAGAGTATTTACACACATGTAGTCACATGCTGCTGAGGGTGAAAATTGTGGATTTTTTTTTTAATCGGTTGATGGGGACGTGTGTGGCGGAATAGCGAATAATTTCATCCGTCAGTCGGTAGGAGTGCAAACGCATAATGGTGAACTGACCAAACATGCTGTTCATTAGAAACTCCAAAGAATATAGTTCATAAATGATGAATAAGTCATCGCTTTAAAAAACAATAAAATGTTTAATTCGAATTTGTAAATATGTCATAATTTCGTGGGTCACTTTGTATAATGTAGCGGTGATATTTTCTGTTTTTACTCATTTTCTTTTTAAAGCCTTGTTCGGACGTTGTAGATAATGTTCAATGGGATTGAAAGATAAGGTTTCATTTTCTACACCTTAAGTTCCCCTATATTCGTATATTAAATGAAGAAATAGAAAAGTTGCAAATAAATAATCCATCAATCTATTGGGACCATACTCTGTGCAGAGCGTTGGTGCTGCCTTAGCAGTCTCCTTGGCTATAAGGTACAATCCTGGATGGGTCACCACTCCGACACAGGATACCAGCAAGCTGGCACTCATTTTGCCAACCTCGGAAGCATGACAGGCAGAGTCAACCCCACCTGGTATTAATGCAATGGCCAAGCAGGATTTGAACTCAGGATCCTAGGATCCCAAGCCCACCAGCCTAACCATTAAGTCAACACCAGGCATAAATAAATAATGACAGTGAATATATTAATACAAATGAGAAAATGGTTTGCAAATGATGGCACATTCCTTATCGGCCTTACCGGTAGTTGGCATTGACCAGCCTGGCAAAGCTTGCCCATGAGAGCTCCGATTACTATGATGACGGTCTGCCGTGTTTCGGCACTGGCAATCTGGCCATCAAGACGATCCTGGGGTAAACGACACAGTGAGCTTATTAATCATTCATTATACATTTAATACCATCACAAAATGATGTTTAGGACTGAATGTTTAGTCTTTAATTTAAAATGGCTTGCCCAGAGTGTAGCATGTCCGAATTTGATTCAGCGTGAGCCGACCGGAGGGGTGGAAAGGTTGCTGCATGTGCGAACATGCCTGCATGTGTGCATGCATGCCTTTATCAGAAAGATGGCTTTTTTTAAAATGCTCCCACCCAGTTTTATATAGAACCCGGTGGTTAAAAAAAAGAAGCGTTGCTGTTTCGATGCGTTTTTTTGCCCCGATATGCTGCCTTCACTTCCTCTCATGCTGCTTCCTTCCTTTCCACTACCCTGATGCTGCCTTCTTTTTCCTTGCCCAAATGCTGCCTTCCCTTCTGCATTCCCTTGTGCTGCCTTCCCTTCCCCTCATGCTGCCTTCCCTTCCCCTCATGCTGCCTTCCCTTCCCCTCATGTTGCCTTCCCTTTCCCTTCATGTTGCCTTCCCTTCCTCTTCCCTCACACTGCCTTCCCTTCCTCTCCCCTCATGCTACTATCTATTCCTCTCCCCTCATGCTGCCTTCCCTTCCCCTCATTGCTGTTTCCCTTCTGCATCCCCTCGTGCCGCCTTCCCTTCCCTCATTGCTGCCTTCCATTCCCCTCTCCTCATGCTGCCTTCCCTTCCCCTCACACTGCCTTCCCATCCTCTCATGCTGCCTTCCCTTCCCATCATGCTGCTTTCCCTTCCTCTCCCCTCACGCTGCATTCCCTTCCTCTCCCCTCACACTGCCTTCCCTTCCCCTCCTCTCACACCAACTTCCTCCCAAACCCCTTCCACCACTACGTATACAACTTTCTGGAGGTTGAGGAAAGGAAGGGGTGTTAAAGAATGTGTGACTTGGACAAATTAACACTTTTTTTGTTTGTTTTAGCAGTTGCAATTGCTGCTAGGATCAATTCCGCAGTTTAAAGTTTGGAATTTGTTAAAAGATTTGAGAGCTTATCACACTTTAGTTTTAAAATGTGTGCGGATAAGAAATAAAGGCACGAACACTGGTGCAGCTTTTTCGACAGTTGAAGGAAAATTCCCTTCCTTCCCTTCCCCTCCCATCGCCCTTACCTCCTCCTGAAGCCTCTCCCCCCTCCACACCTTTGGTCATCAACGGGCGGTGTTTAGTATAACCCGTTTGAATGTGCTGTTTAACGTGCCCCATTTCATTCAATACTGTACTATTGCCGGCAGACAGGACCATCTCCCCTACTTCCCCTCAAGTCCACTATCAAATGCAAGTCAACGCACCCCCCCCCCTTTCTCCTTGTGTCCCACGACCAAACGCAAGTCAACAAACACCCTTTACCCTCCACTTTCCCTCCCCCCTCCCTCCTCTCTCCCCCACCCTCCTCACTCCCACTCCCTTCCTGGAGTGTGCAGTAATGAGTGGTGAGGCGTCGTCCTCCCCCCTTTCTATCTCCCCGCTACTCTCCCACCAATTTTCATCCACCCCTCCCTTCTTCACCCATCCCTCCTCCCCTCCACCTCTCCTAACACACACACCCCTCCTCGATCCTCCTCTCTCCCCCATCCCTCCTTCTCTTCCACCACCCCCCCCCCCCTCTCTCTCTCCATCCCACCCCTCTCTCTCTCCTCCCCTTAACATTCCCATTTGGGAAGCAACGGGTTGGATTTGCTCATAAAACAAGCTCGAATGAACTAAGATCCTCGTCCTCTTAATGATGACGTCATAAAAACAAATATGACGTCATTGTGATGTATCAGGTTGCGAATAATTATCTGTGCTAATGCCCGGCTTGATTCCCGCAAACACAATTCAAACAGCTTGCCTAGTTTCGGAGATAATGGTATAGGCGATTTCCATTAGCGGCGATATTATGACGTCAACTTTTTTTCTAGGAAGAATTTCCAAAATTGGTGATGGTTACTGTCTGCGCAGGGTATTTTTACATATATGCCAAATTTCAGGAAGTTTCGATGAAAACTGTAGGCTGTGAAACAAACT
>CM068957.1:35703547-35725174 GCA_035128595.1 Eptatretus atami
AAAGTCCACAAGAACAACAACGTGAGTAAGACTTAGAGATCCTCCACGAGGATCTAAAAATAGATGCTCGCAATACACTTGGAAGAAACTTGAGACAAGAATGAATTGGAACGATGATTCTCGAACACTGCACCACGTGGTTAACTTGTTTATGTAGAGACAATACAACTGTTTTTAGTGATCAATAACCTCCATTGTTACAGCAGTTAGTATACCTCTCAATATTTATTTCAGAAAATTTGTTGCCGACTCAGCCCGACTCTAGTCCTTATAAAGTCGAGTTTTCCGTTGTGTAAAGTAAAATTATTTAGCTAGTCACAATGATTTGGTTTTTGTTCTTTTTTTATAAGTCTATTCCATTTGGGTATATCATGCATTATGATATAAATTACACATTCTTGCTTCCAGAAAATGACAGACAATCATCATAGGTGCATATTATTTTATATTTTAAAAAAAAACCACCTGCAGGATTTAAAGGGACAGAGTGGGTTACATTTTGCGGTATCTATAAACTATGTCAACAAAATAAAAGTACAATAACTGACTTCTTTAGAAATTTGAACTAAAACAAGGAAATAAGCATACGACGATGTCACAAAACAGACGATGTTAGCATTTGAGATGCAGAGATAAAATCAAAGTAAATATTTTAATGAGCACTCAAGGGAGTTCAGACAAACCAGGATGGCCCGGTGCATTGCACAGACGGCATTTAATTCCTCATGAACTAAACCTGCCATAGCCGTGTGTTTGCGTGAGTTATAATGCTGATCTTATGTAAATGGTATTCTGTATATAAAGGCAGACACAATGTACAAGTAGTTGTTAGTTTAAGTGAAGAACAGCCTACTTGATGTCAATGCAGATTTGAGTGTGAGGAATGCACTGGAGTTTGTAGTCATTATCTAGAGGATGGAACTCTTGCTTCTAATTGATCCCTTAAAACATTGAGCAACACTAACTCTCATTAAGTAACTCCCTTAGATTACTGTAATGAATCATCCTAGAGCTGATGTAGTTGTTATTTTTAAAATTTGTTGAATGCATTGAAAATAATTAATAGTTAATAAGATGTGGCCCAATAGGCCAATAATGAATATTAGTTAAAATGAAATCAAATGGCAATAATATGGTTCTTCATTCAAAAAATTAATAAATAATTACTGAGAAGATGTTTGTTTCGAGTATATTTTGAAAATTTGTTTTTGTGGATAATTTTTGAGTTTTTTGAGTTTTACTTTTCTCGTTTGAAGGTGAACAGGCTGGCCTGCAAGGGCCACAGACCTATAGGAAGTAGTATGCATACGCATTGACAAAATTATGTTTCACACCTCCACTGGCTGGAGAATAGAGAAAAATAATACGAAAAACACAAGAAGAAGACGCCGTGCAGAGCACGATACTTGCAAAATCCATAAAACAAATTTGACCTCAAAAATAATTGGTCGTTGAATTCGATTGACTTGAAATTTCAAGAAGAGTTGCACATTTGGTCATTGATTCAACGACCAATTATTTTTGAGGTCAAATTTGTTTTATGGATTTTGCAAGTATCGTGCTCTGCACGGCGTCTTCTTCTTGTGTTTTTCGTATTATTTTTCTCTATTCTCCAGCCAGTGGAGGTGTGAAACATAATTTTGTCAATGCGTATGCATACTACTTCCTATAGGTCTGTGGCCCTTGCAGGCCAGCCTGTTACCTTCAAACGAGAAAAGTAAAACTCAAAAACTCAAAAATTATCCACAAAAACAAATTTTCAAAATATACTCGAAACAAACATCTTCTCAGTAATTATTTATTAATTTTTTGAATGAAGAACCATATTATTGCCATTTGATTTCATTTTAACTAATATTCATTATTGGCCTATTGGGCCACATTCATTATACTATTAATTATTTTCAATGCATTCAACAAATTTTAAAAATAACAACTACATCAGCTCTAGGATGATTCATTACAGTAATCTAAGGGAGTTACTTAATGAGAGTTAGTGTTGCTCAATGTTTTAAGGGATCAATTAGAAGCAAGAGTTCCATCCTCTAGATAATGACTACAAACTCCAGTGCATTCCTCACACTACAATCTGCATTGACATCAAGTAGGCTGTTCTTCACTTAAACTAACAACTACTTGTACATTGTGTCTGCCTTTATATACAGAAATACCATTTACATAAGATCAGCATTATAACTCACGCAAACACACGGCTATGGCAGGTTTAGTTCATGAGGAATTAAATGCCGTCTGTGCAATGCACCGGGCCATCCTGGTTTGTCTGAACTCCCTTGAGTGCTCATTAAAATATTTACTTTGATTTTATCTCTGCATCTCAAATGCTAACATCGTCTGTTTGTGACATCGTCGTATGCTTATTTCCTTGTTTTAGTTCAAATTTCTAAAGAAGTCAGTTATTGTACTTTTATTTTGTTGACATAGTTTATAGATACCGCAAAATGTAACCCACTCTGTCCCTTTAAATCCTGCAGGTGGTTTTTTTTTAAAATATAAAATAATATGCACCTATGATGATTGTCTGTCATTTTCTGGAAGCAAGAATGTGTAATTTAATATCATAATGCATGATATACCCAAATGGAATAGACT
Organism: Eptatretus atami; assembly: GCA_035128595.1. Taxonomy (NCBI): domain Eukaryota; kingdom Metazoa; phylum Chordata; class Myxini; order Myxiniformes; family Myxinidae; genus Eptatretus; species Eptatretus atami. The sequence continues at coordinate 35,706,158 of CM068957.1, forward strand.
TATAAAAAAGAACAAAACCAAATCATTGTGACTAGCTAAATAATTTTACTTTACACAACGGAAAACTCGACTTTATAAGGACTAGAGTCGGGCTGAGTCGGCAACAAATTTTCTGAAATAAATATTGAGAGGTATACTAACTGCTGTAACAATGGAGGTTATTGATCACTAAAAAAGTTGTATTGTCTCTACATAAACAAGTTAACCACGTGGTGCAGTGTTCGAGAATCATCGTTCCAATTCATTCTTGTTCCAAGTTTCTTCCAAGTGTATTGCGAGCATCTATTTTTAGATCCTCGTGGAGGATCTCTAAGTCTTACTCACGTGTTTGTTCTTGTGGACTTTTTTGTTTCACACGCCTTCAGTTTTCATCGAAACTTCCTGAAACTTGGCGTATATATGTAAAAATACCGCGGCAGACAGTAACCATCTCATATTTTGGAATTCTTCCGAGAAAGAAAGTTTACGTCATAATATCGCCACTAATGGAAATCGCCTATACCATTATCTCCGAAACTAGTTTGTTTCACAGCCTACAGTTTTCATCGAAACTTCCTGAAATTTGGCATATATGTAAAAATACCCTGCGCACAGACAGTAACCATCACCAATTTGGAAATTCTTCTAGAAAAAAAGTTGACGTCATAATATCGCCGCTAATGAAAATCGCCTATACCATTATCTCCGAAACTAGGCAAGCTGTTTGAATTGTGTTTGCGGGAATCAAGCCGGGCATTAGCACAGATAATTATTCGCAACCTGATACATCACAATGACGTCATATTTGTTTTTATGACGTCATCATTAAGAGGACGAGGATCTTAGTTCATTCGAGCTTGTTTTATGAGCAAATCCAACCCGTTGCTTCCCAAATGGGAATGTAAAGGGGAGGAGAGAGAGAGGGGTGGGATGGAGAGAGAGAGGGGGGGGGGGTGGTGGAGAGAAGGAGGGATGGGGGAGAGAGGAGGATCGAGGGGGTGTGTGTGTTAGGAGAGGTGGAGGGGAGGAGGGATGGGTGAAGAAGGGAGGGGTGGATGAAAATTGGTGGGAGAGTAGCGGGGAGATAGAAAGGGGGGAGGACGACGCCTCACCACTCATTACTGCACACTCCAGGAAGGGAGTGGGAGTGAGGAGGGTGGGGGAGAGAGGAGGGAAGGGGGGAGGGAAGTGGAGGGTAAAGGGTGTTTTGTTGACTTGCGTTTGGTCGTGGGACACAAGGAGAAAGGGGGGGGGGTGACGTTGACTTGCATTTGATAGTGGACTTGAGGGGAAGTAGGGGAGATGGTCCTGTCTGCCGGCAATAGTACAGTATTGAATGAAATGGGGCACGTTAAACAGCACATTCAAACGGGTTATACTAAACACCGCCCGTTGATGACCAAGGTGTGGAGGGGGAGAGGCTTCAGGAGGGGTAAGGGGCGATGGAAGGGGAAGGGAAGGAAGGGAATTTTCCTCACACTGTCGAAAAGCTGCACCAGTGTTCGTGCCTTTATTTCTTATCCGCACACATTTTAAAACTAAAGTGTGATAAGCTCTCAAATCTTTTAACAAATTCCAAACTTTAAACTGCGGAATTGATCCTAGCAGCAATTGCAACTGCTAAAACAAACAAAAAAAGTGTTAATTTGTCCAAGTCACACATTCTTTAACACCCCTTCCTTTCCTCAACCTCCAGAAAGTTGTATACGTAGTGGTGGAAGGGGTTTGGGAGGAAGTTGGTGTGAGAGGAGGGGAAGGGAAGGCAGTGTGAGGGGAGAGGAAGGGAATGCAGCGTGAGGGGAGAGGAGGGGAAAGCAGCATGATGGGAAGGGAAGGCAGCATGAGAGGATGGAAGGCAGTGTGAGGGGAAGGGAAGGCAGTGTGAGGGGAAGGGAAGGGAAGGCAGCATTAGGGAAGGGAAGGCAGCATGAGGAGAGGGGAATGGAAGGCAGCAATGAGGGGAAGGGAAGGCGGCACGAGGGGATGCAGAAGGGAAGAACGCAATGAGGGGAAGGGAAGGCAGCATGAGGGGAGAGGAATAGATAGTAGCATGAGGGGAGAGGAAGGGAAGGCAGTGTGAGGGAAGAGGAAGGGAAGGCAACATGAGGGGAAGGGAAGGCACACATGAGGGGAAGGGAAGGCAGCATGAGGGGAAGGGAGGCAGCATGAGGGGAAGGGAAGGCAGCATGAGGGAAGGGAAGGCAGCACAAGGGAATGCAGAAGGGAAGGCAGCATTTGGGCAAGGAAAAAGAAGGCAGCATCAGGGTAGTGGAAAGGAAGGAAGCAGCATGAGAGGAAGTGAAGGCAGCATATCGGGGCAAAAAAACGCATCGAAACAGCAACGCTTCTTTTTTTTAACCACCGGGTTCTATATAAAACTGGGTGGGAGCATTTTAAAAAAAAGCCATCTTTCTGATAAAGGCATGCATGCACACATGCAGGATGTTCGCACATGAGCAACCTTTCCACCCTCGGTCGGCTCACGCTGAATCAAATTCGGACATGCTACACTCTGGGCAAGCCATTTTAAATTAAAGACTAAACATTCAGTCCTAAACATCATTTTGTGATGGTATTATGTATAATGAATGATTAATAAGCTCACTGTGTCGTTTACCCCAGGATCGTCTTGATGGCCAGATTGCCAGTGCCGAAACACGGCAGACCGTCATCATAGTAATCGGAGCTCTCATGGGCAAGCTTTGCCAGGCTGGTCATGCAACTACCGGTAAGGCCGATAAGGAATGTGCCATCATTTGCAAACCATTTTCTCATTTGTATTAATATATTCACTGTCTTATTTATTTATGCCTGGTGTTGACTTAATGGTTAGGCTGGTGGGCTTGGATCCTAGGATCCTGAGTTCAAATCCTGCTTGGCCATTGCATTAATACCAGGTGGGTTGACTCTGCCTGTCATGCTTCCGAGGTTGGCAAAATGAGTGCCAGCTTGCTGGTATCCTGTGTCGGAGTGGTGACCCATCCAGGATTGTACCTTATAGCCAAGGAGACTGCTAAGGCAGCACCAACGCTCTGCACAGAGTATGGTCCCAATAGATTGATGGATTATTTTATTTGCAACTTTTCTATTTCTTCATTTAATATACGAATATAGGGGAACTTAAGGTGTAGAAAATTAAACCTTATCTTTCAATCCCATTGAACATTATCTACAACGTCCGAACAAGGCTTTAAAAAAGAAATGAGTAAAAACAAGAAAATATCACCGCTACATTATACAAGGTGACCCACGAAATTATGAACTATTTACAAATTCGAATTAAACATTTTAGTGTTTTTTAAAGCGACGACTTATTCATCATTTATGAACTATATTCTTTGGAGTTTCTAATGAACAGCATGTTTGGTCAGTTCACCATTATGCGTTTGCACTCCTACCGACTGACGGATGAAATTTTCGCTATTTCCGCCACACACGTCCCCATCAACCGTTAAAAAAAAAAATCCACAATTTTCACCCTCAGCAGCATGTGACTACATGTGTGTAAATACTCTACTCTTCATACATCTCCATATGAAAGTCAAGGCTATGGAGAGGGAAATGACATTCCTGCACATTGGTAAGCTTGTCTGGAAACCTAATACAGAAATGACATGATCTTCAAAAGATGAATGGAGAATGTGAAGGACAACTGTCACATTATTGGGAATTCCCAATGGCAGTTTTGCCTTTCTGGTTGATTTGTCATGACTGCACTTCATTGCAGCTCATAGTGTTTGAAGCCTTTCTGGTGTCACGCCAAGTAACTGTTGCAGAGACATCAGGTTCAAGCGCAGTGGCGTTCTCTTCAAGTTACATTTGATGTCGAAGAATTATATTTCAAATAAAGCATTGAAGCACCTGCTTGCATCAGTCACCACTTTACATCTCAGATTAAAACAGCACCATTGTCTGACTTTTTTGTTCGTTGATGGAAGACCTTTCAGTCTTGTTCAGTGCAATTTCAGTGCAATTGTTCAGTGCAATTTCAGTCACCTTGTCTAAAATTGCACTGAACAATTTTCCCACAACATTATCTTCTTCTTGCTCCTCTTATTCTTCTTTCACATATGCAGCATATGGCTGAGAGTAGCGTCATTTGCTGGGAGCTCAATTGTAGTGCTGATGCAGTGCCCCCTGTAGGTTGAAGGACGAATTTGTAGTTTGTTCCAGGTGCAGTGATAGATTGCCACTCTTTGCGAATTCTGGAAGATGGGACGCCTAGATTTAATGTCCATCTGACGGAGAGCACACACATCTCTCTGCCCGCAAACACCAGGTTGATAGATTATAACTTCATCGAGATTCAAACCAGACGAGACATCTTCGATTCTTCGAGGCGAGTATGAAGGTTAGTAGTGATTGGTAGCATCAGTGATACAGGATGGTGCTACCAAACACTACTAAGCAATCTTCAAAGGATAAAATAAAGAGTATTTCTTTTATAGGCCGCCTGTATGTAAATCAAGTGACATGTGTTCACTTGATCTCCAGAAGCAGTGTCATCGTGGTATGCAAATATTGAGAACAATTATGGAAAATTCTAAACATGTCATTGACTCCGCAAGAGGCACGGCAGTAGGTGCCCTCAACACAATGGCTGCAGTGACTGGCATGTCAGTCAAGAGAGGCAAACAATGGTTCCTGGAATTGCAAAGTCAGGAGCAAACCATCTTTGGAAAGCACAATTAGGGTCGCAGGAAGATCATGACAAATGATACCCGTTATCGAATATAACAAACATGCTAAAGGGTGCCCAAATAACAAAACTCCAGCAGTTTATGGAGATTCATGGTGATGTGAATACTGTTGTTGCATTGTTTTTGTTTCCTTGGCATGGGAAGGGTTGTCATGTCATAAACGATTCTAAACAATGCTCTGGTTAAAGATAGTCGGTGCTTTGAAATGTTATATCGATAACGACAAAACCTTTCTTGACCTCTAATGGCTTACACATGCGAATGGAGAGTGATTATTCTGATCAATAACAGAGTAATTAACTAAATTTATTTGTTTTAGCTACTAATGTATAAAAAAAATGGCTGAAGTAATTAGGATGCAGCAGTTAAAAAAAATTATAATTGGGACTTATCTATTTATTAGGTACACACATATGGTGGGATTTTTGTTTTCACCCCACTCCTTCCCTCTTGTTGGCACCAAGTGGACACCAATCTAACCCCCCTACCTCCTCTTTATTTTTGTTCATACAGAATTTAGAGAATGTTTCTTGCAGGAGTCTTTAAAACAATAAGGGTACAATAGACTTTCTAAACAGGCTGGGGTAAGCTTTTAAGGAAATATGATTTGGATTTGAGGAAGAAAGCATCTGAGCATGAGTTGTTACCTTCACCACTGAAGGTGGGCGGAGGTTATGTTTTCACCGCTCGGTCCTGTCTGTCCATCTGTGAACAGCATATTTCAATAAGTTGTGTACGGATTTGCACGAATTTGGAGAATACATTGGGTGTGTGACAAATAAGAATTGAATCGATTTTGGTGAAGATCCAGTTCCAGATGTACACTAGAATTTTAAAGTGATTTTTCACCATTGAGAGATGGGGCCAAAAATGATATATAGTACAATATCCAAAAGTGGTGGACGAATTCAGACAAAACTTTGATGGATGAGTTAGGTAAGTGACAAGAACAAGCTGATAAGATTTTTCGAGGTCCAGATCCAGATCTGGCTATCAGTGGGATACAAACCATAAAAAGGTTCAGCCTGGCGGAGGTGAATGCCATTCTAGTTCCTTAAGTGATGCAGATTGCCTGGTATTTAAAAAAAAATAAAAATATATATATATATATATATATATATATATAATATATTAAAACACTAATTTATTTGGCAGTAGCATTTCAGAATTGTGTAGAATTATTGCAAGAAATATGAAACAACAAAAAAAACTTTAGTGATTATATAATAGTCATGTCCGATGGGTTTGCCCCTACCTGGACGGATGGCCAAACAATTCTCCCTTGGATTGCAGTTAACCCTTTTTGGAGATTAATGTCACGATTAATGGGATGGAGGGGTGGGCAAAGGGCGGAGGTACATGGGCTGCACTCAAAACCCACACAAACAGGCTACACAAATGAAATTAAATAAAATGGGTAATTTAATGACTATTCAAATATGTACAATGAAATAATTCAAATTATAATAATGAAAGAAAAACGTGAAGTAATCTACAGCCTAAATTCCAATTTGAGGTGCCCCACACTCAGACACACACACAGACAAGGGGTCATATAAAATAAAGAAAATAAGAAATCCTTTTCGTTCTTCACTCTGCTGAATCCAGGCAATCTTTTTGCTGAGGAAGTGTGCTTGGACCGCGTCCTTGCTGCGCGGGTAACCGCGCCCCAAAAATCACGCCGAGCAAATTCATGGGTTTCGGAATCAGCAAAGGCTGTGGTTCTAGTTCCATTTCAAGTTCTGACTCTTCCTTTCCTGGAATCACCACAACTGGACTCACATGCTCAGCCAGTGCAGATGCCTCGTGTCCGGTCCTTGCTCCCCATCGCACACAGTTGCTCCTCCGTGGGACAGGAGATTCGGATCTGGTATGACCTGGGTGAGAGGTGCCAGACGACACTGCCGCAGCCTGTGTCATGGAGACAGCGCAGGAAAGGTCCAAAGTTGCTAACCTGCTTCAAAAGGGCTGAGCTCACTGTCCTTATGCAAACAGCTCCACTGTCACCCAAAAACGGCTCCAATGTCACTCTCTCCCGCAGCTCCAAGCTGCTCCAAGCGCTTCCGATCCGCTCTTTGCAGAATGGCGCCCCTCCCTTTGGCGATATACACGAAGCCTTGAGATCCGTCTCTCATGACCAACCAAAGAGTCAATGGCCAGTGTCTTGCTCAGCACGTGGCCAATTTGCCTAAGTTCGAATATGAGAATCACACAGCTATTTTGTAAAGCTGAGAGGAGAGCGAAGTGATATCCTCCATCCAGCCACGTTCCTCTGACTCCCATGTCCTCTCTCCTTCATGCGTTGAAGGAAAGCATCCGTAATGCCCTGCTCTTTCGACCGCCGATCCTGCCTCTCTCGCTTCTGTCCGGCTCCGAGCCTACATCTCCGACCATGTCCTCTTCTCCCGCAACGATCTGCCTCCCGTTCTCTTGCCGAGACGCTCTCTGCTTTTCTGATTGCCTCCCTCACACCAAACTCGATTCATGCGTTTGTTTATCGCTACAGTTACTTCCCCGTCCTCTGAGTAACGTGGCCTCTCTCGCGCTTTCTTCTTCCTACTACGTCATGCCCATCAATCATCAGCCTCAGGGGCATGACTTCACCCGCCATCATCTTTGGAGGCGGGGCTTCTTTTCCGACTTGGTCAGGCAGCTCGGTTGTAATGGTGGCCTTGGTTATAAAACCGTAATTCTATCATTGCTGGTTTGTAATACAAAAACAAGAGAGAAAAGTCACAGGGAGCAATTACATACTGAGGGAAATTATCCTTAATCCCTATCTAATTAACACTGCACACCCCCCCCCCACCCCGTATGGTGAAAAGCAACACTTAAGCTCACTTTTTCCCTATTAGTTTACATCAAGATGTCTCCTACACGTCCATGGGCCAAGCAACTCCATACGATCCTATCTTTCCTATGAAATTCCTCCATGTACCCACAAACATAACAATACGTACAAAAATTGAAAGTCCAGTAATTACTAACTAATAAATAATTTGTGCAGGACTGCAAATTTCTCCTTGTTGTTGATAACTTGATAGCTAATGTTAATCAGATCCTTGTAGTGTGCTCTATATTATCCATGTACACAATTTATTGAGCAAAGATTTGTTGTAGCTGAAACACAAACAAACAAAAAACACTAAAAAGGCAACAGATGGCACCATCTCAAAGACAGGTCACCATGGTCTCTCTGTCTTCTACCACCTCCTTTCTGGTGCTGCACCTTGCCTTTTCCATGCTCTGTCACCCTTCCCCTCCTCTCCCGAGAGTTGTACAGGATGTATATGGTGAGGCAGTAACCCCCTTCTGGTGAAACTCCCCAAAATCCAGACTCATGCTCACTGCCCACTCAGGAATTCCCCCCAACCCAACCTGTAGAACCACTTCCCTCAGTCTCTTCAATCTCATTCTTCCCTCCAATGCTTCAAGACAGCATTCACCCCATGATCTTTTCTATCCTCATGACCCTCCCCAAGCCCACCTCTTTCCTGGTTTCCCCTGCTCCCTCACCCTCCTCTTATTTTTGAATTAATTAATTTATCCATTAACTTTTTTATTTTTTTGTTACATTTCTGTTTCTTCCCTGATTTTTCCTTCCACTTTGTATTGAGAGTTTGTGGCTGTATCCATCCTGGTCACTCCCTGTGTCCTCCCTTTCTCTCATTCTTTCCCATGTCCTTTATTCCTCAATCTCCCTCTATTTTGTCCATCTACACTGCTGTTAGTATGTGTCCTCTCCCTTTATACTGTTCTTTTTGTTCTGTTATGTCCTGGTCTGTTCTATGTTCTAGTCCTTCATGAGCCTCGACCTTGTATCAATATTTGTTTTTAATCAACACCTGTCCTGTGTGTCTTCCCTCCAATACTTCAAGATAGCTGTTCACCCCCATGATCACCCCACATTTTCAGAATGAACAGAAGCTCGTGTTTCATTAACTGGATTGGTCATGGTGATCACTTTTTTTGAGGAGCCAGTAGTATTTGCAAGAAGTCCCCCACCCTCCTTGAGTTCACTCACTGAACAATAGCGCTGAGGTCAATTTGGATATCCGTCTGTCATGGAGCGAAGCCAACGTCAGGCCTTTGTATTTTTATTATCGCACCTCATTATGGCATTATATATATATATAGAATGGAAGCAGAAATTATATTTCATCACAATTAATTACCACGAAGTGCAGTTTATAGCCATAAAGTGACAGTTCTCACTTAGGCTGTTGAAATTTACCAATTGAGCTTTTAATCATCAACAAACATGATTGAAGTGTCACAATGAGTGTCCGTATTCAATTCTCTTGTGTCCACTCCGTGCACAGAGAAACTCAAGGTGGGGTTTGTGCACATGTTTTGTCCAAACCGAAGAGGTATAAATGGTTTAATGAAAGTTAGTACGATAAACAAACAAACAAACAACAAAAAAATCCTAACCATAGGTGGGGATAATTTATTAAGTGAGGGCTGATTGGTTGATTCCTCCAATTATGGATGAGACACATGATTGAGCAATTTGATGTTTATATGCATACACTTAGAGATTATTATTACCAGGATGAATACTTCTTGAATGGCCAAATTATTTCCACATTCAAGTGCAAAGTCTTTCACGAACATAATCCATCCATCCATTGGGACCATAGTCCATACTCTGTGCAGAGCGTTCTTACTGCCTAAGGCCTAGGTCACATTTGCCACGGCGGCCGTGGGTCTCAAAATCTACGGCCACTAGCAATTATAGGGCGGCGCAGTATTTCCACGGTCACACAATGTAGCAGTCACATATGTTTTTATTTTTCGGGTAGCCGCACGGCGTATTTATAAATTGTGGAGACTGAAAACGTGGGGGTGCCGTACGGTCTTGATTTGATGTCGCACGGTGACCTTAGGGCGTTCCTGCGGCGGCCATAGAATTTTCAAGGCAGACGCAAGGTGCCCGCAAGGCGACGCAGGGGGACCGCAGGGGGCCTTAAGGCGAACGTGCAGCCAGACGGACGGTAACGAGTGGGTTCTTTTTTTTAATTTTTTTTCTTTTACAGTTTTTTTTTTTTTTCGGCTTGTCGAATTGCTACGGCGAACGTAGAATGAAAAAAGTTATAACTCCACGTTATAATTCCACGGCGACCCCTACGGCCTGTAAAATATAGCAAACGGCGTAGGGCACCCTGAGGCCACCGCAGAAATTCTGCGGCCGCCGCACGTTCTGTCAATTCAGAGGGTGTACGGCGCCGTATCCTCGCGTAGAGCAATGTGACAGGCCTAAGCAGTCTCTGGGCTATTGGACAAATCCTGGACAGGTCCCACTGACACAGGATACTAGCAAGCTGATATCATTTTGCTGACCTCAGAGGAAGACAGGCCTGAGTCAACCCCTGGTATTAATTCAATGGAAACTGGGATTTGAACTCAGGACACTGAGATCAAGCCCACCTAACCATTAAGCAACCCAGGCATACGAACATAATGCTCACCTAATTTTCAGAAGCTAACATTCTGAGCCAGGCCTAGCGTTCGGCTAGAGCTGATTTGTAGAAATTTGTAATTTGGTTCAGGCTCTGGTGACAACTCGAGTACTTGACTACTCTTCATGAAGAACACCACGGGATCTTTAACATCCACCGAGTAATGCTGCAGACGGGCATCTAGGGTAATGATAGCATCCAGGTCAATGTGCATCCGAGGGACGGACACTTTGTGGTCTAACGTCCTGCCGGCCAAGCACCAATCTGAGAGTTTATAGCCGGGCCTGAATCGAATCCAGACGAGAGAACTGAAAGGTACAAGCGTTACCTCTGCACTATCCTGTCCAAAAGGAAGTAGAGGGGAAATGGATGGAGATAATCTTGTTTGTCAACAAAAATTAGTAAGATTTTCCACTAAGATAAGCACAGAATAGCAAGGTATTTTTGACCACACATATATTTTAAATACAAGTCTGTGACTGGAAAATAAGACTTTGTATGAGACCCAGCAAATATGACAGGTTATACAATCTCACTCTGCAGATGGATATCCACTTTAACCTCTTCGATATCAATAACTACAGCCACCTCATGAGACTCCATTGAAGGTGCTAGAAATGGCTCAGACGGGAAGCCAGATAATTTGATCTATAATAAAAGGAGCCGAGTTTCTCCATTTGTAACACGATATTCCAGTGTTTTTGGTGTCGTACCATAATAAAAGTAATAACTAGAAGGACAACTCCGCTAGAGCGCATACCTCCGCCAAGCTGATTAGTTTACGTTTTCTATCCTCTGGAAGGCCGGACCTGGATTCGGACTGAATTAAATTTAATTGGCTGGTTCTTGTCACCGAACCACCTCACCCATCATGTTTGTCCGAATCATCCATAACTTTTTGAATATATACTATATGTCGTTTCCATGCTATCACTCAATGGTGAAAAATACTTTAAAAATTCTCGGATCCGGATTCAGTCTTCACCAAAATCGAAACAATTCTTCCTTGTTACATTCCCAACTGCCCACCAAGTTTCGTCAAATCCGTTCATAACTTTTTGAGATATCGTGCTATATATCGTTTTTGGCCCTATCTCTCAATAATGAAGAATCACTTTTTAAAATTATAGTAGCCAGATCTGGATCCGGATCTTCACAAAAATCTAATCATTTTTGTCCGTGTCACGTCCAACCTGTCCACCAAATTTCATCCGAATCCGTCACAGCTTTTTGAGATATCTGTTCACAACACAGACAGACAAACAAAGGTGAAACATACCTCCATCACCTTCGCAGGAGGAGGCCATTCGGCCCATCAAAGCTGTGATATTATTCCAATGTATGGTTGTTTTTTTCTGTGCTCTATCTTTGGCAAATACTGAGTGTCAAGCAAGGAGCAGCACATAACTTTTAAAGTCTTTGGTGTGATTCGGCAGGGGTTCAAACCGCCATTCTCCAAGATTCAGAACAGACGCTCTAACAATTAACACCGACGAGGCCATGTTTACTGCTGGAAAGACAATAATCGATCTACTCTGTCAGAAATGTAATAAATCTATTTACTTCGAACAAAAATTCGTTCCTTTAATCACAAAGATGACTGTGTTGAAGCCCAATTTCTAGATTTGAGGAAGAAAGCGAGAACTCGAGCTTTCTGTAGCGCTTACAACGGTCACATTCATTCCTCTACGACAACAGGAACCCTTTACAGGACAACAAGTGGGGCACACAAAATTATATACAGTAATACTTCTCGAGCAATAGAAAATTTTATAAAGTACACGGAAGGAGCAACAACAAACAATCACCGCCGCGACAACAACAATTACGTGTTATTAAAGATCCATTTCATGGGTTTTACTTCATTTTACATCCTCATTGACACTGCAGACGATAGACGTGCAAAATGTTTGTGAAGTAAAGTGCTGTCTTTTGATTAAACATTCAGCAGAGTGCAAAGTGATGGGATCTGATGATGGGTAATGATATGATGGGTCATGATCTAAAAGCCTAGTATTTTGAATTCACACCTATGGCTCATGAATGACAGGTGGGTGGAAGTGATAAAACTCCTTATTGAAAATTTCCATCCACTTTGCAAGTGATAAACAAGTGATTATTATTCAAGCTAGTTCGTAAGTAACAAGTTCCAAGAGATAACACAATCTTATTTAATGCTGATTTTAATTCTACTTTACGGCTCGTATAGGTGGTGCGTGAAGCTTGGAAGCGGCTTCTTGCAGGATCTGACACAATAATCAGACACAGAGATACAAACTCACCTTCTCGGCTCTGAAGAACACATTCCTCCAGAAACGGTGCACATTTTCACCAAGCATGCCGAGGCTCGGACCAGGGGCCCACCAGCGCCATCGCCATTTCAGGCCTTCAGGGCTTCCTTCAGAATTCATACACATGAGGTATTGGTGTGACATCAGTCCAAAATGTATTCCTGTGCACAGTTTAATCATCGAATAGAAATCCTCTGGAGGAGTATGAATGAAAAAAAAATAAAAACTTTCATATCGGAGTGAATGTTCCAACTTTAAAAATTGATTAATTGCAAAGTCAAAAAAATAGTCTTGTATCAAGAAGAGCTAGAAACCCCCTATCCCGATGCTATGAACATTTCAAGATAACTTGTTAGACATTTTCAACTTCCTATAAGGAACAAGGACAAGGTTTCAGCTCAACGTCTCCACCAGGTGCAATTCTGCCATGAATCGCATTTATCAATCAAAGAATCAAATCTACGAGAAGACGGTGCGCGTGGCTGCAGCGGCAACGCATACTTACCGGAAATCCTCGGAGGCCGAGGTGCGGAACATATTGCTGTCATTGCATTCACTGACACCTGAGATGGCAAAGTTCATCCTGGCACGTGTGGAGGATTTGCTGCGCGTTGGACATCCAAAACAGGTAAGTCTTCCCAGAAATACAGACAAACCTATAGCTTGTATCAAACAACACAATTGCTTTTGAACTCAAAACAGGCTTCATTTGCAGGGTGTCCGATAAAAGTGACACGGTCTTAAATGCGTATATGTAGTTTTGGTTTTTATTGCAATGATTATTATGAGACGGAATGATTGGTAACTGCAACTTTAAAAAAAAAGTACCTATTACACTTAATTTATGTTGGATTATGATTCTTTTCTGATTAACAGGTAACCAGAAGTCTCATGGCAATCCGATGATGGATTGAGGAAAAATGTTACAGCTAATTGAAGAAAGTGTTCATAATGGAGAATATCTATCAAATGGGACTAAAATTACTGTTGTTATAGTTTTCATTACATTTTAGACAAATTTCCTGATTTAAAGACGTTCTGAGTTACTCCTAGTGATACCAGTTTCATAAACATAGGCCAACCAACAAAGTTCGAAAGCATTTAAAACAGCATAACTATTTATGAGGCACCATGTACATTGGCACTAGTTTTTCAAGTATCTTGCAAAACCACTATTCTGGTGATGCAAATGTGGGAAAGTGGCATATCAGTGCATCTAATGCTCCAGTAGGAACATAGATTAAACAGACGATCTATCAACAAAAGCCAACTCCTGAAGTTTCGTAATCCTATTTCATCAGGAGACATCTGGGTTATCTTTCCTTTGTGTCCTTTCAATCCCATTAAAGTGAAACAAAAGTCAAAATTCAAATGAGGAGATCTGATCATGAAATAATTTTTCGCTTTACCTCCATATCAGAAAAAAAACGCACAGCTTGGCGTGAATGCATTATCAGTGAAGAATTTTTGGATTATTGCACAAAGCAAACTGAACCAATCTGCTGTACCAATCTTTAGAAACCCAATACAAGAAGAATCTTTCCTTTGATGACTTACAACAGCCATGAGCAATGCAATGAGATCAAAACTGCTTGTAGCAACCGGGTGCATAATCACTGCATCATCACATTGCAATAAATGGTTTGGGGGTGGAGACAAGAGTAAATTTTACGAATGTCCTTGCAATTCATGTCGACAGTGGACAAATCAACACAGTATATGGGATTTCAATATGACATCCCAGAAACAGAGTACTGTCATGTGTTTATATGGAGCCCACCAAACGAACAATCCACATCCACGCATTGTCCATGGTTGGCTGAAACATATATGACGTGTTTCGCACCGGTCATGAGCACCAAATACATAAGGGGATCTCATTGAGGTAGATGTCATAACAAGCATGTGACATCATAAGTTCACACGTGTTTCAAGGATTTCAATATGGCATTTGTGCTCATCAGTGCTAGGTCTGTAGTAATATACCAATTGCCAGGTCTGTAGTAAAGATTACAGCTGATGAAGGCGTCCTGAGCCATGCATCTAAGGGAGGCTACCAGGCACCATGCAACCAATGGAGGCCGTCCATGCACCACACAGACAGATGCAGTTCATGTGCCACACAGCAGACGGGGGGCATCCACGCAGTCTGCAGAGACTGTCCATGTGCCACGCGGCCAATGGGGGCCAGCATCTGCACGCGGCCTATGGGGGCTGTCCACGTGCCACATGGCCACAGACGTCGCCCATGCGTCACACGGCCGACGGAGGCAGTCTATGCGCATGCCTCCGTGCACCACATGGCCGACGGAGGCGTCCACAAGGCCGACGGAGGCAGTCACGTGTCACGCGGCCGACGGAGGCAGTCCCAAGCCCCACGCGGTGAATTGAGGGCAAATCACGTACCACGTGGCCGAAGGAGGCAGTCACGTGCCAAGCACGAGGAATCCGCCGGCCGACGGAGGCAGTCCACGTGCCACGCGGCGACGGCAGGCAGTCCACGTGCCACGCGGCCGCGGGGCAGATCCCGTGCACGCGGCGACGGAGGCAGTCCAGTGCCACGCGGCGACGGAGGCATCACGTGCACGCGGCCGACGGAGGCAGTCCACGTGCCACGCGGCGACGGAGGCAGTCCACGTCCACGCGGCCGAGGAAGGCCAAGTCTCAACGTACCGCGACAGGCGTCCGGCCGCGGGCAGTCCACGTGCCACGCGCGACGGAGGCAGGCACTCCAGGGCAGGGGCAGTCCGTGCACGGCGGCGACGGAGGCAGTCCAACGCCCGCCCACAGGCAGTCCGCGCCACCGGGCGACGGAGGCGTACATGTCCGCGGCCGACGGAAGGAGTCCAGTGCACGCGACTGACGGAAGCAGTTCAACGCGCCACACGGCCGACAGAGACGTCCAACGTGCCACGCGGCTGACGGGGCATGTCCATGCACCACGGACGGCCGACAGAGACATCCATGGGCCACGTGGCCGATGGAGCCCGTCGACGTGCCACACAGCTGACAAAGCTGTCATTCACAAACACGTGCTCCATGAGAGAAGCATCCCTCCTTGCAGATATTACAAACTGAATAACAACTGATATCTTGGGGTCAATAAATGGAATGGACCCATGAGAGTAAAAGCTAGATTGAGTTGTGGGATGTTGGATGATTTAGCTTCTATTCACTAGCCTCAATCAAAGATTGGTCAGATAGACAAACAGAAAGACTAATTACTTGTCAAAATGGTTTTTAGCAGGCAACATGCAAGAAGATGATGACAGTTGACGACCGTCACAAGTTGCTGGACAGTTCGAATAATACCGAGACAAAGTAATGCTGCAACTGCATCGTTTAAATGTAGTGGATGCCATTGCCACACTTGGGAAAATGGCCAACATCTGCTGAAAAAGGGAATGCCATGAATGGGAAAATAATGGCGGATACCACGAAAGCCTTCTGGGAGTGTAATAAGGGTACCTACTGTATAATTATATCATTAACTAAGCAAGCAATGATAATTTATTAACTGTGATCTCTTCAACACTTTCAAAGACGAACAACACTTCAATCCAGCTTTGCAATCCTTCTCGAGGAATATAAATTATTACCGTGTAAATAAATATGAGGCCCATAATTACAGAGATTTGTTCCGAGTGTTCACATCTCAAATCGAGACGTTTTCTCGCTAGGCCAATCCTGGACAGATCGCCACTCCATCGCAGACATGTGTAAAGGAGTAGAATTCCTTTATACACAGATGTGTCCTTTTCACTTGATGTCTAAAATCTTCATCTTTCACCATGAGTTCTGTTTCAAAATTATATCTTATAGTGGCCAAAATAATTCACCCCCTCGCATGTTTTCGACATTTTGATGCCACTGAGCTTGATTTCATGAATGCTTTCAACAAACTTAACACATAGTCTTCACAAACTATTCAAAGTGATAATGGCTCAAAAAATTCCAGATAAAATGTGAATAAGTTAGATATTAACAGAGAAAATCCTCAGAGATTAACAGAGAAGTTCCTCTCATTCAAACCTTTTGGCCTCACTTCCTGCCATGATTCTCTGGGGAAGCCACATTTCCAAGCTGGTCCAAAGCCAGTCCACCAATTGGGCATCTCATCGTGAAACAGGCCCTCCTTGGGACATGAGCTCTGACCACCGTACAAAGCTTCTCCAAGACTGATTGTAGTACTGCTCTCCTCTGGCTGGTGCTCCCGCCTCTCACCTTTCTTGACGTCATGCTGTGGAAACAAGGCATTTAAGATATTGGTATTCCACGATGAGGTTGAGTTTTGGGTCTCTCACTCTCACTCACTTGCAGGCAGGTCGGTGGTCTTTCTGTCTTCTAGCATTCTCTCCGGCCTCCCCGCCCACCCCCAATTGCTCTGTCTGGCCTATCTGTCCGCTCCATGTCTCCGAGGGCGCCTCAAGGTCCCGCACAGCGACCATCTGGTTAATCTACCAAATCAAGAATCATGCTGAACTTCACTCTTTATTCCTCTTTTTTCCCACTGTGGAATACTCCCATCCTCATTCGGACATGCTCTGTGCAGAGCGTTGGTACAGCTGAAGAGTCTCCCTTGCTATTTGTGCACAATTGTGGACAGGTTCACCACTCTGCAACAGGTTACCAGCAAGCTGGCACTTCATTTTGCGACCGTCGGAAGGATACAGGCAGTCAACCCACCTGGTATTATTCAACAGCCAATTGGGGAATTTGAACTCAGGATCCGAAGCCCCCCCTAACCATTAAGCCAACATCGGCATGAAAAACTCCCACACTCTCTTCAATTCCCACTCTTCCCTCCAGGTTTCAAATAGCTGTACACATCTCTGTTTTCCCCATCCAAACACGATCTTTTCTACCCATTAATCCATCCCAAACCACCTCCTTTTACATTCCCCTGCTCTTCCGAAAGTCCTGTAGTGTTCCTCTTGTTTACCTGTACCCTACCATCCGCTCCCTCCCAGATCTTCTGATGTGTTCTATTCCCTGTTTCTGCTTCCCTTTCCCACCCCTCTTGTTCCTGCTCCCTGTTATATGTTCTGTGTGTCAGTTCTTATAGAGCTTGAACTTGTTCATATTAAAAAAGAACATCAGGTGATTCTCAGTTGCAAGAGTATTCAACGCCGTCCCTAATTAACCCAAATATGTCAGGAGAGAAATTAATTTGTTTGAAAGATGGACAAAAATACTAATAGTTTCTACCTGATGTAATCAGGTGGTTACTTTAAATTAAGCTTCCCCCTTTTCTAAGGGTTTTAAGGTGCAACTGACTTGGTCAACAACAGCCAAACAAGGAAGACCAAGGAGCTTTAACAACGAAGTCAGACATAAAGTGGGTGGAGAAACATATTCAGGAGAGGTTATAGAAGATTTTAAAAAGTCACTCATTATCCCTTTAAGTTCGGTGAAATCCATCATTAGAATGGAGACAGCATATACCCCCAGAACTCTACCAGATCAGGTCACCCAAACAAACTTAGCGAACGGGGCAAGCAGGAAACTTGTTAGGAGGTTCACTACATCAAACAATGACTTGAATGATCTGCGAGGTTCTGTATGTCCAAGATGGGGGCGGGGGTCAGTTTCGGTCAGGTCAGGTATGGGAGCATGCGCAGAGCAGCGGGTCGCTGCGTCACTTTCCGCCGGTACTGACAGGGGCCTTCATCTGGCCATCCCCCGGGCCAGATGCCTGGCCATCCAATCTCCTGAGATGCGATCAACCCTGATGCAAACGACAAGGCCAACGTGGTCGGCCCATTGGCTCCTCCACTCACGAGCCTCCCTCACTGAGAGAAATAAAGAATCGAGCCGGATCGCATCAGGAAAAACGAGCCACATGTCCATCAGCTGCAGCTGACGCTCACTGGACTATGAGGTAACAAATCTCACTTGAGTCTCTCTCTCAGCAACCGCTCGTTGGACACAAGTCCGACCAGCGATAGCCAAGGATTCTCCGAAGAGACCTGGTGCCAAAGGAATTAAGTCTCCGTCTCAGATCCTTGGTCAGAGTCCAAGTCTCACAGTCTCATAGAGCAAGAACTGAGCACCAAGGACCTGAAGAAATCGGACTTTCGTCCTCCTGCACAGGTACTGGCAAGCGCCACACTCATTATCCAGTGAATCCTGACTCCCCAGGCTCGACCCAGATGTTCTGGTGGACCTCTGACTCCACAGCCAGCAGAGACATGAATATACTGCCGAGGTAAGTGAATCTCTCACGACCTAACATCTCACCACAAACAGACCAGACAGGACAGCAGCATCCAAGATGTCATTAAAGCCTCTCGATCTTGTTTTGACCCAGGAAACCGTATCCATGCGGCTCCGACTCTTCATTCAGCACCTCGAGGGCCCCAAAAGGATATCTCAAGTCTCCGCAAATGACTGATCATCTGCGAAATCAAGGTCAGAGATATTGACATTCCAAACGATGCACGCGCTTGATCTCTCCGACATCCTCCCTAGACATCCAGTCCCATACAAGTGGCTGAAAGTGTGGGGGCCAGTACACACCCTGAGAATTCCCAGTAACAACTAGAAATAATCAGAGAATGGTACCACCACATCTCACAGCACCTC
>CM068957.1:35725199-35737553 GCA_035128595.1 Eptatretus atami
AGGGGTGTGGAGTGGCGTGTCGAGAGGTGGGTGTGTAGAGTGGGTGTGAGAGTTGGGTGTTGAGGAGTGGGCCCCTTGTGAGAGAGAGTGGGTTTGTTGAGAGTGGGTGTTGAGAGTGGGGTGGAAGAGTGAGAGTGGGTGTGAGAGTGTGGTGTGGAGAGTGAGAGTTGGGGCGTAGATGTGTGAGATGTGGGTGTGAGAGTGAGAATGGGTGTTGAGAGTGAGAGTGAGTACGTGAGAGTGTGGTCGTTGAGTAGTGGAGAGTGCAGCAGTGGGTGTGAGAGTTGAGAGTACGGTGTGAGAGTGAGGTGAAGAGTGCGGTTGTGCGAGAGTGAGAGTGAGAGTGCGGTGTGAGAGTGAGATTTGAGAGTGGGTGTGAGTGTGAGAGTGAGAGTGAGATTGAGAGTGAGAGTGAGATTGGGTGGTGAGAGTGAGAGTGAAGTGTGGTGTGAGAGTGGAGTGGGTGTGAGTGGTGTGAGAGTGAGATTGTGGGTGTGGAGTGTAGTGTTCGAGTGTGGAGTGGGTGTGAGAGTGGGTGTGGGCGTTGGAGTGAGAGTGTCTGTGGGCCTGTGTGTGTTGTGAGAGGTGGGTTGGTGTAGGAGTGAGAGTGAGAGTGCGAGTGAGAGTGAGAGTGTGAGAGTTTAGAGATGGGTGTTTGAGAGTCAGAAGTGAGAGTGAGAGTGAGGAGTGTGGGTGTGAGAGTGGGCTGTGAGAGTGAGAACGTGTGGGTGTGAGAGTCGAGAGTGAGAATGAGAGTGAGAGTGGGTGTTTGAGACGTGAGGAGTGAGAGTGGGTGTTGAGATGAGAGTGAGGTGAGAGTGGGTGTCGAGAGTGAGATGTGAGAGTGGGTTGTGAATGTGAGAGTGAGAGTGGGTGTGTAGAGTGAAGTCGGGTGTGAGAGTTTGAGAGTTGAGAGTGGTCTGGGTGTGGGTGTGAGAGTGTGCCAGCGGGAGTCTGTGGGCGGTGGGAGTGAGAGAGAGGAGAGAGAGATGAGATGAGAGAGAGAGGTTTGTGCAGTTAATACTGGAGCTTTTCTGATGTGGAGTGTGGTGCACCAAAAGGATTTGTATGATCTCCTTGAGTTGATGGGGGTTGAATTGACCACAAAGAATCCTGTTTAGAATTTCCCATTGGTTTTAAAACCACGCTCCTATGTTAACGTATATGGAGCATGCATATCATCTGTCCTTTCCAACACAGCATGATGTTCTAATTGATAGCATTGTAACAGAGCACACATTAATTAGTAATAATAATATTAACAACAATAATAATAGTCGCAGTAGTATCATTTGCCAATAATAATAACAAACGTTATACTGTAATCCCCATACCTGGCCCAAGCACATTTGGGCTTGGTGAAAGGCAACCTAATGCTCAAGCAGTACAGCAAGCAGTACATGCCACAGCCATTGTACAATAAATAGTTCAACAATGAAAAATTTGGTCCAACAGACAATGGGACACTAGTACAATGTGTCGGACCCTGGCTATTCGCTGGGGGATACATTTCTGGAAAATGCTGCCAATCGTGAATCCACATAATAGCGGGACATTGTTTCAACAGAGAAGCAGGAATATCAAAAATCCCATGAAAAATGGCAAAAAATTGAGAATATGCCCACGAAAAAACAGTGAATATGCCACATTAAAAAACGCAAAAACGCAACACCGAAGACGGCCACGAATGTCAAAGAAGGTCACATTTATAAACCACAAATATGTGGGGTCCGCGAACAGCGGGTCTGACAGTACTCCAATGTTTGTCATCATTTTAAAATGTATTCACATATAAACCAATACGGATATTGATTCAATAATAAAGTTTTGATCAATGGTTTTTAATGTTTGTGTTCACATATGTCCAGGCATGCGGATAAGCATATGATTATCCGATCGCACCATGTTGCAATTGAAATGTATCCAGAATGCCAACGTATAGCAATTTCCACAATTGATGGCATAATCTTCGACAAGTGGAGTATTTGCATAACCATCCCGTAACATTGATCTTTTTCTGATCAGTGCTGAAGAAGTTGAGAACGGCATTGGGACGCGGATGAGGGGAAATCTTGCTCTATGATCCAGGACTTCCAGAGCACAAAGATGCTGAAAAAATACACAATGTCTGGGTTCTGCATTGCCTATGGCATGGTGCCATGACGACATCATTGGTGCAAGGAACATTGCATCGTTGACATTAGTGGTGCCATCTTTGTGCTCGTTTGTGTAGGAAAAAACCTATTTCTGTACTTGTGACACAATTTTATACTTGTATCCGTAGCCTGTATATGTGAACACTGTCCCAATTTCACACATGCCTTTGTCGTATCCATCTGCATGTATACAGTGAGCATGGCAGTCAGTTCAGGTATGCGAGCATGCACCAGAGCAGCGCGTCGCTGGCATCCACTTTCCACCGGAACTCACAGCCTCTGGTCTGGCCAACCCCAGGCAGATACCCCAGTCCATACCATCTGTCCTTGAGATGCCGACAACCTGCTGCAACCACGAGGCACGTGGTTGGCCCAGTGGCCTCCTCCACTCACGAGGCTCCTTGATGAGAGAATCTGATGAGCACAATCAGCATAAGGAAAACGAGCCAATGTCCTCAGCCACAACTGACATTCACGGACAATACAGGTAACAAATCTCATCTGAATATCTCTCAGCAACTGCTTGTTGGACACAAAGTCCGACCAGCATAGCCAAGGATTCTCCAAAGAGACGTGGTGGTGAAGAGTTAAGTCTCATTCTCAGATCCTGGTCAGATCATGTTCACAGCCAAAGAGCAAGTCAGGAAGCACCAATGACCTGAAGACTCGGACTTTCGTCCTCATTGCACAGACGGTACCGGACCAGCACCACACCCCATGATCCATTAAATCCATGACTACCCAAGCCCGACCAGACCATCTATTGACCTCTGGCTCAAAGCAGCAGAGGGACGATGAATATCAACTGGCAATGTAAGTGAATCCTCCGTGACCTCAACATCCTCACCAGAAAACAGAGGTGCAGACAAGATAGCACAATCCAAGATGTCAATGAAAGGCCTGGATCTTGGTTTTGACCAAGAAACCCATAATCCTGCAGCAACGACTCCTCATTCAGCCACATTGGGGCCCCCAAAGATATTTCAGTCTCCACAAGAGGGACTGGATTATCCACGACATCAAGGTCAGAGATTTTTGACACTCACAAATGATTTACACCGCAGATTGATCTCTCTTGACATCCTCCCCATCACCGTTCAAGTGCTGAAAGTGTGGGGGTCAGTCACACCCCTGACAAAGCTCAGTAACCAACTGTAAAGAAGTCAGAGATGGCACAACCACATCTCCAGCACTCTCAGTACAGAGTACAGTTCAGACATCAGATTGATTAGTTTTGGGTGGCACCACACGAAAAGCCGAGGATACGCCAGAGGGCATCTCGATTCACTGAAATCAAATGCTTTCAGAGAAACATAGGCAGGCAGCAGCCCCTGCGAAACTCTCATCTGCGTTCGGTGAGGACCCGAAGAGCAAGGATACAGGTCAATGTGAACCTCATTGGTGCAAAGGCCTGACTTCTGGACGCTGGTGCCTCAAGTAGAATGTGTGCGAACCCTGTCAATAATATTATTGAGCAAGACCTTTTCGGGCACTGGAGACAGTCACCACGCTCAGTATTTTGTGCAGTCCTGTCATTCACCTTTCCTTTCCAGAGAGGGACAAAAAGGCCCTCTTCCAGTCAGTTGGGATGATGCTGGTGTTCCAAGCAGAGCACAGAACTGCATGCCAACGACATGAGTGCAACATTTCCCCCAGCCTTGAGAATTCAGCATGGATGCCGACAGATCCCAGGAGCTTTACCCCATTTCAACGGTTCACCGCAGCCTGTGTTTTCACAAGTGAGGTGGCATCATAAGTTGACTCGGAGGTCAGCAATAGGATAGTACACCCGCTGATATCCCAACTCAAGAGCTGGTGGTCTAGCCTGTACGCCGCTCAAAGTTAACAAAACCCAGCGACCTTCAATTTGGGCTCTCTGTCAAGAGCCACACCCTCCGCTCTCACTGCAGTACACCAGGGACGGGCTTTGGAGGAACGCAATGCATTAATTCCCCTGGAAGTAAGATGAGAATAATTTGACCACAGGTGATGCTCTACCCACTCTCACAGATTCCTTGCCATAGGCTCCTTGGTCCTCCCTCAGAAGCACTACAGTTTTACACTCAACTCCCTGAACAGCTCAGCTCTGCAATTAAGCCTGGCTTTTTGACTCTGGTATATGGTATCCATGTCCTTGAGAGACGAAATTCTCCTTCACCCTCCAGTAGTTCCAAGACCTCCACTGGCAAGTCAAGGATGGTAGTGTTGAAGGCACTCTACAAACTCTTCAGGATTCCCAATCCCTACTCAGCCTGTTCCAAACTCCTCAGCTACCCACTCATCTTTGAGCTTGCCAACATCCAGCCTAGGCTGGGATGGTACATTCTCCGGATTTAAGCTGCGACTTCAGAGTTGCTACAACAAACCTGTGGTCTGTATTGAGAGAACTGAGCACTCCGGTAGACCTGTAGTTCTGGATCATCCTCCAATGACCATCAAGGAGCACATGGTCAATCTCCTTTGCCACACACCAGCGCTGGAATGATCAAGTCCAGCGATGAACCTGTGGGCGCTGAAACCATGAACCAGCCACCCTCAGTCTACGACTCCTTGCAAAGTCAAAGGAACTTAGTGTATTCTGGTTCACATTTCCAGACCCATGGGGAGCAACAACATGTCTCATAATCATCCCTTCAGTGCCATTTGGTGCATGGAAATCCCCAAGATGAGAAGAGTATCTTGCCTGGGGCACTGATCAAACAGACTCAGCACAGCATATAATGCGTCCTTCACACGTGAGGATCACTCACCTCAGTCGGAGCATTTCCAGAAACCAGGAAACGACACCTAAGGAGTGATGAATCCTTCATCTCATAATATGCTCGTTGACCAGTGTTACCTCAAATATTTTTTTTTTGTATACCTTGTCGAGGCTCGTATGAGAGCTAACACACAACGCACAGCAAGGGGGCATGAGACAAGCAGAGGCGGGAGTGGGAGGGACAAAACGTGGGGAACAGACACATATGGAGATCTGTGGAAGGGAGAGGGATGGGACGGGGAACATGGGGAAGAGAAGATGGGCATACAGGGACTTTCAGGAAGGAAAGCAGGGGAATTGAAGGAAATGGGCTTGGGTGGATTATCGGGGTAGAAAAGATCGAGGATTTGGATGGGGGATGATAAGAGGTGGTGGTGGTGAACAGCTGTTTTGAAGCTGGAGGGAAGAATGGAAAGAATAGAGTGAGGGAGTTTATCAAAGGCGGGAAAAAAGAGGAATGAACGAGTGAAGGTGAGCAGTGTTCGTGATTTTGGTAGTTTTACCAGAAGGGGGTTGTTGGCGGACCTTGCGCGCCTGTGGAATATGTGTGTGGCGACAAATCGCAGAGAGAGCAGGGGGGCAAGGCTGTGAGAGGAGACGGTAAGAAGACAGAAACACACCGACTAACCTGCGGTGATTTGAGTGAGAGGCCCAAAGACTCAGCTTCATTGCGGGAGATGCCGATGATCCTAAATGCCCTGGTTTCGAACAGCGTGAAGCCGAGAAAGGTGGGAGGCAGGAGCACCAGCCCAGAAGTGAGAGCAGTACTCCATCAGGCTACGGACAAAGCTTTGTAAGTGGTCAGGAGCTCAAGAGGGCCAAGAAGGACTTTGCACGACGGAGGATTCCCAGTCGGCGACTGCTTTGGAGGCGAGGTTGGAAATGTGACTTTCCCAGGAAAGGTCATGGCAGATAGTGAGACCCAGAAGCTTGAAAGAAAAGACTTCTTCCAGAGGATTGTTGAGAAAGTGGATGGGGGGTTTCTAAAGTCTTTTCGAAGAGACATAGTGAGAGTGTGAGATTTGTCTGGATTGAAAGACATGTCACGTGTTGGACCAGTTTGTGATTTTATCCCAGATCTGCAGTGAGCGAAGAAAGCTGCTGCTTGCCAGTCTGAGGGAAGACAGATGGTACGGCAGAGGGTGGAGTCATCAGTAAAGAGATATAGAGGATTTTCCAGAGAGTAGGAGAGATCATTGATGAAAACCAGAAAAAGAACAGGGCCCAGAAGCTACTTGAGGAACTCCAGCCTGGACAGGAAGAGGGGATGAAAGAACTCCATTTAGGGCACACGTTGACATGTGACAGGAGAGGAAGTCTGCGAGCATGAGTGGAGGTGGCTTGGATACCATAGGAAGAGAGTTTGGTGAGTAGGGCAGGGTGCAGACTGTGTCAAAAGCACGTGATATGTTCCAGGGTTACGGCTCGGATTTCCTGTCTGGCATTGAGGACCTCCATCCATTGATGGGAGAGCAGAAGCAGCATATCCAGGGTAGAGTGACCTGGTCTGAAACCAAATTGATGATCGGAAATCAAGCCATTGGAGAAGAGGAAGGATTTTCATGTCTGAAGCGATGATGGATTCCATAACCTTGCTGATGATTGGGAGAAGGCTGATTGGTCTGTAGTTGCAGGGATCTGTTTTTGCACCTTTTATGCAGGGCAGTGATGTTTGCAGATTTCCAGCAGATGGCAGATGACCTTGAGCAAATGAGAGGTGAATAGAACAGAGAGAGGGTGAGCAAGAGCAGAAGAGCAGGCTTTGAGGACACGTGGGCTGATGCCGTCTGGACCGGTTGCAGAATCTGAGTCGAGGTTTGAAAGAAGCTCTCCACCTTGTCAGGAGAAAAGGACACAGAGTCCAGGGACAGTTGCGTGTGACTGGGTAAGGTGGTAGAGAAAGTGATGGGTTTAGGACACAAGATTTAGCTGCAAACACCAAGTTTAGGCATTCAGCTTTCACGTTGCGGTATCACCAGTGCGGCCATTTGAGGTAAGGGAGGGGATGGAGGGGGAACATACACCAGAAACAGATTTGATTAAACGCCACCAGGATTTTGAGGAGGGAGAGAGGTTGAGAGTTCAGACTTGAGATTAGAAAGATGTTGTTTTTCTGGCTCTCCTGAGGGTAGATACACACTTGTTCCGAGCTTTGTGGAAGGAACTGAGATTGCCCTCAGTTGGGTTTGCTTTCCATCAGGCAAAGGCAAGTTAGTTTCAGGACAACTGCTCTCGCACCCAAGCTTCAGTAAACCAAGGGCAGGAGGAAGGGTAGGACAACTGAAGAGAGAGGGGATAAATCTGTGCATGAGAGGAGAGCAAGTTTCTTTGAAAAATTCCCAGGATGAGTTGATGTTTGAGAAAATAGTGATAGGAGACCAGTCTATAAAAGTTTGATGGCTGCTTGGAGACCCTGCCAGTCGGCTTGAGTGAAATGCCAGACTCGACGGCGGTGAGGTGGTTCTCTGATAACAGCCAGAGAGATGTCCACTTTGACAAGGACGTGGTCAGAAAACCGATTGGAGCGGAGGAAGAGCAGCAGATATTGTCAGGGAAATTTGTCAAAATCAGATCCAGAAGAGATGGAGTACCATTGGTTGAGATCCGGGTCGGGAAGTTGACCGATTGAGTTGGTATCTCAAAGAGTCGCCAGAAAGCTTTTGCTGAGGTGCCATGACAGGTGAGAGAGGCACCCACACCAAGCCAACTGGCATGATGACAATTGAAGTCACCACATAAGAGGAAGAGAGAGTTTGGATGAGAAGATAGAAGATGGTCCATGTTATCATTGGAGTCAGCTTATTGGACACAGCCATAGCAACTACCTGGCATGGCAACCACACGAGAGTGACCAGACCAATAGTAGGTGTAACCACCCACCATGATCTCACCACTATCCAATCTCAAAACCTCAGAGAGTGCTGCAATACTGATGTTTAAACACTGGAGCTCAGATGATAACAGACATCGCGATCATCCTCTCTTCGGGATAGGACATTCTCGGCGCCCACCCAAAGGGACCGCTCAGGTTAACCCAAGGAGACCGCCGTCTGGTAGACGACACCTCAGCACCTCTCACCACACACACCGCAATCTGACTCAGGAAGTTTACCCCGTGCTTTTCCTCCTTTCAAAGAATAGGGCACTGAAGGCTTTGCCCCAATCCCGTCATCTGGTGAGCTGCCCTGTGAAGGGCAGCAGCACAGAGGTATCCCGCAGAGTGGTTTTTTCAGTTTTCTTTGCATTTATGGTTTTGCAGTGTGAAGTGTTTTACGGTGGCCGGAGTGCAAATCCTGCCACCAACCTCCTAAAAATAAAATAAAAAAGTAACCCAACTGCATGAGGACGTCCAGAGACACAGTTGGCACTAGTATGGGTGGCAGTTGGCTCACAAGGAACTCCTCCGCCCTTTGCATGACCTCGTTTGCGAAAACCAATTGAGCAGTTAATAATGTACTTGCAATTCATATAAACACCACAAATATTGCCTAATCTATTGACTGTGTATCACATGCATGTGCAAGCTCCTCCATGAGTTATCGTAATGTTTTCAATTATCAACCGCATTATGAACAAGCAGCACTCCCTAAGTATTGATGTTGTTTTTTAATATATGACATCGACGGCTGGCTTTGGAGGCCAACTTTGAAATGTGGTTTGCCCAAGAATTTGTCTGGATTGAAAGACATATTCCAAGTGTTTGACCATCTTTGTGATTTTTCAATGTCTGAAGAGAGGGGAAGGTTGCAGCCTTCCTGCCTGAAGGATAAGGGATGTCAGTCTATGGCAGAGGGTGGAGTGGCATAAGGGATTTTCGCTCTTTTCCTTCAGCCTGCCCCAGGGGGCAGGGCCAAATTTGACACTGCTCTTTCACCTTTTGCCTTACACGTGTTGATCATATCCACCAAGTTTGGTGAATTTCTCCCAACCATTGAGGATTAAGCATGACAGACACACGGACAGACAGAGCCGATTACAATATCCCCCGTTTTTTTCAAAAAGCATGGGGATAAAAGATTTTGCTGGGGCATTAAATGCTAGGGCACTTCATCCATGTTGCCACTCTTTGAATGGGAAATGCCTTCTCTTTGATGATTTATCCATGTAATCAAGAAAGATTGTCATTTTCTCCTCCCAATCGTCAGGCAGTTTCTAACCTACATTTGTTCTCGCTCGGACGCTGAGACGGTCCGCTGAGTTTGACGTCGCATGAAAAGTAATCAATTTTGTGATCTTTACCAATCCATGGCTTTCATTCTTATCTGTACTGTGGATACGGCACGTCCTGAGTCACAATGTGATTTAAGTCATGCACAAGGTCTTGCCTGAAGGATGGATGTCAGCACTTTCTTCCATGGTTCGCCTTCTTGTGGGAATGACTGTACACTTGTTTCCTGAACCTGCCATCGCCGAATTATTCTTCCATCCACATTGAATTCTCGACTAGCTGCTCGATTTCCTTTTGATTTTGCAACTTCTATTACCTTCACTTGAAACCGGTTGTCACACAGGCGTCATGTTTTCGGAGTTTTCCACATGCTTAAAACATCCACATCAAATCTTGGGAACATCTTTTGGAACATCTGATCAGTTATAGGGGTGGACAGTTTTGAAATCTGAACTCGGTTTTGGTCCCAATCGAAAATTTCCCAAAGCTCAATTTTTGCACAAACCATCCACCCCTTATCAGATGAAAGGTCACAATGTCAAAAAAATATGACTTCTGTTCCTCTCACACCGGCACATAACCAGAAAGAGCATTTTTATCAGTGAAGCATTGCCAAAAAACAAACCCGAGCATACATATGTCGCACGGCAATAAAGAGGACCATATCAAATTACAATCAGATACACTTAATCTGCTGGTCACTTTTAAGTGAAGATAAAGCTACTATAGATTCGAGATTGCTGAAGACATGTTTTGTTCAAAATGATTACGTTGCAGCATAGTGGTAAAAGAGAAATGGAACACATTAACATCACCAGGTGAAGTAAAAGCCACACTCATGTATTAACCACACTGGATGGTTTTGACAACAAAATTCGTGAATAAACCGTGGTTGATAATTTGAAAATTACAGTAAACGCTGTAGAAGAAGGACAAATATAATCCTGATGTATTTATACGTCACAGAGGAATAATGCACAAATAAAATAGTTTCAACTTCCTTATTTCCTTCTGAATCTCCACCGACTGAATAATATTCATCAAGTACCTACACTAATTATGACTCTTTTGAAAAGGATTCTTTAATTGGAGATTGACTTCATCAAACTTGAGTTAATTCCTCATACAACAAGTGCTGTTTTATGTAAACTCAAGATTCTTGTTCCTTGCGAAATCATATATTGGCCAGTCGATTTTGTTATTACTTGGCGAAATCTTCGATTTTGTCAAGTATGTTGGTCTGTTCCGTTTGTTTGATTGTTTGTTTGTCCGGTAGTCTACAGCCCAAACGGCTGGACCAGTCGTTCTTAAATTTTTACACCTGATAGGCAATCCACCTGAGACGGTCCGCGTCCAAACCCCGTCTTAATCGGACTAAACGTCACGACGTGACGTCACCAAGTGAAAACACATTTTTCTCAGTAACCGAAGTCGTAGCGACTTCCTGTTGATGCCAAAACAAACTTCAATGGAATATGTAAATGTTTTAAAATGCATGTTAGTACAAATTATGCACAGTTTTTGCAAGCGTATGACGTCAAAGTTTTTAGCTATTGGCGTGATTTAAAAAAAATTCTATCTTCTTCTACAGGTCACAATTCTAAACTGATTTGGATGAAATTTTAACAGCTGATAGAAATCCACAGTGCAAAAAGATCTGTGACTTTTGGTGATGTTCAAGTTCAGGATCTGGATTCTGCATCACTTTATATTATCGCCCATTATAAACCAATGGGGAATTTTGTGAATTACACATGCTATTTCTCAAACAGTTTTGCACTTATTATATTGAAACTTGTACTGTCTATTTATGCATGTAATATTAACATGTGTACAAAGTTTGATCGAAATTGATCCAAGGTCAAGGTCAAGGTCAAGGTCACCCAAAACATGAAAAACACACATATAATAAAATATACATTTTTGTTTTACAACATATTTCAAACCTGATAACGGGATCGTAAAGCTGGTTGAAAAGCAATGTTCCTAGGTATTTTCAAATGTTTTCTACGATCAGAATGAAGGCAACAAGTGCCGATAAGTTGTTGAATGTCACATGGTGGCTTTAAATGAGTTGTGAAAATTTCAATCTGCTGCCGTTACCATGACAACGCGCGCCTGATAATTGTTATTTGTGACGTCGCGTCATTTTATTAATGTACGAACAAAATAAACACCACACATTCCATGACATTACAGCTTGGACCACCACATGGAAAGGTCAACTAATTCTCCAAGTGTCGTGCTAAGCACGATTTTTCATTGTCTGTTTGTCTGTCTGTCTGTTTATCGCGACAGGTCATAATTTTAAACCGACCTTCATGAAACTTCACCACACGGTAGAGTTTGTCATATGGAAGAAGCCTATTGTGTTTGAGGTCAAAAGGTCAACATAGGCCAAAGGTCAACAACTTCGGTGAGATTTCTAAAATCATCAATTTTCATCCGATTGACTTGAAATTTGAAGAGTATATATATTTCAGGTCACTGAATTCAACTAGTCAATTATTTTTGAGGTCAATATGGACCAAAAGGTCACATAGGCCCAAGGTCAACAACTCCGATGGTATTTCTAAACCCTCAATTTATTCCGATTCACTTGAAATTTCAAGAAGAGTTGCACATTTGGTCATGATCGGATGAAAATTGAGGGTTTTAGAAATACCATCGGAGTTGTTGACCTTGGGCCTATGTTGACCTTTTGGTCCATATTGACCTCAAAAATAATTGACTAGTTGAATTCAGTGACCTGAAATATATATACTCTTCAAATTTCAAGTCAATCGGATGAAAATTGATGATTTTAGAAATCTCACCGAAGTTGTTGACCTTTGGCCTATGTTGACCTTTTGACCTCAAACACAATAGGCTTCTTCCATATGACAAACTCTACCGTGTGGTGAAGTTTCATGAAGGTCGGTTTAAAATTATGACCTGTCGGCGATAAACAGACAGACAGACAAACAGACAATGAAAAATCGTGCTTAGCACGACACTTGGAGAATTAGTTGACCTTTCCATGTGGTGGTCCAAGCTGTAATGTCATGGAATGTGTGGTGTTTATTTGTTCGTACATTAATAAAATGACGCGACGTCACAAATAACAATTATCAGAGCGCGCGTTGTCATGTAACGGCAGCAGATTGAAAATTTTCACAACTCATTTAAAGCCACCATGTGACATTCAACAACTTATCGGCACTTGTTGCCTTCATTCTGATCGTAGAAAACATTTGAAAATACCTAGGAACATTGCTTTTCAACCAGCT
>CM068957.1:35737563-35760039 GCA_035128595.1 Eptatretus atami
GTTATCAGGTTTGAAATATGTTGTAAAACAAAAATGTATATTTTATTATATGTGTGTTTTTCATGTTTTGGGTGACCTTGACCTTGACCTTGACCTTGGATCAATTTCGATCAAACTTTGTACACATGTTAATATTACATGCATAAATAGACAGTACAAGTTCAATATAATAAGTGCAAAACTGTTTGAGAAATAGCCAGTGTAATTCACAAAATTCCCCATTGGTTATAATGGGCGATAATATAAAGTGATGCAGAATCCAGATCCTGAACTTGAACACACCAAAAGTCACAGATCTTTTTGCACTGTGGATTTCTATCAGCTGTTAAAATTTCATCCAAATCAGTTTAGAATTGTGACCTGTAGAACGAATAGAATTTTTTTTAAATCACGCCAATAGCTAAAAACTGACGTCATACGCTTGCAAAAACTGTGCATAATTTGTACTAACATGCATTTTAAAACATTTACATATTCCATTGAAGTTTGTTTTGGCATCAACAGGAAGTCGCTACGACTTCCGGTTACTGAGAAAAATGTGTTTCACGTTGTGTGACGTCACGTCGTGACGTTTAGTCCGATTAAGACGGGGTTTGGACGCGGACCGTCTCAGGTGGATTGCCTATCAGTGTAAAAATTTAAGAACGACTGGTCCAGCCGTTTGGGCTGTAGACTACCGGACAAACAAACAATCAAACAAACGGAACAGACCAACATACTTGACAAAATCGAAGATTTCGCCAAGTAATAACAAAATCGACTGGCCAATATATGATTTCGCAAGGAACAAGAATCTTGATGTTACATAAAACAGCACTTGTTGTATGAGGAATTAACTCAAGTTTGATGAAGTCAATCTCCAATTAAAGAATCCTTTTCAAAAGAGTCATAATTAGTGTAGGTACTTGATGAATATTATTCAGTCGGTGGATTCAGAAGGAAATAAGGAAGTTGAAACTATTTTATTTGTGCATTATTCCTCTGTGACGTATAAATACATCAGGATTATATTTGTCCTTCTTCTACAGCGTTTACTGTAATTTTCAAATTATCAACCACGGTTTATTCACGAATTTTGTTGTCAAAACCATCCAGTGTGGTTAATACATGAGTGTGGCTTTTACTTCACCTGGTGATGTTAATGTGTTCCATTTCTCTTTTACCACTATGCTGCAACGTAATCATTTTGAACAAAACATGTCTTCAGCAATCTCGAATCTATAGTAGCTTTATCTTCACTTAAAAGTGACCAGCAGATTAAGTGTATCTGATTGTAATTTGATATGGTCCTCTTTATTGCCGTGCGACATATGTATGCTCGGGTTTGTTTTTTGGCAATGCTTCACTGATAAAAATTGCTCTTTCTGGTTATGTGCCGGTGTGAGAGGACAGAAGTCATATTTTTTTGACATTGTGACCTTTCATCTGATAAGGGGTGGATGGTTTTGTGCAAAAATTGAGCTTTGGGAAATTTTCGATTGGGACCAAAACCGAGTTCAGATTTCAAAACTGTCCACCCCCTATAACTGATGCAGATGTTCCAAACAGATGTTCCCAAGATTTGATGTGGATGTTTTAAGCATGTGGAAAACTCCGAAAACATGACGCCTGTGTACAACCGGTTTCAAGCTGAAGGTAATAGAAGTTGCAAAATCAAAAGGAAATCGAGCAGCTAGTCGAGAATTCAATGTGGATGGAAGAATAATTCGGCGATGGCAGGTTCAGGAAACAAGTGTACAGTCATTCCCACAAGAAGGCGAACCATGGAAGAAAGTGCTGACATCCATCCTTCAGGCAAGACCTTGTTGCATGACTTAAATCACATTGTGACTCAGGACGTGCCGTATCCACAGTACAGATAAGAATGAAAGCCATGGATCTTGGTAAAGATCACAAAATTGATTACTTTTCATGCGACGTCAAACTCAGCGGACCGTCTCAGCGTCCGAGCGAGAACAAATGTAGGTTAGAAACTGCCTGACGATTGGGAGGAGAAAATGACAATCTTTCTTGATTACATGGATAAAATCATCAAAGAGAAGGCATTTCCCATTCAAAGAGTGGCAACATGGATGAAGTGCCACTAGCATTTAATGCCCCACAAAATCTTTTATCCCCATGCTTTTTGAAAAAAACGGGGGATATTGTAATCGGCTCTGTCTGTCCGTGTGTCTGTCATGCTATATCCTCAATGGTTGGGCAGAAATTCACCAAACTTGGTGGATATGATCAACACGTGTAAGGCAAAAGGTGAAAGAGCAGTGTCAAATTTGGCCCTGCCCCCTGGGGCAGGGTCTGAAGGACAAAGAGCGAAAATCCCTTATGCCTCCACCCTCTGCCATAACTGACATCCCTTATCCTTCAGGCAGGAAGGCTGCAACCTCTCCCCTCTCTTCAGACATTGACAAAATCACAAGATGGTCAAACACTTGGAATATGTCTTTCAATCCAGACAAATTCTTGGGCAAACCACATTTCAAAGTTGGCCTCCAAAGCCAGCCGTCGATGTCAATATATTAAAAAACAACATCAATACTTAGGGAGTGCTGCTTGTTCATAATGCGGTTGATAATTGAAACATTACGATAAGCTCATGGAGGAGCTTGCACATGCATGTGATACACAGTCAATAGATTAGGCAATATTTGTGGTGTTTATATGAATTGCAAGTACATTATTACTGCTCAATTGGTTTTCGCAAACGAGGTCATGCAAAGGGCGGAGGAGTTCCTTGTGAGCCAACTGCCACCCATATCTAGTGCCCAACTGTGTCTCTGGACGTCCTCATGCAGTTGGGTTACTTTTTTATTTTTATTTTTAGGAGGTTGGTGGCAGGATTTGCACTCCGGCCACCGTAAAACACTTCACACTGCAAAACCCATAAATGCAAAGAAAACTGAAAAACCACTCTGCGGGAGTACCTCCTGTGCTGCTGCCCTTCACAGGGCAGCTCACCAGATGACGGGATTGGGGCAAAGCCTTCAGTGCCCCTATTCTTTGAAAGGAGGAAAAGCACGGGGTAAACTTCCTGAGTCAGATTGCGGTGGTGTGTGGTGGAGTGGTGCTGAGGTGTCGTCTACCAGACGGCGGTCTCCTTGGGTTAACCTGAGGCGGTCCCTTTGGGTGGGCGCCGAGAATGTCCTATCCCGAAGAGAGGATGATCGCCGATGTCTGTTATCATCTGAGCTCCAGTGTTTAAACATCAGTATTGCAGCACTCTCTGAGGTTTTGAGATTGGATAGTGGTGAGATCATGGTGGGTGGTTACACCTACTATTGGTCTGGTCACTCTGATGGTTGCCATGCCCAGGTAGTTGCTATGGCTGTGTCCAATAAGCTGACTCCAATGATAACATGGACCATCTTCTATCTTCTCATCCAAACTCTCTCTTCCTCTTATGTGGTGACTTCAATTGTCATCATGCCAGTTGGCTTGGTGTGGGTGCCTCTCTCACCTGTCATGGCACCTCAGCAAAAGCTTTCTGTGACTCTTTGGAGACTGACTCAATCGGTCAACTTCCCGACCCGGATCTCAACCAATGGTACTCCATCTCTTCTGGATCTGATTTTGCAAATTTCCCTGACAATATCTGCTGCTCTTCCTCCGCTCCAATCGGTTCTTCTGACCACGTCCTTGTCAAAGTGGACATCTCTCTGGCTGTTATCAGAGAACCACCTCACCGCCGTCGAGTCTGGCATTTCACTCAAGCCGACTGGCAGGGTCTCCAAGCAGCCATCAAACTTTTATAGACTGGTCTCCTATCACTATTTTCTCAAACATCAACTCATCCTGGGAATTCTTTCAAAGAAACTTGCTCTCCCTCATGCACAGATTTATCCCCTCTCATCTTCAGTTGTCCTACCCTTCCTCCTGCCTTGGTTTACTGAAGCTTGTGGCGAGGCAGTTGTCCTGAAACAACTTGCCTTTGCCTGATGGAAAGCAAACCCAACTGAGGCAATCTCAGTTCCTTCCACAAAGCTCGGAACAAGTGTGTATCTACCCTCAGGAGAGCCAGAAAAACAACATCTTTCTCATCTCAAGTCTGAACTCTCAAACCTCTCTCCCTCCTCAAAATCCTGTGGCGTTTATCAAATCTGTTTCTGTGTATGTTCCCCCTCCATCCCCTCCCTTACCTCAAATGGCCGCACTGGTGATACCGCACGTGAAAAAGCTGAATGCCTAAACTTGGTGTTTGCAGCTAAATCTTGTGTCTAAACCCATCACTTTCTCTACCCACCTTACCCAGTCACACGCAACTGTCCCTGGACTCTGTGTCCTTTTCTCCTGACAAGGTGGAGAGCTTGCTTTCAAACCTCGACTCAGATTCTGCAACGCGTCCAGACGGCATCAGCCCACGTGTCCTCAAAGCCTGCTCTTCTGCTCTTGCTCACCCTCTCTCTGTTCTATTCACCCTCATTTGCTCAAGGTCATCTGCCATCTGCTTGGAAATCTGCAAACATCACTGCCCTGCAGAAAAAAGGTGCAAAAACAGATCCCTGCAACTACAGACCAATCAGCCTTCTCCCAATCATCAGCAAGGTTATGGAATCCATCATCGCTTCAGACATGAAATCCTTCCTCTTTCTCCAATGGCTTGATTTCCGATCATCAATTTGGTTTCAGACCAGGTCACTCTACCCTGGATATGCTGCTTCTGCTCTCCCATCAATGGATGGAGGTCCTCAATGCCAGACAGGAAATCCGAGCCGTAACCCTGGACATATCACGTGCTTTTGACACAGTCTGGCACCCTGCCCTACTCACCAAACTCTCTTCCTATGGTATCCAAGGCCATCTCCACTCATGGCTCGCAGACTTCCTCTCCTGTCACAGTCAACGTGTGGCCCTAAATGGAGTTCTTTCATCCCCTCTTCCTGTCCAGGCTGGAGTTCCTCAAGGTAGCGTTCTGGGCCCTGTTCTTTTTCTGGTTTTCATCAATGATCTCTCCTACTCTCTGGAAAATCCTCTATATCTCTTTGCTGATGACTCCACCCTCTGCCGTACCATCTGTCTTCCTCAGACTGGCAAGCAGCAGCTTCTTCGCTCACTGCAGATCTGGGTAAAATCACAAACTGGTCCAACACGTGGAACATGTCTTTCAATCCAGACAAATCTCACACTCTCACTATGTCTCTTCGAAAGGACCGTTTAGAAAACCCCCTCCACTTTCTCAAACAATCCTCTGGAAGAAGTCTTTTCTTTCAAGCTTCTGGGTCTCACTATCTGCCATGACCTTTCCTGGGAAAGTCACATTTCCAACCTCGCCTCCAAAGCCAGTCGCCGACTGGGAATCTCCGTCGTGCAAAGTCCTTCTTCGGCCCTCTTGAGCTCCTGACCACTTACAAAGCTTTTGTCCGTAGCCTGATGGAGTACTGCTCTCACTTCTGGGCTGGTGCTCCTGCCTCCCACCTTTCTCGGCTTCACGCTGTCGAAACCAGGGCATTTAGTATCACTCGGCATCTCCCGCAATGAAGCTGAGTCTTTGGGCCTCTCACTCAATCACCGCAGGTTAGTCGGTGGTGTTTCTGTCTTCTACCGTCTCCTCTCCAGCCTTGCCCCCCCTGCTCTCTCTCGCGATTGTCGCCACCACATTTCCACAGGGCGCGCAAGGTCCGCCAACAACCCCCTTCTGGTAAACTACCAAAATCACGAATCACTGCTCACCTTCACTCGTTCATTCCTCTTTTTTCCCGCCTTTGGAATAAACTCCCTCACTCTATTTCTTCCCATTCTTCCCTCCAGGCTTTCAAAACAGCTGTTCACCACCACCACCTCTTATCATCCCATCCAAATCCTCGATCTTTTCTACCCCGATAATCCACCCAAGCCCATTTCCTTCAATTCCCCTGCTTTCCTTCCTGAAAGTCCCTGTAATGCCCATCTCTCTTCCCCATGTTCCCGCGTCCATCCCTCTCCCTTCCACAGATCTCCTAATGTGTCTGTTCCACTGTTTTGTCCCTCCACTCCCGCCTCTCTTGTCTCATGCCCCCCTTCGGCTGTGCGTTGTGTGTTAGCTCTCATACGAGCCTCGACAAGGTATACAAAAAAAAAATATTTGAGGTAACACTGGTCAACGAGCATATTATGAGATGAAGGATTCATCACTCCTTAGGTGTCGTTTTCCTGGTTTCTGGAAATGCTCCGACTGAGGTGAGTGATCTCACTGTGAAGGACGCATTATATGCTGTGCTTGAGTCTGTTTGATCAGTGCCCCAGGCAAGATACTCTTCTCATCTTGTGGGATTTCCATGCACCAAATGGCACTGATAGGGATGGTTATGAGACATGTGTTGCTCCCCATGGGTCTGGAAATGTGAACCAGAATATCACTAAGTTCCTTGACTTTGCAAGGAGTCGTAGACTGAGGGTGGCTGGTTCATGGTTTCAGCGCCCACAGGTTCATCGCTGGACTTGATATTCCAGCGCTGGTGGTGTGGCAAAGGAGATTGACCATGTGCTCCTTGATGGTCATTGGAGGATGATCCAGAACTACAGGGTCTACCGGAGTGCTCAGTTCCTCAATACAGACCACAGGTTTGTTGTAGCAACTCTGAAGTCGCAGCTTAAATCCGGGAGAATGGTACCATCCCAGCCTAGGCTGGATGTTGGCAAGCTCAAAGATGAGTGGGTAGCTGAGGAGTTTGGGAACAGGCTGAGTAGGGATTTGGGGAATCCTGAAGAGTTGTAGAGTGCCTTCAACACTACCACCCTTGACGTTGCCAGTGGAGGTCTTGGAACTCACTGGAGGGTGAAGGAGAATTTTGTCTCTCAAGGGACACTGGATACCATATACCAGAGTCAAAAGGCCAGGCTTAATGGCAGAGCTGAGCTGTTCAGGGAGTTGAGGTGTAAAACTGTAGTGTTCTGAGGGAGGACAAGGAGGCCTATGTGCAAGGAATCTGTGAGTGGGTAGAGCATCACCTGTGGTCAAATTATTCTCATCTTACTTCCAGGGGAATTAATGCATTGCGTTCCTCCAAGCCCGTCCCTGGGTGTACTGCAGTGAGAGCGGAGGGTGGTGGGCTCTTGACAGAGGAGCCCGAATTGAAGGTCTGCTGGGTTTGTTACTTTGAGCGGCTGTACCAGGCTGACCCACCAGCTCTTGAGTTGGATATCAGGGGTGTTACTATCCCTATTGCTGACCTCCGATCAACTATGATCCACCTTCACTTGTGAAAACACAGGCTGCGGTGAACCGGTTGAAATGGGGTAAAGCTCCTGGGATCTGTGGCATCCATGCTGAACTTCTCAAGGCTGGGGGAAATGTTGCACTCATGTCGTTGCATGCAGTTCTGTGCTCTGCTTGGAACACAGGCATCATCCCAACTGACTGGAAGAGGGGCCTTGTTGTCCCTCTCTGGAAAGGAAAGGGTGAATGCCAGGACTGCATCAAATACTGAGGGGTGACTGCTCTCAGTGCCCGGAAAGGTCTTTGCTCAGATAATAATTATTGACAGGGTTCGCCACCATCTACTTGAGCACCAGCGTCCAGAGTAGTCAGGCTTTGCACCAATGAGGTCAACAATTGACTGTATCCTTGCTCTTCGGGTCCTCACCGAACGCAGATGAGAGTTTCGGCAGGGGCTGCTTGCTGCCTATGTTTACCTCTGCAAAGCATTTGATTCAGTGAATCGAGATGCCCTCTGGCGTATCGTCGCGCTTCGTGTGGTGCCACCAAAACTGATCAATCTGATGTCTGAACTGTACTCTGGTACTGAGAGTGCTGTGAGATGTGGTTGTGCCATCTCTGACTTCTTTACAGTTGTTACTGGAGTTTGTCAGGGGTGTGAACTGGCCCCCATACTTTTCAGCACTTGAAGGTGATGGGGAGGATGTCAGAGAGATCAATCTGCGGTGTATCATTTGTGAGTGTCAAAATCTCTGACCTTGATTTCGTGGATAATCCAGTCCTCTTTGTGGAGACTGAATATCTTTTTGGGGGCCCTCAATGTGCTGAATGAGGAGTCGGTGCTGCTAGGATTATGGGTTTCCTTGGTCAAAACCAAGATCCAGGCTTTCATTGACATCTTGGATTGTGCTATCTTGTCTGCACCTGTTTCTGGTGAGGATGTTGAGGTCACGGAGAGATTCACTTACATTGCCAGTGATATTCATGTCTCTGCTAGCTTTGAGCCAGAGGTCAATAGATGTCTTGGTCGGGCTTGGGGAGTCATGGATTTAATGGATCATGGGGTGTGGTGCTGTCGGTACCTGTGCATGAGGACGAAAGTCCGAGTCTTCAGGTCATTGGTGCTTCCTGACTTGCTCTTTGGCTGTGAGACATGGACTCTGACCAGGGATCTGAGAATGAGACTTAACTCCTTCACCACCACATCTCTTTGGAGAATCCTTGGCTATTGCTGGTCGGACTTTGTGTCCAACAAGCAGTTGCTGAGAGATATTCAGATGAGATTTGTTACCTGTATTGTCCGTGAATGTCAGTTGTGGCTGTATGGACATGTGGCTCGTTTTCCTTATGCTGATTGTGCTCATCAGATTCTCTCATCAAGGGAGCCTCGTGAGTGGAGGAGGCCAATGGGCCAACCACGTGCCTCGTGGTTGCAGCAGGTTGATCGGCATCTCAAGGAGATTGGTATGGACTGGGTATCTGCCTGGGGGTTGGCCAGACAGAGGCTGCTGGAGTTCCGGTGGAAAGTGGATGCAGCGACGCGCTGCTCTGGTGCATGCTCGCATACCTGAACTGACCTGCCATGCTCACTTATACATGCAGATGGATACGACAAAGGCATGTGTGAAATTGGACAGTGTTCACATATACATGGCTACGGATACAAGTATAAATTGTGTCACAAGTACAGAAATAGGTTTTTCCTACACAAACGAGCAAGATGGCACCAGCTATGTCAACGATGCAATGTTCCTTGCACCAATGATGTCGTCATGGCCCATGCCATTGGCAATGCAGACCCAGACATTGTGTATTTTTTCAGCATCTTTGTGCTCTGGAAGTCCTGGATCATAGAGGCAAGGATTTCCCCTCATCCGCTCCAATGCCTTCTCAACTTCTTCAGCACTGATCAGAAAAGATCAATGTTACGGGATGGTTATCAATACTCCACTTGTTGAAGATTATGCCATCAATTGTGGAAATTGGCTATACGTTGGCATTCTGGATAACATTTCAATTGCAACATGGTGCGATCGGAATAATCATATGCTTATCCGCATGCCTGGACATATGTGAACACAAACATTAAAAACCATTGATCAAAACTTTTTATTGAATCAATATCCGTATCTGGTTTATATGTGAATACATTTTAAAATGATGACAAACATTTGGAGTACTGTCAGACCCTGCTGTTCACGGACCCCACATATTTGTGGTTTATAAAATGTGACCTTCTTTGACATTCGTGGCCCTGTGCTTCGCGTATTTGCGTTTTTTAATGTGGGCATATTCACTGTTTTTCGTGGGCATATTCTCAATTTTTTGCCATTTTTCATGGGATTTTTGATATTCCTGCTTTCTCTGTTGAAACAATGTCCCGCTATTTGTGGATTCACGATTGGCAGCATTTTCCAGAAATGTATCCCCCGCGAATAGCAGGGTCCGACAGTACTAGTGGTCCCATTGGTCTGTTGGACCAAATTTTCATTGTTTGAATATTTATTGTACATATGCCTATGTGCATGTACTGCTGCGTACTCTTGAGCATTAGGTTGCCTTTCACCAAGCCCAAATGTGCTTGGGCCAGGATGGGGATTACAGTATACGTTTGTTATTATTATGGCAAATGTACTACTGCGACTATATTATTGTTGTTAATATTATTATTACTAATTAATGTTGCTCTGTTACAATGCTATCAATTAGAACATCATGCTGTGTTGGAAGGACAGATGAAGCTGCTCCATATACGTTAACATGCGCGCATGCGTTTAAAACATGGAATTCTACAGGATTCTTTGTGGTCAATTCACCCAATCAACTCAGGAGATCATGACAATCCTTTTTGGTGCACCACACTCACATCAGAAAGCTCCAGTATAACTGCCACAAAACCTCTCTCTCTCTCTCTCTCTCTCTCTCTTCTCTCCTCCACCCACACAGACTCCCGCTCCCCACTCTCACACCCACACCCGACCCACTCTCACTCTCACTCTCACACCCACTCTCACTCTCACACCCACTCTCACTCTCACTCTCACACCCACTCTCACTCTCACTCTCACACCCACTCTCACTCACTCTCGACTCTCACACCCACTCTCACTCTCACTCTCACACCCACTCTCACTCTACATTCTCACTCTCACTCTCACACTCCACTCTCACTCTCACACCCACTCTCACACCCCACTTCTCACCTTTCACTTCACCTCTCTCACACCCACTCTCACTCTCACACTCTCACTCTCACTCGCACTCTTCACCTCTCACTCTCACACCACTCTCACTCTCACACCCACACCCCTCTCACACCCACTCTCACACTCACACTCACTCTCACACCACGTCTCACTCTTCACACCCCACTCACACCACTCTCACTCTACACCACTCACACTCCACTCTCACTCTCCACACCACTTCTCACTCTCACTCTCACTCTCACTCTCACTTCTCACTCTCCACCCACTCTCACTCTCACTCTCACACCACTCTCACTCTCACTCTCACACCACACTCTCACTCTCACTCTCACACCACTCTCACTCTCACACCCCTCTCACTCTCACTCTCACACACCACTCTCACTCTCTCACTCTCACTCTCACAACCCATCTCACTCTCACACCCACATCTCACTCTCCACACCCACTCTCACTCTCACACCACTCTTCACACCCCACTCTCACTCTCACAACCCACTCTCACACCCACTCTCACACCCACTCTCTCTCACACACTCTCACACCCACTCTCACACTCCAACTCTCACACCCACTCTCACACCCACTCTCACACCCACTCTCACTCTCACACCCACTCTCAACTCTCACACTCTCACTCTACACCCACTCTCACTCTACACCTCACTCTCACTCTCACTCTCACACCACCTCTCACGTCTCACACCCACTCCACTCCTCACTCACACTTCACACCCACTCTCACTCTTCACTCTCACTCCACTCC
Organism: Eptatretus atami; assembly: GCA_035128595.1. Classification (NCBI taxonomy): domain Eukaryota; kingdom Metazoa; phylum Chordata; class Myxini; order Myxiniformes; family Myxinidae; genus Eptatretus; species Eptatretus atami. The sequence goes on from CM068957.1 coordinate 35,748,668, forward strand.
ACTCTCATCTCCCCACTCTCATCTCTCACTCTCACCCACTCTCACTCTCACACCCACTCTCACTCACACCCACTCTCACACTCTTCACACCCACTTCTAAACACCACTCTCACATCTCACCCATCTCACTCTCACTCTCTCACCACCCACTCTCACATCCCACTCGCCACACCACTCTCATCTCACCCACTCTCACTCCACTCTCTCACTACCCACTCTCACTCTCACTCCCATCTACACCTCACACTCTCACTCCACTCTACACTCACTCTCCCACCCACTCTCACTCTCACACCTCACTCTCACCACTCCTCACTCTTCCACACCACTCTACACCACTCTCACTCTACCCACTCTCACCTCCACTCCCACTCTCACCTCTCACACCCACTCACCCACTCCACTCTCACTCTCAACCCTCTCTCACTCTCACTCACACCCACTCTCACTATCACTCTCACACCCACTCTCACTACATCACCTTCACACCACTCTCACTCACTCTCACTCTCACACCCCTCTCTCCACTCTCACTCTCCACACCCATCACACTCACATCTCACTCTCACTCTCACTCTCACTCTCACACCCACCTCACCTCTCACACCCACTCTCACTCTCACACTCCACTCTCATTCTCACTCCATCACTCTCACCACCCTCACTCTCACTCTCACTCTACACCCAGCTCTCACTCTCACTCTCCACTCTCTCACTCTCACTCTCACCCTCATCTCACTCTCACTCTCACACCCACTCTCACACCCCACTCTCTCCCACCCACTCTCACACTCCACTTCCCATCCCCCCACTCTACCACTCTCAACCCACTCTCACACCCACTCTCACCACCCACTCTCACTCTCACTCTCACTCTCATCTCTCACTCTCACTCTCACTCTCACTCTCAACACCCACTCTCACACTCACTCACCTCACACACCACTCTCACTCTCACTCTCATCACCCACTCTCACACCCATCTCTCACTCTCACTTCTCACACCTCACTGTCACACCCACTCTCACTTACCACTTCTCATCCCACTCTCACTCTCACTCACTCAACCCACTCTCACTCTCACACCCACTCTCCACTCTCACACCCACTCCCACTCTCACTCTCATCTCTCCACTCTCACTCTCTACTCACTCTCACACCCTCCACTCTCACTCTCACACCCACTCTCACACCCACTCTCTACTCACTCTCACACCACACCACTCTACTCTCACACCCACTCTCACTCTCACACTCTCACTCTCTCACTCTCACTCACTCTCACTCTCACACCCACTCTCACTCTCACTCTCACCCACCACTCCATTCTCTCTCACCCACACCACTCTCACTCTCAACCACACCCACTCTCACACCCACTCTCACCATCTCACCACTTCACTCTCACACCCACTCTCCACTCTCACACCACTCACACACTCTCCACTTCTCACATCTCACACATCACTCTCACTCTCACACCCACTCTCACTTCGCACTCTCACACTCTCACTCTCACTTCTAACCCACTCTCACTCTCACACCCACTACTCACTCTCACACCCACTCTCACTCTCACTCTCACTCACCCACTACTCACCCTCTCTCACTCTCACACCCACTCTCACTCTCACTCTCACACTCTCACTCTCACTCTCACACCCACTCTCACTCTCACTCTCACACCCACTCTACTCACTCTCACTCTCACTCTCACTCCCACTCTACACCCACTCTCACTCTCACTCTCACACCCACTCTCACTCTCCACTCTCCTCTCACCCACCACTCTCACACCCACTCTCCTCTCACTCTCACACCTCACTTCCCACTCTCACTCTCACTCACCCACTCTCACACCACACCCACTCCATCTCTCAACACCACTCTCACACTCTCACTCTCACACCCACCACTCTCACACCCACTCTCACTCTCACTCTCACACCCACTCTCACTCTCACTCTCACTCTCACACTCACACCCATCTATCTCACCTCATCACCCATCTCACTCTCACTCACTCTCACACCACTCTCACTCACACCCACTCTCACACACCCACTCTCAACTCTCACACCCACTCTCACCTCTCACACCACTCTCATCTCACTCTCACACCCATTCATTCACACCCACTCACCTCACTCTCACTCTCACCTCTCACTCTCACATCTCACTTCACACACTCCATTCACACCACTCTCACTCTCACTCTCACACCCACTCTCACTCACTCACTCTCACACCCACTTCTCACTCTCACTCTCTCACACCTCACTCACACCCCTCTCTCACTCTCACACCCTACCTCACTCTCACACCCACATCTCCACACCCACATCTCACTCTCACTCTCACTCTGCACTCTCACACCCACTCTCACTCTCACACTCTCACTCTCACTCTCACTCTCTCACTCTCACTCTCACACACCTACTCTCACACCACACCACTCTCACTCTCACCACCTCACACCCACTCTCACCACCCACTCTCACCATCTCACACTCACTCTACACTCACTCTCACTCTCACACACTCTCACTACCACCACACACTCTCACTCTCCTCACACCACTCACTCTCACTCTACCCACTCACTCACCACTCTCACACCCACTCTCATCTCTCCCCCACTCTCACTCCACTCTCACTCTCACACCCCTCTCTCACACCCACACCCACTCTCACCTCCTTCACACCCACACCCACTCTCACACCCACTCTCCACCTCACACTCACTCTACACCACCCACTCTCACTCTCCACCACTACACCCACTCTCACTCCACACTCACACTCACTCTCACTCTCACACCACTTCTCACTCTCACTCTCACTCTCACTCTCACTCTCACTCTCACACCTACTCTCACTCTCACACCACACTCTCACTCTCACTCCACCCCCTCACTCTCACTCTCACACCTTCTCACTCACACCCACTCTCACTCTCACACCATCTCCACTCTCACTCCCACTCTCACACCCTTCACTCTCACACCCACTCTCTCTCACCACCCACTCTTCTCACTCCACTCTACTCTCACTTCACACCACTCTCACACCCACTTCACTCTCACACCACTCTCACTTCTCACACCACTCTACACCACTCTCACTCTACACCATCTCACTCTCACTCTCACTCTCCAATACCACTCTCACTCTCACACCCCTTCACTCTCACACCCCACTCTACAACCACTCTCTACCTACACCCCTTCACTCTCACTCTCCACTCTCACTCTCACACCACCCACTCCACTCCACTCTCACTCTCACACCCTCTCACTCTACCTCTCAACCCACTCTCACTCTCATCTCACACCCACTCTCCACTTCTCACTCTCACACACCACTCTCACTCTCACTCTCACACCACTACTCCCACTCTCACTCACACCCACTTTACACACCCACTCTCACTCTCAACTCCTACTCATCACTCCTCACCCTATCTCACTCTCACACCCACTCTCTTAACACTCCACTCTCACTCTAACCCTCCACATCTCACTCTCCACTCTCACTCTCAACCCACTCTATCACTCCCACTCTCTCACTCACACTCTTCACTCTCACTCTCACACCACTCTCCCACTCCACTCTCATATCACACCCACTCTCACTCTCACACCCACTCTCTACTCTCACACCACTCTCCCACTCTCACTCTAACACCCACTCTCACTTCCTCACTCCCACCTCTCCACTCTCACTCCACTCACACACACCACTCCCACTCTCACTCTCACCACCTCACTCTACTCTCACTCTCTCACTCTCACTCTCACCCATCTCACTCTCACTCTCACACCCACTCTCACTCTCCTTCTCACACCCACTCTCACTCTCACTCTCACACTCTCACTCTCCACTACTCTCACTCTCACACACTCACTTCACACACCCACTCTCCACACCCACTCTCACTCTCACTCTCACTCCCACTCTCACACCCACTCTCACTCTCACACCACTCTCACATCCTCTCACACCCAATCTCACTCTTCCACTCTCACACCCACTCTCCACTCTCACCCACTCTCACCACACCACTCTCCACTCTCACTCTCACTCTCACTCTCACCACTCCACCATCTCACTCTCACACTCTCACTCTCACGCCACTCTCATCTCACTCCACTCTCACACCCCACTCTCACTCACCCACTCTCACTCCCTCCACTCTCACTCTCACACCCACTCTCACACCCACTCTCACTCTCACACCCACTCTCACTCTCACTCTCACTCACTCATCACACTCACTCTCACACCCACTCTCACTCTCATCTCACACCACTTCACACCCACTTCACTTCACTCTCACTCCACACACCTCGTCACCCACTCTCACTCTCACTCTCACTCTCACTCCCACCTCCTCACCCACTCTCACTCTCACACCCACTCTCACTCTCACACACCCACTTCTCACTCTCACCACCACTCTCACTCTCACTTCTACTCTCCACTCTCACTCTCACTCTCACACCACTTCACTCTTCACACCCTCCACCCACTTCACTCCACTCTCTCACTCTACTCTCACACCCACCTCTCATCTCCACACTCTCACTCTCACTCTCACTCTTCACCTCTCACACCACTTTCTACCACTCTCATCCTTCAACCCACTCTCACACCACACCTCACTCTCACTCTCACACTCCACACCTCTCCACTCTCACACCCCTCTTCACCCACTCTCACACTCACTCTCACACCACTCTCACTCTCACTTCACACTCACCACCCACTCTCACTCTACACACTCATCACTCACTCTCACTCTCACACCCCACTCTCACCTCACTCTCCTTCTCACTCATCACTCTCACTCTCACTCTCACTCTCACTCTCAACCCTCTCACTCTCACACCCACTCTCACTTCTCACTCATCACACCCACTCTCACTCTCACTCTCACACCACTCTCACTCTCACTCTCACACGCACTCACTCTCTCATCTCTCACACACCACTCTCACCCCTCTTCACTCTCATCTCACACCACTCTCACTCTCACTCTCACTCTCACTCTCTCACTCTCACACCCACTCTCACTCTCCACTTCACACCACTCTCACTCTCACTCTCACTCTTCACCACCCACTCTCACACCCACTCTCACTTCTCTACACCCACTCTCTACACCCACTTCACTCTCACACCCACCTCACACCACTCTCACTCTCACACCCACTCTTCCACTTCCACTCTCACTCCCACTCTCACTCTCACTCTCACACCCACTCTCCACACGCCACACCTCACACTCTCACTCTCACACCACTCTCACACCCACTCTCACACCCACACCACACCCACTCATCACTCTCACTGCTCACACCCACTCTCACTCTCACTCTCACTCTCATCTACACCCACTCCCACTCTCACCTCACTCTCCACCACATCACACCACTCTCCACACCCACTTCACACTCTCACACCCACTCTCACTCTCACACCACTTCACCACCCACTCTCACTCTTCACTCTCACACCACTCTCACACCCAACCACTCTCACTTCACTCCAACTCTCACTCCACTCTCCACTCTTCACACCCACTTCACCTCCACTCTCTACACCCACTCTCATCTCTCTCACTCTCACACCCACTCTCACGTCTCCACTCTCACTCACACCACTTCTCACTCTCACACCCACCCACTCTCACACCCACTCTCACTCTCACTCTCACTCTCACACCACTCTCTCTCACTCTCACACACTCACTCTCACTCTCACACACCACTCTCCACTTCTCACACCCACTCTCACTCTCACACCACTCTCACTCTCACACCCACTCTCAACCCACACTCACACCACTCTCACTCTCACAACCTCACTCTCACTCTCACCCACTCCACCCACTCTCCACTCCTCTTCACTCTCACATCTCTCCACTCTCACTTCTCACACCTCACTCTCACTCTCACTCTCACTCACACTCTCACTCTCACACCTCACTCTCACTCTCACTTCTCACTCACTCTCACACCACTCTCACTCTCACATCCACTCTCAACCTCACTCTCACTCTCTCTCTCTCACCCACTCCCACTCACTCTCCTCTCACTCTCACTTCTCACACCCACTCTCACATCTCACTCTCACACACTCACTTCTTCACTCTCACTCTCACTCACTCTCACACCCACTCTCACTCTCTTTCTCACTCCACTCTCACACCTCACTCTCACTCTCCACTCTCACACCCACTCTCACCACTCACTCTCACTCTCACTCTCTCACCACCCACTCTCACTCTCACTCTCACACCCACTCTCACCCACTCTCACTCTCACTCTCACACTCCACTCTCCACTCTCACACCCACTCACCTCACTCTCACTCTCACACACCACTCTCACTTCTCACTTCTCACTCTCACCCACTCTCACTCTCACACCTCACTCACACCCACTCTCACCTCCTCTACTCTCACTACTCACTCTCACTCTCACTCTCACACCTCACTCTCACACCCACTCTCACTCTCACACCTCACTCTCACTCTCACACCCACTCTCACTCTCACTCTACACCCACTCTTCATCTCACACCACTCTCACACCACTTCACTCTCACTCACCCACTCTCACTCTCACCCATCACACCACTCTCACACTTCACATCTTTCTCACACCCATCTCACACCCACTCTCACTCTCACATCTCACTTCACTCTCACTCTCACTCTCACATCCCACTCTCACTCTCCACTCTCACTCTCACACCTCACTCTCACTCTCATCTCTCACTCTCACTCTCACACCACTCATCCACTCTCACTCTCCCCCACTCTCATCTCACATCCCACTCTCACACCCACTCTCACACTCCCACTCCACCTCTCCTCTCACACCCACTCACTCTCACTCTCACTCTCACACCCACTCTCACTCCTCTCACACCCACTCTCACACCCACTCTCACACACCCACTCTCACTCTCACTCCACACCCACTCAACCACACTCTCACTCTCACACCCACTCTCACTCTCACTCTCACTCTCACACACCCACTCTCACTCTCACACTCACTCTCACACCCACTCTCACTCCCACTCTCACACACACCCACTCTCCTCTCACACCCACTACACCCACTCTCACTCTCACTCTCACTCTCCACACTCACTCTCACATCCACTCTCACTCTCACACCTCTCCTCTCACACCCATCTCACTTCACTCTCATCTCACTTCACACCCACTCTCACTCTCACACCCACTCTCACTTCCACCACCCACTCTCACTCTCACACCACTCCACACCACTCTCATCTCTCACACCCCTCTCAACCACTCTCACACTCCACTCTCCAACTCCACTCTCACACCCTCTCACTCTCACACCCACTCACACCCACTCTCACACCACTCTACACCCCTTCCTCTCACACCACTCCCACTCTCACTCACCCTCCTCTCACCCCACTCTTCACTCTCACCTCACTCTCATCCTCACCTCCACTCTCTACTCTCACACACCACTCTCACACCCACTCTCACTCCCTCTCACTCACACCCACTTCTTCACTCTCACACACTTACACACTCTCACTCTCACACCACTCTCACACCCACACCCACTCTCTCTCACACCACTCTCACACTCCCTCTCACCCACTCTCACTCTCACCCCTCTCACTCTCACACCCACTCTCACTCTCACTTCACTCTCACACCTCACTGCTCACATCTCACTCTCCACTCTCACACCACTTCTCACTCTCACTCTCACACCCACTCACACCACTCTCACTCCTCACTCTACTCTCACTCTCACCCACTCTCACTCTCACACCCATCTCACTCTCAACTCCACTCTCACATCACTCTACACTCTCACACCCACTCTCACTCTCACCACCACTCACACCACTCTCACACCACTCTCACTCTCACTCTCACTCTCACACCACTCTCACTCTCACACCCACTCTCACACCCACTCTCCACTCTCACACACTTCTCACTCTCACTCTCACTTCTCACACCCACTCTCACTCTCACTTCTCACACCACTCTACACTCCACACCCACTCTCACACTCCACTCTCACTCTCACTCTCACACCCACTCTCACTCTCACACCCCTTCACACCCACTTCACTCTCACACCACTCTCTCTCCACACTCACTCTCCACTCTCACACCACTCTCCACTCTCACACCCACTCTCACACGCACTCTACTCTCACACCACTCTCTCTCACACCCACTTCTCACTCTCACTCTCAACCCACTCTCACCCACACCTCACTCCACACTCCACTCTCACTCTCACTCTCACACCCACTCTCACTCTCACACCACTCTCACCTCATCTCACTCTCACACACTCTCTCTCACACCCACTCTCTCACTCCTCACTCTCACACCCACTCTCACACCCACACCCATCTCACCACCACCTTCACTCTCACTCTCACACCCCTCTCATCTCACACCACTCTCACACTCACTACTCACTCTCACACCCACTCTCTTCAACCCACTCTCACTCTCTCTCACTCTCACTCTCACACCCACTCTCACACTCACCTTCACTCACCTCACCACTCTCACTCTCACACCCACTCTCACTCTCACTCTCCACCCACTCTCACTCACCCACTCTCACTCTCCACCACCCACTCTCACATCCCACTTTCACTCTCACTCTCAACCCATCTACACCCACTCTCACTCCACTTCTCACATCCCACTCTCCACTCTTCACACCCACTCTCTCTCACACCCACTCTCACACCCTCTCACTCTCAACCCATCATCACCACTCTCACACCACTCTATCACCCACTCTCACCTCCACCCACTCTCACTCTCACTCTCAACCCACTCTCACACCACACCACTCTCACTCTCACACCCACTCTCCACCCCACTCTCAGCCACCCACTCTCACTCTCACACCCACTCTCACTCTCTCTCACACCCACTCTCACACTTCACCTCACACTCACTCCTCTCTCACACCCACCTCTCACTCTCACTCTCACACCCACTCTCACTCTCATCTCACACACCACTCTCACTCTCACCCACTCTCACACTCCCTCTCACCCCACTCTCACTCTCACACCCACTCTCTCACCACCCACTCTCCACACTCACTCTCTCACTCTACACCCACTCTCACTCTCACCCCACTCTCACTTTCACACTCACTCTCACTCTCACACCCACTTCTCACCACTCACTCTCACTCTCACACTCTCACTCTCACACTCACTCTCACTCTCACACCCACTCTCACTCTCACTCTCCACCACTCTCACACCCACTCTCACACTCATTCACACTCACTCTCACTCTCACACCACTCTCTCACTGTCACTCTCACACCCCACTCTCACTCTCACACCCACTCTACACCCCTCTCACACCCCTCTCACACCCACTCTCACTCTCACACCCACTCTCACTCTCACTCTCACCACTCTCACACTCACTCTCACACCCAGCTCTCACACTCACTCTCACTCCACTCCACTCTCACTCTCACTCTCACACCCACTCTCTCTCACACCCACTCACACCCCACTCTCACACCTCATCTCCTTCACACCCACCCACTCTCACTCTCACACCCACTTCTCACTTCACACCCACTCTCACACCCACTCTCACATCCCACTCTCCTCCACTCTCACTCTCACACCCACTCTCACTCTCACACACCCCACTCTCCACTCACTCTCACTCTCACACCCACTCTCACTCTCACACCCATCTCACACCACTCTCACTCTCACTCTTCACTCTCACTCTCACACCACTCTCTCTCACACTCACTCTCACTCTCACTCCACACTCTCACTCTCACACCCACTCTCACTCTCACTCTCACTCTCACACCACTCTCACTCTCTCACTCTCACTTCCACCCACTCTCACACCCACTCTCTCACTCTCACTCTCACATCTCACTCTCACACCCATCTCTCTCATCTCACCCACTCTCACTCTTCACTCTCACAACCACTCACACTCCACTCTCACTCTCACTCTTCACACCCCTCTCACACCACTACACATCACACTCCACTCTCACTCTCACACACCCACTCTCACTCTCACTCTCACACCCACTCTCACACCCACTCTCATACAATCTCATTTTTAATTAACCCACTCACACCCACTACTCACACTCCACTCTCACTCTCACACCCACTCTCACTCTCACTCTCACTCTCACTCTCACATCTCCACTCTCACTCTCACCCACTCTCATCTCTCACACCCACTCTCAACCCACTCTCACTCACTTCACACCCCTCACACCACTCTCACTCTCACTCTCACTCTCACACCACTTCTCACCTCACTCTCACACCCACTCTCACACCCACTCTCACTCCCACTCTCACACTCACTCCTCACACCCCTCTCACTCTCACACCCACTCTCTCACTCTCACTCTCACTCCCTACAACACCCCACTCTCACATCTCACTCTCACACCCACTCTCATCCTCACTCTCACACCTCTACACTCACATCCACTCTCCACCCACTCTCATCACCCACTCTCACTGCTCACTCTCACACTCACTTCTCACACTCTCACACCCACTCTCACTCTCACACCCTCTTCACCCACTCTCACTCCCTACTCTCACCACCCACTCCCACTCCCACACCACTCTCCTCCACTCTCACTCTCACACCCACCTCAACTCACTCTCACTCTCAACCCACATCACCTCACTCTCACACCCACTCCATCACTCTCACTCTCCTCTCACTTCTCATCTGTTCACACCCACTCTCACTCTCACCCACTCTCTCACTCTCCCCACTCTCATCACTCACTCTCACTCTCACCCACTCTCACTCTCACACCCACTATCACTCTCACACCCACTCTCACTCCTCTCACACCCATCTCACACCCACTCGTCCACTCTCACCCCACTCTCACACCCTCACTCTCACTCTCACCCACCTCACTCTCACACTCACTCTCACCACCCACTCTCACACCCACACACTCTCACACCACTCTCACTCTCACTCTCACTCACACCTCACTCTCACATTCCACACTCTCTCACCCACTCTCACACTCTCACACCACACCTTCTCTCTCACACCCACTCTCACTCTCACATCACACTCAACCCACTCTCCACTCTCACTCTCACTTCACCTCACACCACTCTACACTCACTCTCACTCCCCTCACACTCACTGTCACTCACTCTCACACCCACTCTACCCCCACTCTCACTCTCACACCCTCACTCCACCACTCTCACTCTCACACCCACTCTCACACCCACCTCTCACTCTCATCTCCCACTTCTCACACCATCTCTCAACATCTCTCTCT
>CM068957.1:35792909-35825433 GCA_035128595.1 Eptatretus atami
ATAAGGTCTCACTGCCGTGTCACTGCTTGCACCAGGGCTTTGTAATGGGCACCTAAGAGGTTCTTTGGTAATCTTCTGGCAAATAATGCAGCTGTTTCAGTCTACTTCCATTTTCTGATAGCCTGCAAAAAAAAATAATTAGAAAACAGTTTCACTTTCAATTTCTCACAACCACGTGGAACCCCTGTTCTACAATTTACTTCTCATAGTTATTCTAAATATTGACTTCTCATTACTCATTAAGACCTATACAACATGAATAACATCCTAGTTGTATAAAATACAAATTAACAAACAAAATACAAATTAACAATAAAAGTAGCATCAGAGATGGAAATAATGAGTACTACCAATATCAAAATATTGAATGTGTACTTAGCAATGAAAGGGTTAAATTTTGGATGGGCTCCTACTCAAAATTTGAAGCCATTACCCAAAGGGTATGCACAGAAATTTGGTGCTTGTATCCAGTCTGTAACAATTATGTCACAAGCCACTTGATTACATCAGGATTAAAGACAGGCCCTGTGCGCTCAGACATTAAATGACTGGAAGCCTTTGTAACTTGTAATGGATAGAGTCATGCCTGATGTTGCTTGATGGTTAGGGTGGTGGGCTTGGGATCTAGGATCCGCATTCAAATCCCATTCGGTTGTTGAATTGATACCAGGTGGGGTTGACTCTGCCTGTCATCCTTCTGAGGTTGGCAAAATGAGTGCCAACTTGCTGGTATCCTGCATCAGAGTGGCGACCTGTCCAGGAAGTGGCCCAATAGCCAAGAAGACTACTTAGGCAGCACCAACACTCTTGCACAGAGTATGGTCCCAATGGGTGTATGGATGGAGTCAGAATTTTAAACAGAAAGTTGGGGGTGTATTTGTGAGAGGTGGGAGAAAATGGTGTGGAAGATGATATTTATTACAATATTTTTTAAACTTTAGGAAACCACAAAAGGAGCACACCGATGAAGAGAATGTCGGTGGTGGTGGTGGTGGTGGTGGTAGGGATGGAGACATTGTGGTGGAAAGGGGAGCAATGAGGTTGCAATCCATTCGACCAATTCGCAATGCTTTCTTATCTTCAACTCAAGTTCAACGCTCCGACCAGTGTGCCCAGAGGAAGCCAAACTTACTCCCATAGCTCCTTTCATTAAAAATAAAAATAAAAAATAAACTCAATCACAAGTGTTTGTCACGCTGATGCCCATGTCCTCTCTCTCCCTCACCAACTTTGAGTGGAAGGCATGGCCGAGGTAAATCCACCATGCACTCAGTAAACTATGCCTGCACTAAACTGGTGTGACGGCCTGTTTTGCCAATGCTTACCACAATCCTTGCATTTCGCATTAAATGTGAAAACACACCACAACTGACATAGCTCCATCGCCATGTGGTCTTTGAGCTTCGTGATTGCACTCCTGATTGTGCAGAGGGATATGCTTAGAGTTAACAACTTTGATATTTGAGCTGCTAAGATGCTCTCATTTGCTCAGGTAAGTTAGGAAAATATGGTTGGGTACACTTTCCCTTTGAAACCAGCTCAGTTTCAGCTCTAGGGGTTTCTGCAGTTATATAGGTGCAAGAAGAACGTACCGCTCATAGTTGTAGAGGTCGGCATTTCCCACACATGCTTCATTTCATGGCGGGCAGCACCGGCGGTTGAGCTCATGGACTTTGGTGCTTGGGATGCTAATGTGCAGGAAACTGGATGGCTCACTGCGGACGTCTGTCTCTTGAAAGCCTACCCACATGGACAGGTTATTGGAAATCCAATAACCTGTCTGAGTGAGCAGGCCTTCTGCAGACAGATGTCTGCAGAGAGCCATCCATTTTCATTTGAACTTACACCTGAAGGAATGGTAGTTTCTCAATCAATCTGTTTTGTGAACTTAATGAGAGGCAGCACTCCATTCATATGACTGAGAAGCTCATCTACCTTGTCAGGTGCACCAAAGAAAAACAATGACATATCTTACAAAAGCTCAGTGTATAAACCCATCAACAAATTCGGAAGTGTAATCATCAAACTCATAAACCATGGTCAAATTCATCCGCAGCAACCCCCCCCCCCACCCCACCACCAGCCACAATCAACCAAGTCTCTCGTCTCTCTCTCTCTCTCTCTCTCTCTCTTTCTCTTCTCTCTCTCTCTCTCTCTCTCTTCTCTCTCTCTTCGCTCTTACCCATTACCTTCTCCAATAACACAGTTGTTCATCATTTTCCACCAACCCTTACATTTACCACCCACTGACCCCATCCAGCCCAAACTAGAAAGGTCATGATGAGAATGGTTACCTCAACTTTCTTGTCTATTGCAGACCAGTGCAGGTAAATGACCCCTGAAGTTAATATAAGATTTGAGCAACATAGTCGATGGAAGTCTCTGATGAAGGCAACATTGTGGCTGAAAAGTTCAATTTCTTGAACCTTTGTGTGTTTTGACAAAAATGGAGCGTGTTGTCCACTTTTTAGTTCTCCATGCTGGTTCTCCTTTTGCATTGGTCACTTTCATGAATGGTGCGTTAGTAAAACCCACAATATTCTATATGAAAAGAATGCTATTGTGCACTGATCAGTGGGCCTTTACAATTTTTTATGATGATGTCCATGCTTATATTTATATTTTTATTCCTTCCTCTTAGTTTCCAACAATGTTTGTTGCTCCTTCCAGCTGTCAATATTGCCATTGTAATTTGATATGTGATGCCGAGAAGACTATTCTGTAGTTGTGGAATAACTTAAGCTCCAAAACATGAAAAGTTTCACTGGGAAAGCTAAAATGATATTTTAATCTGAGAATAAAGACTCCGAGGGTCGATGTTTTGACTACGAAGTGGCCTTCAACAGAGACAAAGCAGGATACGTTTGCCAAGCCTTAATATTCCACTTGAGAGAGAAGAGGGAGTGAGCAGATGGAATGGGGAGAGGAAGATATTGTCGAGGAGAACATAGAGGAAATGGTTGGCTAAGAGAGGAGAAAAGGGGGAGAGAGAGAAATGAGGGGGGATACGTAGCAGGCACAGCCTTGGCACACGTTTGTAAAAAAAGGCTGTAACACCAACAGCACAGCATCTCTCTTAAAGTGTGCCACTGTGTTGCTGCACCTCAGCAATATCACTTCCTTTGGTGGGTGTTTCACCGTCTTGTTATGAATTTGACCCTTGTTTTTTATTGCTGCTTTTAATTTGGAAAAAGGACAATAAGACCGCCTGTGTTCCCTTGACGAAGATAACAGAAATCAATAACAATATAACGATTTTGGAAGCCACTCATGCACAATACTCGTAAAGTTACTCAAAAAGGAAATGAATTTTTTTTCCCCAGATAATACACCATAATAAGTCCTGAAGCCTACCTCAAAAATGGCACGCAGTTGTTTCGGGAACCTGCACATCCAACAACTCTTTTGCAACAATCCAAATCAGCTTTGGTCACTTTATTATTATAGCTGTTATAAACATCTCGACGAATGTTCATCTCCGCATCTTTCCCCTCGGAATTAATACAGGGTGTATATTGTGATGCAATAACGAGAGAATGATTCTGAGGCTGTCAACCGCTGAGTCACTTATATCATTTCCTTGTCAAGGAAGACTCGTGTTGACAGAGAAACAAGAATAGCAACATCATTAACTGGTGCTGAGTTCTTACAAAGTCAAGGACACATTTTGTTTTCACACGTTTTGCTGAAATGTAAAATAAACAAAAATACAAGTCCTCATCGAGGACACAGCCCCCAGCCATACCATTAAAAAAGAATATATATATATATATATATATAATACAGTCATGCGCCGCTTACGACGTTCCGGGCAACGACGGATCGCATATACGACGGATCTGCCAGCTCTGAAAATGAAAAACGTAGCTGAAAAATTCCTATCGCCGAGTATGTAGCCGACGTAGCGCTGCGCCAGTCGTATAAAAATAGCACATACAATTATGTACGCTGTACAGTACATAATACTTCATAATGATAATAAACGACAGTGTGGCCCTGTTATAATGCGATCGTTGAGGTCCATAAAATGTCATCGCGAAAAAAAGCAGGGTCGTGCTAAATCGGGATTCAAGGAAATCGGCTTTAAAACGAACCAATGTTTGCACGTTTACCTTCCAGCAAGAAATTACCTTTGAATTGAAGAATTCCGCGATAAATCTTGTTGTTACAGTCGAAATTAAAACACAAATTTATTTTTGGTGAAGCTTTTCATGTTGTTAAGACAATCGCACTGTTCCGAAAATATATATCACAATTGAACGGAGCTCGTTTCTTCATTTATAAATTATAACATCGATGCAATGATTACGTATTTATAAAATCCAAACGCTATTTATTCATCTTTCTATAATCGATGCGAGAGGAGATTGTAAGCTGCTGCTAACAACACCGATGGCCATCATGAACAGCACAAAGGTAAAACTAACGTGTCTTCCGTCTCTCTTGGATGCGTGTTACAATTGCCGACAGTATTCAGTACAGTAACATGCTGTACAGGTTTGATCCGAGGAGCAATAGGCTATACCATATAGCCTAGTGTCTAAGTTGGTGTAAGTACGATGTCGAAAACGAAAAAAAAAAAAAAAGATGTTCGCACAACGACGACGTCGCTTAACGACGAGTTTCTCAGAACGTAACCCCGTCGTTAAGTGGCGCATGACTGTATATATATATATATATATATATATATATATATATATATATATATATATATATATTATATTTGTCAGTCAGTGTGTCTCTTCCATAACTCCAAAACCATGAAACCTAGCAGCCTGAAACTTTGCATGCATACTAAGAAAAGTCCAAGGAAATGCTCAGTGAAAATTGGGTGTTTGGGTCAATTAAAACGCCACTTTTGATGATAATTAACGTCCTTATTTAATTATATCCTTCATCAGGTGATCCTCGGCCCCCTCGCACTCTGGGGTCTTAAGGCGCATCCTTGGTAACCTCGCTGGGGTCTGAAGCCGCCATGCTTTTTTGGCCTGCTCAACCATGCTTTGGCTTGGAAAGTCCACAACGATTTCTATAAGATAATTTATTTTTTCACTTTGGTCACATATTATCGAATGCCTGTTCATAGCTATGATCGCTGGGTACATTGCAATGCTTACAAACGCCCAGAGAACATCGGCATTCGTTGCTTTATTTCATATCCACACATGAATGAATCACCGTGAGAATCTCTTAAACTAACGAGAATTACAAAAGTTAAACTCCAAAATTGAATTTTGCAGCAGTTCCGACTGCTAAAAAAAGAGAAGTGTTCATTTGTCCAATTCATTGAATACTGTATATCAATCGACTTGAACAATGGTCAGGGCCACTCGCTGTGATGGCCTGCATGTAATACAAATAGAAAAATTGAAACATTTCATCAACATCACAGCAGGATAGCCAAGAGGTATGCATACTCGCTCCAAGCTGTCTAGCTTGGGTTCAAATCCTGACCAAGCTATATACTGTCATCCCGGTGTTTCATTGGCAGGGTGATTCATCAATTTGTGTGCCATTAAAATGGATGTCATATCTGCTGAATCCCCTCCCCCATCTCTCACTTTTGCACGATCTCTCTCACATCTCCTCCGTCTCTCTGTCCTCTCTCTCTCTCTCTGTCTCTCACTCTCTCTCTCTCTCCCACACTCTCCTCCCTCTCCCTCTCCTCCTACCCCTCTCCCTCTCTCCTTTCCCACTGCTCTCCCTCTCACTCCTACCTCTCCCTCTCTCTCTCCCTCTCACTCCTACCTCTCTCTTCTCTCTCTCCCTCTCACTCCTACCTCTCCTCTCACTCCTACCTCTCTCTCTCTCTCTCTCATCTTCCTCATCACTCTCTCCCACCCTCTCCCTCCCACTCTCCCACCCCTCTGCCTCTCTCTCTGACCCTCTCTCCCTCCCTCCCTCCCTCCTACACCTCCTCTATCCTTCCCTCCCTCATCTCTCTCACCTCTCCTTCTTTCTCCCCCAAATCCAAATTAAACCGTCAGTCCTTAACAGTCCCCTTACAGAGGGGGAGGGTGGAGGAGCAGGGGAGAGAGGGAAGAGAGAAAGAGATGGATATCAGTGGGAGTGGGTGGGAGAGCAGAGGGAGAGAGAGAGATGAGAGATGAGAGAGAGGTAGAGAGTGGGACAATAAGGGATGACCCAGCTATAAACTGTCTTTCCAGTGTTCCACAAGAAGGGTGATTCATCCATGTGTGTGCCATCTCTCGGATATTAAACTTGACGTCACGTCTGCCGGAATCCCCCTCTCCTCCCTCTCTCTCTCCCTTACATCCATCCTCTCACCCTCCTCTATCCTTTCCCTATAGCCTGGTGTTGGCTTAGCAGCGAGGGTGGCTGGCTTCGGATCCTAGGGTCCTGAGTTCGAGCCCCGTTGGTTGCTGAATTAACACCAGGTGGGGTCGACTCAGCTTGTCATCCTTCTGAGGTTGGTGAAATTAGTACCAGAATACTGGTAGAGGGGGTCATCCTTCCGAGGTTGGTGAAATGAGTACCAGTGTACTGGTAGAGGGGCACAACATCAGTGGCACAGCTGTGCTTCCAAGAAATGATAGGGATCTGGCAGGCAAGCTGCCATAGCAAGAACATAACAGATTTACCCTTCCTCCTCTCCACTTTCTTCCCCCCCTCCCCCCCCTTCATATACCCGTCAGCAAAGTGACAGGTTTATTTGCTGGTATATAATATGTATAATCATGGACACAAACTTTGGCATAAATCTATGTACAATTATGCACAATATGGGTGTAATGTGTGTGCACGCAATCATGACTCCTATATGTTTGTCTGTGTGTGGTGTCCCGTCTGCACCACTGGTCATCTTCACATGCAAGCCCAAGACTAAGGGGCTGTCACACCTTGACGATTTAGCCAGCGTATGCCGATTTAAGAAAAATTGTCTAAAACCGCTGTCACACGTCGAATACGTTATGGGTACGTTTTGTGTACGTTTAGTGCACGCTGAAAAACACTACCATAGGTCGTATTACGCTGGTTTAAAACGTTGTACTTTTTGGTTGTTCAAAAATTTTTGCAATGCTTGAAATTTACGACGTCACTCGGCGTTTGGCTCACACGTTCCGCTACGCTGGCCATAAAGTTGTAGGCACGTTATCGATCGTTGACACACGTAATTGTATTTACTTCATAAGTCGAACCACGTAGAGGTAACATTCGCGTACCCGAAACTTATTTCTAACCTAGATAAACGTTTTGTAAGCACGCTACACGAACGTTTGTTCACACTCGCAACACGCTACTGAAAGTTCCTCATACGTCGAAACACATCAAAAGTAATGTTTAGGGTACCGTGACTTATTTATAACTATGAATAACGTGCTTGGAATTATTACGCTATGCATACGCTAGACTATCTTTGGGCATAGGTTGTGGACGACTAAAACACGATAAACAATCGTGGTATAACTTATGTACAAAGTTATCGAAAGCGTTCTGTGTTCATTACTAGTACATTATGCATTTGTCAAAGTCGTTTTTAATACTTTAAAAAGTAAACAAAGAAATTATTTCATCGTGAATGAGGAAAAAAAAATTAGCCGAAAAGAACATCGAACAATGTGCAAAGTAGTCTCCTATTCGTGGGACGATAAGAGGAACATCATCACCCACACCCTCCCCCATCACGCTCACCTACTACTACTGACATGGACCTACTACTACTACTACTACTGACATAGACATACTACTACTACTACTACTACTACTACTACTGACATAGCTACTACTACTACTACTACTACTGACATAGACATACTCTACTACGACTACTACACTACTACTACTGACAGACATACACTACTACTACTACTACTGACAAGACATACTACTACACAATGCTACTACTACAACTACTACTACTATTCTACTGTCACGCACACCAACTACTGCTAATAGTATTACTACTACTGATCACTTGGCATTGACATCTACTCAACATGGAGTCTGGAACAATGATGGTTCCTCTTGTGAAGCCCTTATGTATATACCAATTCCCCTTAACGCTTGCCAATACGCCATTATACGGTAGATGTAATTAGAAACACGTTCAGTAAGTGCTGTGGTCGTCCGGAAGACGTCAATCTAATTCGTCTACATCGACAATGTGCGTTTGAGATACGTTACACATAGGTTCATAGCATGTACTCAAAGGTTAGAAGCATGTATACTTAGTTCCAAAGCATGCTACACATAGGTTAAACGCACGTTACTCATAGGTTCATTAGCACGCTGGTCATTGGTTCAAGGCAAGTTACAAATAGGTTCAATGCACGTTACTCATAGGTTTCAAGCACATTAAACATAGGTTCAGAGCACGCTACTCATAGGTTAAAAAGGACGTTACCCATTTGGTTGAAAATTAGGTTGCGGGTATGTTAAATATTACCTTGACGTGTTTCGACTTATGAGATAACCTACAAGTAACGTGTGCCGTCGTGTGTAAACGATCGCGGAGCGTGCCAGGAACATATGACAACGCATGCGAAACGTGTTAGCCATACGCTGAGTAGTCGTAAAATTTTCAGCATGCTTGAAATTCACGACGTATTACACGTACCACGTAATATGACAGCGTACTTCATTGTTTCAGCCTACTCTTAACGTATAACACAACTTACCTATACGTATTTGACGTGCGCCTAGCGTTTTAGACACATTTTTCATAGGCCGCATACGCTGGCAAAATCGTCAAGGTGTGACTGCGATGATGACACTTCCAATTCTCAGGCGGTTATGATTTAATCGGCGTCCGGCAGTTCTTAACAGGCTACGCCACGTGATCGTCGGCGATACGTGCAGTGCGCTATGCTTAAGTTAAAACTATCGTTGGGCATAGGTTGTGAACGCCGACAACAGGCTAAGCATTCGTTGGTAAAATTATCAATAACACAACGAAACGTTCTGTGCCCGTTTACTAATATGTTATGCATACGACCAACACGTTTATGAATACGACAAAACTTTAAAAAAAAAACATCAAAATTTCAGATACGCCCAACGTTTTACATACATTTTTATACGTTCCATTGCTGGTTAAAACGTCAAGTGTGACAGGGCCCTAAACAGAGCCTTCCCTGGTCTTGAAACACCATGTCTAATCCGGCAAGGAACCACGACTCATGGAACAAGCTACCTTCTTATCCATGCTCCTCCCCCCCCCCTGCCCCAGAAGTGGCAATGATGAAGATCTGCGTGACCTCCCGTGGACCTAGGGTATGCCAGATCCCAACCAGGGACATTCCCTCCTGCCCAGACACTGTCACTGGTCAGTGCCACCGAATCTCAATCCCCTCCTCCACAGCAGCAGGGAGATGCACTACAAGAGGGAGTCGCAAAAGGAATTTACTCAGCAGGAGGGAGTCCAAAAAGTGCACCAATTTGCACAGCTCGGCCGCATGTCGATCAGCGCGACACTGGGCACCAGATGTGCGGCCCTTCATCTCATTTAAGCTGCCGCAGCTACAAGCCTAGGCCATATTGTAAACGCATGTTCGAATGGCACGACACTGGATGCCACGTGCACGGTCCTCTGTCCCACTAAAGCTGCGCCATCGTCATGGTCTTCGCCCCCATCAAAGTTATTCAGAACAGTCTTCGGTGTCCCATCATCCCCGACAAGAGGGAGGCCCCAAAGCATGCCACCTCTCCCTCACTGTGTGCGTGCATGCGTGCGTGCACGTGTTTGCTCTCACACATGT
This sequence comes from Eptatretus atami, assembly GCA_035128595.1. NCBI lineage: Eukaryota > Metazoa > Chordata > Myxini > Myxiniformes > Myxinidae > Eptatretus > Eptatretus atami. The sequence continues at coordinate 35,802,629 of CM068957.1, forward strand.
ATTATGCCTACCTTCATGAAATAAACACTCACAACACACAGAGCAGTATTGTCAATCCTTTTAGCTCACCTGGGACATAGTTCCTGGGAGCTTGTGGGATGGTTAGCTCACCTGGAACATAGTTCTGGGTAGCTTATGGGATGCCGCGGTGTTCGTCCGTCCGTCTGTCAGTCCACAAATACTTCCAACTTCCCTGAAACTACAAATGTGATTTTTATGAAACTCACCACAACCTTCATTGCCCATGATGTACCAAAGTTTGTTCACGGCATGAAAAAAATTAGGATCTGAGGGGGTCTATGGAGGGAGTTTACCGGGTGGTTGCCCCCCGTAAAGAGGTAATTGCTTTCTTCTGAGAAACGACACAATTTCGATGACAATTGACTACAACTTTCATTACCCATGATATACCAAATCTTGCTCATGACATAGAAAAATCGGGGTCTAAGAGGGTGTAAGGGGGGGTTTTCCCCCAAAAATATGTATTTGCATTCTTCTCCAAAACTACACTCACAATTTCGATTAAACTTGACCCCAACCTTCGACACCCATGATGTACCAAAGATTGTTCATACCATTAAAAAAAATCTGGGTCCAAGGGGGTCTACCTTGGGGTTGCTCCCCAAAGGATGTATTTGCTTTCTTCTTGAAAACTACACAAATAATTCTGATGAAACTTGACCATCACCTTCATCACCCGTGATGTACCAAATATTGTGAACACCATTAAAAAAAAAAATTGGGGTCTAAGGGGTTGTACGAGGGGGTTGACCCCCAACATGTGTATTTGCTTTCTTCTCAGAAACCACACACAATTTCCACACACAACTTGGTGAGCCGAAACCATACACAACTTGGTGAGCACCCAAGGGTATTGCCCCTATGTTTAAGTAATGCCATGACAAATACAAATATACATAGGGGCAACACCCCTGGGCGCTCACCTGGTAGCGGCTGGTTAAGACAACCAGGGAACCACTCGTAAGCATGGATGACCCCCAAAACATCTAATGGAGAAGAAAGTAAACATCTAAGGAATGTTTTTTTTAATGCCATGAACAAACTTTGGTATATCACGGGTGATGAAGCTTGTGGTCAAGTTTCATCAAAATTATGTGTGTGGTTTTGGAGAAGAAAGCAAATACATATTTTGGGGGGCAACCCCCAAGCAGAATCCCTTAAACCCCAATTGTTTTAATGTTGTGAACAAACTGTAGTACATCACGGGTGATGAAGGTGGTGGTCAAGTTTCATCGGAATTGTGTGTGTAGTTTCTCAGAAGAAAGCAAATACCTCTTTTGGGGGGGCAGCCCCCCCCCTGTAGACACCTTTAGACCCCGATTTTTTTAATGCCATGAACAATCTTTGGTACATCATGGGTGATGAAGGTTGTGGTGAAGTTTCATCAAAATTATTTGTGTAGTTTTGGAGAAGGAAGCAAATGCATATTTGGGGGGGGGGGCAACCCCCCTTGAACACCCTTTGAGCTCGATTTTTCTAATATCATGAACAAATTTTCGTCGACTATTGGTGATGAAGGTTGTAATCAAGTTTCATCAGAATTGTTTGTGTCATTTCTGAGAAGAAAGAAAATACCTATTTTAGGGGGCAACCCCTGTAGTCCTCCTTAGGTCCCGATTTTTTGTTAATGCCATGAACAAACTTTGGTACATACACAGGGCTGAGTGTTGTCATAACGTTTCATTGAAATCGTATGAGTAGTTTCAAAGAAGAAGTTGAAAGTATTTGTGGACGGACGTACGGACGGACAGACGGATGGACGACGCGCCATCCCACAAGCTTCCCAGAACTACGTTCCAGGTGAGGTAACTGGAAAGGCACTCGGTAGAGCGCATACCTCCGCGAGGCTGATTACTTCACGTGTTGTATTCCACCGATTGGCCAGATTTGAATTTTGCACCTAAACTAAAATTTAATCGGCTTGTTTTTTGTCACTTAACCAACTTATCCACCAAGTTTCATCCAAATCCTTCCATAACTCTTTGAGATATCCTGATATACTGTATATTGTTTATCCCTTTCACTCAATGGTGAAGAATCGCTTTAAAAATTCTTGGATCCAGATCCGGAATTGGACCTTCACCAAAATTGAATGAATATTTTTTTGTTACATACCCAACCTGCTCACCAAGTTTTATTTGATTCAGTCACAAGTTTTTGAGATACCATAATACATGTCGTTTTTGGCCCTATCTCTCATTGGTGAAAAATCACTTTAGAATTCTCGGATCCAGATACGGATCCGGATCTTCACCGAAATGTCATCATTTCGTCCGTGTCACACAGTGAAGCTCTCCACCAAATTTTGTCCGTATCCATCCACAACCTTTTGAGATATCGTGTTCACAAACAAACAGACAGGCAGACAGGGGTGAAAATATAACCTCCATCCACCTTCGATGTCAGAGGTGATAAGGGTAATGGGTATAATGGCATGTCCATACTTGCACAACTGTCAAACTCACAGAGTCTTTTCTGGCTCTTTCTGCAGTAATTTCAGCATCTCTTTCTGGCTGGAATGCCGTAGAACTCGAAGAAGAGAAATGAAACTGCGTGTAGATGCTGATTTTCCAAGATTGTCTGGTTCCATGCGTTTCCTTACGGACTGCACCATCAGACGTGCCTGCATGCCCACCAGGATTGAAGCATCAAAATTATTATTCAGACCATATCACTAGTTTTCTTCAAACCACTTTGCAAAGTGTCGCTTGGAATCAAATCAAACCTGTTTGCAGTGTTGATGGCATTTGAAAGAACCCTGCTGCATTATTGTGTGTGCTCCATTCAGGTATTCGAGGTCCCTATTTATATATAAAAAGGAACCCTATTTATCGACAAAAAAGGAACACTATTTACAAAAAAGAATTCTTATTCATGAAATAAAACAAAACAATTAACTACTCCCTCTCCTCCATCAGTTCATGCATTAATTTCTCAACAAACCTCTCTTCTCCTCTCTTCTTCTCTCTCTCTTTCCCCAAAATCAGTTCCTAAGGGTACCCATAATCACTGAAAGTGCCAGAAGGAACTGGAATACATTATATCAACGATAATGGTGTTTTACAACCAAGTGACGATTTGCATGGAATGGTGGGACATATATCAATTCCCTTTTCTAGGTACATTATAACCTTGACATTGATCGGGAAAATATTATCAGGGATTCCCATTATACCATTAAATATAATTAAATATATACCATCCATTCTATAGAAATTTGTAAACCACCGTTTAAAGTTCAGTTCATTATTATTTTACGTACACAAGCGTAATTATCTGTAGATCCAAAGTCGAAGCTCGTGGAAGATTTAGAACACAAAACAGAGCAGAATGAACAAAGTGGAAGAGGAGTACAGGCCCAGAGATTTATCAGCAGATTCGGGGGGGGGGGGGGGGGGGGGTAATGATTAGATGTCCACTTTGACTCTGAGAGGTTGGTAGTTAGAACGCCAGCCGAGTCCTAACAAAAACTTTAAAATGGTACATGCTGCTTCTTCTTGCTTAACGCTCTGCATTAAAAAATATGGAGCACAGACAAACTGTAGATGACAACCATTGTGCGGGCTTGATCGGCCTACTGGTCTCCTGCATCAAAGTTCCTTGTAAGAAAACTCATCAAGTGAGGAAACCACCAAATGAGAGACACACAGATGGATACTTGGAGTAAGAATGGGCAAGGGGAGAATGAGAGCAAGGGGGTAGGGGAGAGGAGGACACAAGGTGAACATGCTGGATATAAGCTCAAACGCAGCAATTTCGAGGCTGAAAAATATAAGGGAAACTAGGGTTGAAACAGCAATGGAAGAAAAAAAAACCCCAGAAATGTGAGTGGAGCTAAAGAGAGTGCAAAACACAACAACCTGGGAAGGAAGGGGTGGGCTTTGGCAGAGTTAATGAGGGCAGAGAAGATCATGAGCATAGATGAGCGATGATCTGAGGAGGTGGTGAACAGCCATCTTGAAGCCCTGGAGGGAAGAATGAAATTTAATGGACTGAGGAAGTTGGTTCTTCTGGTGAAAGGAAAGAGGAACAAATGAGTGGACATGATGGTTTGGCCAGACGTGGGTGGTTATCAGACTCTGTACACCCTGAGTAATCCAGGAGCTTGGGGGTGGGGAGTAGGGGGGGGGGAGTAGGGGGGCACAGAGCAGAGAAGGGACAAAGGGTGCAATATCAGTGAGAAGGTAGAAACGGAGGCCACCAACTTTCTGTAATGCAGGAGTAATAGGCCTGGAGATTCATCTTCATCACAGGATATTCCAATTATATTGAGGGCTTTGGTTTCCACACCATAAAGATGTGAAAGGTGTGAGGCATGAGTGTCATCCCAAATGGCAAAGCAGTACTCCATGAAGCTACAAATGAAAGCCTTTGATTTTGTTCGACGTTCGTATTTCCCAAGATAAAACTTTGCATGACAGGATGCTCAGTCGGCGACTGGCTTTGGGGGCCAACTTGGATATGTGGTTTGCCCAAGGTAGATCATGTCTGATGGTGATGGCTAAACGTTTGAGAGATTTAACTTCTTTAAGAGGTTGTTAAGGAAGTAGATAGGAGGATTCACCAGACGATCATTTCAGAAAGACAGAGTAAATGTTGTATTTGTCAGAGTTGAAAGACATATTCCAAGTGTTGGACTGTCTCCTGATTCTGTCCAGGTCTGCACAGAGGGAAGAGGCTGCTTGCCTGCCTACCTGAAGGAGGAGAGATGATATGGCAGAGGGTGGACCCATCAAAAAACAACATAAGGAAGGTTTTTCCATCGAATCAGAATTATCGTTGATGAATATAAGGAACAGGACTGGGCCCAATGCACTACCTTGGGACACTCCAGCCTCAACATGTAGAGGAGATGAGAGAATCATCTTGAGAGCCATGTTCTGACTGTGAAAATGGAGGAAGTTAGCGAGTCATGAGAGGAAGCGGTCTTCGATGTTGTAGACTGAGTTTGGAGATAAATTCTGAGTTCCAGACTGTGGCACATGTTAGAGGTATGTCCAGAGAGATGGCCTTGATCTCTTGTCTGAGCTCCAGGGCTTTTATCCATCATTTGGTATGCATAAGCAGCATATGCAGGTTGGCTTTTGTAATTTTTATGTAATAAAAGATACTTTTTGATCCATGTAACAGGAAATGCTTCATCGCTTTGTCTGAGTGTCTTTTGGTGTATTCCTGTGCCTATTGATCCTTTTAAGTGATTGGACACAATGGAATTTACAAGTTGATTTCTTAATGAACTACTTTCTTTCTCCTCCATCAGTTCATGCCCCTTCACACATCCAGCAACATTGTCTTGCCTGAAATCTCATCTCTGTTATGACTTCATGTCGTGAAGCATTGGCCAGAAAGCAGCTTTCCTTTTCCTTCCGGAACGCCAACCCCACTTAATGAGAACGTGCAGTCTCTCTTCCAACCTGCAACCATTGTCTTTCTCTCCTGAAATGCACTAGAATTTGGCACCAGACCCAAGAGAGGTCTGAATTTGCAGGTCTTTCATCATCAACAAAAACTTTATGGCAACAAAAGCACTTCGTAGTCTCTCCCACTTCCACTACTGTGCTTTCTTGTACCTGCTGGAATCCTGTTCTCATGCTTCTCCTCCAATTTAGTTACTTTATATTGTGGTACATCTGTTTGTTAACATCGTCTTGTTTTCTATTTGCCCAATTGTGTCTAATGATCCATTACCTCCTGCCATTCTACTCTTGTGTGAGCCTTTACACCTGTATTAAAAAAGATGGACATACAATGATGAGTGGCATTTCCTGCACCAATGATGCGATAAATCAAAAGCACAATCATAGAGAGGAATAAAGAAGCTTCAAAATATAGGAATATAAATGAGAAAAAGACAAGGCTCGAGAAAATGGAAAATGAAAAAGGAATTTATGGCAAGAACAAAACGACACAAATTACTGAGAAGGTTCAAAGTCCAATAAATTGGATTTTCCAGGAAGATGAAGAGCGTTATGAAGCAGGGGAAAGAAGGGACTGATACTAGGAGTATACAGAAGACGAACAAAATGATGTCAACCACACCCAGCTTTAAAACTCCTGCAGATGAACTGCAGCTTCACCAGACGGCATCAAAATTCCATCAAGAATGATGAATCTCAGTCAGCATGGGGAACAAAAGAAAATGCACTACGCGTAATTACAGTGCAGACCTCAAAAAAAAATCACCTTATGATTTACCAAGTGTAAATCTGATGAGAATCTCATCAATTCACACAAAAACATATTGTAAAGGGGGGCGGGAAGGGCTTTCATCCCACAAGTGCCAACGAGAGAGTTCATAGAATACCTTACCCCACACAGTCTTGAGAAAATGGACATGCGAAGGGTCTTTCAAACTCGTGCTTTGCATTTTGCATGTTTTGCTCTTGCTTTGCGCTCAGCACCGCTATATTTGTCTGCTGAATCTTAGTTACTCTTCCCTCAGAGCATGAGGTGGTGTGAATATTTTTCCAAGTATGACTGCCAAATGGAAAGTTTTTGAAAGTGCAATGGAGGCAATTTGTGTTCTTCACAATCTACAGTGTTCAAGTGTATAATTATATTGAAATAATATAAAGGTTTTAAAGGCTGAATAACGAAAATGAGTTTTTTTCTTCAGACATTTACCGCCGTTGATGCACCTTCTTTTACACCACCTTATTTAACATGTTACATTAGTTCTTCGTGCCTGTTATTTGTGTCCTTTATGACGTCCTCAAAAACAGCAAGTTTCCTGTTTGGAATGATTTTCAATTTTGTTTGACTGCCAGACAGGCAGACAGACTAAACAAATTACCTTACTCCTCTGTATGCATGCAAGATTGGAATGAGATTTTGTACATTTTGCCAATTTCAGAGCCAAAGTACTGCAAAACTACAGGTTCATTTTCCGTCATGTTCTCCAGTGCTCAAAATATATAACTAAATGAAATCAAGTACTTCATCGATCATTGACTGACGTCTGTAGACAGACAGACAGACAGACAGACAGAAAAACAGACAGACACTGGTCATGGCTCGATGGATCTCTTTCAATGATGCAAAATAAGTTCTTTTCAATGGAGTTTTCAGTCTGGAAACAAGAAAAAAAATTGCCTAGAGCCAAGTTACAGCTCTTGGCCTACTCAAACATACGTGATCTTGACATAGAATCTTCCCTGTGCACCACCTTAAACTTGTCGAAAATGTCCGTGCCACTTTTGTTTAGTTTTACCAAAAACTTGATTATTCTCTGTTCCATAAATTTGTCATTCATCTTCAAAACTTGAATGCAACATTTATAATTTTAACAAAACTCCATTAGGGCAACAAAACACAAGCAATCGATACAACAGTGAACATGGTAATGACAACAAGATTATGATGAACATCCAATTATGAAGCCCAAGCCAGTGCTGTCACCTGTCGAGAAAAAAAACATCAGTCTTGGAACTTTATTGTCAGACCTCATGCATGTGTATGTGTGGATATACAGTGCATGCACACACACACACACACACACACACACACACACACACACACACACACACACACACACACGTATCACTAATATGTTGTCCAATAAGAAAATTCCGTTTTCCTTTTGCTCTTGCATCTGGATATTTTCTTTCCATTGGTGATGTTGGCATCTCTCCTATTGCCTTTCTGATTGAAGGACACTTGACATAACATCTAAAAGTATATTTTGATATTAACTGAGAATAACATTTCCCTTCACAAAGTGTTTGTGCATATGTCAGATGCTGGATCCAATTTCGAGGAACATCATATGGATCGAACAGGTTACATGATTCAGTGATGTGACTGAAAGATCTCCTGTGTTTGTGCCGTTTGGCAATAACTGTACTTTGATACCTCATCAAAGCTTTTTTTGGTGTTTTCTAATGTCCAAGACACAGAGGAGCTTGTACATCTAAGATCACTTGTTGGAACTTTTGCCTGAGAAAAGTAAATTGATCAGTGATAGTGCTCTCGCTAATCTTGTCTTTACATAGTCTAGTTTTCATTTCTTTCTCTACACAATATCAACTGGTGACAAAGTGCTCTGATTTGTTGGAAATTGTTGCAAAAATACCTTAGACCTTATCATTGGGAAGGAATCTTAAATTGGTTGTTTTCTGAGCATTTGATTGGTGATATTAAAAATCTGACTGTACCTTGAAAAATTAATGAAACTCCAGAACTTCCATGATGAAAACTGTGGCAAACTGTCTCAGGGTGTAAAGGGTCTAAAGGGAGTCAAGGGACTTAAGGAGTGTAAAGGTCAAAAGGGTCTGTGGGGTCTAAAGCATCTAAAAAGGGGTCCAAAGGGTATAAAAAGTCTAAAGGGTGAAGGGGTACATATGTTCTATAAAGGGTCTAATGGTGCCTTAAGGGTCTATTGGGTCTAATGGGGTCTGTAGAGTCTTAGCGTTAAGTGTCTTGGGTTTCTAAGGATACCAAAGGGTCTTAGCGGTCTTAAAGGGGTCTTATGGGTCTAAAATGGTATTGGGGTTCTAAAGTGTCTGATTGTTTCTAAAGGGTATTTAGGGCCTTAGAGGTGGATAGGGTATCAAGGGGTCAAAATGTATATTGGGGTCTAAAGGACGTAAATGTCTAACAGCGTCTAAAGGGTCTTAAAAGGTCTAACGGATCTCAGCAGTTTAAAGGTTTAAAAGGTATGTTCCAATAGTACATAATTAAGAGACGTAGTCATGGTGCAACTGATGTTCAAACAATACGTATTAAGGGACATATATATCGTCATATAGGTTATTGGCTTGCTCCATTATTTATAGATTGTTATAACATGATATAATTAATACAACTTGACAGAAGTACGTCATATGACATCCTAATAAAAATCATTGATGACCCTTAGGTTTGGGAATTAAAAGGTGCGAATTTTTATTTATCTTTCCACAGGCACCATAGAACATCAAAGCTGTATGAGTTTTTTGAAACAAAAACTTTAGTCTGTAATATTTTGATAGCACTTGGTGACAAAGTAAATCGACTGCTTAGCCATGTCAGGAGAAAACAGATCATGTACACCATTAAAGTTTGCAAGGTACAGTATTCACTGAGAATCATGTGACCTAATATTGAGAATGACGTGAACATAGAGATTAATCAACTTTCTGATTCATCCACAATGAGTGCAGAGGCTGGATGATTTCATCTGGTGATTTCATTGTTGCATGAGAAAGGATATTGCAAGCACGATAACTGCAATTCCTACATTATCCATTGTTGAAGGAAATTGATAGATGCTTCCACAAGATTCCACTTGACCTCATTTTATATTTGACAGCCTTAAAAGGCAATATAGTGTGCATCTTCCTCATTACCTCGTTCAATGAAATACCATTTACCAACAGGAGGCATGGGGATCAGGGATTGGCTCTTTATGACTATTGCATACTTTGTACTTCTGTTGGATGATGTTGCAATTTCTAAATGTCCAGCATTGCTTAAATCCCTTTATCAACATGGTAAATCTGGCAGTTTATTGACAAGTGCAATAGGACATGTGCGCACCTACACACACACACACACACACACACACACACACGCTTTTTGGAGGATATTGTTCATGATCTATACTATAAGAGAGCCATTGTCTGTGTATGTGTGTCTGTGTGTCTGTCTGTTGCCATTTTTCTGAGATGGCTGAAATGATCTTCGTCAACCTTTCAGAGGTTCATCAGTGAGTGTTGAGAAGTGTTTTCAGCAAAACAAATTTTGAAGAGAAAATATTATTTTTTGGGGATTGTATTTTTTTAATTGCTCTAGAGTGCCTAAGCCTATGCAGCTATATGATCTCAATAGAATTTCAACATAAATCAATATAATTTTTATGGAACCTGATAAAATCTTACAGAACTCTGAGGAGAGGTGAGTTTTTCTCTATAATTCATTAGTTTATATATAAATCCATTAAAATTTTTATAAAACTCTGTGGAGAATGGGTGTTCCATAGAATTCATTAGACATTCCATATAAATCCATTTAAATATTTATAAAACTCTGCGGACAATGGGTGTTCCACAGAATTCATTAAACGTTTTATATAAATCCATTTAAATATTTGTAAAACCTATCTATAGAATGGGAGTTCTATAGATCATTGGACATTCCATATAAATCCATTTAAATATTTATAAAAGTCCAGAGAATGGGTGTTCTATAGAATTCATGAGATGTTCTATATAAATCCATTTAAATATTTATAAAACACTGAAGCGAATGTGTGTTCTATAGAATTCATTAGACGTTCTATATAAATCCATTAAAACATTTATAGAACTCTGCAGAGAATGGGTGTTCTATAGAATTCATTAGATGGTCTATATACAGTAAATCCATTTAAATATTTATAAAACTCTACGGAGAATGGGTATTCATTTGACATCCTATTCTATAAATCCATTTAAATATATATTATATATATATATTGTTACGAATTTGGAAATCAATCGCACACAACACACAGGTTCCCTTAGTCGCTATGTCGATAAGTGCATGTTCCCTAGATAGCACCTCCATTGTTTAAATGTTTTGAAATCGATTAGATGCGCTGCGGATCGATTTAATAGTTAGGGAAAGAAACAATGGAGACGTCCCTCCCCTCTTCTGCGAAGAGGAAGAAGAACCCTGCGGTGACGTCAACAACTCCCTCCCACCCGTGGTTGAGCGGGGGTGGATCACGAGGGCATGAGTCACGCCGGGTGCGGGGGAGGGGTGCAAAGGATAAAGAGGACATCTTTTCTTTGTTCAGAGAATCCAAAAAGAGTTGGTGGAGAGAGTTCGTGGAAGTCCCGTGAGAAGAATCCAAAAAGAGCTCGTGCAAGTTCCGTAGAAAGAGTCCCAAAAGAGTTGGAGAGGAGAATCCAAAAGAGTTCGTGGAAAGCGTTCGCGGTGAAAGTCCCGTGAGGAGAATCCAAAGAGCTCGTGGAAGTCGAGTAAAAGGAGTCCCGTGAAAGAGTCCCGTGGTAGGGCTGAGTTTGTGGGCTGAGCTCGTGGGAGTCCCGTGGCAGAGTTCGTGTGCTGAGTCCCGTGGGAGGAGTAGCTTTTTGCTTCGGCAGTTGGGGGAGTCGGGAGGAACCCAGAAGCCAAGAGCTGCGTGGAAGTCCGGGCGTCGCGAAGGAGACGCGAGCTTTGCCTTGCCTGCTGTGTCGCGCAAACCGCGCGTTCGTGTGGAGAGTGCCGGAGAGAGCTCGCCTGCCACACGGAAGGCCCGAGCTCGACCGCTGCTATGCTAGCTGCCGTGGGGAAGGAGCATCGCGGGTGGCCCAAGCGCGTTCGTGTGGAGAGAGCCGGAGAGAGCTCGCCTGCCACATGGAAGGCCCGAGCTCGACCGCGGCTAGCTAGCTGCCGTGGGGAAGGAGCATCGCGGGTGGCCCAAGCGCGTTCGTGTGGAGAGACGGAGAGAGCTCGCCTGCACACGGAAGGCCCGAGCTCGACCGCGGCTACGCTAGCTGCTGTGGGGAAGGAGCATCGTGGGTCGCCCAAGCCAGACACCACGAGGATGCAGGTAACCTGCAACGGTCTCGTGGGACTCGTTCGGTCTGCCAAGTCCCACGCCATAAAGACCCAGAGGTCCAGTCTGACCCCATTGCCTTTGATGGGGTCTTTTTCCTGCTTTTCTTTCGAATGAATGTTTGTGGCGCCGAGTCCCGTAAGTAAAACTGTGTAAGTGACTGTACATTAATAATTGCTTATAGACGGTTGTAGTTCTTTTGTTGCTTGTTAATTGCATACGTGTTTCATTATAATAAATGTCCTGTGTAAATGTAAACTTGCTCGCTTCGTCCATTCCCTCTTTGACTGAACATTTCGTGTGTTGGGAGTTAGAAAGCCGTTGGTTTGCCGTAATAGGGGACATTTGGACCGACGGTTCTCGGCGATTACGCCGCTCGGAATCGCGCACGGACAAGCTCGCCTCGGCGGTTTGTTCCGTACGAGATCGTCGAGGGTGGAATACCCCGGTAGTTGGATCACGTGGGTATTTAGGTACATTGAAATTGGCAATCGACCCTACCCCACGTGATCTGCCGATTGGCGTATTTCGGTTCTTGTACAAGGACCCGTCGCTCGGAGTTATCCGGGCGGCGATCTATATTCCGGGCGATCGGTCGGGCCGACTCGACTTGCGGCTCCGTTCAAGACGGTCGGTTGGCGGCCGACACCCGGCCTGTAACAATATATATATAATATATATATATATATATATATATATATATATATATATATATATATATATCTGTGCAGAATGGGTGTTCTATACAATTCATTGGACATTCTATATAAATTCATTTAAATATTAATAAATCTCTGTGTAGAATTTTTGTTCTATAGAATTCATTAGATGTTCTGTATAAAATCAATTTTTATATTTATAAAACTCTGCGGAGAATGGGTGTTCTGTAGAATTCATTTGACATTCTCTTTAAACCATATTTAATGCAGAACTGAATAGAATTTAAATGGAACCTGACAAAATCCTACAGAACTCTGAGGAGAGGTCAGTTATCCTATAGAATTAATTAGAGTTTCTATATAAATCAATTTAAATGTGTACATATAAATCCTTTTAAATGTTTTGTATAATACCATATTCTTTATAGATGCATATTTCTGGATAAATTTAGACGTAGAGTTTTGTGGATTATGTGTGTGACGTAATCCACAAAACTCTGCAGAGAATGGGTGTTCCATAGAACTCATTAGACATTCTACATAAATCCACTTAAATATTTATAAAACTCTGTGGAGAATGGGTGTTCTATTCAGCCATTTATACATGTATTTTATGCACTTTGTGAGTGAGAGACAAGCCCCCTGCTGGTCATTTAAATGGGGAAAATATAATCCCTTTCGTATAGTTATTCTCTGCAACCAACTTTAATTAGAACTGCAACCAACTATGGTACATGGGAATACAACTTTCATATACGATAGTTCTCACTATTTTATATGAGAGTACAACTTTCGTATACCATAGTTCTAACGATACCATTTTTCACCTGTGAATTGTGTTCATTTAGAACAGGAAAATCTGTGGAAAGACTTGAAGATTGCTGTTTACCAATGCTCCCCATCCAACTTGAGAGCTTGAGCAAATTTTTGAGGAAGAATGGGAGAAAATCCCCAAATCCAGATGTGCAAAGCTGATACAGACATACCTAAGAAGACTCGAAACTGTAATCACTGCAAAGGACGCTTCCACAAAGTATTGACTCAGGAGGCTGAATACTTATTTAAATTAGATATTTCTGTATTTCATTTATGGGGTATTATCTGTTGATCGGTGAAATTTTTAAAAATTAAATCCAATTTAAATTCAGACAAAATGTGAAAAAGTCAACGGGTGTGAATCATTTCTAAAGGCATTGTACGAACCCATCAGTGACAGGTACCCTGCATATATATACATATTTGACACTTCTCACACTCTTTTAGCCGAAGATGCTGCAAAAAGCATCCCAAGAAGACCTACACAGGGAAAGTGCTTTACTGTTTCGAACCCTTCCTCCACAACTTCAGACATTCACACAAAGTACACACATGAGAATCCCAATGGTACACTCCCACTCAGCTACCGGACCAGTTTCATCGCTTATTGGTGAATCATTAGTGATATGCCAGACAGTAATGCAAACCAATGAGGCTCCTAAGCATGTACCACATGAAAACTTTTTCGGCCAGAGGAGTGGGGGGAGATGTCAATTATTAATATAATCCTAGCCACCTGGGTTTAGTTGATTAGGCGAGAGCTAATTTGCTATTCCCTCCATTCACAGGTGAGAGATAAGCCTGGTGTTGGCTTAGTGGTTGGGGTGGTGGCTTGGGATCCTTAGCGGCTCCTGAGTTCAAGCCCCGTTGGGCGCTGCATTAAAATACACCAGGAGGTTGACTCAGCCTGTCATCCTTCCGAGGTCGGCAAAATGAGTACCAGTGCAGTGGTATGGGGGACACTGCATCAGCGTCATAGCCGCATCCCAACCAATGATGCAACCAGCAGCCATCGGCTGCACTCGATAGAGAGAGAGAGAGAGAGAGAGAGAGAGAGTGAGAGATGTGGGTGGGTCTTTCTTTATTGATATATATATATATATATATATACATATTCATACAAATATATAACACACATACACATATATATATATATTATTGCACACGCCTGGTCTTGGCTTACTGGTTCGGGTGGTGGGCTTCTTACTATAATTCTCACTATTATATATAGGGATCCTACAAATCCTGAGTTCAAATCCCACTTAGCTGTTGAATTAATACCAGGTGAGGTTTACTCTGCCTGTCATCCTTCTGATGCCGGCAAAATGAGTGCGAGTTGTTGGTATACTTTGTCAGAATGATGACCCGTCCAGGATTGTGTCCAATAGCCAAGGAGAATGCTTAAGCATCACCAACACTCTGCACATAGAATGGTCCCAATGGATGGATGGATGTATATGTGTATATATAATATATATATATATATATATATATATATATATATATATATATATATATATCCAATCCAATCAGACCATACTCCGTACAGAGCGTTGGTGCTGCTGAAGCAGTCTCCTTGGCTGTTGGGCACAATCCTGGACGGATCGACACTCTGATGTAGGATACTCGCATGACTCAATCATCCAACAGCTGGTACTCATTTTGCTGACCTCAGAAGGATGACAGGCTGTTAACCCCACCTGGTATTAATTCAACAGCCAAGCAGGATTTGAACTCAAGACCATAAGATCCCAAGTCCTCCACCCGAACCATTAAGGTTGGTGTGTTGTGTCTTTTCTTTCTTTCGGCTGCTCCCGTGAGGGGTCGCCACAGCGGATCATCCGTTATGATCCGCATACTGATTTGGCACAGGTTTTACGCCGGATGCCCTTCCTGACGCAACCCTGGTCGCCTCTTACGACACGGGATAAGGATTGGGTTTCGCCATGATTCCGGGCTGCCCTACACCCTCTCATAGCATGCCCAGTGCAGAGCTGCCGTCCTCAAGCGATCCTCCAACCCAAGCCTCCGAGTAGCCGGATTACAGGCGCACGCCACTACGCCGGTGTATATATATACGTATATATACGTATATATTATATGTACATGTTGTATACATATATATGTATATATATATATATATATATATATATATATATATATATATATATATATATGGACTTCAAAAGTCACCAAATGGATTGAACAGCAAATGGATTGAACAGCGATATGTTGCCCTGATGAGCCCTAAGAAGGTCGAAACAGGTGAGTGGCTTCGCTTTTCATCTGCTTGGGACAGCTTTTGACTTTGCCTCATATGAACTGCTGGATGCCCTTTTGAGTTGGCAGACATGAGCCGTCGTGATGAGGTCATCATCACAGCTGGTCCAAGTTAGGAGAATTTCATAATTGCAGTAATATATCTAATATATAATTTGAAGTTTTTGTTTGTTTGTTTGTTTGTGGAAGGGAGAGGGATGGATGGGGAACATGGGAAGAGAAGATGGACATTACAGGTTTTTAGGAAGGAAAGCAGGGGAATTGAAGAAGTGGGCTTGGGTGGATTATCGTGGGTAGAAAAGATCGAGGATTTGGATGGGGGATGATAAGAGGTGGTGGTGAACAGCTGTTTTGAAAGCCTGGAGGGAAGAATGGGAAAGAATAGAGTGAGGGAGTTTATTCCAAAGGCGGGAAAAAAGAGGAATGAAAGAGTGAAGGTGAGCAGTGATTCGTGATTTTGGTAGTTTACCAGAAGGGGTTGTTGCGGACCTTGAGCGCCTGTGGAAATGTGGTGGGGACAAATCGCAGAGAGAGCAGGGGGGGGGGCAAGCTGGAGAGGAGATGGTAGAAGACAGAAAGAAGAAAACTTGCTCTCCCTCATGCACAGATTTATCCCCTCTCGTCTTCAGTTGTCCTACCCTTCCTCCCGCCCTGGTTTACTGAAGCTTGTGGCGAGGCAGTTGTCCTGAAACAACTTGTCTTTGCCTCATGGAAAGCAAACCCAACTGAGGGCAATCTCAGTTCTTTCCACAAAGCTCGGAACAATGTGTCTACCCTCAGGAGAGCCAGAAAACAACATCTTTCTCATCTCAAGTCTGAACTCTCAAACCCTCTCCCTCCTCAAAATCCTGGTGGCGTTTAATCAAATCTGTTTCTGGTGTATGTTCCCCTCCATCCCCTCCCTACCTCAAATGGCCCACTACTAATACTGCACGTGAAAAAGCTGAATGCCTAAACTGGTGTTTGCAGCTAAATCTTGTGTCCTAAACCCATAACTTTCTCTACCCACCTTACCAAGTCGACCCAACTGTTCCTGGACTCTGTGTCCTTTTCTCCTGACAAAGTGGAGAGCTTGCTTTCAAACCTCGACTCAGATTCTGCAACGGTCCAGACGGCATCAGCCCACGTGTCCTCGAAGCCTGCTCTTCTGCTCTTGCTCACCTCTCTCTGTTCTATTCATCCTCTCATTTGCTCAAGGTCATCTGCCATCTGCTTAGAAATCTGCAAACATCACTGCCTGCATAAAAAGGTGCAAAAACAGATCCCTGCAACTACAGACCAATCAGCCTTCTCCACAATCATCAGCAAGGTTATGGAATCCATCATCGCTTCAGACATGAAATCCTTCCTCTTCTCCAATGGCTTGATTTCCGATCATCAATTTGGTTTCAGACCAGGTCACTCTACCTGGATATGCTGCTTCTGCTCTCCCATCAATGGAAGGAGGTCCTCAATGCCAGACAGGAAATCCGAGCCGTATCCCTGGATATATCACGTGCTTTTGACAGTCTGGCACCCTGCCCTACTCACCAAACTCTCTTCCCATGGTATCCAAGGCCATCTCCACTCATGGCTCGCAGACTTCCTCTCCTGTCGCAGTCAACGTGTGGCCCTAAATGGAGTTCTTTCATCCCCCTTCCTGTCCAGGCTGGAGTTCCTCAAGGTAGTGTTGTGGGCTCTGATTTTTCTGGTTTCATCAATGATCTCTCCGACTCTCTGGAAAATCCTCTTTATCACTTTGCTGATGACTCCACCCTCAGCCGTACCATCTGTCATCCCTCAGACCGGCAAGCAGCAGCTTCTTCACTCACTGCAGATCTGGATAAAATCACAAACTGGTCCAACACGTGGAACATGTCTTTCAATCGAGACAAATCTCACACTCTCACTACGTCTCTTCGAAAGGACCGTTTAGAAAACCCCCCCATCCACTTTCTCAACAATCCTCTGGAAGAAGTCTTTCTTTCAAGCTTCTGGATCTCACTATCTGCCATGACCTTTCCTGGAAAGTCACATTCCAACCTCGCCTCCAAAGCCAGTCGCCGACTGGGAATCCTCCGTCGTGCAAAGTCCTTCCTCGGCCCTCTTGAGCTCCTGACCACTTACAAAGCTTTTGTCCGTAGCCTGATGGAGTACTGCTCTCCCCTCTGGGCTGGTGCTCCTGCCTCCCCCTTTCTCGGCTTCACGCTGTCGAAACCAGGCATTTAGGATCATCGGCATCTCCCGCAATGAAGCTGAGTCTTTGGCCTCTCACTCAATCACCGCAGGTTGGTCGGTGGTCTTTCTGTCTTCTACCGTCTCCTCTCCAGCCTTGCCCCCCTGTTCTCTCTGCGATTTGTCCCCACCACATTTCCACAGGGCGCTCAAGGTCCGCCAACAACCCCCTTCTGGTAAAACTACAAAATCACGAATCACTGCTCACCTTCACTCCTTCATTCCTCTTTTTTCCTGCCTTTGGAATAAACTCCCTCACTCTATTCTTTCCCTTCTTCCCTCCAGGCTTTCAAAACAGCTGTTCACCACCCCTCTTATCATCCCCATCCAAATCCTCGATCTTTTCTACCCACGATAATCCACCCAAGCCCACTTCCTTCAATTCCCCTGCTTTCCTTCCTGAAAGTCCCTGTAATGTCCATCTTCTCTTCCCATGTTCCCCGTCCCATCCTCTCCCTTCCACAGATCTCCTAATGTGTCTGTTCCCACTGTTTTGTCCCTCCCACTCCCGCCCCGATTGTCTCATGCCCCCTTGCTGTGCGTTGTGTGTTAGCTCTCATACGAGCCTCGACAAGGTATACAAAAAAAAAGTCACTCCTATGGAGGAGGGGTCCAATTTTATGACAATGCATTCTGGCTCTCTGGGGTTAGAACGTGTGCGTTTGATTTACCATGTGCTTCAGCCTTTGGGTTGAGGTGCATATGTATGCAAATGGGACAGTCTTGTTGGAATGTGCACTTTAGCCATGGGGATAAGGTGCACGTCCCAAGCTGTTTAAATTTTTGGTTTTTTTAACCTGTTTGTTTTTTTTAGATTAAAACGCACCTTCAAAAGAAGCAAATAATGCCCAAATTCAGACATTGCAATGTCTAAAGAACTCTGCAGAAAATGGCTGTTCTATCAAATTCTTTAGACATTCTACGAAACCTATCAAAATTTTACGGAACTTTAGGACCAAATTCTATAGAATCAAATAACTTACCAAATACAGCACTGGATTATCAGTAGGAACCCAAATAGACAAAGATGGAGTCATCAGGAGGAACCTTGATAGGATTCAGGTTTCGGCTGCAACTCCTCGACCCTCATACCGATCCAGGTGCAGTCAAGTGAACCTTACAATAACGATTTGCAAGATTCACCCCTCCATAGACAAAGAAAAAGAACGAAACAGAGATGGGGGACAAAAATAAACCATGCACACCAACAGAAAGCACCCACATTACACACCAAAAAAGCATACACCCACACATCAACAAAGCACACACCTCCCACACACCAACAGAAAGGACACACACCTCTCATATACACTGGAAATACCTTACCACTTTTTACCTTACCACCACAGAATGTACACAGGAATCCACCAGCCCACAAATCAATACACAAGCCCTATAGTTATAATGAAGGTCCATTTCTGGTAAACACCAATGACAAACTTCCGTTTTTTTTTGTGTACATTGTCGAGGCTCATATGAGGGCTCACACAATGCACAGCAAGGGGGGGCATGACACAAGAGGGGTGGGAGAGGGGAGGACAAAACAGTGGGGAATGGTATAATTAATTAATTATTTATTTAGTAATGATAATATAAAAAACATGACCTTATTATTCTTTCACACAAGTTCCTTTCATAGATTTTCCAATGCTATACGGGAACCTGTTTAAACGAAAACCAGCCAAACTTAAATAAGAGATTACAATGACATCTGAAAACCTTCTCACATAACCTAATCAAATGATCAGCACAATAACCCCTCTCTAACATGATGGAATACATCTTCTTACCGTGAACCACAAAATCCTCCTTAACAGAACAAATTCTAGCAAAGATAATAAGCTGAGATGAAAACAGCCTAAGTAGCCTATCTTAACTGGTAAATTACTCGACGGAAAAGGAAGCACAAGACAACAGGAAAACTAAAATAGTCAACTTTATGACACATTTGTACTAAAACAATTATTTCCACCACTAACTCAAACATCCAGATATGGAACTACACTCCTCACTACGACTCTTATCTGATATTAGGCTTTCTGGATAAATCCTATGAATCAGCCTATCGAAAACCTTAAAAGTAATCACACAAGTATCATCAATATAACGACATGTAGAAAATGATATTTTAGCAAAGCCTAACTTCTTCTCCTTCATCAACTTCTGCACAAATGAAAACTCACAATAAACAAGGAAAATGTCTGCTAATAGGGGGTTACAGTTCGCTCACATTGGAATGCCTTTCATTTATTGAAATGTTTTCCCACCAAAATATACAAAAGTGTTAAACAAAATAAAATTAACAGCATCTTTTAATTTTTGTTGGTCAAATCATTTAAACCCATACATGTTTACTTCGAAAAGAATGACATCAAACCCGATCCATAAAAATTTATTATAAGAGTTAAAAACTTTACCAACTAGAAGGGCACTCGGTAGGGCGCATACCTCTGCCACGTAATGCCTGATCCACGAAAACATATTGGGCCCAATTCATTTTTGAAATATCATGCGAAACAGTACTATATCGTTTTTGGCCCTATCTCTCAATGGTGAAGAATCACATTAAAAATTAAATAATTTCTATGTGAATCCAGATCTGGAATTGGATCTTCACCAAAATCGACTCATTTTGTCCTGTCACACACCCAACCTGTTGACCAAGTTTCGTCAGAATCCGTCCACAACTTTTTGAGATATCATGCTATGTATCATTTTTAGCCCGATCTCTCAATGGTTAAGATTGACTTAAAATTTCTAGTAGTCGGATCCGGATCCCAATCTTCACCAAAATCGAATTCTTCCTTGTCACACACCCGTTTCCACCTAGTTTCATCCAAATCCATCCACAACTGTTTGAGGTATTGTGCTACACATCGTTTTTAACCCTATCTCTCAATGGTGAAGAATCACTTAAAAAATTCTAGTAGTTGGATCCGGATCCGGATCTTCACCAATATCTAACAATTTCGTTCTTTTCACACCCCGAACCTGTCCAGAAAATTTCATCTGGATCTGTCCACAACTTTTTGAGATATCCTGTACACAAATAGCCAAACAAACAGACAGACAAACAGACAGAAAGGGGTGAAAACATAACCTCCTTCACCTTCGGTGGCAGAGGTAATAACACTAAAGAGTGCATCCTTAACCAGCACTAAATAAATTCAAATTAGTGTACAAGGTAGAAAAATAAAAAACATCAACAGATTTAATATTGAGGAATCGAATCTTATCTAAAAACTCTGAAGTGGAACTAATACTACCGAAAGTGTTAATACCAGAATTCTTACTAATTGTTAAACAATATTTCCTAAATAGCTCCCTAACCACTCGTAAGCCTGAATTAACCATAACTGACAATTGTTTCAAAGTTCATTGCCTAGCTCCCACTATAAACCTAAACGTATATGGGTTTTTATGAAGCTTTGACATTCAGAAAATAAAAGCAGAAATATATAAATTTACCTCTTTACATTTAATGTTAAAATTGTTACTCAAAACTTCCTGATGTTCAGCTGTAATGTCTTAGAGAGGCTTTTGACATGGAACATATGTGCTATTTCCTATACTTGGAAAAGTAACTATCAATACCTAACTCCCTGAATAGAACCTCAATGTGAAACATTTTACAAACCACCACTAAATTATTAGCTGCTTTATGTGCCGGAGCTATAACATACTTCTCAGGCAAATCCTGAATATCCTTCCGAACATTAAGCTTACTCAACAATGGTCTTCACCAATCATGGGAAAACAAGCCTCGACAACTGAAAAACTTAATCCTGTTGTTCAAAATATCCACAACCCTATCATGCCATGCATGTACTAAAATCATTTGTAGATAATCCTAAACTTTTTACACATTTACGAAAAAAAATCAGAAACAGAATCACCAATAGAAGATGTCATACAACTCCGTGGCTGAATCACTGGTTCCCGATACTTGGCTCCCATTTTCATAAGATCCCTGATATCACGATCACTAATAACACTGGTCTGCGTCATTTCAGAGGTCTAGGTTTTCTCAACGGTCGTTATATGTTTTTTGCATGCTGAATTTAGAAATGTATCTCATTTAGCTCAATCAGGTTAAGTTTTTATGGAAAACTCTCAATTTTAAGGAAAAAAAAATAATCAAAATTTTTGTTTTTTTAATTAGCATTTTTTAAAATCAAATCAGACTTACATTGACAGAAAATGTACAAACTATATATAAAATGACGCACAAGTATCGTTAATGTGAAATTCAACATTAAAAAGACGATGGAAAACAGCGACTGCTGAGCGACTGAAGTTGGGTGTTGCCAGAAAACAACGATTTATCTATATTTTTCTGAAATTGAAATGAAAGTAATTGAGAAGGCATTTCTTCACATTTAGTGTACTTGTGTGTCATTATATGTATAGTTTGTACATTTTCTGTCAATGTAAGTCTGATTTTGAATAAAAAAATGCTAATTAAAAAAACAAAAATTTTGATTCTTTTTTCCTTAAAATTGAGATAGCATAAAAAAAAACTTGACCTGATTGAGCAAAATTAGATACATTTCTGAATTCAGCATACAAAAAACATACAAGGACGTTGAGAAAACTAGACCTCTGGAAAAAAATATTTCAAATGCAGCCCAGTGTTATATTCAAATCCCCAGAAATCACATGCCCGCATGAATCATAACAAAAAGGTGTGTTTTTATAGAATAGAAATTCTACGGTACTTTAGAATCAAATTATATAGACCTGTAATTTTTATAGAATATAAATTTTCTATAAAGTTTCGAGAGAATATCTATGGAACAGTTCTATAGAATTTGGTCCCAAATATCCGTATCATTTCTATAGAATGTCTGTAGATATTTTCTATGGAATTTCTGCAGAACATTTTTTGAGGGAATGCCGGGTACTTCTGCTCGTATTACATAAAATGAAAGGAAGCTATGTGAAAATGCACAAACCAATATCATATTCTATGATCATAATCTGGGGTCACAGTCTGCCTGGGGAAGTACACAGACAGTCAGAAGCGTTTCGCACGAATACGGTTTTGCTAAAGAGTGAGCCATTATCTATAATATGCTCAGAGATAAGTACTTTGGCAAAATAATTACCCATCCCAAGGTGCCATTTACATATTACATCTGCAAAATGGAGGAATCTATATTTTCTCTTGCTTCTCATTCCTTCAATGTCTTCCCAACCTACTTTCTCTTTTTCCACTGCCCTCCCTCATTATTCTTACCATCCACTCCTCTCTTGCTATATTCCATTTTTATTTTTCTCAATCTGCACAACTCCCC
>CM068957.1:35825445-35838854 GCA_035128595.1 Eptatretus atami
CCCTGCTGAAAATGGGATTTGTGCATTCATCAGATAATTATACACTTTTATTAAGAAACTACTGGGCAGCATAATGACCAGGTGTCACAGTCCACAGAAAGCAAATACGTCAATTAGGAGTCTTTCTAAGTACTTGTTATTAGCTTTTGATATGATTCAACACTCGTAATCATCTGACCTGGTAAATAGGCAGTTTCTCATTTCCTCGTTAAACAATGACTGTGTTCCCTGGAGATTCCTGAGATTTACCTCGTAAGTGGTATTTTATTTCCTGAAGTTTGCTGCTCTCTATGTGAATGTTTGTCTAGTTGGAGAGATGTACAGGATTCACATTGATGGTATGAAAGAAGACAGCCATTTCATGGAGATAAGCAGGATTAGTGCACTCAGTTTGGATTTGATTGTATTGGTTGCTGTTGAGATGCAGTGCCTGTACATGTTGTCAGGTTGTGTAACACTGAACAAAGTAAGTGTTAACAGGATACAAAGTATCATGGAATTATTCATATTATTCAAATTTGCATTGATTAAGTGATTGATATTGCATTGTTAGAACCATATTAAATGGAAAAATGCATTAAAAAAATACATGTTTTCAGAAGGAAAAGCCATACCGATCTATGCATCTTGGAATGTGATGGAGATTTTTCAGCTCCCAGAAAGCGAGCGGTATACCCAGGAGCGATGGCAGCAATCGCCCTATCAACACTGAATTCCTGCGTCGGCTCCGGGCCAGGTGTGGAATCCATTAACTTCATGCGCTGCCTGTGAGGTAGTAGACAAGCTCTTTGTCATGTGACTGCTTCACGAACTTCAAATAACTTGTTCTAACCTAGTAAGAGTGTTGGGGAGGTTGGGGGGGAGGGAAGAGGGGGATTTGATTTTGTAGATCTTATGCAAAAGTCTGAGCTTGGATTTTGTTCATGCTTATTTTATAAATGTAATAAGTCGCCTTTATTGACGTGCTTCGAATATGTAATATGAATTGTTATATATTATACAAACCCTCCTGACGTTTGTGTTGTCCACCCATCCATTTGTGCACATCCATGCATGGCATCATTTCTGGGGCCACGGCTGTGCTCCCAGTGTATTCAAAAGCATATGACATTGCACAGCCAATCAGTGATGTGCAAAGCCGGAGTCATCTCCCGAGAAATTAGTGGGAAATTCACAATGTTGCATTTTCTGCTTCTCTAACAAAACGATCAAGGATGTGAAAAACTGAATAACAATCAGATCTAGTAATTCTCAATTTTGTACAGAATGGCCACAAAGTCCTTATGCACACAGTTAGAATTTAGTTAGAATTTATCTGTATGCTTTCCCTCCATTTTCTGAACAAATTTGATTTTTTTTCTTCATGTTCTTCTGGACATCTTCTTCCATGTTGAGGGTTTGAGGTCATAAAAACAGCCCCTGGCAGCTGTTTTGAGGTCTTCAACTGTTCTTATGCGAAGATGAGAAATGTCCTTTTTCACAATGCCCCAAATCGAGTCCGGACTTCGAGGAGGCAACGCTCTCTCAGATCCATGTCCACTCCATCATCCACTGAATTCGTCATCGAGATATTTTCTAACTGCGAGAGCGAAATGTGCTGGTGCACCATCTTGTTTCAGGATAGCTGAAATTAGCAGGATAACTGATTCTTGACAGTTGAAGGCCTCAAAACAGCTGTGAGGGGCTGCTTTTATGACCTCTAACCCTCAACATTGAAGAAGATGTCCAGAAGAACATGGAGAAAAATTCAAATTTGTGCGGAGAATGGAGGGAAGCATACAGATAAATTATAACTAAATTCTAACTGCGTGCTGAGGGATTTTGTGGCCATTCTGTACATTTTAGCCACCTTTAATTATTAATGTGAAGCCACCTTTAATGCACTATTGGTTGTACCAGGCTGGAGGGACAGCCAGGAGGTATGCACACTCACCTCTGAGCTGTTTAGCTTGGGTTCAATTTCCAATCTGAGTATAAACTGTCAGATTGGTGTTTTGCAGGCAGGGCGTTGCATCACAATTCACAAAACATGCCTTCCCAGGTAAAACTGTGTGTCCCGTCTGCAAGCATTAGTTGGTGGGCATTAAATATCCCACGGTGTTTTTTGAGAAATAGTTGAGTTATCACCGGCATCCTGGTCAAATTCCTTATCCCTGCACCCTCGGCTGAGTATCGTGCATCGGAGTGGGGACCCGTCCAGGATTGTAATCCCTAGCCAATAAAACTGGATCGACAGCCCTTTCTTTGCACCTAATGGCATGAGGATGGTGAAGCAAAATAAACAAAACATTTGTTTTACCGAGTGTTTGTACTTCGATTCTTTGCCTTTCTGTTTAATTTACTGTAGTATAGAGGTTAAGGGGAAAATTGTTCACTTTCCGATCGAAGCATGAAAATTGTGGTATATGCTGAAGAAAATATACTGAAACATTTGAGATTGGTACCCATCGCATAAAATGTCAAAATTCCAAAGTAACCAGCCATATATTGCCTAGCAACAATGCTTTTCATTGCAACAGCCATTTAAGCCAATTAGAAATGGCAAGGAGTCCATAAACAGACTAAACCAACTTTGGGGACTTAAAATGACATGGTTGTGGCATCAGGGCAAGACTGTCATCAGGGAAAGACATCAAGGCAAGACTTATAATGACATCAGGGCAAGAATGATGTTTCCTCGTAATGGAGAAGTCACTTTGTCGAGCAACCAAGCTTTTGCAACTCCTGCACTGGTTATCGACTGAAAACTACCATGCTACCACTTTTATCACTTGGATTAAAAAAAGGAGAGAGATAGATACTGTATTCGGCCATATTGGCTCATAATGCCATGTGTATATTTACACTCAGCAACCCTAACCTAAAATATGCATCTGGGTGCAAGCGTGCTGGCAGGATAGTTTGAGAAGTAATGCACATCACCTCTGAGCTGTCTCACCAAGGTTTGAATGTCAGCCAGCTATAAATACATCAAGGTGTGTCCAGGCAGGGAGAGATATCATGTGTGTACATCCCTCAGATAGTTTATTAGACCTGGAGGTTATTGCTCCCAAAATTTTAGTTGGTGAGGTTAAAGATCCCACGGTGTCTTTTCTGAAAATGTAGGTGAAACAAGGGACAGACCCTGCACAAATTCAATTAAACTTTTCTAACCTAAGGGGGCATGCGGCTTGAATCACGGCAAGCAGAAATGATGCAAACCTGCACATATGTGTCTGCAATACTAAATGAAGTCAAGTGGAGGCATGCTAATTTTACAGGGAATTTTACATTTTTTTTTTAACTCAACGTATCTACATACAGTTTCTAAATCAGCAACATTTCCACTTGCATAAAAAGGTGCAAAACTGTCCCTGCAACTACAGATCAATCAGCCTTCTCCCCAATAATCAGCACAGGTTCGAATCCATCATTGCTTTTGCTCAAATCCTTAATCTTCTCCGATGGGCTTGATTTCTGACATCAATTTGGATTTTTTGCTTGGTGTTGCTTTATTGTTAGGGTTGGTAGGCTTGGATCCAAGGATCCTGAAGTTCATCACCCTGGCTGTTGAATTAGACGCAAGGTGGAGTTGACTCTGCCTGTCATCTTCGAGGTCGGCAAATGAGTGCAGCTTGCTGGAATCTGTGTCGAGGTGGTGACCTGTCGTCAGGATTGTTCCCAATGGCAAGGAGTCTGCTGAGAACAGCACCACGCTCTGCCAGACAGAGTATGCGTCCATGGATAGGATGGATGGGAATTTGGATTTAGACCAGGTCACTCACCTGACATGCTGCTTTCTGCTTCTCCAACAATGGATGGTAGGTCCTAAATGCAAACATAAGATCAGAGCCATCTCTTTCGCATAATCACGAGCTTTTCAATGAGGTTGCACGTCTGCCTGCTCACCAAATCTTTCTTATGTATCCAAAGGCATCTCCATCATGGCTCGTGGATTCCTCTCCTGTCAACAGTCACACATGGCTCTTAATGGATTCTCACATCTCCTCTTCCTATCGGCAGGAGTTCCTCAGGCAGTGTTCTGGCCTGTTGCTTTTTCTGGTTTTCATTTGATTCTAGATTCCCTGAAATCCTCTTTATTCTTTGCTGATGATCCACCTCTTCGTACCATCTCTTCATCCTCTGTTCGGCAGGCAGCAGCCTTCTTCACTTTCTGCCAGACCATGCAATAAAATCACAAGCTGTCAAACGCTTGGAAATGTCTTTCAATCCTGACAAATCTGACACTCTCACTATGTCTCTCCATAGGCACCGTCTTGGAACCCCTCCACCCCCCCACCACCCCCATCTCTTTCTCAACAATCTCCTTGAAGAAGTCCTTTCGTTCAGCTCTTAGGGTCTCACTATCTGCCACGATCTTCCCTGGGAAGCCACATCTCCAAAACTGGCCTCGAAAGCCAGTCGCCGACTGGGCATCCTACATCGTGCACAGCCTTCCTTGGCATGCCTGGTGTTGGCTAAATGGTGGTGGCTTTGGATCCAAGGGTCCTGAGTTGAATGCCGCTCAGCTGTTGAATTAATACCAAGTGGGGTTAACTCGGCTGTCATCCTTCCAGGTCGGCAAATGAGTGTCAGCATGCTGGTATAACTGTGTCGGAGTGGCGACCCGTCCAGGATTGTGCCCAATTAACCAAGGAGACTGCTTAAGCAGCACCAAACGCTCTGCACAGAGTATGGTCCCAATCTCCTCCTCCTCCTTCCTTGGCACACCTGAGCTTCTAACCACTTACAAGCTTTCATCTGCAGTCTGATGGAGTACTGCTCCCCCCTCTGGGGTTGGTGCTCCTGCTCACATCTAGCTCGACTTCAGCTGTGGAAACCAGCCTTTTAGGATCATTGGTATCTCGCGTAATGAAACTGAGTCTTTGGGTCTCTCAATCTCTCACTGGAGGCAGGTCAGTGGTCTTTTTGTCTCTACCATCTCCTGTCTGGCCTCCCCCCCCCCATTTGCACTGCTGTGATCTGTCCCCCCATATATTTCCTCAGGGTGCTCAAAGGTCCTCCAAAAAACCCATTCTGGTGAAACTGCCAAAATCAAGAACCACTGCTCACCTTCACTCTTTCATTTTCTCTTTTTCCCACCTCTGGAACAAACTCCACACTCTCTTTCCATCACTCCTACTTCCAGTCTTCAAAATAGCTGTCACACACATCTCATATCTTCCCCATCCAAATCTTGATTTTTAACTACCCCTATGAATCCACCCCAACCCACCTCCCTCAACTTCCTTGCTTTCCTTCCTGAAAGTCCCCATAGTACCATCTTGTTTACCACATGTACCCGCCCCATCCCTCTCCCTTCCACAAATCTCCAATTGTCTCTGTTCCCCACTATTTTGTGCTTCTCTCTCCCACCCCTCTTGTCTCCTGTATTGTTATATGTTTCTTATGTAACAGCTCTTACAGAGCCTCGACACGGTTATAAAAAATATAAAATAAAAAACCTTTGAGCAGATTATTTGAACGACCAATGCACAATGGCCACTCTTTTTGAAAGTCACTGGTGCTCTTATTTTATGTCTCTTATTCGATGCATGTGGGTCAGCCAGCTTGTGTTTCAATATGAGGGAGGCAAGTCCATTGCCAAGGCCTTGATGGCTTTGTATCAGTGATGCAGTTTTTACTTGTCTGCCTCCATCATGATTCAAACCAGATGAGGCAGTCAATAGTGAGAACACCACCAACTAAACTATGAAGATTGGCAGTTATCATTAAATAATAAAGCTTGTGGACTAATCAAGACAAAATGTTTTCAGGTTCTAGGAACTGAATGGCATGGCACTGGCATCATTGCAGCAACTGTGGAGCAGGATCTTATCAAGCTTGTTGCTGCAGAAGAACAGCATAACATCACAGTGAATATACAGACCACGCTGGACCAGAGTGCTCAGCAGGTAAATATAACAGTGCATTCAACAAGCAAAGAATACCTTGTGTTTTGGTATGTCTCAGGAGTTCATTTTAATTCATCCATTTTGCGCTTTCAATCATAACACAGAATTCTATCAATTTATATTGCTGCACTGTAATAACAGAGCTGAAAGGCCACGGTGTTTCAGCTGATGGTTTTTTTAAAAATTATTACTAGCTGGAAGCCTATGGTAAAAATAGCACGATGAAAAATAAAAAGGAAGCTCTTATTCTTGAACTGGTTGAAGAGCTCAAAAAATAAACATATTTCTTAACAGCAAATATATCGTAGCACATCCTCAGTTCAAATTGGTACCTTGATTCATTTTACACAATTAAAGGACCGATCCTTGGTTCACATTGGTACCTTGATTCATTTTACACAATTAAAGTACCGATCCATGGTTTAAATTGGTACCTTGATTCATTTTACACAATTAAAGTACCGATCCATGGTTTAAATTGGTACCTTTGATTCATTTTACACAATTAAAAGTACCAATCCTTGGTTCATATTGTACCGTGATCCATTTTACACAATTAAAGTACTGATCCATGGTTCAAATTGGTACCTTGATTCATTTTACACAAAGTACCGATCCTTGGTTCATATTTGGTACCGTGATCCATTTTACACAATTAAAGTACTGATCATGGTTCAAATTGGTACCTTGATTCATTTTACACAATTAAGTAACGATCCATGTTTTAATTGGTACCTTGATTCATTTTACACAATTAAAGTACCGATCCTTGGTTCATATTTGTACCGTGATCCATTTTACACACATTAAAGTACTGATCCATGGTTCAAATTGGTACCTTGGTTCATTTTATACATTGAAAGTACTGATCCTTCGTTCAAATTGGATTACATATTTCCCCACCACAGGGATGGAGGACACCGCACCTTCCAGATCCTGCACCCCACTCCAAGACCCCCTCCCCCTCTCAGCCCCCCAGATCCTCACCCCGCTCCTGAGACATCCCCCTTCCTCACCCTCTCAACTCCGTCCCCAGGTCACTTGGCTCCTCGTACCGCAGATCCTTTCCATCCTACCGCTTTTCGTCTCTCAATGTTGGCAACTATGCAAACGGCTTATCACATTGAGTGGGAACGGGACGATTAGCATCTGACAGATCACACCCCGCGTCCGATGTGGTGATGGCTCAGGCTCGAACCGCCAGTTGCGTGTCAAGTGTGAGGGAGTACAGCAACATTGCATAGCCGGCTCAGACATTCACCAAAACACGGTGGCGCCTGTTTCAGTGACTTGCTTGTATACATTGTTAAAAGTAAATATAAAAAGACTGGGATTTTTTCACAATGTCACGAGATTCCCTGAATTACTCGGCCAAAGACGCTAATAATATCATGGGTTTTCTGGTCTGTTCCCTGGTCGACTTTTAAAGAGAAAATAGTAGAAACAGACGACTGCCTATATCACTCCAAAAAATAACATAAAAATAACCCATGCTTGGTGTAAAAACATGTTCACCACCTATGTGCATGTATAACACATCATAGTTATATAGCTAGATATATTCAATTTCACTTACAAGAGGCCTGAAACATGAGGCCTCTACCATGACAAAATCCTTTGATGTGATGGGGTCCAACCTTTCGAAATTGGATCATCGTTTTAACAGTCATGTTGATCGTTTTACACTGAAGGGAAATTGAATAGAGAGGAAATGGCAATTGTGAATACAACCACTCTGAATAAGTCTTTGGCTTCGCATTAGACCAACATGGTGGCTGTGAATGATGTCTTTCATGGCCAATGGTGGAAGGAATGTTACACACAAACAGATGGATGAACCAGTGTATATTATAATAGATAAATTGATAGAGTAATGTTAAATTCTAAAATAATCATATTTCTTAACAGAAATTTTTTAATTTGGGAGTGACCGAGCAGCGGTCCTCCTTTTATACACCGATCAGGTTCAAATCTTTTTTTTTTGTCAGATTGAAAAAATTATAATGTTCCGATTGGTTTGGATGAATTTTGAAGCAATTTTTAACTGAATAATGTTTTTCTCTCGAGGAGCTTTCCATGTTCCAGGGTGGGACAGGGTGCAGACAACATTAGCTTATTAAAGGTGCAGGCTGGTGAGGCACGTTTAAGCAGACTATTAGACTCACTGGTGTAATAGTTATAGAGCATCCTCTCTGGTTCTGAGAGATTCGCAGTCTGAACCCGACCCTGGTGAGTTAACCTGAATTGCTTGAGCTGAGCATTTAAAAAAGGATAGAGCATTGAAAAACAACAAAGGTTGGCAACCGTTGTGCAGGATTGATGGGCATAATGCCTCCTACTGTTTTGTTCTTTAATTAACTCATGAATAATTCCTCAATATGCTTATATTGTCACTTGTGGATGTGAAAGGGGAATCCTCATTTCGAATAATTTTGATGACGCGTTGACACCAAAGTATTATTATTATATGAATATGCTAAGCCATATTTTTGTGGACGTATCTCCTCCGAAACTGCAAGATGGATTGTCGCCACTTTCGGCATGCGGGTGCTCTGTGGTCTAATGAACAGCATAGGCTCTGTGAGATCGCGCCAGATGGACAGGTTTGGGAATTTTTGGCGATTTTCTAATTTTTACATTCTTTGCATGGTGACGTGTGACGTCACCGCTGAGAGGGTAATGACGTCATGACATATAGGTAATTCGCTGACATCACCATGTCTGTCGTCGACAGACCGTCACCGCTGAGAGGCGTAATGCCACTCCTAGAAAACAGCGTCTGCAATATAAAACCTCTTCTGCACATACTGACTCCTCGAAAGGTGCATTTGACACAAAAAATGTAACAAGAAAACATTGTATTAAAGAAATTCTATAAATCACATTGTGAACACTGGATATATTGATGTCCTAACGAAACCCTCAGTTTAGAAACCTGCGGAGCGTGGGATTGGCTATCTGTATTGCTGCTATCATTAGGTTTTTTTTTTGTGGGGGGGGGGGGTGTTAAAAGAAAATGAGGCTACAAAAGAACAGCACATCAGATGATGTAAGGTTGCTACAACTCAACCAAACAGTTCATAATCTTTATAAAAAGCCAACACTGGCTGTTTTAACAGCTGTTTCAAAATTGAAATATCATACAAGTTGAAAAATATTGATGTTACCTTT
Organism: Eptatretus atami; assembly: GCA_035128595.1. Lineage (NCBI taxonomy): Eukaryota > Metazoa > Chordata > Myxini > Myxiniformes > Myxinidae > Eptatretus > Eptatretus atami. Next base: position 35,834,511 of record CM068957.1, read on the forward strand.
TTGGGGAAAAGTGGTTAATAGTTGTTTAGCCAGGTTGGTGTAATTTTCTTATAAAAAAAAAACTCCTTGATCTACTCAATGGATCCTCGAATCATGTGAACATGGACGAGTCAAGCCAATCAGACTGCACAACACAACTCACACTCACTATGGCCTATCTTTGAAAGTTTTGTCTGCTGAAAATAGAAAAATAGGCCTCAATTCGGCCTATTATTCCATTCAGCAATATCCCATATGCTTCAAGTTTAGGAATTACGAACCTCTTTGTATCAATCCCGACGAACGTGCTTGGCATTGAATGGACATCGATTGGTTCAGGTATTTCATGAGTAGCTGAGTCATTGCTTGCAGACTGATTTGATTTTTTTTTTTTAAATTCAATCCAGGATGCAATGACATAACACCAATCACACTCCAACTCAGCTACACTGCAGCTCACCCTCCTCTGAAAATATATCTTGTAGTTTTTGTTTACAGTACAAGCTGTTTGTCTGCATCATTGCTCATCCACGGGAGTCATAGCCTGTATGTGCCACTGAGGCCAGGTCACTTATTCTGTGCAAGCTGTTATCTGCAGCCACTTAAATTATTCCATGTCAAACTAAGGGCTCTGTGAGATGAAGTCAACTAACCTTGATTCTCAGGGGACAATTGAACTGTTATCAGAAATATCATCTTCCTCTTCTGCCTCGAATGTGAGCTGGTGAGCGAGGTAGTTGTATTACTCAAGTTCAGAATTAACAGATTTACTGTTTGTTTCGGTCTCCATTGAAAATACACAAGGGTTTCCCTAACCTCTTGATCATTAATGACTCCCTTGTAACAGTGCCCTTTTGACATTTCTGTTTGCCAAGATGTCTCTCTCACATGATGGTTATCATCACTTCTTTACTAACAACATGAAGGCTTCACAACAGCAATTTTAATCAAAAGGTTGCTGAAGATTTTGTAAAACGAACTTATCATCAACAATTCCCACAAATAGAGAAGAAGAGAAAAAAGAATGGTGAGCAGGTGCCGTTTGACCACATATATCCGAACTGCTAATATTTTTTTTTTTTTTATTTTGATGTAGTAAACTCAATACAGAGCATCGATGCTGCTGAAGCAGTTTCCTGTCCATGTATGCAATGGTTTGCCATTGCCTCTCCAGCAATGTTCGTCCATGCTCTATCCTTCTAAATGCTGAATGTCAACAAAGGAAGCAGCACAAACCGTTTTTGTGTTAAACAAGTCTTTGGAACGACTGTGTCAATGTTTGAACCACCAATCACCCAGGTTCAAAGTGGACATTGCAACCATTACACTTGCTTGATTCGCTTCACTATAAGAGCACATATGATCGTAAAGCAGAGCAACAAACCCTTCAAGTCCCTGAAGTCTTCATCTGTGATCTCTGCAGGCAGTGATGATAGGCGTTGGAATACAGGTGTTATCACTGGTTATGCCCACTGGGTTTCATATGGAGTCTTCTTTTCCCATCCACAAAATGAAGAAACAGTATCGCATTCTATTACTGCATGGAAAAATAGCACTGCATCACACTTCTCTTGTCCAAGTTCCAAGAGAGTCTGCAACTTGCGATGTACCGCAAATGTTTCCAGTGCCGAATGGACCCAGAGTTCATCAACTGAAGTCGATGTACATTCGCTACATAGAGGACCACAACATCCATGTCAACTGTCCATACCATTATACAAGACAGCCAACTGTGGACAGCATCAGACACATGGAGGCGTATATCCTGGTACCAGCTTCCTCATGGCTGCAGGATACGATACCAGACTTGTCAATAGGCACAGGTAACACACTTCAGTATTTACTGTGCTGATCAGAACTTTATCCTCAACTTCTATCTTTGTCACATATTCTGACAATAATCGGAATAGCTCTGCCTTGTTTTCTTCTGACCTGAATAAACCATGCCAGTTTCCCGGAAGTGTGGCATTAGTCACCACGCGCTCGCGTATGCCATGCTTCCTCCCACCCCCATGCTTCTGTTGTCCTTTGTTTCAGACTCTTCTCAAGGTATCTGTCGCATACAACATCAACACTAGCAACGGCTCCTACTTTCACTTTGGGATTATGGGACAAACACATGTTTGGCATACTCTCCAAATGGTTTACATTTGTGTCTTGGTGGTGACATGTGAACTATAGCAGCCCCATCAAATATTACATCATATGGATACAAACAAACATGACATAATAGTGACCGAAGTTTTTCGTGCTGCACTCTTCAGGGTAAAAATCGCAGCAAGTGAAGGAGGAAGTGAAGGCGCGTGCTTCATACGCAGGTCTCAATAAGGTAGACACTGATTGGTTCAACCGTAATGACATCACGGTTAATCCGAATTCCCATTGGTCAGCTCACCATCTTCACCTTGAGCTCCCATTGGCTGGAGCAGAGTTCGTCGATGATTGACGTTTGCAACACATCCTGGAGAGAGGGGGATGGGTTTCCCCTAAGGTCCATTCACCATTTGTTACCATACTTCCCTTGATCTTTCCATGCTGAAAGAGACACAGAGATCGTACAAATTCCTTTTGCGACATAATATTGGATCGGTGGTCAGGATGAAGGTTGCTTCCAACATACGTAAATGAAACGAGCTCCGACCTCAGCTCAATATCCTGAACATATCTGCATTGTACTGGTCTGCACAGATAGGGTTGGCAACCAGGTGCTGTGCAATGGCATTTGAAGCAGATACAGTGGCCCGGGTTGCTGGATATTTCTACATGCTCACACTGGTTGTGTTATAACCCTCACAATCTTTCTTCAACTCGCCAAGGGGACGTGTAGTTTGATCCGATCAGCTAATCTTAGTGTTGTGCGGCCCACGTACCGAGCTGCACATCGGCACTTGAACTCATAAATAACATTGCTGGTTTGTGAGGTGGGAGCACATCCTTGTTGACTGACGTCAGCAAACGGCGAGAGGTAAAGGTTACTCGTGGTTGCACAGCCAGAACGTATTGGATACAATATGTTTGATTTGTACTTCAAACCTTCGTGATGATAGCCCTTTCCAGGGCATCCTGATATAGACTGGACATTTGTCCGGACCAATCTTCCGATCTTTTGTCGTGTTTAGAAACTTGTGCACATATCTCTTAACTATATGCTCAGGATAACCATTATCACCGAGTATATTCATGATTTGGTCAATTTCAGCAGGGAGATTACAAGGTGAACAAATCCTCTGTGCTCTGTAACTAGGAAATTGATCAAGGCAATTTTGTCTCTAGTGGAGCTGTAGGAGTCCCACCGAGTATACTGCCGTGTGAAAGTCGGCTTCCGGTAGACGAACGTTGTGAAACCAAGGTTGGATCTATCAACCAACACGTCCAAAAACGGTGACGTGTTTGACGATTCCAGCTCCTTTCATCTGCTTCATTTCTGCTTCATTTACCATTGCACAGCACCTGGTTGCCAACCCTATCCGTCCAGACCAGTACAATTCAGATATTTTCAGGATATTGAGCCAAGGTTGGAGCTCGTTTCATTTACGTATTTGTTGAAGCAACCTTCATCCTTACCACCGATCCAATATTATGTCGTCAAAGGAATTTGTATGATCTCTGTGTCTCTTTCAGCATGGAAAGATCAAGGGAAGTGCAGTAACAAATGGTGAATGGACGTGAGGGGAAACCTCTCCCCCTCTCTCCAGGATGCAGTTGCAAACGTCAATCATCGACGAACTCTGCTCCAGCCAATGGGAGATCGAGGTGAAGATGATGAGCCGACCAATGGCGTTCGGATTAACCGTGACTTCATTACGGTTGAACCAATCAGCGTCTACCTTATTGAGACCTGCGTATAAATCACGCGCCTTCACTTCCTTCTTCACTTGCTGTGATTTTTACCCTGAAAGTGCAGCACGAAAAGCTTCGGTCACTATTATGTCGTGTTTGTTTGTATCCATATTGAAGTTCTGTAGTACCAAACATCTGTTTAAATATATCATCAACATTTGGTGCTTTTCTTGTCGGCACAGCTTCATTTTAGAGACACTGAAGTAGATCAGACTTCTGCCCAATTTGCAGTTTTCCTCCGACAAAGAGTGCTGAGGGGCATTCCCGATTTTCATTCCCAAATAATTCCTCCAATTTCCATCCCTTGACTGGCATGCAATGTAAAGTCCAGCAAAGAGGGATAAATCATTCTTCAGTGAGGACATTTTGTTGTTGTTGTTCATCTGTGCGGTTCTTGTCAGTTGATGTGCCAGCAAAGGGAGCTTGTTTTTGTGCATAACATATGTTTTCCATGTTCCTTTACTGTGGGTTTCTGTAACACATTAGGGTATGTGTGTATACAGCATCATACAACTGGACGTGGGT
>CM068957.1:35849126-35864838 GCA_035128595.1 Eptatretus atami
GCATTATTATTAATATGCTAAGCCATTATTTTGTGGACGTATCTCCTCCGAACTGCAAGATGATTGTTGCCACTTTCGGCATGCGGGTGCTCTGTGGTCTAATGAACAGCATGGGCTATGTGAGATCGCGCCAGTGGACAGGTTTGGGAATTTTTGGCGATTTTCTAATTTTTACATTTGTTTGCATGGTGACGTGTGATGTCACCGCTGAGAGGCGTAATGACGTCATGACATTAATAGGTCATTCGCTGACATCACCATGTCTGTCGTCGACAGACCGTCACCGCTGAGAGGCGTAATGCCACTCCTAGAAACAGCGTCTGCAATATAAAACCCTCTTCTGCACATACTGACTCCTCGAAAGGTGCATTTGACACAAAAATGTAACAATAAACAATTGTATATAAAGAAATTCTATAAATCACATTGTGAAACACTGGATATATTGATGTCCTAACGACCCTCAGTTTAGAAACCTGCGGAGCATGGGATTGGCTAATCTGTATTGCTGCTATCATTAGGTTTTTTTTGGGGGGGGGGGGGTTAAAAAGAAAATGAGGCTACAAAAGAACAGCACATCAGATGATGTAAGAGTTCTACAATCAACCAAACAGTTCATAATCTTTATAAAAAGACAACACTGGCTGTTTTAACAGCTGTTTCAAAATAAATATCATACAAGTTGAAAAATATTGAGTTACCTTTTTGGGGAAAAGTGGTTAATATTGTTTAGCCAGGTTGGTGTAATTTTTCTTAAAAAAAAAAACTCCTTGATCTACTCAATGGATCCTCGAATCATTGACTGAACATGGACGAGTCAAGCCAATCAGACTGCACAAACAACTCACACTCACTATGGCCTATCTTTGAAAGTTTTGTCTGCTAAATAGAAAAATAGGCCTCAATTCGGCCTATTATTCCATTCAGCAATATCCCATATGCTTCAAGGAGATTACGAACCTCTTTGTATCAATCCCGACGAACGTGCTTGGCATTGAAATGGACATCGATTGTTCAGGTATTTCATGAGTAGCTGAGTCATTGCTTGTCAGACTGATTTGATTTTTTTTTTTAAATTCAATCCAGGATGCAATGACATAACACCAATCACACTCCAACTCAGCTACCTGCAGCTCACCCTCCTCTGAAAATTATCTTGTAGTTTTTGATTACAGTACAAGCTGTTTGTCTGCATCATTGCTCATCCACGGGAGTCATAGCCTGTATGTGCCACTGAGCCAGGTCATTTTTCTGTGCAAGCTGTTATCTGCAGCCACTTAAATTATTCCATGTCAAACTAAGGGCCTCTGTGAGATGAAGTCAACTAACCTTGATCTCAGGGACAATTGAACTGTTATCAGAAATATCATCTTCCTCTTCTGCCTCGAAATGTGAGCTGGGTGGCGAGGTAGTTGTATTACTCAAGTTCAGAATTAACAGATTTACTGTTTGTGTTCGGTCTCCATTGAAATACACAAGGGGTTTCCCTAACTCTTTGACATTAATGACTCCCTTTAACAGTCCCTTTTGACATACATCTCTTCTCTTGGGGGGGGGTGTGTTTGGTGTCAACGCGTCATCAAAATTATTCGAAATGAGGATTCCCCTTTTCACATCCACAAGTGACATATATAAGCATATTGAGGAATTATCATGAGTTAATTTAAAGAACAAAACAGTAGGAGGCCATTATGCCCATCAATCCTGCACAACGGTTGCCAACCTTTGGTTGTTTTTTCAATGCTCTATCCTTTTTAAATGCTCAGCATCAAGCAATTCAGGTTAACTCAACCAGGGTCGGGTTCAGACTGCGAATCTCTCAGAACCAGAGAGGATGCTCTATAACTATTACACCAGTGAGTCTAATAGTCTGCTTAAACGTGCCTCACCAGCCTGCACCTTTAATAAGCTAATGTTGTCTGCACCCTGTCCCACCCTGGAACATGGAAACGCTCCTCGAGAGGAAACTTTATTCAGTAAAAATTGCTTCAAATTCATCCAAACCATTCGGAACATTATAATTTTTTTCAATCTGACAAAAAAAAAGAAGATTTGAACCTGATCGGTGTATAAAAGGAGGACCGCTGCCTCGGTCACTCCCAAATAAAAAATTTCTGTTAAGAAATATGATTATTTTAGAATTTAACATTACTCTATCAATTTATCTATATAATAATACACTGGTTCATCCATCTGTTTGTGTGTAACATTCCTTCCACCCATTGGCCATGAAAGACATCATTCACAGCCACCATGTTGGTCTAATGCGAAGCCAAAGACTTATTCAGAGTGGCTCTAACCATGACAAAATCCTTTGATGTTGATGGGGTCCAACCTTTCGAAATTGGATCATCGTTTTAACAGTCATGTTGATCGTTTTACACTGAAGGGAATTATAGAGAGGAAATGGCAATTGTGAATACAACCACATCTGAATAAGTCTTTTGGCTTCGCATTAGACCAACATGGTGGCTGTGAATGATGTCTTTTCATGGCCAATGGTTGGAAGGAATGTTACACACAAACAGATGGATGAACCAGTGTATTATTATATAGATAAATTGATAGAGTAATGTTAAATTCTAAAATAATCATATTTCTTAACAGAAATTTTTTATTTGGGAGTGACCGAGGCAGCGGTCCTCCTTTTATACACCGATCAGGTTCAAATCTTCTTTTTTTTGTCAGATTGAAAAAAATTATAATGTTCCGATTGGTTTGGATGAATTTTGAAGCAATTTTTACTGAATAAGTTTCTCTCGAGGAGCTTTTCCATGTTCCAGGGTGGGACAGGGTGCAGACAACATTAGCTTATTAAAGGTGCAGGCTGGTGAGGCACGTTTAAGCAGACTATTCAGACTCACTGGTGTAATAGTTATAGAGCATCCTCTCTGGTTCTGAGAGATTCGCAGTCTGAACCCGACCCTGGTGAGTTAACCTGAATTGCTTGAGCTGAGCATTTAAAAAGGATAGAGCATTGAAAAAAACAACCAAAGGTTGGCAACCGTTGTGCAGGATTGATGGGCATAATGGCCTCCTACTGTTTTGTTCTTTAAATTAACTCATGAAATAATTCCTCAATATGCTTTATATTGTCACTTGTGGATGTGAAAGGGGAATTCCTCATTTCGAATAATTTTGATGACGCGTTGACACCAAAGATTATTATTATATGAATATGCTAAGCCATATTTTGTGGACGTATCTCCTCCGAAACTGCAAGATGGATTGTGGCCACTTTCGGCATGCGGGTGCTCTGTGGTCTAATGAACAGCATAGGCTTGTGAGATCGCGCCAGATGGACAGGTTTGGGAATTTTTGCGATTTTCTAATTTTTACATTTTTGCATGGTGACGTGTGAGTCACCGCTGAGAGGCGTAATGACGTCATGACATTAATAGGTCATTCGCTGACATCACCATGTCTGTCGTCGACAGACCGTCACCGCTGAGAGGCGTAATGCCACTCCTAGAAAACAGCGTCTGCAATATTAAAAACCCTCTTTGCACATACTGACTCCCTCGAAAGGTGCATTTGACACAAAAATGTAACAAAAAACATTGTATATAAAGAAATTCTATAAATCACATTGTGAACACTGGATATATTGATGTCCTAACGACCCTCAGTTTAGAAACCCTGCGGAGCGTGGATTGGCTAATCTGTATTGCTGCTATCATTAGGTTTTTTTTGTGGGGGGGGGGGGTTAAAAGAAAATGAGGCTACAAAAGAACAGCACATCAGATGATGTAAAGGTTGCTACAACTCAACCAAACAGTTTCATAATCTTTATAAAAAGACAACACTGGCTGTTTTAACAGCTGTTTCAAAATTAATATCATACAAGTTGAAAAATATTGATGTTACCTTTTTGGGGAAAAAGTGGTTAATAGTTGTTTAGCCAGGTTGGTGTAATTTTTCTTAAAAAACAAAACTCCTTGATCTACTCAAATGGATCCTCGAATCATGTGAAATGGACGAGTTCAAGCCAAATCAGACCTGCCACAAGCACAACTTCACCTCACTATGGCTATCTTTGAAAGTTTTGTCTGCTGAAAAATAGAAAAATAGGCCTCAATTCGGCCTATTATTCCATTTCACAATATCCCATATGCATTCAAGGTTAGGAATTACGAACTCTTTGTATCAATCCCGAGAACGTGCGTCTTGGCATTGAAATGGACATCGTTCGGTTCAGGTATTTCATGACGTAGCTGAGTCCATTGCTTGCAGACCTGATTTGATTTTTTTTTTTTAAATTCAATCCAGATGCAAATGACATAACACCAATCACACTCCAACTCAGGCTACCTGCAGCTCACCCTCCTCTGAAAATTATCTTGTAGTTGTTTGATTTACAGTACAAGACTGTTTGTCTGCATCATGCTCATCCACGGGAGTCTAGCCTGTTGTGTGCACTGAGCCAAGGTCACTTATTCTGTGCAAGCTGTTATCTGCAGCCACTTCAAATTATTCCATGTCAAACTAAGGGCTCTGTGAGATGAAGTCAACTAACCTTGTTCTCAGGGAACAATTGACTGGTTATCAGAAATATCATCTTCCTCTTCTGCCTCGAACTGTGAGCTGGGTGGCGAGGTCAGTTGTTATTACTCAAGTTCAGAATTAACAGATTTACTGTTTGTTTCGGGTCTACCATTGAAATACACAAGGGTTTCCCTAACTCTTTGACATTATACTCCCTTGTAACAGTCCGCTTTTGACATTTCTGTTTGCCAAGATGTCTCTCTCACATGATGGTTATCATCACTTCTTACTAACAACATGAACGGCTTTCACAACAGCAATATTTAATCAAAAGGTTGCTGAAGATTTTGTAAAACGAACTTATCATCACAATTCCCACAAATAGAGAGAAGAGAAAAAAGAAATGGTGAGCAGGTTGCCGTTTGACCACATATATCGAACTGCTAATATTTTTTATTTTTTTTATTTTGATGTAGTAAACCAATACAGAGCATCGGATTGCTGCTGAAGCAGTTTCCTGTCCATGTATGCAATGGTTTGCCATTGCCCTCTACCAGCAATGTTCGTCCATGCTCTATCCTTCTAAATGCTGAATGTTCACAAAGGAAGCAGCAAACACCGTTTTTGTGTTAAACAAGTCTTGGAAACGACTGTGTCAATGTTTGAACCACCAATCACCCCAGGTTCAAAGTGGACATTGCAACCATTAACACTTGCTTGGATTCGCCTTCACTAATAAGAGCACATATGATCGTAAAGCAGAGCAACCAAAACCCTTCAAGATCCCTGAAGTCTTCATCTGTGATCTCTGCAGGCAAAGTGATGATAGGCGTTGGAAATACAGGTGTTATCATCTGGTTTATGCCCACTGGGGTTTCATATGGAGTCTTCTTTCCGCATCCACAAAATGAAGAAAACAGTTATCGCATTCTATTACTGCATGGAAAAATAGCACTGCATCACACTTCTCTTGTCCACGTTTCCAAGAGAGTCTGCAACTGCGATGTACCGCAAATGTTTCCGCCAGTTGCCCGATGGACCCAGAGTTCATCAACTGAACGTCGATGTAACATTCGCTACAATAGAGGACCACAACATCCATGTCAAACTGTCGCATAACCATTATACAAGGCACAGCCAACTGTGGAACAGCATCAGACACATGGAGGGGTATATCCTGGTACCAGCTTCTCATGGCTGCCAGGAATAACGATATCCAGACTTGTCAATAGCACAGGTAACACCACTTCAGTATTTTAACTGTGCTGATCAGAATTTAATCCTCAAACTTTCTATCTTGTCACATATTCTGACAAATAATCGGAATACGCTTCTGCCTTGTTTTCTTCTGACCTGAATAAACCATGCCAGTTTCCCGCCGAAGTTGTGGCTTAGTCACCCCACGCGCTCGGCGTATGCCAATGCTTCCTCCCACCCCCATGCTTCTGTTGTCGCTTTGTTTCAGACTTCCTTCTCAAGGTAATCTGTCGCATACAACATCAACACTAAGCAACGGCTCTACTTTCACTTTGGGATTATGGGACAAACACATGTTTGGCATACTCTCCAAATGGTTTACATTTGTGTCTGGTTGGTGACATGTGAACTATAGCAGCCCGCATCAAATATTACATCATAATGGATACAAACCAAACATGAACATAATAGTGGACCGAAGTTTTCCGTGCTGCACTCTTCAGGGTAAAATCGCAGCAAAGTGAAGGAGGGAAGTGAAGGCGCGTGCTTCATAGCAGGTCTCCAATAAGGTAGACACTGATTGGTTCAACCGTAATGGACATCACGGTTTAATCCGAATTCCCATTGGTCAGCTCACCAATCTTCACCTTGAGCTCCCATTGGCTGGAGCAGAGTTCCGTCGATGATTGACGTTTTGCAACACAATCCTGGAGAGAGGGGGATGGGTTTCCCCTAAGGTCCATTCACCATTTGTTACCAATACTTCCCTTGATCTTTCCTGCTGAAAGAAGACACAGAGATCGTACAAATTCCTTTTGGGCGACATAAATATTGGTCGGTGGGTCAGGATGGAAGGTTGCTTCCAACATAACGTAAATGAAACGAGCTCCGACCTCAGCTCAATATCGCTGAACATATCTGCATTGTACTGGTCTTGCACAGATAGGGTTTGGCAAGCCAAGGTGCTGTGGCAAAATGGCATTTGAAGCAGATACAGTGGCCCGCGGTTTGCTGGAATATTTCTACATGCTCACACTGGTTGTGTTATAACCGCTCAACAATCTTTCTTCAAACTCGGCCAAGGGGACGTGGTAGTTTGATCGCGAATCAGCTAATCTTAGTGTTGTGCGGGCGCCCACGTACCGAGCTGCACATCGGCACTTGAACTCATAAATAACATTGCTGGTTTGTGAGGTGGGAGCACATCCTTGTTGACTGACGTCAGCAAACGGCGAGAGGTAAAGGTTACTCGGGTTGCACAGCCAGAACGGTATTGGATAGCAATAATGTTTGATTTGGTTACTTCAAACCTTCGTGATGATAGCCCTTTCCAGGGCATCCTGTATCGACTGGACATTTGTCCGACCAATCTTCCGATCTTTTGTCGTGTTTAGAAACTTGTGCACATATTCTTAACTATATGCTCAGGATAACCTATTATCACCGAGTAATATTCATGATTTGGTCATATTCAGCCAGGGAGATTACAGGTGAACAAATCCTCTGTGCTCTGAACTAGGAAATTGATCAAGGCAGATTTTGTCTCTAGTGGGAGCTGTAGGAGTCCCCACGAGTATACTGCCGTGTGAAAGTCGGCTTCCGGTAGACGAACGTTGTGAAACCAAGGTTGGATCTATCTAACCAACACGTCCAAAAACGGTGAACGTGTTTGACGATTCCAGCTCCTTTCATCTGCTTCATTTCTGCTTCATTACCATTGCACAGCACCTGGTTGCCAACCCTATCCGTCCAGAGACCAGTACAATTCAGAAATTATTTTTCCAATGGGATATTTGAGCCAAGGTTGGAGCTCGTTTCATTTCGTATTTGTTGAAGCAACTTCATGCCTTACGCGACCGATCGCAATATTATGTCGTCAAACGGAATTTGTATGACTCTGTTGTCCCTGCTTTCAGCATGGAAAGATTCAAGGGAAGTGCAGTAACAAAATGGTTGAATGGAATACGTGAGGGGAAACTCTCCGCCCTCTCTCCAAGGATGCAGTTGCAACGTCAAATCATCGACACTCTGCTCAGCCGCAATGGAGATCGGGTGAAGATATGAGCCGCCAAATGGCGTTCGATTTAACCGTGACTTCAATTAGGTTGAACCAATCAGCGTCTACTTATTTGAGACCCTGCGTATAAATCACGCGCCTTCACTTCCTTGCTTCACTTGCTGTGATTTTTAAAAACCCTGAAAGATGCAGTCACGAAAGCTCGGTCACTATTATGTCGTGTTTGTTTGTATCCATATTGAAGTTCTGTAGTACCAAAAGCATCTGTTTTTAAATATATCATCAGACTTTGGTGCTTTTCTTGTCGGACAGCTTTCATTTTAGAGACACTGAAGTAGATCAGACTTCTGCCCAATTTGCAGTTTTTCCTCCGACAAGAGTGCTGAGGGGCATTCCGAATTTTCATTCCCAAATAATTCCTCCCAATTTCCCATCCCTTGACTGTGCATGCAATGTAAAGTCCCAGCAAGAGGGATAAATCATTCTTCAGTGAGGACATTTTGTTGTTGTTGTTCATCTGTGCGTTTCTTGTCAGTTGATGTGCCAGGCAAAGGGAGCTTTGTTTTTGTGGCATAACCATATGTTTTCCATGTTCCTTTACTGTGGGTTTCTGTAACACATTAGGGTATGTGTTGTATACAGCATCATACAACTGACGTGGGTTTTTTTAATCCAAGTGATAAAAGTGTAGCATGGTAGTTTTTCAGTCGATAACCAGTGCAGGAGTTTGCAAAAGCTTGGTTGCTCGACAAAGTGACTTCTCCATTACGAGGAAACATCATTTTGCCCCTGATGTCCATTATAAGTCTTGCCTTGATGTCTTTCCCTGATGACAGTCTTGCCCTGATGCACAACCATGTCATTTTAAGTCCCCAAAGTTTGGTTTAGTCTGTTTATGGATCCTTGCCAATTTCTAATTGGCTTAAATGGCTGTTGCAATAAAAAGCATTGTTGCTAGGCAATATATGGCTGTGTTACTTTGGAATTTTGACATTTTTATGCGATGGGTACCAATCTCAAATGTTTCAGTATATTTTCCTTCAGCATATACACATTTTCATGCTTCGATCGGAAAGTGAACAATTTTCCCTTAACCTCTATACACCATAAAATTAAACAGAAGGCAAAAGAATCGAAGTACAAACACTCGGTAAAACAAATGTTTTGTTTATTTTGCTTCACCATCCTCATGGCCATTAGGTGCAAAGAAAGGGCTGTCGATTCCAGTTTTTATTGGCTAGGGATTACAATCCTGGAGGGTCCCACTCCGATGCACGATACTCCAGCCGAGGGTGCAAGGGATAAGGAATTTGAACCGGATGCCGGTGATAACTCAAACTATTTCTCAAAAACACCGTGGGAATATTTAATGCCCACCAACTAATGCCTTGCAGACGGGACACACAGTTTTTACCTGGAAGGCATGTTTTTGTGAATTGTATGCAACGCCTGCCCGCAAAACACCATCTGACAGTTTATACTCAGATTGGAAATTGAACCCAGCTAAACAGCTCAGAGGTGAGTGTGCATACCTCCTGGCTGTCCTCCAAGCCTGGTACAACCAATAGTGGGCATTAAAGGTGGCTTTTCACATTAATAATTAAAGGTTGGCTAAATGTACCAGAATGGCCACAATCCTCAGCAGCAGTTAGAATTTAGTTTATAATTTTTATCTGTAATGGCTTCCCTCCATTCTCCGCACAAATTTGATTTTTCTCCATGTTCTTCTGGACATCTTCTTTCAATGTTGAGGGTTTAAGTAGGTCATAAAAGCAGCCCCCTCACAGCTGTTTTGAGGGCCTTCAACTGTCAAGAATCAGTTATCCTGCAATTTGCAGCTATCCTGAAAACAAGATGGTGCACCAGCACATTTCGCTCTCGCAGTTAGAAAACATTATCTCGATGACGAATTCAGTGGATGAGGGAGTGGAACATGGATCTGAGAGAGCGTGCCTCCTCGAAGTCCGGACTCGATTTGGGGCATTGTGAAAAAGGACCATTTCTCATCTTCGCATAAGAAGCAGTTGGAGACCTCAAAACAGCTGCCAGGGGCTGTTTTTATGACCTCAAAACCCTCAACATGGAAGAAGATGTCCAGAAGAACATGAAGAAAAAAAATCAAATTTGTTCAGAAAATGGAGGGAAAGCATACAGAATAAATTCTAACTATTCCTACTGTGTGCATAAGGTACTTGTGGCCATTCTGTACAAAATTTGAGAATTACTAAGATCTGATTGTTATTCAGTTTTTTCACATCCTTGATCGTTTTGTTTTAGAGAAGCAGAAAATGCAACATTGTGAATTTCCCACTAATTTCTCGGGAGATGACTTCCGGCTTTTGCACATCACTGATTGGCTGTGCAATGCCATATGCTTTTGAATACACTGGGAGCACAGCCCGTGGCCCAGAAATGATGCCATGCATGGATGTGCACAAATGGATGGGTGGACAACACAACGTCAGGAGGGTTTGGTATAATATATAACATTCATATTACCATATTTCGAAGCAACGTCAATAAAGGCGACTTATTACATTTAATAAAATAAGCAATGAACAAATCCAAGCTCAGACTTTTGCCATAAGATCTACAAAATCAAATCCCCTCTTTCCCTCCGCCCCCAACCTCCCAACACTCTTACTAGGTTAGAACAAGTTATTTGAAGTTCGTGAAAGCAGTCACATGCAAAGAGCTTGTCTAAATACCTCACAGGCAGCGCAATGAAGTTAATGGATTCACCACCTGGCCGCGGAGCCGACGCAGGAATTCAGTGTTGCATAGGGCGATTGCTGCCATCGCCTCCTGGGTAATACCGCTCGCTTTCTGGGAGCTGAAAAATCTCCCATCACATTCCAAGATGCATAGATCGGTATGGCTTTTCCTTCTGAAAACATGTATTTTTTTAATGCATTTTCCATTTAATAGGTTTCTAAAATGCATATCAATCACTTAATCAAATGCAAATTTAATAATATGAATAATTCCATGATACTTTGTATCCTGTTAACACTTTACTTTGTTCAGTGTTACACAACTGACAACATGTACAGGCACTGCATCTCAAACTAGAAACCATACAATCAAATCCAACTGAGTGCACTAATCTGCTTATCTCAATGAAATGGCTGTCTCTTTCATACCATCAATGTGAATCCTGTACATTACTCCAACTAGGACAAACATTCACATGAGGAGCAGCAAACTTCAGGAAATAAAATACCACTTACGAAGGTAAATCTCAGGAATCTCAGGGAACACAGTCATTGGTTTACGAGGAAATGAGAAACTGCCTATTTAACGCAGGTCAGATGATTTACGAGTGTTGAATCATATCAAAAGCTAATCAAACAAGTAACTTAGAAAGACTCCTAATTGACGTATTTGCTTTTCTGTGGACTGTGACACCTGGTCATTATGCTGCCCAGTAGTTTCTTAATAAAAGTGTATAATTTATCTGATGAAATGCACAAATCCCATTTTCAGCAGGGGTGGGGGGGGGGAGGGGGAGTTGTGGCAGATTGAGAAAAATAAAAATGGAAATATAGCACGAGAGGAGTGGATGGTAATAGAATAATGAGGGAGGGCAGTGGAAAAAGAGAAAGTAGGTTGGGAAGACATTGAAGGAAAGAGAAGCAAGAGAAAATATAGATTCCCTCCATTTTGCCAGATGTAAATATGTAAAATGGGCACCTTGGGATGGGTAATTATTTTGCCAAAAGTACTTATCTCTGAAGCATATTATAGATATGGCTCACTCTTTAGCAAAACCGTATCGTGCGAACGCCTCTTGACTGTCTGTGTACTTCCCCAGCCAGACTGTACCAGATTACTGATCATAGAATATGATATTGTTTGTGCATTTCACAATAGCCTTCCTTTCAATTTTATGTAATACGAGCAGAAGTACCCGGCATTCCCTCAAAAATGTTCCTGCAGAAATTCCATAGAAAATAATCTACAGACATTCTATACGAAATGATACGGGATTATTTGGGACCAATTCTATAGAACTGTTCCATAGATATTCTCTCGAAATTTATAGAAAAATTTATATTCTATAAAATTACAGGTCTATATAATTTGAAATTCTAGTACCGTAGAAATTTCTCTATTCTATAAAATACACACCTTTTTGTTATGATTCATGGCGGCATGTGGCGATTTCCTGAGGATTTGAATATAACACTGGGTGCATTTGGAAATATTTTTTTCAGAGGTCTAGGTTTTCTCAACGTCCTTGTATGTTTTTTTTGTATGCCTGATATTCAGAAATGTATCTAATTTTGCTCAATCAGGTCAAGTTTTTTTTTATGCTATCTCAATTTTAAGGAAAAAAAAGAATCAAAATTTTTGTTTTTTTAATTAGCATTTTTTTATTCCAAAATCAGAACTTACATTGACAGAAAAATGTCCAAACTATACATATAATGACACACAAGTACACTAATGTGGAAGAAAGTGCCTTCTCAATTACTTTCAATTTCAATTTCAGAAAAATATCAGATATCGTTGTTTCTGGCAAACACCCCAACTTCAGTCGCTCCAGCAGTCGCTGTTTTCCATCGTCTTTTTAATGTTGAATTTCACTTTAACGATACTTGTGCGTCATTTTATATTAGTTGTACATTTTCTGTCAATGTAAGTCCTGATTTTGAATTTTAAAAATGCTAATTAAAAAACAAAAATTTTATTATTTTTTTTTCCTTAAAAATTGAAGAGTTTTCCATAAAACTTAACCTGGATTGAGCTAATGAGATGCATTTCTAAATTCAGCATGCAAAAAACAATTAACGACCGTTGAGAAACCCCTAGACCCTGAATGACGCCAGACCAGTGTTATTGTGATCGTGATATAGGGATCTTATGAAACTGGGAAGCCAAGTATCGGGACCAGTGATTCAGCACCGGAGTTGTATGACATCTTCTATTGTGATTCCTGTTTCTTCTGATTTTTTTTCCGTAAATGTGTAAAAAGTTTAGGGATTATCTACAAAAGATTTTAGTAGCATGCATGGCATGATAGGGTTGTGGATATTTTGAACAAACAGGAATTAAGTTTTTCAGTTGTCGAGGCTTGTTTTTCCCATGATTGGTGGAGACGGCATTGTTGAGTAAAGCTTAATGTTCGAAGGAATATTCAGGATTTGCCTGAGAAAGTATGTTATCAGCTCCCGGCACTAACAGCAGCTAATAATTTAGTGGTGGTTTGTAAAATGTTTCACATTGAGGTTCTATTCAGGGAGTTAGGTATTGAATAGTACTTTTCCAAAGTATAGGAATAGCACATATGTTCCATGTCAAAAGCCCCTCTCTAAGACATTACAGCTGAACATCAGGAAGTTTTTGAGTAACAATTTTACATTAAATGTAAAAGAGGTAAATTTATATATTTCTGCTTTTATTTTCTGAATGTCAAAGCTTCAAATAAAAACATATACGTTTTAAGGTTTATAGTGGGGAGCCTAGGCAAATGAACCTTGAACAATTGTCAGTTATGGTTAATTCAGGCTTACGAGTGGTTAGGGAGCTATTTAGGAAATTGTTTAAACAATTGTAAGAATTCTGGTATTAAAAAAACACTTTCGGTAGTATTAGTTCCACTTCAGAGTTTTTAGATAAGATTCGATTCCTCAAATATTAAATCTGTTTGAATGTTTTTTATTTTTCACTACCTTGTACACTAATTTTTGAATTTATTTAGTGCTGTGGTTTAGGATGCCAAACTCTTTTTTAAGTGTTTTGTTTATTAACCCTCGTTTTCTTTCTTTTGGCGCCACCGAGGTGAAGGAGGTTATGTTTCACCCCTTTCCTGTCTGTCTGTTTGTTTCTGTCTGTTTGTTTTGGCTATGTTTGACAGGATATCTCAAAAAGTTGTGGACAGATCCAGATGAAATTTTTCTTTGGACAGAGGTTCGGGTGTGAAAGAACGAAATTGTTAGACATATTGGGAAGATTCCGGATCCGGAATCCACTACTAGAATTTTTTAAAGTGATTCTTCACCATTGAGAGATAGGGTTAAAACGATGTGTAGCCAATACCTCAAACAGTGTGGATGGATTTGGAATGAAACTAGGTGGAAACGGGTGGTGGGTGACAAGGAAGAAAATTCGATTTGGTGAAGATGGGATCCGATCCGAACTACTAGAAAATTTTAAGTCAATCCTTAACCATTGAGAGATCGGGCTAAAATGATACATAGCATGAATATCTTCAAAAAGTTGTGGACGGATTCTGACGAAACTTGGTCCAACAGGTTGGGTTGTGTGACAGGACAAAATGGTCGATTTTGGTGAGATCACAATTCCAGATCTGGATTCACATAGAAATTATTTTAATTTTTAATGTGATTCTTCAGCCATTGAGAGATAGGGCCAAACGATATAGTACTGTTCGCAATGATGTTTCAAAATGAATTGGGCCCATATTGTTTCGTGGATCAGGCATTACGTGGCGAGGTATGCGCCCTAACCGAGTGCCCCTTCTAGTTGGTAAAAGTTTTACTGCTTATAATATTTTTATGGATAGGGTTTGAATGTCATTCTTTTCGAAGTAAACTGTATGGGTTTAAATATTTGACCACAAAATTAAAAGATGCTGTTAATTTTTATTTTGGTTTAAACACTTTTGTATATTTTGGTGGGAAAACATTTTCAATAATGAAAGGCAATTCCAATGTGAGCGAACTGTAAACCTCCTATTAGCAGACAGTTTTCCTTGTTTATTGTGAGTTTTCATTTGTGGCAGGAAAGTTGATGAAGGAGAAGAAGTTGGCTTTGCTAAAATATCATTTTCTACATGTCGTTATATTATGATACTGTGTGATTACTTTTAGGTTTTCGAATAGGCTGATTCATAGGATTTATCCAGAAAGCCTAATATCAGATAAGAGTCGTAGTGAGGAGTGTAGTTTCCATTCTGGATGTTTGAGTTAGTGTGGAATAATTGTTTTAAGTTACAAATGTGTCATAAAGTTGACTATTTTAGTTTTTCCTGTTGTCTTGTGCTTCCTTTTCCGTCGAGTAATTTTAGCCAGTAAGTAGGCTACTTAGGCTGTTTTTCATCTCAGCTTTATTATCTTTGCTAGAAATTTGTTCTGTTAAGGAGGATTTTGGTGGTTCCAGGTAAGAGATGTATTCCATCATGTTAGAGAGGGTGTTATTGTGCTGATCATTTGATTAGGTTTATGTGGAGAAGGTTTTCAGATGTCATTGTAATTCTTAATTTAAGTTTGGCTGGTTTTCGTTTAAACAGGTTCCCGTATAGCATTGAAATCCCTATGAAAGGACTTGTGTGAACGAATAATAAGGTCATGTTTTTTATATTATCATTACTAAAATAAATAATTAATTAATTATACCATTCCCACTGTTTTGTCCTCCCCTCTCCCACCCCTCTTGTGTCATCCCCCCCTTGCTGTGGCATTGTGTGAGCCCTCATACGAGCCTCGACAATGTACACAAAAAAAAAAAACGAAGTTTTGTCAATTGGTGGTTTACCAGAAATGGACCTTTCATTATAACTATAGGCTTGTGTATTGATTTTGTGGGCTGGTGGATTCCTGTGTACATTCTGTGGTGGTAAGGTAAAAAGTGGTAAGGTATTTCCAGTGTATATGAAGAGGTGTGTGTCCCCTTTCTGTGGTGTGTGGGAGGTGTGTGGCTTTGTTGATGTGTGGGTGTAATGCTTTTTTGGTGTGTAGTGGGTGCTTTTCTGTTGGTGTGGCATGGTTTATTTTGTCCCCCATCCTGTTTCGGTTCTTTTTTCTTTTGTCTATGGAGGGGTGAATTCTTGCAAATCGTTATTGTAAGGTTCAACTTGAACTGCACCTGGATCGGTATGAGGGTCGGGAGGTTGCACGAAACTGAATCTATCAGGTTCCTCCTGATGACTCCATCTTTGTCTATTTGGGTTCCTTACTGATAATCCAGTGCTGTATTTGTAGTTAATTTTGATTCTTCTATAGAATTTGTCGCTAAAGTTCCGTAAAATTTTGATAGGTTTCGTAGAAT
>CM068957.1:35864863-35876065 GCA_035128595.1 Eptatretus atami
TAAAGTACCGCATCCATGGTTTTAAATTGGTACCTTGATTCATTTTACACAATTAAAGGACCGATCCTTGGTTCACATTGGTACCTTGATTCATTTACACATATAAAGTACCGATCCATGGTTTAAATTGGTACCTTGATTCATTTTACACAATTAAAGTACCGATCCTTGGTTCATATTTGTTACCGTGATCCATTTTACACAAATTAAAGTACTGATCCATGGTTCAATGGTACCTTGATTCATTTTACACAAAGTACCGATCCTTGGTTCATATTTGTACCGTGATCCATTTTACACAATTAAAGTACTGATCCATGGTTCAAATTGGTACCTTGATTCATTTTACACAATTAAAGTACCGATCCATGGTTTAAATTGGTACCTTGATTCATTTTACACAATTTAAAGTACCGATCCTTGGTTCATATTGTACCGTGATCCATTTTACACAATTAAAGTACTGATCCATGGTTCAAATTGGTACCTTGGTTCATTTTATACATTAAAGTACTGATCCTTCGTTCAAATTGGATTACATATTTCCCCACCCAGGAGATGGAGGACACCCACCTTCCAGATCCTCACCCCACTCCAAGCCCCCTCCCCTCTCAGCCCCCCAGATCCTCACCCCGCCGTCTGAGACATCCCCTTCCTCACCCTCTCAACCTCCGTCCCCCCAGCAGTCACTTGGCTCCCTCGTACCGCAGATTCTTTCCATCCTACGCTTTTTCGTCTCTCAATTTGGCAACTATGCAAACGGCTTAATCCACATTGAGTGGGAACGGGACGATTAGCATCTGACAGATCACACCCCCGCGTCCGATGTGGTGATGGCTCAGGCTCGAACCGCCAGTTGCGTGTCAAGTGTGAGGGAGTACCAGCACATTGCATAGCCGGCTCAACATTCCACCAAAACACAGGTGGCGCCTGTTTCATGTGACTTGCCTTGTATACATTGTTAAAAGTAATATAAAAAGACTGGGATTTTTTCACAATGTCACGAGATTCCTGAATTACTCGCCAAAGACGCTAATAATATCATGGGTTTTCTGGTCTGTTCCCTGGTCGACTTTTAAAGAGAAAAGTTCAGAAAACAGACGACTGCCTAATACACTCCAAAAAATAACAAAATAAACCCATGCTTGGTGAAAAACGTGTTCACCAACCTATGTGCATGTATAACACATCATAGTTATATAGCTCAGATATATTCCAATTTCACTTACAAGAGGCCTGAAACATGAGGCCACTACCATGACAAAATCCTTTGATGTCGATGGGGTCCAACCTTTCGAAATTGGATCATCGTTTTAACAGTCATGTTGATCGTTTTACACTGAAGGGAAAATGTTATAGAGAGGAAATGGCAATGTGATACGAGCCTCATGTTTCAGGCCTCTTGTAAGTGAAATTGGAATATATCTGAGCTATATAACTATGATGTGTTATACATGCACATAGGTGGTGAACATGTTTTTACACCAAGCATGGGTTATTTTTATGTTATTTTTTGGAGTGATATAGGCAGTCGTCTGTTTCTGACTATTTTCTCTTTAAAAGTCGACCAGGGAACAGACCAGAAAACCCATGATATTATTAGCGTCTTTGGCCGAGTAATTCAGGGAATCTCGTGACATTGTGAAAAAATCCCAGTCTTTTTATATTTACTTTTAACAATGTATACAAGGCAAGTCACTGAAACAGGCGCCACCGTGTTTTGGTGGAATGTCTGAGCCGGCTATGCAATGTGCTGGTACTCCCTCACACTTGACACGCAACTGGCGGTTCGAGCCTGAGCCATCACCACATCGGACGCGGGGTGTGATCTGTCAGATGCTAATCGTCCCGTTCCCACTCAATGTGGATTAAGCCGTTTGCATAGTTGCCAACATTGAGAGACGAAAAAGCGGTAGGATGGAAAGGATCTGCGGTACGAGGGAGCCAAGTGACCTGGGGGGACGGAGGTTGAGAGGGTGAGGAAGGGGGATGTCTCAGAGCGGGGTGAGGATCTGGGGGGGCTGAGAGGGGGAGGGGGTCTTGGAGTGGGGTGAGGATCTGGAAGGTGGGTGTCCTCCATCCCTGGGTGGGGAAATATGTAATCCAATTTGAACGAAGGATCAGTACTTTCAATGTATAAAATGAACCAAGGTACCAATTTGAACCATGGATCAGTACTTTAATTGTGTAAAATGGATCACGGTACAAATATGAACAAGGATAGGTCTTTAAATTTGTGTAAATGATCAAGGTACCAATTTAAACCATGGATCGTACTTTAATTGTGTAAAATGAATCAAGGTACCAATTTGAACCATGGATCAGTACTTTAATTGTGTAAAATGGATCACGGTAAAATATGAACCAAGGATCGGTAATATTGTGTAAAATGAATCAAGGTACCAATTTGAACCATGGATCAGGACTTTAATTGTGTAAAATGGATCACGGTACATATGGAACCAAGGTTGGTACTTTAATTGTGTAAAATGAATCAAGGTACCATTTAAAACCATGGATCGGTACTTTAATTGTGTAAAATGAATCAAGGTACCAATTTAAACCATGGATCGGTACTTTAATTGTGTAAATGAATCAAGGTACCAATGTGAACAAGGATCGGTACTTTATTGTGTAAAATTGAATCAAGGTACCAATTTGAACTGAGGATGTGCTACGATATATTTGCTGTTAAGAAATATGTTTATTTTTTTGAGCTCTTTCAACCAGTTCAAGAATAAGAGGCTTCCTTTTTATTTTTCTATCGTGCTATTTTTACCATAGGCTTCCAGCTAGTAATAATTTTTAAAAAACCATCAGGCTGAAACACCGTGGCCTTTTCAGCTCTGTTATTACAGTGCAGCAATATAATTGATAGAATTCTGTGTTATGATTGAAAGCGCAAATGGATGAATTAAAATGAACTCCTGAGACATACCAAAACACAAGGTATTCTTTGCTTGTTGAATGCACTGTTATATTTACCTGCTGAGCACTCTGGTCCCAGCGGTGGTCTGTATATTCACTGTGATGTTATGCTGTTCTTCTGCAGCAACAAGCTTGATAAGATCCTGCTCCACAGTTGCTGCAATGATGCCAGTGCCATGCCATTCAGTTCCTAGAACCTGAAAACATTTTGTCTTGATTAGTCCACAAGCTTTATTATTTAATGATAACTGCGACAATCTTTCATAGTTTAGTTGGTGGTGTTCTCACTATTGAGCTGCCTCATCTGGGTTTGAATCATGATGGAGGCAGACAAGTAAAAACTGCATCACTGATACAAAGCCATCAGAGGCCTTGGCAATGGACTTGCCTTCCCTCATATTGAAACACAAGGCTGGCTGACCCACATGCATCGAGATAAGAGACATAAAATAAGAGCACAGTGACTTTCAAAAAGAGTTGGCCATTGTGTGCATTGGTCTGTTCAAATAATCTGCTCAAGGTTTTTTATTTTATATTTTTTATACCGTGTCGAGGCTCGTGTAAGAGCTGTTACATAGAAACATATAACAATACAGGAGACAAGAGGGGTGGGAGAGAGAAGCACAAAATAGTGGGGAACAGAGACAATTGGAGATTTGTGGAAGGGAGAGGGATGGGGCGGGTACATGTGGTAAACAAGATGGTACTATGGGGACTTTCAGGAAGGAAAGCAAGGAAGTTGAGGGAGGTGGGTTTGGGGTGGATTCATAGGGGTAGTAAAAATCAAGATTTTGGATGGGGGAAGATATGAGATGGTGGTGAACAGCTATTTTGAAGACCTGGAAGTAGGAGTGGGATGGAAGAGAGTGTGGGAGTTTGTTCCAGAGGTGGGAAAAAGAGAAATGAAAGAGTGAAGGTGAGCAGTGGTTCTTGATTTTGGCAGTTTCACCAGAATGGGTTTTTTGGAGGACCTTGAGCACCCTGAGGAAATATATGGGGGACAGATCACAGGCAGTGCAAATGGGGGGGATGAGCAACAGCGAGAGGTAGAAGACAGAAAGACCACTGACCTGCCTCCAGTGAGAGATTGAGAGACCCAAAGACTCAGTTTCATTACGGGAGATACCAATGATCCTAAAAGGCTTGGTTTCCACAGCTGAAGTCGAGCTAGATGTGAGGCAGGAGCACCACCCCAGAGGGGGGAGCAGTACTCCATCAGACTGCAGATGAAAGCTTTGTAAGTGGTTAGAAGCTCAGGTGTGCCAAGGAAGGAGGAGGAGGAGATTGGGACCATACTCTGTGCAGAGCGTTGGTGCTGCTTAAGCAGTCTCCTTGGTTATTGGGCACAATCCTGGACGGGTCGCCACTCCGACACAGTATACCAGCATGCTGACACTCATTTTGCCGACCTGGGAAGGATGACAGGCCGAGTTAACCCCACTTGGTATTAATTCAACAGCTGAGCGGCATTTCAACTCAGGACCCTTGGATCCAAAGCCCACCACCATTAAGCCAACACCAGGCATGCCAAGGAAGGACTGTGCACGATGTAGGATGCCCAGTCGGCGACTGGCTTTCGAGGCCAGTTTGGAGATGTGGCTTTCCCAGGAAAGATCGTGGCAGATAGTGAGACCCAAGAGCTTGAACGAAAGGACTTCTTCAAGGAGATTGTTGAGAAAGTAGATGGGGGTGGTGGGGGGGGTGGAGGGGTTCCAAGACGGTGCCTATGGAGAGACATAGTGAGAGTGTCAGATTTGTCAGGATTGAAAGACATTTTCCAAGTGTTTGACCAGCTTGTGATTTTATGCAGGTCTGCAGAAAGTGAAAAGGCTGCTGCCTGCCGAACAGAGGGATGAGAGATGGTACGGAAGAGGGTGGAGTCATCAGCAAAGAGATAAAGAGGATTTTCCAGGGAATCTGAGAGATCAATGATGAAAACCAGAAAAAGCACAGGGCCCAGAACACTGCCTTGAGGAACTCCTGCCTGGATAGGAAGAGGAGATGTGAGAATTCCATTAAGAGCCATGTGTTGACTGTGACAGGAGAGGAAGTCCACGAGCCATGAGTGGAGATTGCCTTGGATACCATAAGAAGAGAGTTTGGTGAGCAGGGCAGGGTGCCAGACCTCATTGAAAGCTCGTGATATGTCGAAAGAGATGGCTCTGATCTTATGTTTGGCATTTAGGACCTCCATCCATTGTTGGGAAAGCAGAAGCAGCATGTTCAGGGTTGAGTGACCTGGTCTAAATCCAAATTCCATCCATCCATCCATTGGGACCATACTCTGTGCAGAGCGTTGGTGCTGTCTCAGCAGACTCCTTGGCCATTGGGAACAATCCTGGACAGGTCACCACTCCGACACAGGATTCCAGCAAGCTGGCACTCATTTTGCCGACCTCGGAAGGATGACAGGCAGAGTCAACTCCACCTGGTCTTAATTCAACAGCCGAGGGGGATTTGAACTCAGGATCCTTGGATCCCAAGCCTACCACCCTAACAATAAAGCCAACACCAAGCAAAAATCCAAATTGATGGTCAGAAATCAAGCCATTGGAGAAGATTAAGGATTTGATGCAAGAAGCAATGATGGATTCCGTAACCTTGCTGATTATTGGGAGAAGGCTGATTGATCTGTAGTTGCAGGGATCAGTTTTTGCACCTTTTTTATGCAGAGTGGAAATGTTTGCTGATTTAGAAACTGATGGTAGATGACGTTGAGTTAAAAAAAAAATGTAAAAGGTTCCCTGTAAAATTAGCAATGCCTCCACTTATTCTTCATTTGTATGCAGCACATATGTGCAGGTTTGCATCATTTGCTTTGCCGTTGATTCAGAGCCGGCTGCCCCCTTTAGGTTAGAAAAGTTAATTGTAATTTGTGCAGGGTGCTGTCCCTTGTTCACCTACATTTCAGGAAAGACACCGTGGGATCTTTAACCTCCACCAACTAAATTTTGGGAGCAATAACCTCCAGTCTAACAACTATCTGAGGGATGGTACACACATTGATATCTCTCCCTGCCTGTGACACACCTTGATGGTAGTTTATAGCTGGGCTGACATTCAAACCTTGGTGAGACAGCTCAGAGGTGAGTGTGCATACTTCTCAACTATCCTGCCAGTCAACGCTTGCACCCAGATGCATTTTTAGGTGGGAGTGCTTGAGTGTAAATATAGCACAGGCATAATGAGCCAAATGGCCGACTACAGTATCTAAGTGTTATTGGATGTACTTGTCGGTAAAGTGTGCATTTCCAGGCCCTACAAACTTTGAATTCTGTCACCGACATATTTTAAAGATTGAAATGAATAATAGAAACTATACATCTGAACTATATGGCTGAATCTTTCACTGAACATGACAGCAACTATCTACTATAACCAGTCACATATAGCTATAGGTCTGTGTATAAATGTGAATTTTTCATATAAGAATGAGAATCCAACCTCCTAATTCTTATAATGGAAGCAAGTATGGAAAATGATACTTGCAAACACAAATGCATTCCTTGTATCATTTACATGAAATTGAAATGTGCTCGAGAGTACTGCTCAACTATCAAAGTTGAAAAACCTGAATAAGTCATGTTCATGGAACACCGTCTTTATTTGCGCATGCACATTGTGAATATTGTAAACGTGGGAAGGAGAAAGGTCAGCTTTGCAATTAGTTTCAAATAGGAATGTCTGACGTAAAGTGTGATACGAGTTCATTTATTACAATGAAGTGGAGTCTGCAGTCGGGGCGGCGGCAGGGGGGTGCCCATGGCAACTTCAATATTGCCTTTGTCCTGATTCCATATTATTAAGAACGACACAAAGCATTGTTAAACTGGTCACGTATTGCACAAAACAATATACACTGGTGTAATAATGTGGAAGCCCACATCGTCATATTGTGAATTGTTTGCGACTGTAAAAACCAGAGCCACACTTAGTGTGACAACCACATGGTACTATATTACAAACTCGGCCAATGATTCCACCTCACGTTGCCCACAAAGTGGAATTTACAATTGAGACTTGAACGGGAGCAATAATCCAGCATTGTTTCAGGTACAGTCGATTTAAGATGAGACGGCAGAGATGAATCCTCTATGTTTGTGCCATAACAAGGTAGTGCTTCACTTTCTTACTTTGCAAGAAAGCAGCTTAATTTGAAATACTTTAGACTTTGTGGCAGTGAATTGTGCGCCTTGCTCAATAAACATGAAGCATACGAAGGTCGTGATGTGGGCCTGGAAAGTGGCAGGAAATATGCTTTGGTAATGGATGCAAGGTTTAATTTTGCTCGGAGTTTAGAATTTCCAGATTAGTCACGCACTGATTGTTCCATTTGACAATTTCATATTATGGCAGAAACTGAACATATTTAATGAACAAGAAGATTTGCAGTGCAGTCATGACAATGCTCACATTGACTAATGGCTAGCTGTCTGTGATCACAAGCAGTCCTGGTTGCCATCATAGACTAGATCTAATTTCAGAAAGGACTTCATTTTAAGAACGTAAGAGGTATTTTTGAGTGGAGGTTGGTGACATGCCCATCTAACGTAATTAAAGGTCACTGAATTCAAAACTCTATGTTGCCAAACTAAATGTTGAGGTTAAAGAGGTCAAAACGTCAAAACAAAATGGCCACCAAAAACGAAATAAAAACTAGATTTTGACACAATGCCCACTTTTATTAGTTCCGGGTTTACCAAGGCGTCCCCCTAACTCACTTGTCTCGCGGCATCCAACCCTCCAGACTCCCATGCACATTCACCCCCTTTTCTCCTCGTCCACTTCCATCTTCTCCCCTCTCCCACCAAGGATCTTCATAGGGAGCGTGTATTAAAGTGTACGTGTATATATTAATTTTAAAAAAAAAAAAAGTTAAAAAAATCTCCAAATTTCCCCGGTGGCCTCCCAACTAATTTGTATGCAGGCATTTCACTCTTTAATACTTGGTTTTCAAACCCGGAGAGACCAAGTGGGGTCGCCGAGCAAATTTCGTGGGGTCACGGGTCCGCTTGCAGCGGAAAAAATTGTCTATTTTCGATCGTGTTCGCTTTTACGGGATGTAATATAAACGGTTCGTTCAAAGTATGGGAACCGGCGCAACATGATGCTGGAATGGGATCCAGCCGATGCGCGGGCTCGTGAAGGGCAGTTCATTTTGGCGGAAATTAGTGGTTTGATCCACGGCTCTCAGACTCAGACTCTATCATTAACGTCTATTCAGTCTCCACGTATGACTCGAGACCTTATTTGTGATGGCAGCACCGGCCACAGCAAATCTCGAGAAGTTCTCACCAGGATAAATTTTCTGGACTGGCTTGGATTTACTCGGGTGGATAAAGTGGGGCACAGGTCAGTGTGTGATTTGTTTGAAGTTATTTCTACGAGTCTATGAAACAAAATAAGTTGCAGAGGCATTTGACTACAAAACATCGGCTTTATAGGTAAGGAGAGAGTGTTCTTTGAGAGGAAACTTCTTGCACTCAAGAATACGCGTCTTGCAGAGAGGGTATGCCATCAGCAATTCTCAGCATTAGAGGCTCTGTATCGAGTGTCGCTCCATGTTCGCAAGACTAAAAAGCCTCACTCCATTGCGGAGAACTCGTGCTGCCATGTGCAAGGACATGGTATATCTGATGGTTGGGGAGGAAGGCGGAAGAACTGGCAGTTATACCTTCTGACAACACCACCCTACGCAGAATTGAAGATATGAGTCTGGACGTAAGGCTCAGGTCGTCAGAAGATCAAGGATCGCCGTGGCACACCATACAGTTGGACGAGTCTGATATCGCATCGTACGCACATCATCGTCTGGTCCGCTTCATCAAGGCTGATAACTTTGTCGATGAGCCTCTGCTTCAAACATTGGAGGCTACCACAAAGGCGAGGACATTTTTGGGAAAGTAGAGCAGTTTTATCGTGACATGATCTGGACTTCAGAAAGTTGCTCGGTTCTAAACAGACGGGCGGCAGCATGTTAGGAGTGCGTTCTGGATTCAAGGCTAAATTGCTTGAGGTGGTCCTCAGACCATGGTACACTGCATGATTCACGAGAAGCGCTCGCTCTCGTACTTTGCCAGAAATCTTGCAGAGCGTGCTCTCAAGTCGTAAAATGGTGAATCACATCAATCGAGCGCCTCAACACTAGGTTATTCAGGCTATCTGCAGGAGATGACGCCGACCATAGAATTTACTATTCTACTCAAGTCAGATGGTATTTCGAGGAAACCTTCTTCTGCGCGTTTACGAGTCAAAGTTGAACTGAAGGAGTTCCTACGCACACAAAGGGAAAACGGCATGTGTAGCGTTGCTTGAGTCGGACTTTGGCTGTCAGAACTGGGCTATCTCGTTGAACATTTTGAACGTCTCAATGTCCTCAACGCTCCTCCAAGCCAAGACGCCAACCTCATGATTTTTCACGACAAAATGAGCGGATTTCTGGCGACTCTAAAATTACTGGCAGACAAAGCAGCTGTTAAGCGCTTCAGCCTTTTCCCCGTCTGGTGGAGCATCTAACGACCTGCCAGTACGATGATACTGAGCTCGACAGTCTTTCTGGGAATAGCACGTCACCTTCGGTCGTCATTGAACAACAGTTCGAGCACTATTTCCTGAGCTGGATGTGCAGTCCTTTTGTGGTTCGGGACCCTTTCACGCTCACTGACCGGTTGCTGATGAAGATGATACGCACAAGAAGAGCTTGTACAGCTCCAGCAGGATTCAGGAGCGCAGGCTCTTGCGCGGATGAATTTGTTGTCGACATTCTGGTGCAAAATGCTGCCGTCGTACCCGACCGTCACGGCGCGCCATTAAGGTTCTCATGCAATATCCTTCATCATACTTTTGTGAGCAGTCGTTCTCCCATGGTGGTGATTAAAACAAGTACAGAAATCACCAAGAAATGGAGCATGATATGATCCTGGCATTGTCATCTACTTCTCCACGAATAGAGAAGTTGTTTCTGAAAAACAGGCTCATCTTCTCACTGATATATCTAAATGTCATTCGGACTAAACTTCTGAAACATTCAATGTACTATTTGGATACTGTCGGCTATTCTCCATTTACTCGTCGATGAAAACATGACGATGGTGAATAAAGTAACAGTAAAGTTCTTGTGTCATATGAAATCTTATCTTATATTTATGAATTGGGTTTGATCTTTTGGGTCAACGATGTAGAGAGGTTCTGAATTGGGTCGCCACTAAAAAGTTTGAAACACTGCTCCATATATTATATATTATATATATTATTATATATATATATATATTAATGCTCTTTCTCACCACTGACTGACTCACTGATTCACTGACTGATATGAATGATCGTAACTTCCGGGTGACATCAAAAGTTAAATGTTGTGTCCCGAGCATCGAAGCAGACCCAATAAAAATCACAGAACCATCGAATGCACCATAAAAGAGAATATAAATAAATGGAAAATGAAATAAACAAATGAAAATCAAATAAAGAGATGGCATGAGACTGTGTAGCACACTCCAGTATATATATAATTTATATTTATATATTATATATAATATATATACTATAATATATATAATATAGTTATGTTCTTGGGGTAGATGAAGGGATTTCAGAGGAGAGAGAGGACTGTGTAGAGTTATTTTATCCGTGGATGTGTAGGAGACATCGCGATGTAATTGAGAAGGGAGACTGTGAGCTTAAGTGCTACTTGTCACCACACGGGGGGTTGGTGCCATGTTAATTAGGTAGGGATCAAGGATAACTTCCCCAGTATGTGATTGCCCCCTGTGAACTTTCCCTACGTTTTTGTAGTCTAAGTCTCGGCAATAAAGGTGGGGAACACATCCCTAAAACAACTACAAGCAAGAAGAGGCCCCGCCTTCCCGATGTCACGCACGATGTCACGATGAGCGCACGCACGATGTCAGTGGTAGGAGGAATGTTTCAGTGCGGAGTGAGGGACACACCCGGTCGAGAGAGAGAACATAGCTAGGAGATGGCGGTGGTGTTCATAATCCGTGGCGGTGCTCACCATAACAGTCAGGAGATGCATCTGATAAATACATATACATATATTTTTTGTTTGGAGGTGACGCTTTGATGTCGGACTGTGTCCATTTGAGATCGGGGGAGTGCTCATCATACTGCACATGTTTCCATCTCTATATATCTCTGTATCTCTATCTCCATATATCTCCATATATCTCAATATATCTCCATATATCTCCATATATGTCTATCTCCCTATATCTCTATCTCTATCTCTCCACACACATACACACATATACA
>CM068957.1:35880353-35894554 GCA_035128595.1 Eptatretus atami
GAGGTTGGTGAAATGAGCTGTTTTTTTTTTACTGATTGACACCGTGGTCGCATGTCGCATGGAAAGGAAGGTCGCATGATTACCAGTATACTGGTAATCGGGGCACTGCATCAACGGCATAGCCATGCCCCTAACCAATGATGCAGCCAGCAGCAAAAAAAGGCAGCACTCAATAGGAACCTTATTTAATGTGAATGTAGCACTTCAGAGCAAAGTGTATTCTAGTGAGTGGTGATGGTTACTTTCAATGGCCCAACATAAATCCAGCCAAGCATCAAGATGTAGCTCAAGTATATGATGTCACAAAATCATTTTAGGGGAATCGAGTTATAGTTTAAATGGAAATGGCAAAATTATTGACTTCCTTTCCCCAATTTCTCTTTTTCCACCCAATAATTCCCATGACAGAGTACTTCCCACTCCCTTTCCTTCCAACTATTTTTAGATCCTCGTGGAGGATCTCTAAGTCTTACTCACGTTGTTGTTCTTCATCTTCTTCTTGTGGACGTTTTTGTTTCACAGCCTACAGTTTTCATCGAAACTTCCTGAAACTTGGCATATATATGTAAAAATACCCTGCGCAGACAGTAACCATCTCCGATTTTGAAAATCCCTCCAAGAAAAAAAGTTATGACGTCAAAATATCTCCGCTAATGGAAATCGCCTAAAAAATCATCTCCGAAACTAGGCAAGCTTTTTGAATTCTGTTTGCGGGAATCGAACAGGGCATTAGCAGAGATGAATTACCGCACATATGATACATCACTATGACGTCATATCAGTTTTTATGACGTCATTCCTATTTTTTGACATTTTTTGTTTCACAACCCAGAGTTTTCATCGGATCTTCGTGAAACTTGCCATGTATATGAAGAAAGCCCACGCGCAGGTAGTAACCATCTCCGATTTTGGAAATTCTTCCTAGAAAAAAAGTTGACGTCATAATATCGCCGCTATTGGAAATCGCCTATACCATTATCTCCGAAACTAGGCAGGCTGTTTGAATTTTGTTTGCAGGAATCAAGCCGGGCATTAGCACAGATAATTTATCACAAACCTGATACATCACAATGACGTCATATTCGTTTTTATGACGTCATCATTAAGAGGATGAGGATCTTAGCTCATTTGAGCTTGTCTTTTTCCAGATCCTAATAACAAACTCTGCAAGGATTCCTTTGTTATTGCTTCTCCATTTTTTTCTCAATTCCCTCCCTCACCTCTTTTAAATAGGTAATATGTAGATGGTCTGTACTTGATTTATTTTTTTTTAAATTTCAATGGGGAAATCTCACTGTGCCCTGAGCTTTGGAAATATTACAATGATGGAGCAAATGTGGATGTCACCAAAACTCCAAAATTGACATCTGGTGGAAATAGCACCGTCTTTGGTGGTAGCCGGTATTGCAAATCAATTTCCTTTATCTTGTGATATGGAGTATGATACAGTATGTTGCGCTGAATAAAATTTCTTTCAAAAATGACAAGAATTATAAAGTGCATCTCCAAGACATTGCCCACCGAAGGTGGGCCTAGAAGAATGTCTCCGCCCCAACGGTGGGGATGCACTGCTAATGTTATCTAAAGGAAAAACTATTCCCATATAAAATGCTGCTGCATAATGGATAAACACTTTTAGGTCGCATGTTCCTCTTTTTTGCAACGGTAATTACATCCACCAGAAAAGCTCCTGTAAATGGCATTATGAACAATAAAAGCATAGACATCCCTGCTAATTGCATTTAGTCAAATGCAAAAAAGTCATTATCATGTTCTAAAGCAGCCAAGCCATCACAAATTAATGCTTTCATTAGTGCTGCCACGACTGAATGAAAAAAAAACCAAACACAAAAAGGCCAAAACAAAACAATTAGGCCATATTGCCCAACCAACTAGGACTTAATGCAAAACCACCACAAATAATTGCTAATTATCCAGTAAAGATAAGGACCTGCCCCACCCTGCCCATGCAACAGAACAATAGTAAGAAGCTTCCACCTGGTTGTACAATATGTACTTTTGCTCCAGATAGAAAGAGGAATCCAGGGAGAAAAACACACCTGCATCACGGAATAAATCTGTAACCGAATATATTCCCGTGTGAATTTGGCACACAATGAGCAATGATAAGGAGAGAATTTTTTTTTGAACAAGAAGAAAGATCCTTTTGATATTTTGCTAATGCTTTGGATCAAGCAGAAGGAAAGTCGACAATGATGTCAATAAATAATATCGTGACCCAAAGACAGTTTAGTGCTGTTGCAAACAATTATACAAAAAGGAGAAAATAAAATCTTACACCCACAATAAATATGCAATAAAAAGAAAGAAATGACTCCAGAAGCATTAGCAAAGGCCAAAGCAAGAAACATGGACACTACTCTGGCCTGAGAAATTGGATACATAAATGTACGAGAAGGCAGTGCAGACCAAACACATCACTTACTCTCCTCTTACAGTTACAACTAATAGTTTTCCATATTAAGCCTCCTCCTAGAAGATAGTGGTAGGCTTATAGCTATTGCCGGTTTTGTTTCGACATGAAATATATATATATATATATATGTATATACAGGGTGTCAAAAGTAGCACCCGATTTCTGTCAGTTGATTGTTTGTTTGCCATTTGTATTACAGTGTACAAGAAGGTAGAAATAAATGAATGACATGTTTATTTAACCATTTATTCAAGAAAAAATTATTACGAAACTGTACCAAGCTGTTTTACTTGCAATTTTCAAAGAGCCCTCCCTCGTGATCGATGCAGAATTGCAGCCGAGCAGGCACAGAGCGGCACACACGTCTGCAGATATCAATTTCCTCAAACTTTGCAGTGATTTGAGCATGTCATTCGGCTGAATAGTAAGAGGCTTTTCACGATAAACAAGGTCTTTCATGAGCCCCAAAGAAAGAAATCTGGAGGTGAAAGGTCTGGGGAGCGTGCCGGCCACTCGATCAGACCGCGGTGGCGGTATGTGTGTATATATAATATATACATATATATATATATATATACATATATCATATATATCATATATATATATGTATGTATATATAGGTATATATATATATATATATATATATATATAATATGTATATGTATATGTATATGTATGTATATATATATGTATAATGTATATATGTATGTATATATATATATATAATATATATGCATAATATATATATATGTTATATATATATGTATATATGTATATGTATATATATATATATATATGTATGTATATATATGGATGTATATATATGATATATATGTATGTATATACATATTTGTATATATATTTTTTTGTATATATGTGTATTATATGTATATATGCATATATATATATATGTATAATATGTATATATATATATATATATGTATATATATGTATATATGTATATATATGTATAATGTAATATGTATATGTATATATATATATGTATATACAGTATATGTATGTTATATGTTATAATTATATGTATATATATGTATGTATATATGTAATGTATATATGTATGTATATATGTGTATATATATGTATATATATGTATGTATAAATATATGTATATATATGTATGTATGTATATATATATATATATATATATATATAATATAGTAATGATGGATGTTATATATATAAATATGTATATATATATATGTAATGTGTATGTATATATGTAATATAGATATATATATATATATATGTATATATAGAAATATTATGTATATTATATGTATTTATATGTATATATCTGTATATATATTGTTACAGGCCGGGTGTCGGCCGCCACCGACGCTCTGAACAGAGCCGCAAGTCGAGTCGGCCCGACCGATCGCCCGGAATAGAGATCGCCGTCCGGATAACTCCGAGCGACGGGTCCTTGTACAAGAACCGAAATACGCCAATCGGCAGCATCACGTGGGGTAGGGTTGATTGACAATCTTCAATGTACCTAAATACCACGTGATCCAACTACCGGGGTATTCCACCTCCGACGGATCTCGTACGAAAAGCAAAACCGCCGAGGCGAGCTTGTCCATGGCGCGATTCCGAGCGGCGTAATCGCCGAGAACCGTCGGTCCAAATGTCCCCCTATTACGGCAAACAACGGCTTTCTAACTCCCAACACACGAAATGTTCAGTCAATGAGGGAATGGACGAAGCGAGCAGGTTTACATTTACACAAGGACATTTATTATAATGAACAAGTATGCAATTAACAAGCAACAAAAGAACTACAACGTCTATAAGCAATTATTAATGTACAGTCACTTACACAGTTTTAACTTACGGGACTCTCGGCGCCACAAACATTCATTCGAAAGAAAAGCAGGAAAAAGACCCCATCAAAGGCAATGGGGTCAGACTGGACCTCTTGGGTCTTTTATGGCGTGGGACTTGGCAGACCGAACGAGTCCCACGAGACCGTTGCAGGTTACCTGCACCCTCGTGGTGTCTGGCTTGGGCGACCCACGATGCTCCTTCCCACAGCAGCTAGCGTAGCCGCGGTCGAGCTCGGGCCTTCCGTGTGGCAGGCGAGCTCTCTCCGCGCACTCTCCACACGAACGCGCGGTTTGCGCGACACAGCAGGCAAGGCTGCGCCTCCAGCTCGCGTCTCTTCTTCTCGACGCCGGACTTCCACGCAGCTCCTTGGCTTCTGGGTTCCTCCCGACTCCCCCAACTGCCGAAGCAAAAAGCTTACTCCTCCACACGGGACTGCAGCACACGAACTCTGCCACAGGACTTCCCACGAGCTCTTTTGGGATTCTTCTCACGGGACTTCCACGAACTCTTTCCACCAACTCTTTTTGGATTCTCTTGGATTCTCTGGATTCTCTGGATTCTCTGGATTCTCTTGGATTCTCTCCGGAACTTGCACGAGCTCTTTTCGGATTCTCTTTGGATTCTCTCTTGAACAAAGAAAGATGTCCTCTTTAATCCTTTGCACCCCCTCCCCGCACCCGGCGTGACTCATGCCCTCGTGATCCACCCCCCGCTCACCACGGGTGGGAGGGAGTTGTTGACGTCACCGCAGGGTTTCTTTCCTCTTCGCAGAAGAGGGGGAGGGACGTCTCCATTTTTTCTTCCCTAACTATTAAATCGATCCGCAGCGCATCTAATCGATTTCAAAACATTTAAACAATGGAAGGTGCTATCTAGGGAACATGCACTTATTGACATAGCTGACTAAGGGAACCTGTATGTTGTGTGCGATTGAATTCCAAATTCGTACACTACACCCCTCCCCTTTTTACAGACTCGTCCCGAGTAGTCAAATTTTCGTGTGACCAGCATGTGTAAGTTTTCCCCTAGTACGTTCTACCTTCGGATCCCTGAGTGCGACATTTCTTTAAAGCGTGTCCCAAAAATAAATAAGCTAATGCGCTGCGTAACTAACTAAACAAACTCTCACATACTCATTCGGACAACTTACTAAAATTGCCGCGCTAAAAAACATGCAGGTGGGGTTCCACGTATTTACAATCTTAACTTATCTATTACATTACACACCATGGCCCAGGACTTGTAATCGTGTGGAAGGGGCCGGCAAAAAGTCATAGCAAAGTCTTTGGTGCAGGGGAATGGATGGAGATGGTCGCAAAACACAAAAAAATGGACTGGATGCACAGGCTGCCTGCAGGGCAGTCCTCACAAAACTGGATGGTCCTGGCACGCATGGTGATGGATGGCACAGGGGCAAACGCAACCAAGGGCTAGCAGGCATGGGTCATGGCAGAGGCAGCAACGAGGCATGGCAAGGTAAGTCCATGCAGAACAGGCAGCTGCAGCACAACAGGCCGGCAGGTTGAAGCTGGCCGGCCTCTGGTGTGGTTCCATCAGGTCTGGAGGGAGTGCGGTGGTGCCGGCCGCTCTGAAGGCGGGCTCGGACCTAGCCTACTGTCCACCCCACTCTATCGCCTTTGCCTGTCTCTGTCCATACCCACTCCCTTAATTTGCCACACAACACAACAAAATTTAGCCTCCTTTATTTTTATTATTTTTTATTTCCGCTTTTACAATTGTCTCCCTAACCCCCTTTATCGTCTTGTCCGGCTAACCTATCCTGTCCACCTAGCCTACTCCCACCCCTACGTTCCCCTCTGGAGGGGAATAGGGAGAGACTAGCGTCCTGTCTCGAGGCCCAACGAAGCCTCAGAATGGCCTCTCAGAGTTCAGGCGATCTACCAGGTGAGTCCAGCCGGCCTACAATGAGCGAAGGGATGGATGGTGCGAAGGGGTACATCTCCTATCTAGCCCTAACATTCATAAACCTGAAACTACCCCGGGGCTTTCCAAAAACGCCTACACTTTAAAACTATCGTTCTTAAAACCATGATTCCCGTCACCTGTGTTGGTGTCCATTATAAATTTGGGCCTTGCGCCTCAAATTTTCCATACGTGCCCTCGCACAATTTTCCTGGCTGGGCAGCGTGGCTCAACTGGCAGGAACTCCCCCTCTGCCGAACTCTAACCATGGCACCCCAGGCCCACAGGCTGCCTCCGAGCCTAGCTGCTCCTAACAACGCGGGGGTTGCCCTCTCTGGCATTGTCCCGCTTCCGATGCCCATGTGGCGTGTTGATGCCCGGGTCCCTTTGCGAGGGTCGCCCGTGCCCAGTACACTGCCCCCGTGGCATTCTGGTGCTACGGGTCCCGTTTCCGACGGGTCGCCCGTGCCCATTACACTATCCCGCGCCTCTTGGGCCCTTAGCCTACTCTGCCGACTAGTCCGGTGCTGGGGTGCCCACTAAACAAAACTCACCTTTCCACAGCCACGCTCCAGCCGGTCCATGAACTCTTGCACCCCTCCAAACGGGTTTCGTGCTTCTCTCGACACCAACAACAAAACGACCTCCTGTTAGTAAATTTGAAATAACCCACTAGCTAAGCATAAACTGACCGGGGTCACTTGGGTGGGAATCACTCCTCCCCCAAGCAGTCATTCGCACCATGCATACCACATTCGCTCCACTCGCACACTTGGGCCCACTGTCCTACACTCATTCCTCACACACTTTCCATTTCGCAACTCACACAACACTCCACAGCTGCATCTTCTACTAAATCCCCTGACTAACTCGTGCTCCTGTGATCCCTTAAACTCATGCACGTTCCATTTAGCTCTACGTAGCTAAGCTACGTCTCCACTACACATTTCCAGTCTGTCCATGTCTCCAAAATCCAACAAAATTCCATTTCCTAAATCTAAACTGAAATCCCTCTAACTAATCCATTCCACAGGCTCCATGAGGTACAACCAACCATGTCCCATGAAGCCGGTCTAACTATCGCTATCCCATCCCCCTAACTAGTACTTCCTGTGCCCCAACAAGGGGGTCTTCACCCCCTTGCTGGGAATCATGTTCACCCGAAGCGAGGCTTGCTTTTCTCAACTCTTTTTATTTTTTTTTCATAATGCGCACACCAGCACGGGCAACTCACAGCCTGCGCTCTTTTTCCGTGACGTCATGGCAGCTGCTTGCGCCCCGCGCACCACTCGTCCCTCTTGGACGGTACCATCCGGCAGGAATTCCTTCTGCCGGATTCGAACCTCCGGTGCAGCCACGACGTCACTCTGCGCATCTCAAAGCAAGCCCGCGTTTCGAAGGGTTCCCCACGCGACACATGTGCTCTGCTCGTCGGAGCTTTACAAAACCGCTCGCGTGGAGAACCCATCCGGTCAAATTCCGAATCTAGCCTAGCTTCTGTCCATCCGCGGGATCGGCTAACATCCACCGTGCGTTTCCGGACCGGGTTCACCTGCGCAGCCGCGCACGTGGCGGCCTTGTGCGTAGCACAGCACGGACCCCGCGCTCGCTGCTGTGCAACGCCGGCCCGGTTCTCAATTCAGCTACGGCCGCTACTTCGGACCTTGTCCTTCATCTGGTCCCGTCGTCGTCGCCGTTCAATCGGCTCACACTCCTGCGTGCCACGACGCTCACACACTCCACCAATGGCACTTGGACACGGGGATGCGGTTGCGTTCTCCCGCATACCGACTGTCATCTCCCTCACGTACAGCGACCTCACACCGCTGTCTCTCTCACATACCGTGCTTCACTCACTCGTGCCGTTTCACTCACACGTGCCGTTTCCTCGCACACGTGGTTCCACCACACACAGGTACTGTCACTCATACATGGGCTCCACTCGCAGAGGGGGTTTCACGCACACACGTCATTCTTCCACACATGGTGCTTCTTCCACACACGGAGTGCTGGAAGCACGGCACCCCGCACACTTGTGACCACACCACTCACAACGGGGTCGCACTCGCACTCGGCGGGCGCACTCACACCTTTGCACACACACACACCGGGACAACCACACTGGGGATTCGTGTCCCCACAAGGGGTTCCGGAGCCTCTATACCCCCAAGCTGCACGTGCACCCGTCTACAGCACCCGCCCCCTCAACTCCGCGAAGCTTCGACCGAACTCACCTGGTCATGAGTCGCCTCAAGGGGGCATACTCCCTCCCTCGTTCCTGGAGGAGGCTATACCAAACTGCTCGCACCGGGTCCCTAAACCAGTCCGCCAGCTCCCCCTCACGGTCCTCCACTAACCTCAATGTGTGTGTGTCCGTCTTTAACCCCGTCCAATTCACCCTCTATCTCCCGTGTCTCTGTAACATTTTATTTCCGTCACCGCGTTCGTTATCTCCCTCGCCTCTACATGTTCATGCACGTCTCCGTCATCCCATTTAATTTTTGCCCTCTGTGTCACCGTCACTGTGTGCTTTCTCTGTCACGACCTCGCCCAACACGTCTCCGCGAATTATTTTGTCCTCCACCGCGGGCCGACACAGTCCACACTCCCCCTTGTCGGTTCGGTCGAGCTGCCACGTGGTGCCGCGCATTTTGCACACCGTTGTCCAGTTTCAACTGCACGCAATTTGCCTTTATGCCCGCCTGCAGCCTCGCCCCATGCTCTGCATCTCACCCCGCAGCGTTTGCACATTCTCATCCATTTTTTTTATTCATGCCCTTCATTCGTTTTCCATCCTGCACGCATTTTCATTTACGTTGTTTTTTCATTTGTTGCGGCATTTTCATTTATGCTGTTTTTCATTTGTTGCGCATTTTTCCATTTAATGTTGTTTTTCATTTGTTGCACTTTTCATTTATGTTGTTTTTCATTTGTTGCACATTTTCATTTATGTTGTTTATTGCCTGCAGCACCCGCCGCAAACATTTCCCCCACTTGGCTGATCTCAGCCACCCCGACGAACCGAATCGCCTCGGTCGGTCGCGGATCCGCCGGGGACGGGGAGGATCCTGACGGAGGAGGAGGGGGGGGTGTCATCCCACCGCGGCCTCTGCGCTGCGCCATTTCGGGTTCTGGGTTCGATTGTGGGGGGAATTGCTCCTGCACAATGAGCATTTCCTGCTCGGGGATCTCATCCTGGACCATGGATTCTACTATTTCTACATCCATTCCTAAATCCTAATGCCCTCCTGCCCGTGGTTCTGCTCGGCCTTGGCTGAACATTTTACGTGCTGGGAATAAAATTTATAACGCTACGTAATTTGGGGACACGGGGGGGTTTGTTCCGTATACGCCCTGTCCCACTCCGTGAATTTGACTAGCGTAGGCGGAGGGGGCGAATCGCAGCTCCTGACAACCAATTGTTACAGGCCGGGTGTCGGCCGCCAACCGACCGCTCTGACGGAGCGCAAGTCGAGTCGGCCGACCGATCGCCCGGAATAGAGATGCCGTCCGGATAACTCCGAGCGACGGGTCCTTGTACAAGAACCGAAATACGCCAATCGGCAGATCACGTGGGGTAGGGTTATTGCCAATCTTAATGTACCTAAATACCACGTGATCCAACTACCGGGTATTCCACCCTCGACGGATCTCGTACGGACAACCGCCGAGGTCGAGCTTGTCCGTGCGCGATTCCGAGCGGCGTAATCGCGCGAGAACCGTCGTCCAATGTCCCCCTATTAGGCAAAGCCAACGGCTTTCTAACTCCCAACACACGAAATGTTCAGTCATGAGGGATGGGACGAAGCGAGCAGGTTTACATTTACACAAGGACATTTATTATATATGAAACACGTATGCAATTAAACAAGCAACAAAAGAACTAAACCCGTCTATAAGCAATTATTAATGTACAGTCACTTACACAGTTTTACTTACGGGACTCGCGCCACAAACATTCATTCGAAAGAAAAGCAGGAAAAAGACCCACAAAGGCAATGGGGTCAGACTGGAACCTCTTGGGTCTTTATGGCGTGGGACTTGCAGACCGAACGAGTCCCACGAGACCGTTGCAGGTTACCTGCACCCTCGTGGTGTCTGGCTTGGGCGACCCACGATGCTCCTTCCCACAGCAGCTAGCGTAGCCGCGGTCGAGCTCGG
The DNA here is from genome assembly GCA_035128595.1 of Eptatretus atami. Classification (NCBI taxonomy): domain Eukaryota; kingdom Metazoa; phylum Chordata; class Myxini; order Myxiniformes; family Myxinidae; genus Eptatretus; species Eptatretus atami. The sequence goes on from CM068957.1 coordinate 35,890,723, forward strand.
CCTTCCGTGTGGCAGGCGAGCTCTCTCTGGGCACTCTCCACACGAACGCGCGGTTTGCGCGACACAGCAGGCAAGGCTGCGCCTCCAGCTCGCGTCTCCTTCTCGACGCCGGACTTCCACGCAGCTCCTTGGCTTCTGGGTTCCTCCCGACTCCCCCAACTGCCGAAGCAAAAAGCTTACTCCTCCACGGGACTCAGCACACGAACTCTGCCACGGGACTCCACGAGCTCTTTTGGATTCTTCTCACGGGACTTCCGAACTCTTTCCACCAACTCTTTTTGGATTCTGCTTGGATTCTCTGGATTCTGCTGGATCTCTTGGATTCTCTCCGGAACTTGCACGAGCTCTTTTCGGATTCTCTTTGGATTCTCTCTTGAACAAAGAAAAGATGTCCTCTTTATCCTTTGACCCCTCCCCCGCACCCGGCTGACTCATGCCCTCGTGATCCACCCCCGCTCAACCACGGGTGGGAGGGAGTTTGTTGACGTCCCGGCAGGGTTCTTCTTCCTCTTCGCAGAAGAGGGGAGGACGTCTCCATTGTTTCTTCCCTAACTTAAATCGATCCGAGCAGGCATCTAATCGATTTCAAACATTTAAACAATGGAAGGTGCTATCTAGGGAACATGCCTTATTGACATAGCTGACTAAGGGAACCTGTATGCTGTGTGCGATTGAATTCCAAATTCGTAACAATATGTAGGTGTATATGTATATTATATATATATATATATTAATATATATATATATGTATATATATATGAGTATATATGTATATAACAATATATATATATATATGTAATGTGTATATATGTATATATATATGTATAATATGTATATATATGTATATGGATATTATATATATATATGTATCTATACATGTGTATATATGTGTATATATATACATATATAGTGCATATATATATGTAGACATGCATATATATGTATTATATATAACATATATATTATGTATAGTATGTATATATTGATATATGTGTATATATATATATGTATGTATGTATATATCTATATGTATATATATATATATATATGTATATGTGTGTATATGTATATATGTATATATGATATATATATGTATATATGTTATATATGTATAATGTATATATATATATGTATATACAGCTCTGGAAAAAATTAATAGACCACTGGCAAAATTATCAGTTTTTCTGGTTTTACTATTTATAGGTATGTGTTTGAGTAAAATGAACATTTTGTTTTATTCTGTAAACTACTGACAAACATTTCTCCCAAATTCCGGAAAAAAGAAATTGTCATTTAGAGCATTTATTTGCAGAAAATGACAACTGGTCAAAATAACACAAAGATTCAGTGTTTTCAAGCTCAATAATACAACAAAACAAGTTCATATTCATTTTTAAACAACACAATACTAATGTTTTAACTTAGGAAGAGTTCAGACATCAATATTTTGTGGAATAACCGTGATTTTCAATCACAGCTTTCATGCGTCTTGGCACGCTCTCCGCCAGTTTTTCACATTGCTGTTGGGTGACTTTATGCCACTTCTGGCACAAAAATTCAAGCAGCTCGGCTTTGTTTGATGGCTTGTGACCATCCATCTTCTTCTGATCACATTCCAGAGGTTTTCAATGGGGTTCAGGTCTGGAGATTTGGCTGGCCATGACAAGGTCTTGATCTGATGGTCCTCCATCCAACCTTGATTGACCTGGCTGTGTGGCATGGAGCATTGTCTGCTGGAAAAACCAATCCTCAGGGTTGGGGAACATTGTGAAGAGCAGAAGGGCAAGTGTTCTTTCAGGACAACCTTGTACGTGGCTTGATTCATGAGTCCTTCACAAGACAAATTTGCCCGATTCCACCCTTGCTGAAGCACCCCCAGATCATACCGATCCTCACACAATGTCACAGTGGGTGCGAGACACTGTGGCTTGTAGGCCTCTCCAGGTCTCCGTCTAACCATTTGACGACCAGGTGTTGGGCAAAGCTGAAAATTGGACTCATCAGAGAAGATGACCTTACTCCAGTCCTCTACGGTCCAATCCTTATGGTCTTTTGCAACCTCAGCCTGGCTCTTCTTTGCTTCTCATTGATGAAGGGCTTTTTCTAGCTTTGCACGATTTCAGCCTGCCCCTAGGAGCCTGTTTCGAATCGTCCTCGCCGGGCACTTCACCCCAGCTGCCGTTTCCATTCTTTTTGTAGGTCACTTGATGTCATCTACGGTTGTTGAGTGGCATTTGAATGAGTTGGCGGTCATCCCGGTCAGTGGAGTGTCGTTTTCGCCCTCTGCCAGTCTGTAGCTTTGTTATCCCCAATGTCTGATGTTGACCTTGTTCTTATGAACCGCCGTCTTTGAAATTTTAAGGATGGAAGCAATGTGATGCTCACTGTATCCCTCTGCCAGTAAAGCCAGAATTGAACCCTTCTTTTCCTCACTCAAAACTTTTCTTTTCAACTCTTTTGGCATGGTCAATAGTATATTTTTTTGATTCCAATTACTTTTGAGGACTTACTAGCACTGTTTTTGCCATCCAGCTGGTCCTATTGCAAGAGGATAGTGATGACCACAGCAGTGGTTTTTATATTTCCTTGTTAAATAAGATTCGGTTCAGGTGATCACCTAATCAGTACCTCACTAAGTAGAATGAGGTGTGCCTGTGTTGGAATTCAACAGACACTGGAATGGAATGGCTGGCATACATGTGGAGATGCTGATTTAAATTTTTTTGGAGTGGTCTCTTATTTTTTTCCAGAGCTGTATATGTATATGTATAATATGTATATATGTATATATATATATGGATATATGTATATATATATATATATATATATATATATATATATGTTCAGAATGCTGTTTATGGTGAGGATGTTGAGGTCGTGGAGATATTCAGTTACCTTGGCAGTGATATTCATGTCTCTGCTGGCTGTGAGTCAGAGGTCAATAGACGGCCGGGTCGGGCCTGGGGAGTCATGGATTCACTAGATCATATGGTGTGGCACTGCCGGTACCTGTGCGGGAGGACGAAAGTCTGAGTCTTCAGGTCCTTGGTACTTCCAGTCTTGCTCTATGGATGTGAGACTTGGACTCTGACCAAGGATCAGAGATGGAGACTTAATTCCTTTGGTACCAGGTCTCTTCAGAGAATCCTTCTCTATCGCTGGTCAGACTTTGTGTCCAATGAGTAGTTGCTGAGAGAGACTCAAAATGAGGTATGTAACCTGCATAGTCTGTGAGCATCAGCTGCGGCTGTATGGACATGTGGCTCGTTTTCCTGACCCTGATCTTGCTCACCAGATTCTCTCAGCGAGGGAGTCTCGTGAGTGGAGGAGGCGAATGGGCCGTCCACGTGCCTCGTGGTTGCAGCAGGTTGATCGGCATCTCAAGGAGATGGGGATGGGCCAGACATCTGGCCTGGGAGATGGCAGACGGAGACCCCTGGAGTACCAGCGGAAAGTGGACGCAGTGACATGCTGCTCTGGCGAAGGTTCCCATACCTGACCTGACCAGATATATATATATATATATTATATATATATATATATATTGTGTGTTCATGTTTATGTGTATGTATATAATATATATATATGTATATATATATATATGTATATTTCTTCTTCTTCTTTCGGCTGCTCCCGTTAGGGGTCGCCACAGCGGATCATCCGTTATGATCGCGCATAATGATTTGGCACAGTTTTTATGCCGGTTGCCCTTCCTGACGCAACCGCTGGTCGCCTCTTACGACACAGGGATATGGTACACCTTTTCTAACCGGGGCATACACCGGGCCCAGTAAACTGCTACTCACTTCGCTGACCTCAGAAGGATGACAGG
>CM068957.1:35894564-35904730 GCA_035128595.1 Eptatretus atami
ACTTGATCAGGCAGTAGGGCACAGATCGAGTACAGATCAACAACCTGTCAGCAACAAGTGTCGACTGCCACCAATGAGGTTCCCTTCTCATTATACCAACGAGGGAGCCTCGTTGAAATGCATTTCTGTCTGCACTGTCATTGATGATTTGCCAATAAGTGATGAAACTGGTCCGGCAGCTGAGGGGGTGTGTAGCATTGGGATTCTCATGTGTGTACTATTTGTGAACGTCTTTGCAGTTGTGGAGGAACTCCGGCAAGATTTTGAAATAGCAAAGGGCTTACCTTGGTAGGCATTCTTGGTTGCTGTATGCAGCAGCTTCGGCTATTAGAACAAGGGAGGAGTATACATACATATATATATATATATATATACATATATATACATATATATATAATATATATCCCTTAAAATTTATCTATTCATCTCCTGTTGTTGGTTTTTATAGACATATAATTGGATATTGGAATCACTTTCATCAAGTGGAGTAAAGGTGGCTCTTTATTACCTTCATTTTATTGTTCAAGTGCAGGGTAATAAAGAGGTATAACAGTATATTATTAATGGAAAGCACAGGAGAAGGGTTTAACCCATGAGGGAAGAGAATAAGAGACAACCCTTGTTTCAAGGAGTAACATCACATGTCGAGTAGAGCAGGTGAAGGCAGAAAGATTATTTCACCCTGAAAGTCATTCGTAAGCAAGCTGGAATTAATAAAGGAGTTGTAAAGTATGGTGCAATAAAAACATTCAAAGTGTCAGTTGGCTAAGGTCAAAGTTGAATCGGTCTCTGCTAATATATATTTTTTTCTTCTGCATTCTGTGATAAAAATGCCATTCAAGGGAATTATACCTTGTTTGTCGCTGGGAATGCCGTCTCTCGGTTCGTACAGCTCTTGACATCTCGTAGTTTCCTCACTCTGTTCCGCTTCATCCGATAGGTGACCTTGCATTCTCCAGCGATGTCACTCTGTAATGTAAGCCAAGGGACAAAAGTCATGCCACCGTGCAGGATAGTAAATGGCACTGTGTGAAGGTCAGTTGATGCCATAAATGTTACAAATGAGATGCTTAAGTGACGCCTATGTCAGTGTTAGTCATACAATGTACAGAGTTCAGAATCAGATGATATTCTTTTTGATACATCAGACAAATCTCAGGCTGTACATCGAAACCAGATCATTCAGAATGTTGTTTGCATAGTCTTTGTAAGGCTGAGGGATTCATTTTCACAATTGATATCGGTGGAAGTAGCACGACAAACTATGTGATCACATTTTAACCTTCCATGTTCGTAGATGCACCATAAAATGTTTCACAATCGGTTTAAACCTTCTCTCTCTGATTTTTTTAAAAAACACACACGACTGTTATTCAAACCTCACTTTTCTCTCATTCCTGGTGTGACAAGAATAATTGCTCATAGAGTCGTGTAACTCATAACCTGACATTTGGTTTTGCTTCATAGGTGCAAATGGCACATTTCGGAAATGATGAAATCAGCAAAACGAATTCACAATCAAATCCTGCTATTACTACATAAGGATTCATTACATGGGTGAATAGATTGAAACATCAGATTGATAACTTTTGGGAGGCTTTTTCAATATGTAGCCTCCTCCAATTGCCTTTAGGATAGTGTAAGACTTATAGCCATTATCGGGCTTGCTTCTACAATTAGTGCCCCCAATTTTTAATGAAACCTCAAGAGTTTGTGATACCACTTGGAGTACTAAACCACCGATGAGGTTTTTCTCCCTTTTTTTTCTGCCAATGTCCGAGGACTTTCAGAATGAAATTTTGCATCAATACTGTGAATAATAAGTGTGTGGGGTTGATCTATCTTTTTTGACCTTGACCTAATTGTTAAGGTCATGACCGAATTATACATTTTAACATTTTTCACCATAAGTCCACTTCTGTTTGTCAAATCGGAATGACATATTCCTCTCTAGATAGCCTATAACAAGTTGCATTTACGCTTCATTAATATCATCCCACTCTGCGTTAAAGGTCAAGGTCAAATGGCAGTCTGATTTTAAAAAAACAATAAAAAAAAATGTCATCGCTCAATTTTTCCTTTGCCTTCCAAGAAGTTCTTGCATAATCACAGTGTACCTTCACTGAAGTTGTGCACCTGGTAATTGATTAGTGTCATTGAGCTTCTCTTTTTGGATTATGACCTAATTAACAAAAAACACTTTTATGATCATAACTTGAATACTTTTCCTCCAATTTTCATGATGTTGAGTTTTTTGGATAGATTGTGGATGTGGACACATTTTCTTGATTTACACACTATCCCTAAATGTTGATGGTCAATGTCATATTCCAGTCTGAATAAAATATGCCATAATTGGATCGTGGGCCAAGGGTAAGTCTTGGGTGATCGCCAAGAGTAAGCTTCCTCTTGGCGATCACTTTGTGATCACCGCTATCTAGTTGATAATAGCAGTTGCATTTTGCGACTAGCTATACTGAAGACATTGTGGATTATCATTTTGCAGTTTAGCAGTGTCGAATGGGATAGGAATTTGCATTGCAATAAATCTGATTAATAATAAAACTTTAATAACTCACCATCCACTTTATAAGTATTTGCATTTAATATCAGGGTGTGAACTGTTTGGCTTAATGAAAGCATTGACATAATGAGGCATAGAATGCATTATGTGGTATATGATTGTCTTGAGGTATGATGATCCAGTCACTTAATGCAACCTCGTGCAAAGGGCACAGACAGTTTGACAGAGGATCATGATGATGAAATAGTCGACCCTCTAAGCAAAATTGGGTTTTGGTGAACATTATCATGTTAAACATAGGCAAGTGCTATTAGTCGGTGGAAGGTTCATACTACAATGTTTTCTCTCGGTAATTTGAAGGGTAATGCAGGGAATGGAGGGGAGGTGGAGGCTGGATTGTGGGAAGGTTGGCTGGATGTGCATAGTATGAAAACATCTTTTCTTTGTCACACAATTAATATCTAGTCATTTGACTTATTAAGTGTGGGTCGGAGGATGGACAGAGTGGAATTGGTATTTGCAGATATTTTGAAGGTATTTTTTTAATGTTTCGTATCCTTTTTTCAATTGCAGAACTAGCTGACAACACAATCTGTTAAAATGCACCACATTTAATGCATGCTGTCATGTCACTTGCATCACGTGCCATATATGCTCAATGGGATTCAAGTTGGGTGAGTGAGATGGCCAATACAAATAGACAATGGCCTCTTCCTACAGGTACTGTTGAACAATCCTAGCCCTGTGAGATTGAGTGTTGTCCATCGGGGAGAAAAACATATGGACCAATATCATTGGCCAAAGGAAGAACAAAAACATCAAAGAATGTCGTGGTTGTATCATTGAACTGTCAAATTACTGCAACAAAATATGTGAAGGTTTCATGTGAGCACCGCCTCCCACCCTAAACCAAGATTGACCCATTACCAGAGTGGACACATCTCATAAAGTTATCTGCACGCAACTGCTCAATGTAATATCTCCTTACATATATTTGGACATCTTGAAAGTCTAATCAAGGCCTTGATTCATCCATATAAAGCATTGTCTTCCAGTCAAGAAGGATGTCAGACATAATTGCGTGACCAATCCAACCTCAGTCTCGAATGTGTAAGGTTTAGGCTATGGGATACACTTTAGTGATGTGCAAGAGTGAATATGAGTTTCATAATGCCTGTTTCTTACAGTCTGGGTAGACAGTTATACCTCTTAGTAGAATTCTGGAGTCGTAGTGGTAATGCTGGACTAAATTGATACCTGGTCTGTCAGGTTCTGGTCATAAAAGAGTGACTTTCCTGTGGGGAAGCTGATCTTGTCATATAATATGAATCCCTGACAAGCAACCTTTACATAGGAGGGGGCCATTAGGTCAAACAAGCTTGCACAATAGTTGCCATCCTATGGTTGTTCGTCCATGCCCTATCCTTTTTAAATGCTGAGCATCAAGCAAGGAAGCAGCATGTACTATTTTTCATGTTTTTGGTATGACTCTGCAGGGATTCGAACCATCGACCTCCCAGACTCAAAGCGGGCACTTACCATTCATTACACCACCAGACACTAACCATCCCAACCTCCATCATATCTTCTGGATAGAGTGTGATGATGCTGATGTTAGGCATCACACACACCTTTAAAGAGCCCCACTCCCACATGCTCCAATATGTCAATCATTCCACAAGCTCCTGTTCACTTAAGTGTTGTGTTTGAAACATTCTTGTCAAAAGATGTTCAAAACCATATAAAAGATGTGCAGACAGTGGGATTTTTAATATTCTTAAAGGACGATTGAACATTGACTGGTTAACTAGTTGTCTGGTTGATATGAGGTTCAGATCTATGTGAAAGAAAAAAATCCCTCTGCCAATCATTTAGTCACCTCACCTAATATTTAAAATTTGGATCATTCCATTTTGAATCAACACAGAAAATGGCAGCCTTGGCCTCACTATCCCCGATCTTTATGACCCGACATATGCTTGAAGGTGTTCTTGAAAAATACTTCCATGCCAAATTTCCATGCATGAGTTTGATCCGTTCCCGAGATATGACCTGCCAAAGATAGTTGCAGCTACATTGTTGACTCTGATCCTCCACTCTTCTCCCTTCAACTTGTCAAAGCTTAGAATTGATATAAGCGAGAGCTAAATTCGACATTTCATTGAGTATATAGTCCATACATACATTCATGATATTAACAGTAGTTGATAATATCTCGTTGAAAAAATTGATGTTTTGACTAGGTTATCCATATTAACACGAAAGGAGGAGGGGTTCAGCAGTACCGTCAGGAAGTGTTTATTTACCAGCATGAAACTACCCCTCCCACAAATACCAATTGTCTATTTTTAATTAAATGCAGATGCAAGTCAGATTTGGGAGCATCAATATGTTACACCCAATGTTGAGGTCATATCTGGATTGCATTGGTCAAATTATGGTTCAAAAAACGTACTAATTATCAGGGAGGAAGGAATATAGAAAAGGGAAATAGATGTGGGAGGGATGTTTTTTGGGCTTGTACTTGTAGAATGAAGAAGGGGAAGGATAAGTAAAAAAAATTAAAATACTTGCTTTTGTCAATTACATTTGGATTCACACATTCAGACAATTAAGATACCTATTCTTCTTCTCCTTCCCTTCCCTTTATAAGGAATAAAGTCTCGTGGTACAAAGCTTCTTTCCTGCCCTGACCACGATACTCCTCCACCTTCCTCTGTCTTCCGCCAACTCTCTCCACTCTCCAATCCCCGCCTTATTGATACACTTCTCCCATCTCAACTGTGGTCTACCTCTTTCCTCCTACCTCGCTCCCTCAACCTATCTGCTCCCTTTGCCATTCTCTCTTCCTCCATCCACACCAAGTGTTGAGTCCTCTTCAGCTGGCTTCTTACCAATCTCCCCATCAAGCTCATCTGCACACCAATCTCTTCCCTCAGTAAATCCATCCTCCTTCTATGCACCCTCTTCACTCCTGCAATCTTCCTGACCCAGTTGTTCTCACAGACCTGCAACCTCTCTTGTGGTCTTTATGTCAGTACCACAATCTCCAGACCATAAAGGTAGGCCGGCATCACACAAGATACCAAAACTTTCCCATTTAATCTTGATATTTTTCAGTCTATCCTGACTCCGTCCACCCTCCTCCATGCATTTGCACCCACCTGAATCCTGCTCTGCACCTCTGCCTCTGACTTCCCATCACCGGTCACTGTTCCTCCCAGGTACTCAAATCTATTTCCCTATCTGATCTCCTTCCCCTCAAACCTGATACTAATTTCCTTTCTCTGCTGCCTGACTCACATCACCTCAGTTTTCTCCATACTCATCCTCAGTCCATGCTTCTAGAATGCCTCCTTCCACTCCCACAGTACCTCCTCCATCTCCCGTCCACTCTCCATCACAATAGCCAGATCGTCCACGGAGAACATCCTCCCCAGAATACCTTTCATGCTTATCAGTTACCTTCCTGCTTATCAGTTCAACCACCATGATAAATATGAGTGGGCTGAGAGAGCTTTCTGCCTCAAACTGATGTCCACAATGAACTCCTCTGACATCTCAGGACCAAACAAAAATCTTCCCTTTGTTCCCTTGTACATCCCTTCCACCAACCTAACTTCTGCTTCCAGAAACCCCATCCAATTCAGTGTCGCCATCACCATCTCTATCGGGACAGTGTCATATGCCTTCTCCAGGTTCACAAATCCCAATGCCATCTCACCCTGCACCTCCAACCTCTTCTCCACCAGCTGGCCCAGCGTAAACTTATCCCATATGTCATCCCCCAACCCTTTCTAGAACCCTGTTTCTATCCTTTCTAAAATAATGTTGCTCTTCACTGTTCTCCATCTCCCTACTCTTTTTTTATACTCTCGTCCAGAATCCTCTCTAGTACCTTCATGGCATGACCTCGGAGTGTGATGCCTCTGTACTCTCCGGATCTTGAACATCACCATTCCTCTTCCATATCAGTACAATTAGCCCTGCCCTCCAATCCTCCAGAATTAAACCCTCTCTCATACATACATTAATTACCCTCTTCGTCCAAATGACTTGGTCTTCTCCTGCAGCAACTTGCATCTCTGTTCGCACCTCATCAATTCTTGGCAGTCTTCTCTTCTTCATCTTCTTTAATGCTGTCTGCACCTCCTCCTCCATGAGCTCCACTTTCCCCTCGACATAAAACAGAAGCTCCAGCTCACCATTGCTTCCTCCCTGGTTCAACAGCTCCTTGAAATAACTTTCCCATACCTTCAATACTGCTCCCCTCTCTGTCACTAGCCTCCTGCCACCATCCTTAATCACCCCTCCCCCACTTCATGTCATTATTTTCCTTATCCCTGTCACAATCCAATTTATATATCAACTTCTTCCCACCATCCATCCTCTTCCAACTTGTTGTGCACCTCCTCTTCCTTAGCATTCCTCGCCTTATCCACATCTCTCCTTGCTGTTTTCTTCTTTTTCCAATAGCGTTGCAGCAACACTGCACCCGGTTGTCTCCCCTCTATCCTTGATCTTCTCTATCCTTTTTCAAACTTCCTTCATCTCACCAACTGCCTTCACTACTTTCTCCATCCACCAATCCTGATTTCTGCCCCAAATCAATGATGTGCCCTTTCCTGATGTCCTTCCACACAAAACTTCTGCAATTCCACAGACTCCATAATTATTATTATCAGCACAGATAATATTTTCCATTTGCTTACCCTCCATCCCCTAAATGCCTCTTCGTACTTCCACTCCTCTTCCAAACCTTCAGCTTCTTTTCTAAACTCATACCTGGCAGTCACCCTCTGCTTGTACTCTATGATGATGTTGTCCCTGCACTTCCCCCACCAAATCATCTTCCGAATCCTGCTCTTAACTTCCCTCCTTTTCTTCATGCATAAAACAAACACCACCGGCTTGTGCTGAGTGGTAACATGCTCTCCTGCCACTGCCTTACAATCCTTAATCCTCCACAACTGTCGCTTCCTCACTACCAACAAATCCAGTTCCGTTCTATGCTGTCCACTCCTATAAGTAATTTTGTGTCTTTCCTGCTTCTGAAAGAACGAACCAGCTATGACCATCCCATTTCTTGGGATAAACTCCACCAGCTCTCAACCACCTCTCTATTCCTCATTCCCAAACCAAATTTACCAACACATTTTTTTTCACCCTGCTCTGTTCCTTCTTGGTCTTCCATTTCATTACTGTCTCATGTGTATTAAATCTCCCTGCAATGCACATCATTACCCCCAGCTGAACCATTCCCATCATACTCTCCGGAGCGACCCTGAACTCATGCTTCTCTACCTCCGTCCGTGCTCGTTTGTGGCCCATATACTAGTAACCTTAAACATATTTCCATTTAATGGGTTGTACAGCAACGTAGCTATCTATGATCATTTTTTTTCTTCTTTGCCAGATCAAGGCTCATGGAAGAGCATGGTGACTGAAGGCAAGAACTGATATTGCAGCAGTGGGCCAACTCCTGGACACAATAAGCAAGTGAATTTAAAAAAATAACAGGAAAAGAAGAGCGAGAGGAGGGGAGAAAGCACATCAATCCCCAAGTGAGAGGGTTGAGCTATGCAGGGTCAAGGGGGATACAAGGGATTGGGGGTAAGGAATAACGATGGTGGATGACATGAGATGGTTATGCACTGCCAGCTTGAAGCCCTGAAGGGAATAGTGGGATAGAACAGCCTTAGGAAGGTGGTTTCACAAATGGCAGAAAAGAGAAACAAAAGAGTTTATGTATGCAGTAAGTTTGGGTTTTGGGAGTTTAACTACGAGGAGGTTACCGAAAGAATGCTAATATCCTGGAGTTGTTGGGGAGGCACAGAATGCTGAGAGGGCAGAGTGAAGTAGACCAGAGAGAAGAGAGACAGTAAAAGACAGAAAAGCCATTAAACTGCTTGTCGTGTGACAGCAACAGACATTGCACTTTAGCCTCATAATGGAAGATGCCAATAATTGCACAAAATCCAGAGGAGACGGAATTGATGCTGGGGTGCCAGCTCTTTTGGGAGAGCAGTACTTCTTTGAGCCATGGACAAAGGTCATAGAGGCTGTGAGGTTTTTATTTTATTTTAATTTTTTATCAGAGAATAACTTGGAATGACAGAGAATGCCCGGTCTGTGGATATCTTTGCAGGCCAGCCTTGTTGTATTGTCGGTTCAGGAGAAATAATGGCTAACGATGACACCTAGAAGTTCAAGAGACCTCATATTTTCCATTTGCTTACCTTGGAAATAGGTGGGTTTGTTTTAACAATCCTTCAAGAGTGATCGGGTGATATTGAGATTATCCAGGATTGAAGACATGTTCCATTCACAAGACCAGCGTGTAATCAATTCCATCATGCAGAAAGTGATGCAGTTGCTGCCTGCTCATCAGTGGGATGGGTTATCATACGACAGTTTGGCGTCATCTGAAAAATGGGAAGAGAGCGTTTTCCAGAGCATTACATAGGTTGTTTATGTCTATGTGGAACAAGAATGGCCCCAGAACATTGCCTTAGAGTACTGCAGCCTCCACTGGGAGAGGAAAGGAGAAGGTTACATTGAAAGGAATATGTTGAATGTTTGAGTGGAGGAAGTCAGAAATCCAGGAATGAAGGCAGCCTTGTATGGCACAGGCAGCAAATTTGGCAAGCAAAGGTGAGGATGCCTGACTGTGTTGAATGCCAAAATATGTTTATGGAGATAATCTTGGACTCTTGTTGGAGATTTGGGACTTCCATCCATTGCTGAGAGTGGAGTATCAGCATGTTGAGAGTTCAGTGACAATGACAGAATGAATCCAAACTGAAGTTTACTGATTGGGTCAGACCCACAGAGTCAAAGAAGACCCTAGCTTGCCTGCAAAGCAATTATGGCTTGTCATTGCAGAACTGACACAAAGTGCTGCATGGACTAGCATGGTGACAGTTGAAATCACCACTGATGAAGAACAGAGCTGCTATCGAGTAAATAGAGATTGCTATTGAGTAAATCGAGTTGTATCGAGAGCCCTCATTATTTGATGGATATAATAGCACATACAGACACACATTAGGTGGTTGCTGAGAAGTATGCACAGCCAGAGGACTAAGAGGGGTTCATGATTCCAACGGGCAATGAGGAATGGAGTTGTACACCCCCTCCAGAACAAGGGAGGAGTTTATTAAAATGGAAGAGAATAGCAAGGCAGAGACACAGAGGAATCGGAGACATCCCGTAAGAGGAACATTACTGGCAAACCAATGTTTGAAGTTGCAGCAGTAACCTGAATGGAGAGATTGGTAATATTTATAAAGGATATCGCAACAATTAGTGGACTACAGTGTTAGAGGGGGGGGAGAGAAGCCTGGTGTTGGCTTAGCGATTCAGGTGGCTGGCTTGGGATCTTAGGGTCCTGAGTTTGAGGCCCTTTTTTCCTGTTGAATTAACATCAGGTGGGGTTGACTCAGCCTGTCCTCCTTCTGAGGTCAGCGAAATGAGTACTGAGGTCGGCATGAGCGGCACAGCCACGCTTTCAGCCAATGATGCTACCCGCAGCCTTGTGCTGCATACGAAGGAGGAGGAGAGGGGAAAGGAGTAGATGAGTAGCAAAACCGATTGGAGGGGTGCAGGTGAGGGTGGGTGAGGTGGTTATTGTGTTGCATAT
>CM068957.1:35932519-35944288 GCA_035128595.1 Eptatretus atami
CCAAAACTGTGAATACGCCCGCACAAAATCAAGAATACGTGCGCACAAAACCGCGAATATGCTACTGCGCACAAAACCCGAGTCATCCCGCACAAAACCAGAATACACGCTGCACAAAACCAACAAACATCCCACAAAAAACCTGTGACTACGCCTGCACAAACAGGAATATCCAGACAAAACCAGAATACTACCACACAATCATGATAAGCTCGCACAAAACTGCCGAATACACCAGCACAAAACTGTGAATACGCCACACAAAATCGAATATGCCCGCCCACAAAACTGCGACTACACCAGCACAAAAACTGTGAATACGGCCCACCACAAGAAACTGCTAATACACCTGCAACAAATCAAAATATTCCCCCCAGAAAACTACGAATAGCCTGCACAAAACTGTGAATAAGCCCAGACCATAACTGTAAACACCCGCACAAACTGCGAATAACCCACACAAAACTGCGAATAAGCCCACACAAACTGCAATTAAGCCCACACCAAACTTCGAATAACCCAACAAAACCTGCGAATAAGCCACACAAACTGCGAATAGCCCACACAAAACTCGAATAAGCCCACACAAACTGCGGAATAACCCACACAAAACGCGAATAAGCCCACACAAAACTCGAATTAGCCCACACAAAACTGCGATAAAGCCCACACAAAACTTCGAATAAGCCCACACAAAACTGCAATAAGCCTGCACAAAACTCTGAATCGCCCAGCACAAAACTGCAAATACAACCCGCACAAAAACCGAGAATCACCTGCGACAAAAACTGAGAATACATGCGCACAAAAACCGCACATTCCCACTAAACCACGAATAAGCCCGCACAAAAACCTAAGAAAATGCGTGCACCCAAAACGCGATCCTGCCCACACCAAAACATCGAATACCCCAGACAAACCCTGATATGACCAACATTCAGCGAAATACCCACACCAAACTGCGAATAATGCCACACAAAAACTGCGATAGCCCCACAAAACTGCGAATAGCCCTACAAAACTGCGAATACGCTCCCAAAAAACTCTGAATACGCCCACAAAACTGTGCAAATACCACCGCACAAAACCAGAATTCACCTGCCACCAAAACTGAGAATACATGCGCACAAACCGCGTACATGTCCGCACTAAACACAATAAGGCCCGCCACAACCAAATAGCTGGCACAAAACCGCGAGGCATGCCCACACAAAAACAGCGAATACGCCCAGACAAACCTGGAATATGACCACCACAATTGCAGCAGATACCCCACACAAAATCGAAATACCCGCACAAAAATGCAAAACGTCAACACAAAACTCGACTGAAATACGTCAACACAATACAACCGCACAAACTGTAAATTGCCCACACAAAATGCAAATGATGCCCGCAAAAACGCAAAGAGGCCCACGTAGAAAACTCGAATACCCCGCACAAAACTGCATTATGCCACACAAAACTTCGAATATCCCGCACAAACTGCGAAATGGCCCGCACAAAAAACTCGAATAACGCCCGCACATAAACTGCCGAATACGCGCCGCACAAAACTGCAATACACCGCATAAAACTGCGAACACCCGCACAAAACTGTTATTTATGTAATTTAAGTATGTATGTTATGCATGCTCCTGTTAATAGATATATATAGATATATATATATATATATATATACACACACACACACAACACAGAGTAATTACTTGTACTCCAAATTAAGACAGCAATGAGCACCATAAAGTAACCATTTATATACATATAGTGTGCTATATATTATATATATATCTTACATATATCTGCAAAATATGTAGATATAAATATATATAATATGTAAAAAATATATATGTAAACGACGGTTGCATCTTTTAGAGACAGTTTATAATGGACTAATGTAGGTCAATGTCAGTCGTTTAGTCACTGGGGCATCCCCAAAACGCCTGTGTGTATGAATTAAGTCATTATAATTTAGCCGCTTGTATCTGTAAACTTTGAACATTATATCGAAATACAAACTATCATCAGATGTTCACTGTATGAATAGATTCGATTAGGGTATTGTTTAACGCATCCTGTTAATATAAGTCGCTGTAGTGTAGTCAACTGCGCGTGCGCAGTTGCTAGCGGTTGCGTCTGATGGTGAAGGGTGATGGCGTGGAGGTATAAGTGGATGCGGGATAGGGTAAGCTCCGTGGTGAGTGAGGGTGAGGGTTCTGGTGGAAAGAGATGGGAAGACACCATCATCAACAAACCACAAATCACTGGATCTCTCTCACGATTGCAGAAACACAGTTCTTGAATTCACCTCACCACAAGCTACCCCAAGTCGCACCGCTATAGTTTGTCGCCAAACTCACCTACCTAATACCCACCCGGATGGTAAACCGGCAATCTACCTCGCCCAGTCACTCCGGACATCGGCCGCTGCGGCCCCGTCCTTACTATCGGATACCGAGCGTTATCGTCGTACCTCGACGTTCAGATAAATTACCGTCTTGCACCCGCTACGAACCCTTTATCGGTGAAGCAGATGAACAATGAAAAAACAAAGCAAACGGCCACAGTCAACATGCAAGCACTTTATTACACACACACGGAGAGCACACATTATACAGCCATACAGCGAAAGAAAACACATATAGCAATTCAAACAATATGACCAAAAGAAAAATACACGACCACTACCTTGACACACGGCAACACTTATACAACACTTTACAAACACGCGCGCCACAGATCCATACAAAAAACCCCAAAAGAAAATTGACTTCCCTTTGCCGTTCGATCCCTCTCCCAGATCCGTCGGGCTGGCTCGCGCCTGCCACCTCCCGCCTGGCGTGGTAGGCGACCCCTCCGGCTGCCTCCGCCGAGTTGGCCCGGCTCGACCCAACGACGAGTTTCCCGGCGCTATCCCAGCTCGGATAGAAGGAAACTAGTGCTTCAGTCCGCTGTGTGGAATGGCAGACCTCCGTCCCGCCAGCGGGTCTCGACCGTCCCACAGAAACCACAGCGCCACCCACGAAAGAAAAAGACACGGAAGACAGGAAGAGACGAAGAGAAAAGTCACAGAGCGAGCCGGACAAGAAAGGACAAGAGAGCAAGAGCACCACCTCACTACGCTCCCCCGTCCGTCTTTTCGCGGACTCCGCCTCGTCCGCCCCGCCCCGGTTTCGCCCCGCCTCCCCTCGAGCTCTGTGGAGAACTTCTCAAGGCGCCTCAGCTTTCCCTCACCCCGCTCCGTCCGATGGCCGAGGAGCAGTTTTTGCTTGGAGCCAGACATTATTCCCCCAAAAATCCCCCACCTTTCTCACCTTACCTTTACCTGACCTCTTCCGCCACCCAAAAGCGCGGGAAGTCAACGAAGAAACATGCTGAACCGCGCATCCTCGCAGTTCCTCCTCGCCCTGGTTCCTCGTAGTGGCGAAGATAGTCCGTAATGTGGAGTGCTTGTGCAGTTGTTGGCGGTATGGGCGATGGCGTTGAAATGTTGTTGTGAAATAAAGATTAGGAAAAGAAAAACGACTGACTCAAAGCGTCGCAGCCGAAAATCACATTAATTCCCTCTAAACAACGGTTTTGGGCAACTTACAACTTAAGAGATACTCACCTACGGCCCTTCCATGGTGTAATGCGAATTCCACAGCCGAACACTACCCCCTCCCCTTTTTACAGATCGTCCCGGTCATCAAATTCTCGTTGCCATCATGTGAGTTCTCCCCTAGTACTTTACCTACGGATCCCTGAGTTGCACATTTCATGGTTCGGCCCCAAAATAATAACCTGAGCTGAGTAACTAACTAACAATCACCCACTTCACGACGGACGACCTAATTAAAATCGCCAGAAGACAGCGCACCATATTACAATAAACTTAACACTGTACCCTTATAATTACCACTACTCCATGCCCAGGATCAATTACTCTCAGGAGCAAAACAAAATCAACCTAACCGCGCACGGCCGCCAGCAGCCCGTTGTTTTAGCTGCCAACAGACAGTTCTTGCAGCTTGCAAACTGGCTTGTTGACTCGCCTGCGCACCAGACAGGGGCTGGGGCAAAGCAGAATAAACGGGCTGGTGAACAAGCGGCATGGCAATGCATGGCAAAGTCGAGCAGGCAAAACACAGCCTGCAAACAAGCCTCAAAACAACCGGCAAGATGATCCGACCGCACAGCCTTGCAGAAAAACACATGCAGACAATCGCCGTACAGGCCTCGCAGCAAAACAACAGCGCCATAAGTTGCCGCGCAGGCCTGTGAAGCAAACACACCAGCTGATAACTCCAGGCCTTTCCTTTCATTGGAGTGATTTGAGACGGTGTCTGCACTCAACGCTCGACTTGCCTACGCTCCCTCACGATCGCCTGCCTGCACTTCTCATACCCACTCCCGTTAATTTGTCAAAACCCAATTTAGCCCCAAAAACTTATTTTTTTGTTGTTTATTTTCATTTCTACTTTCCCACTATAATTTCGTCCCAACCCCGTTACTTTCTGCGGCGTAACCTATCGCCCTAGCGTACTCCCAACCCCTTCGTATCCCTTCCCAGAGAATAAGGGAGAGCTAGCTTCCTGTTCGAGCCAACCCAAAGCCTCAGGGATGGCCTCCCAGACTTCACATCTAACCCAAATGTCCAGCGGCCACAACGAGAGCGAAGGATGATGGTCGGAGGTAGCACTCCGAATCTACCCTATCCATTTAACTGTTAAAACTACCCCGCTTTCAACAAGCCCTTCGCTTTTATAATCTATTGTTCTAAAACAACCCAGAATTCCTCGTCTCCTTGTTGTTCCTCGCAAATTGCCTCCCCCCCAATATGTCGTCTCGTGCCCTGTCACGGTCCATGGCTGACGCGTGCTCCCCTTCAAGGCCACGACCCTCTCCATCTCTGACGACACCCCCGCTACTACACTCCCCAGCCTACCACTCCCTAATATCACGGAGTACTCTCTCCGGCGACTCCCCTGAACCTCACGCAGGCTGCTCCCGGGCCCTTTCGAGGTCACCCACTGCCCACAAACACTGCCCACACGGCAACGGCCCCCGCCCCCCGCATCATCGGGGCGCACCCTGCCCACTACCGCTAGCACCCCCCCATGCCCTTGCCACCACGGCCGACTAGCCCGGTGCCGGATACCCACTCAACGAACTCACCTTCGCAGCCACGCACCCGCCCGTCAACAGGGCTCCTCACCCCTCCAAAACAGTTTCGATCCTACACCCCCACCAACCACAATAGACAACATACTCTATTATTTAACAAAAATTTAAAAAGCGAAACCCTACAAACTCATATACTATTAATAACTTAATCCCATCTACATTGTAGTTAATAATATATATGAAAATACATTATATTATATGGGCCTGATATCGGTGTAGATGCACATTACTCTCCTCCCATATACTACCATCATCGACTACTACATTAGCATATTACCAACATTATTCGCTCCATAACATCACGAGATCCCTGACTTGTAGCCTATATATCACTACATCTCTATATTCATACTACCAACTAAATACTCACATACTCTTCTAAACTACAACACACACGCTGATCTCTGTCACATCCCGATGCCAGCTCTATCACTGCTCCTCTCAACTAATCTATCACCCATGCATCCCCAGCATCTCCTCTATATCTACCACACTCATAATTAAGTGCATCTGGTATCCTCCATACTATTAACACTACTACTAAGCTACTCGTGACATGCTTCTCCTCTCTGCTGGAACACAAATCACGATGTCTTTCACTGTCCTCAAAGAATTTCATTAGTGAACAGTCATTTCCCAATCCTAAATCCGCAACTGGAACATCCCTCTACCTGGAATCCATTTGCTTCATTACGGCACTATCATCTATGTGATGACTTTTACGCCCGTGACCTAGATCCACCCAGAAGTGTCATCGCACGCATAACAGTCGATAAGGACTCTTATCCTGTGAAATATCCACTTCTACACCACACCATTATATAAATATAAATGTATCAGTATCTCTGATGTCCTTCATTAGACAATAATAGAAGGCTTATAAACTTCACAACCCCTTTAGTCACAGGTAATCTGTTCACCCGAAACGATAGCATACATTGAGACTTACAGTATCATTAAAAAATACGTGTTTCCCCTCCGCGCAGCTACTGACACATTCAGACCACTCTCCTCTCCAAGGTTTGCACGTTGTCTATGGACGCAACATTTTTCTACCGACATGCACGCCAAGCTTGTGGAGGCCCACCTTACCCTGATTTATGTACACCAAATTAATAATTGCGAGCTGCAGACTATCATAATACACCATCACGTCGTTTCAATTCATCACACTATCCAAAATAGCTCAGTCTACCTAGTGCCGACACATCACCAGGTCCAGTATCATGACAACCATGATTGATCTTTTAAAAGAAAGAATGTGCACGATGACTAACAGTCTTAACAACAAGACTCTTGCTATTCGTCATCTCTTCTCACACCTATCTCTTTGCGCAACCAAATTATGCTCTAGAAATTTCGCGTCCAAGGATATAGCATCTCTTGTCACTCACTGTCTCTGAATAAATACTCATTCACTAACAAAGAATGCACTTACCTGCCTCAACTTTGCTACCATTTACGTTCGGAACCCAATTGCGCATTGATTTTGCATACTTGAAAAAAGACACAAAGATATCCCAACGTTCTCCCAGTTGATTTCCTCAGTCGCTTGAACACAGCTCTGCTCTGGCGCTAGCTTCCACTTCTGCTGCCAAGTAGGCGCAGCACTCCCAACTATCGGCCTACATTCTAACACTCCGACGGTTGTGTTGTGCCTTTACCGTTAAACACCGCTTTTAGTCAAGCACATTTGAATGTCCAAACCCTGGTTCATGCGCTTACTCCGCTTGCCGTTAGAATAACTTTCTTACTCAATCTCGATAAGACACCCTTGAGATCTTTATGGATTCTACCAAAAGAATGCCTAACAGACAGGACATCCAGCCGCCTAGGCATCCAAATGCGAGGATGACACACTTTGTGTATCATCATCGAAATACAACCATGAGTGACCCACCCAACCATGTGAAGCACATGTCCCCGGAACCGCTGTCTATCGGATACGCGTAACAAACCATCGATCTGCCATCTTATGAAGGTTAGCTTTCTCTTGTTTTCCGCAACGCAGTCTTGCACATCGGGTTCTACATCTTCTCAGCTCTCTCGTTGCAAGTTCACACAGGTGCATACATACCCGCCTCTCACAAGCCCATACGACACCTGGAGTTGTCGGTGTTCTGGTTAGAACTCAATACCCGCGCGGGGCCCATTTGATACTGTTCGACCCATACATTACAAACTAAATATCGCTCAGGCCTGAACCGACGCCACTTCGCGCATCCCTCGTCTCACTCATTCAGCCTTCTCCAACTCAGCCCGCCCCAACAGTCAACTCTAGTACTCTTATAGCGACCCTCACAACGTCTCTCTGCAAAGCTCTCTATATAAAACAAAGAATGACAGTCCTACACATCCGCAGAAGTTCTAATCATTGCCTGCATAGTGTCCAAATGTGGGCGTGCTTTTATGTTCTGCCAACGGTGAATTTCTCTCTCGACAAAAATGCTCCCATGATTTCTACTATCACTTATCCAGCAACGTTCCAAACTCCAGATACTACCCTGCTACGGTCAGGCTCTCAATCCACCTGCACTCGTTATTGCTTCCATCTTTGAAGCAAATAGCACGTTGTCCTTCCGTACTGCGACTGATTATTCCCCGAGCTATCAGCAGCGGGCGTGCGGGATATTCACCAGATGCGCGCGCATCACAAGAGAAGAGGGCAAATTTGAGGGCAACAACTCGAGGAACTAGCTCGACCAACTCAACTACATCCGTGCCTCGAAGTCTCGCCAACCATTAGAGAGCACGGGACTGCAGCTTCATGACCCCATTACACCTGTTTCGCCACTCATACCTCGCACAAGGCAACCACACCGGCGGAAAGAAGGATCAATAGACACAGACGACATCCGATAAACCTCACGGACTAAGAGACAAACATCACCAGACATACCTCAACCTCATGCTCTACAAACATTGCAAAGTCTCGCTCTTTCCTCCCAAAATGAGTCCCCTCTGTATTTATTACAACACCACCCAAGCTCTACCGAAACTCCATCTACCCCATAGAACTCGAGCAAACACACACTTCCTGCTGCGAAACCCTGCCACATAGCCTGTCGCTGAATGCATGTGTCTTTTACATAACTGCCACAATATGTATTAATGTATTATTGTATGATGTATATATATATATATAAACCTGTTGTTGCATATTGCTTAACACCAAATGTAGCTTCGGCGCATCCCCTAAAAGTCCTGTTCAAGCTCACATGCCTGCTCCTTTGATCAATTGGGTACAATATCACACCCTCGCACTCTCCCTTGCACTCTACCTGCTAAGTCATCCTTGCCCCCAGCCCAGAACGTCGGCCCGCCAGAACGCGGAGTCTTTAACCAGTCCCCAGCTCCCCATCATCGTCTCCACCAAACTCGTGTCGTCTCGTCACAAACCTCGTCTCATCGTTGATCTCCCTTTACCGGTTTCTACCTCCGTTTGCTGTTTATTCCGTCTACTTCCCCGTCCCACTATTTATTCCTTGTCTCACCTCGTCTCGTCTCACACGGTTGCGTCACCCCATTTAATTTTCCCTCTGGTCACCATCACGCTCTTAGCCCAACACGTCCCCCGAATTTATATTTTGCCCTCAACCGCCTCCATGCGGTACCAGCTGTACTGGGCCGTTATGCCCCCCTACAAACTTTGGTTGAATATCAGCGTCGCCTCCCACTCTCGGTTCACCCACACTTATCCCTGTTGTCGACAGGCGCATTTTCCGCACCCAAGCGCCAGTTCTAGCCTTCAATAGGCACCCGCCCGTCAAAAAACTAAGCCAACATATCTCACTCATCCGGATCAATTACACTAATATCCCCTTCCACCCTGCATTCTTACATTTTTTTGTGTTGTTTTCCATTCTTGTTCATTCCATCTATTTGACTGCATTTCCAATCCATCGTGCATCATTGCCTGCATATTTCTTAATTCCCGCAGCATGTCGCTATATCTGTGGCTAGCCCCTGTCAGAGCGGGAGCCAGGCACTCCGACATAAAGCAAGACAGAGAATTCAGGCCAATAGTATACAAAGTCAGTAAGGTATTTCGATAGTACTTGAGATGTCATTATAACACCACCCCCCCCGGCCCTACCTGATATACCCCATATTATAGAGTATAGTTACTGTGGTCTAGTAGTATTTGTATAGGAAATCATTCAACTGACACCATTAATTAAGGCCTTCCTGCACTATACATAAAGAATTCCAAATCCTAGACACATGATTCATCAAAAAAAAACTTAACACACATGCCCACTTATTAATGCACTTACATAACATCCCCGGCACCCGCTGTTGACGCACCCATGAATACTCTCCCAATCGTTATACGTCTTGCTTATTGAGTGGACATTGAAGGGTTAAGTCATTAGAGAATTTAGTAATCTAAGCCTAGACAGTGCTGGAGATACGGGTACGTCTGTCCATGCGCGACACCACGCAGCACCGATCCCACGAGAAGATAGCTTCAAAGTCGAGACTCACAACCTGATTATGTATTGGATTGCGCAAACTTCGTCCTACACCCATGCATTCAGCGATTTCGTTCCAGCAGATTATCCCCCACAATCCTGTGACTGTTGTGTCAGCTAACGTGCACACGTGAAGCTCACTACACAATCGCAGAACCTACACGTGCTCGATGCTTATCATAACCACCACGTATTGGGTACCACATGTCTCTGTGGTGAGTATTAGCATCCTGAACACTCCTCCCCAGGGAAAAAAATGACCGGAGCTGAAATGTTCTAGACTCTACCCATAGTTATCTACCTTCCAACTAGCCTTGCACTTCTTAAGGAATGAACTTAGCCCACCCCCCAACTTTCATGCGACAGCAAATTGTCACGCCGGTGGCCTTCACCTCACCAACAATCCACAACATTCTACACACATCTCACCAGGCAGCCCTTCACTGTTGAAACCACATACACGCAGTGTGCTCTGCTGTAGAGCATTTAGGATTAGTGGCCACACTTTCATCTCGTTCGCATTTTCTCGCCAAACCGAGAAACCCTACCTGTGAAGAGACCCAAGCATTCATCGCTGAGCATAATCGACATTTCTTTTCAAACCACGTGCTTGATAAGTGCGCATCTTGCCTTACCGCGTCCATTCATGCACCAGGGACCGTCAACCACTCCAGAACAGCGAGTCCGCATTCCTTGTGATGAGTTGTTTGCGGCACTGCAACCTGCCCTGTCGCTACATTGTATAATCCCACCGATGTCACCGCGAAGCCCGTTTTGGATGGTAAACGTTCTAGCCGCGACCCCTACATTGAAAACTTTACAGCTCGAATTAATTATCATTCAGTACTCTGGCTCACTTATCGCATTGCTTCAAACTCTCTGCCACGAACCCTTACGTTGATAGAGGCAGGTATGCACACAAATCCAGGCAGCATGCACTGTCTGACCAACTGTTAGAACTATCTATAACTCGAATATAGCACTGTGCCTACTAGTCTCATACATGCACAGCGCTTTCACTGATAACCCCACACACGTACGACACACATGACCATCGTATAACACCCCATACAGAATGATAAAAGCTATCGCTAACAACGTCAGCAACTTGAGCTGTCTGTGTCACTGAAGCTACACTCTCAACTTTTATAATACAAAAATACTAGCTCTACAAGGTAATATCTCCTGACCATTACAAAGCATTCTTAGCCATCCAGTACACGAAAACCTATTACACACGCCTTGTACCGCATTTTCTATACTTTGACACCTAAGCAGCTGGATGTTTTGTTTTGCTTAATATCACATTGGCCCACACCTTGAACCGTTCTTTCAATATACCTGTTGTACCTCATTACCTGCTTTCCATGTTTGACCAGTTCAATATATATACATTATATATATATATACATTATATTAATTAGTACTGTAATGTATGTATTAGTGTATTCCAACAAAACATGCATTCGTCCTTACACCTACTCTTATTTCTCATCCCACAGTCGCCCACATCCCACTTGTTACAGAGATCTACTCTCGCACGCCATCTACAAGATTCACATTTATCGAATACCAACACCTTAAGTAAGAAGTTTCTCCGCACTCTTCCCTATACTTTCGCTTCTCTTCCGCTTTGTCCCCCGTTCCTTCCCACTCTCCGCCTGTCAGGTTTATGCTTGTTCACGAACCTAACTCTGTATACGATAACACGCAACTTATAGTCCTGCAATACTCTCTCAGTCTCATCCTCTATACTAGAACGTTGTCAAGAGCAAAAGAGACAGTACATGGTAGCCGATCTTCACCACCGCGACGCGCCCATCGCGTCCAAGCCAGAGATCTTTTTTGATCCAACTATCGCGACCACACCGCTCTCCGATACACAGACGCCAGAATGCGTTCTCTCATACGCCATCACAATAATAATACCCACGCGCTCCGAAAAGTAGTTGCGGAAGAACGTGAGAGTAGTGATTTGCCTCGTAGAAATGGGCGGGTTCACTTGAAGCTGACGATAAAAACACAAACATGTACAGTACAGTACAATCATTTGCATGTTTCAATAAATGATAAACAAGCGAGCCGTACTGGGTAAATAAACCTGGTCAGAGCTGTCTTTACAGACAGC
>CM068957.1:35944946-35956888 GCA_035128595.1 Eptatretus atami
CACAAAACTCTGAATACGCCAGCACAAAACTGCAAATACACCCGCACAAAACCGAGAATTCACCTGCACAAAACTGAGAATACATGCGCACAAAACCG
The DNA here is from genome assembly GCA_035128595.1 of Eptatretus atami. NCBI lineage: Eukaryota > Metazoa > Chordata > Myxini > Myxiniformes > Myxinidae > Eptatretus > Eptatretus atami. Next base: position 35,945,045 of record CM068957.1, read on the forward strand.
CGTACATGTCCGCACTAAACCACGAATAAGCCCGCACAAAACCAAGAATATGCGTGCACAAAACCGCGAGCATGCCCACACAAAACAGCGAATACGCCCAGACAAACCCTGAATATGACCACACAATCTGCAGCAATAACCCCACACAAAACTCGCAAATATACCCGCACAAAAATGCAAATACGTCAACACAAAACTGCGACTGCAAATACGTCAACACAATACACCCGCACAAAACTGTGAATATGCCCACACCAAAATGCAAATATGCCCGCATAAAACTGCAAAGAGCCCACGTAAAACTGCGAATACGCCCGCACAAAACTGCGAAATATGCAACGCAGCCCACACAAAACTCGAACTAGCCCGCACAAAACGCGAATTATGCCCGCACAAAACTGCGAATACGCCCGCACAAAACTGCGAATACTGCCCACAAAACTGCGAATACACCCGCATAAAACTGCGAATACCACCCGCACAAACTGTGTAGTGTATGTATGTATATTAAGTATGTATGTGTTATGCATGCTCCTGTTAAGTATGTATATATTTATATATATATATATATATATATACCACACACACACACACACAGAGTAATTACTGTACTCCAAATTTTAAGACAGCAGATAGCACCATAAAGGTAACCATTTATATGTACATATACGTGTGTGTATATATTATATATATATCCTGTACATATATCTGTCAAAATATGTACGTAATAAATATATATATATATGTAAAATAATAATATGTATATATATTAATATATTAAAAAAAATATGGATATAATATTATATATATTACATTATATATATTATATTATTAATATACATATATATTATATGTATATTATATGTATATGTATAATATACATATTTATATATATATACAATATATTATATTATATAATATATATGTATACATAATATATATATAATATATTCATGTCCAGTAGTGTCAGACTATTTCCAATGGGAGTGATTGTCACACTCCACATGTTTTGATGTGCCTTCTAGTCGAATGGTTGTACTCGTGGGAACAATGTTTGGGTGGCAGAATGGACGTTGTTCATTGCAGATTATGTGGTTTTACTGTGTGAGACCTAATCCACGGTGATGCGCACCATAACAGTCAGGACTTGCATCTCTGTGTATATATACCACATCTATCCTATATGACTATAACACTTATATACCTAACAATGAACTACTAATATAAATATATATACATACATACATACAGACATACAAATACAGGGTGGTGCACCGACTGACACATTTCAGACCACTCTCCTCTCCGAGGGTTGGGGTTGTGGAAACATTTTTCTACGACGATGCACTGCAACTTGTGGAGGCCACCTTCCTGATGTTATGTACCACAAATTATATAATTGCGAGCTTTGAACATAAACCTCATGTGTTTCAATTAAATTATCGCATATCCAAATGTGTCAGTCAGCTATGCACCACCCTGTATATATGAAAGAAATGATTATGATCTTTTAAAGAGAAGAGAATGCAGAGCTAAGTTTAACAACCAACTTTCATTGTAATTTTTTGAATCATTCTTTGCCACAAATGGTAGAATTTGGTCAAAAGATTATTTTTGTCATTAGTGATGAAAACTTTCAGTAAAGAATGCATTACTGTCATTTTGGTCCATTTTGGGAATTCTGTTGATTGTTTGCTCTTGTTAAGAAAGTATCCATTTCCCATTTATTTTTCAGTCTGGTGCTCTGCCTGAAGGCAGCTTCATTGCTGCCAAGGCAGCTCCATGGCAAAGATTACACTCGGTGGTTTGCCTTTACCTTCCCAGTGGTAGTCAAGGCAATAATTTTGAATTGGTTCATGGTATCGCTGATAACTTGCTTACTCTTCATTAAGGACACCGTGAGATCTTTATTGTCTACCAAAGAATGCTAACAGACAGGACATCCAGCTTAGCATCCAAATGAGGGATGACACACATTTGTGTATCATCTAGAAATAACCCTGAAGTACCTAACATGTGAAACATCAGTGTGTATATGGAGGAGGCTAAAACCATCTGCTCTGTATGAAGGTTTAGCTTTTCTGTTTTCCGCAACCGACTTCAATCGGTTTCTACATCTTCTCACTTTGGAGGTCCAAGCTGATCTGCTCTCACAACCAAACATCTGTGGAGTTGTTGTTTCTGTTGAACTCATGCATGATGACTTGAACACACAATGGCGTCAGCTTGAACCACGCATGCACGGTGACATCAGCTTCAGCGAACAGCTGCAGTGTTAATTATACTTTAGCTCCTCATGTGTTGTTTTGCAAGTATTATAAAAAGAAGAGGTTACTGCAGGGTTAATAATTGCCTTCATAGTGTCCAAATGGGGGTGTTTTGCAGGAATTGAAAAGGAATGAGTCTATTTAGTTTCCACGTCCAATTAATAATCGTTTGTGCGAGTTAACAGGTAATGTTGGTCCATTGTTTTGAAGAAATGGGGGTAATTTCTGATATTCCAGAATGGGGGCGGTTTCAGATGTGGAATGGAAAAGGAGGGAGGGGGAAGTTTGATGGGCAAAGAGCAGGACTGTGAGTAGTAACGGGGCTTGAAAGGCCAACATAGAGAGGGACTGCCAATGGATGGGCAGCTGGGGCCAAAGAAGGATCAATAGATGGATTGATAGATGGAGGGATTAAAGAGAACTTCAACATTCCAACTCATGATGCATCTCCCTCCCAAAATATCCTTGTATACAAAAGGTAGGAAATCCATCTCACATAAACTGAAGAAATATCTGTCTGGAGAAAATCCTACCTGTCCTGAATGCATGTGGGGGTCTTTTACATAACTGCAACAATATGTATGTATGTATGTATGTATGTATATATATATATATATATAAGCCTGGTGTTGGCATATTGGTTAGGGTAGCGGCTTGGATCCAAAAGGTCCTGAGTTCAAGCCCCGTTGGCTGCTTGAATTAATACACACCAGAAGGTTGACTCAGCCTGTCATCCTTCCGAGGTCGGCGAAGTAGGTACCAGTGTACTGGGCCCGGTGTATGCCCCGGTTAGAATAGGTGTACCATATCCCTGTGTCGTAAGAGGCGACCAGGGTTGCGTCAGGAAGGGCATCCGGCGTAAAAACTAAGCCAAATCACTATGCGGATCATACAAATGATCCGCTGTGGCGACCCCTAACGGGAGCAGCCGAAAGAAGAAGAAATATATACAAGTATAAATATATTTATATATATATATATATATATAAAGTATAAATATATATGTATATATACATATATATACATATAAACATATATGTAGTGGACAAAAAAAATGGAAATGCCCACTTTAATGTCACTTAAAATGGTGTTGAGCCACCATATGTGGCCAGTACAGCTTGTATGAGGCATGGCATAGAGTCCACCAGCATCTGGAATTCTGTAGGAGGAATGCGGCACCATTCTTCCACGAGGATATCAATCAACTCACACCTGTTTGATGGAGGTGGAAAATGCTGTCTCAGGCGTCGTTCCAGAATATCCCATAATGCTTGATTGGGTTCAGATCTGGTGACTGAGAAGGCCATGACATATGGATAACATCAGTGTCATGCTTATCAAACTATTGGGTGACCACATGTGCTCTGTGGGTGGAGGTATAGTCATCCTGGAAGACACTCCTCCCAGCAGGAAAAAAAATGCTGAAACATGGGGGGTGAAGATGATGACTCAGGCCATTAAGTAGCTATTGGCAATTACCTTGCCTTCTAAGGGAATGACTGCACCCCAACCATGCCAGGAAAATGTGCCCAACAACATTACAGAACCACCAGCACCCTTCACTGTTGGAACCAAACACTCAGGGTTGTAGAGCTATTTAGGTTGGCGCCACACTTACACTCGTCCATTTCTCGAGAACATGGTGAAGGATGATTCATCTGACATATCACATTTCTCCACTGCTTGGTAGTCCATTGCCTGTGATTTTTGCACCATTGGACTCACAAATGTGTATTGCCAGTTGTGATGAGTGGTTTGGGCACTGCAACCTGACTGGTATCTCACTCGGAGTTGTCAGCGGACCGTTTTTGATGAAACTGGCTGCTCGCACCCCAGGTTGAAATTTACAGTCAATTGATGTTCAGTTGCTCACTTTGCACTTCAAATTAATGCATGGGTATCACAATCCTGGAGCATGCACTTCTGTCCACTGTTGTCTTTTGCTGATGATGTCTTTCCCTCGCAGTTCCATCCCGACATCACCTTCGACACCGTTGCTCGTGAAACGTCAGCAACTTGAGCTGTCTGTGTCACTGAAGCTCCAGCTCCTGCCTCTTTCAAAATCACTGAGGTCTCCTGCAGCCATGCTAGCCATAATTACAGGCAACTAGGCCTGTACAGCATTTTTATACTTGACCCTAAGCATGCTGGGATGTTGTTTTGCTTAATTATCACATGGGCCACACCTGTGTGGAAGCCGTTGCTTTCAATATACTAGGTGTACCTCATTTACCTGCGTTTCCATTTTTTGACCAGTACATATATATACATATATATACATATATATATGTATGTACTGTATGTATGTATGTCCACAACATGGATTCTCTCCTACTCCTTATTCCTCCCAAGTTCCCAAACCCATTGTTTGTCCATCTCCATCTATTTTGTCCATCAACCTTGCTGTTGGTGTTTCCCCATCTCTCAACTGTTCCTTTTGTCCTGTTGTCCTGTTGCGTCCTGATCCATTCAGTGTTTATGCTTTTCCACGAACCTAGACTCTGTATACAAAAATATATATAATAATTGTTCAGTTATCTCAGAACTGAAACGTGTGTCAAGAGGCAAAGAGAAACATGGGTTACCAGAACGCCGCCATTGTCCAACAAGCTTTTAATCCAACTATTGCACACCAGGCCTGTTCACGCATACGCAACATAGCAATACATCACAATAATAATGATGTACCGAATAGGTTGCAAGAGAGATAGTGATTGAATATGTGATCAGGGTTCACTTGACCTGACGATAAACACAGAACAGTACAGTACAGTACAAGTCATTTTGCATGCTTTCAATAAATGATGAACAAGGCGAGCCTTACTGGGTAAATAAAACCTGGTCAGAGCTGCTTTACAGACAGCATTCAGTACCGAAGGTTCTTGGTAAAAATAGTGGTGGACATTCTCTTCAACCACTCTGGTCTCTTTTGTGACTATGGTCTCACCTGTCATGGGACTTGATTTTGATCAGTTATAAATGAGGTATTTAGTTTATGTATTTCAGAGACTAATGATTACATTTGTTTTTGACGACCCCCTATTAATAATGCAAAGGTTGATCAATAAGTGAACCAGGAACTTAACATAAACATGAGAGGAAAAAACAATCGTGGTCGTTCGGTTAAAAGGTTAAAATTGGTCAAAAAACAAAGTAAAACTTTATTTACACTTTTAAGGGAGGAGAGGAGATTGGGACCATACTCTGTGCAGATTGTTGGTGCTGCTTAAGTAGTCTCTTTTAAGGGGCTTGGACATAAATCACAGTTTTGCAAATATTTGCCATCATCTTTCTATATCAGGCCATGTAATTTATGATCACCCCAAGTGTAGTCACTCAAATATAATAAACAATACAGTTATGTGTTAATAAAAACATTATATCAATATACTTTTTTTAGTGAAAAGTATGAAAGTATTGTTATGGTCTCGATACGAGAAGAGGTATAACTGATAGGAAGGCACTCGAATGTAGCACCAAAGTTCTTGACAATGTCAGGGAAACTGGAAGAAAATAATTGATGGGGTTGGGGGAAGTGAAGGGGAGAAGGGGACTTGTGTGAAAAGGGAATGATAAAGAGTGTGGTTGGGGTAAGGTGTCATAGAGGATGTAGCGTGGTGGGCTTGAGGAGGTTGGGTCGAGATAGAGGTGTACGATATTTAATCATAAACTAGAATATTCCTTTTTTATTAGTAGTATTTTTTTTGTATACAGTCGAGGTTTGTTTGAAGAGCTAGAATGCTGAATAGATCAGGACAATAGTAACAAGAGAGAGAGAGTGAAAGAGTGAGAGTGAGAGTGAGAGTGAGAGGCAGGAGACACCAACAGTGGAGTTGAAAGGCAAGACTTGGACAAACAATGGGTGTGGGGTGGAATGGGGGGCAGTGAAGGACACGTGGGGGTGGACAAGATGGATATAGAAGGAAGTGACATTATGCATTTTGACATGATGCATTCAAACTCATATTAAAGTGCAAAATAGAAAATATGAACTCCCGGTTCAAGAACAGAGGGAAAGACACCACATCATATACCGTAATATAGTGAGAAAGCTGCGCTTCCTGCAATCCATGAGGTTAGATTTCTGTATGAATAAAAAAATAAAAACGCTAACCTGAAGCCGCACAAGTTGCTCTCCATTTCTTTCCCATGCCACACTGAGCTGAGCTCGTGTGGTCATTCCTACCCCAGCATTCTGCTCACTTGATCCACGAACGTACAGTGTTTCAGCCGAGGCTACGTACTTGTACACGTACACATGATGCGTCTGAAAGCGAGGGCCCATAATTTGAGCTGAAAGAAGGAAATAAAGGTCAGAAGCAGCTTTCAATATTCATCTCAATATAATGTATCTGACTAATGATTGTCTCTGTGGCGGAGTGGTGACCTGTCAAGGATTGCAACCTTTGACAAGAAACTGCATCGGCAAAACCGACTCTGTATATAGAATGGCACGTGATGATGAATCATTGGCTAGTCTGTGTTTTGGTCGAATTCACCAAGTGGTCGAAACGTTGGACCCAAGCCTTGCTAAATGAACAGCGATGGCAGTTGGTGACGCTTTCAGTTTTGAAAACCAAACAACGTACCGGATTTGAAAATGGTATCGCAACATCACGAGCTGTGTGCTCGTGTAGGAATACCAAACACACTAATTCTTACCATCTTTCTCTTAAAACCCTGTCATTGTGCGCTTTGCCTTTTTTGGTAAAATTCCAATTTTTCACTGTTGTAAATAAAGAGGTCTCGAGCTTGTTTGTGGTTGCACCAATAACGAAGCCCACATTCGATCTTCGATAGGACGACATTGACATGGTACAACATAGTTTGCTCTCTTGTATTATCAAACTGCCATCATAATATAAAAATCATGCAATTTCAATTTCTGAATCTATTTCAGGATGCTCCATGTGTATTCCGGGTCACACAAAAGGGAAATCGAAATGACATATCGACCGCTCTTTCCTTTGCAAAACGTTCATCCCTCCGTAATGAAAACGTTGATTGCTTCGCCATTAGAAATACTAAAGGGTAACTGAACTGAGCAGACGTCATGATACAAAGCCTGCGGTGATTTTCAATTGGCATGGAAGATGCAACATTTATTGGCAATTTGGCTTTAAAATAAATTACAAACGGAGGAAGTCACATTCGAAATTCCAAAAGCATGGAGTGAGGTGGCATTCAATTGGTGACGGATTTCTGCTGGAAGATTTATCCAAGACCGATGTGTTATCCCCTTTTATATGTTCATCTATCATGTTGCACAGACGATGAGACATTCAGGTGCAGCCAAGGCAACGGCCAGCTCAGGTGGGACCGGCGATATCATAGGACTCAGCAAGAGAATCGGAAATCTTACCTCCAAGAGACAAACAACGAGTTGCGGATGAACAGAGGAGCAGCGCAAGATAGAAAACCTTCATATTTTACACTTACAAAAGCAGTGGATTTGAAATACTGTATGTTCTAAATACAAGTGAGCAAAAATAGTGGAGACATGAAAATAAAGGCCGAAAGCGCTGAAAGGTAGAGCAGGAGTGAGGAAGACAGTGGCCCCTGATCTGATTTCAAATGAAAGGCAAAGTACAAAGTTCATTGTGGGGGGGGGGGTGGTGTGGGATGGGAGGAGGGAGACAAAACTGTAGGGAGCAAACAGAGAGTTAATGTTCAACAGTTAATACGATGATGTCAGAGAGAACTACTTTTGGCAATTAAACTTTCAGACAATTGATGGAGCTGACATTTCGGCCTTCATCATTTTAAAAAAAAAAATTCATTCTTAGTTTACTTGATGCTTAAAGGATAACCAAATGGAGGATGGTCAGTTTCTCTAAACGAAAAAATTAAATAAACAAACTGCTTTGAAACTTCCAAAAGCATGGTAAACCACTGAGACAGTACGATATGGCTCTGTTCGTGTTCCTCCAATGAGACAACATTCCCTTTTGGATATTAACAACTCGTGGAGCCTGATCCCTGATTGGACACTAACCCACTCATCAAAGGGATTGATAAGCCAGACACAATTACTACATTTGGACTTTCAAATTTGGCCAGGCTGCTATAGCTGGTCCAAAGGTATACGTCTTGCAAAATACTTGTACAAAGGTCAAATTATATATGCTAGGATGGTTCAAAACTCAACACTGCAAGCACTAATGTTCACTCCTGAACTTATACGATGAACTAGCAAATACTCTGTCAGTCGAAATGAATGAGAAACTTATCTCGCTTGATATTTGCGTCGGTTATCGAGATGGCCGGCAGTCTTCACGCTGCACGTGATTCATATCTTGCACTTTGACGTCCATCCTTGAATGATTTTCACCAGTCAAATAATGGGCTGGCATGATGGCCGGTGGGTATGCACACTCACTTCTTCGCTGTCAAGCCTGGGTTCGAATCCTGACCTCGCTATAAATGTCACCCTGGTGTTTTGCATGCAAGGCGAGGCCTCAATGCATGTGCCTGCTCTCTGATGGATGTTAACCTGAGTGTCCCATCTGCCAGCATTAGTTTGTGAACGTTAAAAATCACAGTGTCCTTCGTGAAGAGTAGGCGAGTTATTGTTGGCACCATTAACAAATTACAATTTCCTGCTCGAACTTATAGAGGCACTGCATCAGCAGCACAGTTTTGCTGCCACAAATGATGCAGCCACATGCTGCATAAAAATATAGTGAACTAGAGGGGGAGCACTCGGGAGAGTGCAAAACCTCCGCCACCAATACTGCTGGGTCCTCAGTGAACTTTTTTCTTATCATTAAATATGATGTCAACAGTGCTGACAGTTATAGTTCTTTTCTCCAACATTTTTTTTTGGGGGGGGGGGTTTGGAAATCACTTAAAACATGTAGAAATGCAAAAAAAGAAATCGAATTTGTTGAAAAAAATTGCAAAAAATTTTTTTTTCTCTTACAATTTTTTTTTTTGGGGGGGGGGGGGGGTTTGGAAATCACTTAAAACATGTAGAAATGCAAAAAAGAAAAAAAACATTTTCTAACAATTTTTTTTTGGGGGGGTAACAATTTTTTTTTGGGGGGGGTTTGGAAATCACTTAAAAACATTAGAAATGCAAAAAAAAAAAAACTTTTTTTTGGGGGGGTAACAATTTTTTTTGGGGGGGGGTTGGAAATCACTTAAAACATGTAGAAATGCAAAAAAAAAAAATAAAATTCTCAATTTTTTTTTGGGGGGGTTGGAAATCACAAACCATGTAGAAATGCAAAAAACAAAAAAACATTTTCTCTAACATTTTTTTTGGGGGGGGGGTAACATTTTTTTGGGGGGGTGGAAATCATTAAAACATGTAGAAGATCAAAAAAAAAATAATCTTTTTTTGGGGGGGGGTTGGAATACATTAAACATGTAGAAATGCAAAAAAAAAAAAAATTTTCTCTAACAATTTTTTTTGAGGGGGGGGTTGGAAATCACTTAAAACATGTAGAAATCAAAAAAAATCTTTTTTTGGGGGGGGGGGGTAACAATTTTTTTTGGGGGGGGTTGGAAATCACTTAAAACATGTAGAAATGGCAAAAAAAAAAAAACATTTCTCTTAATTTTTTTTTTTTTTGGGGGGGGGGGGACCAAGTCAAATTTAATGGCATGATCCTTGTACATACAACCTACCCCCAAGTTTCGTCGAAATCCGTAGAGGAGTTTTTCCGTAATACTGTTACACAAACAAACAAACAAACAAAACAAGAAAGGGGTGAAAACAGTAACCTCCATCCATCTTCGAAGATGGCGGAGGTTCCAGTCAAATACCGCGGTTTCTTCAGGCAATCGGCACCAGACTGTGCAACCGATTAATAATTAATCTGTACATTTCAAAAGATTATGTTTTTACTAACTAAAAACTTCCTAATTACTTGCTCTTCCAACCTTTGTTATTACCTCTGTCTGCTTGTCTGGTTGTTACATGCAAAACCGAAGATTTGCAAGTGTATTAGTCAGTCGACTTTGTTATTCTGTCTCCCTGTCTGTTTGTTTTTCTGTCAATTGCCTACGGGTCACAATTCCAAAGCGATTGTCAGGAAACTTCGCCGAGTTGTAGATGTAGTCACAATTGAGAAGCCTATTGATTTTGAGGTCAAAGGTGATCAAGGTCGACTTTATAAAATCGTCATTTTTCATCCGATTGACTTGAAAATTGAACAGGATTTGCATTTTGGGTCGCTGAATTGGGAAACCAACCGCTTCCGATGTCAAAAGGTCAAAGGTCAACTCAAGGTCAAACTTCTAAATCATCAATTTTCATCTGATTGACCTGAGCTTTAATTAAGGTTGTCAATTTTAATCTTAATGAAATGGACAATTTGATGTATCCATGGCAACTTTAATTACTATCATTAATATTTTTTTTTTTGGTGGAGGGGGGGGGGGGGAGCGGGCGGGGGGGGGGGGGTGGATTTTAGAAGTATTGGTGCTAGCATGATGTGTGTGTTGTTTGTCCGTTTGTTTCTCTGTCTGTAACGGGATATCTCAAAACGTTATGGACGGATTAGGACAAAACTTGGTGGACAGGTCGAGTGTATGCCAAGGATGAATTGATTCGGTTTTGGTGAAGACCCGTATCAGGATCCAAGGATTTTTGAAGTGATTCTTCACCATTGAGAAATGGGGCCAAAAACGATAAATAATAGCACGATATCTCAAAAAATTGTGCACTGATTCGGATGAAACCTGGTGGGCAGATTGGGTGTGCGACAAGGACGAATCAATTTGATTTTGGTGAAGATCCGGATCCAGATCCAGATCCAGAAACGAGAATTATTTGATTTCTGAATGATTCTTTATCATTAAGAGACGGGGCCAAAAACGATATATAGCATGGTATCTCAAAAAGTTGTGGATGGATTATGACAAAACAAGGTGGATGAGTTGGATGGGTGACAAGAACACGCCAATTCGATTTGGATTCAGGTCTGGATCCATAACCGGTCCATCAGTGGGATACAAAACGTAAACTGTTCAGCCTAGTGAAGGTATGCGTTCCACCGAGTGCCATTCTCGTTTTACTTGCAGCCATTTTGATTTTTCAGCATATGCATTAAAGAGCAAACACGTGATTTGTGGGTACTGGTTTTCTCATGCACCATGCTCTGTTACAGAGTGTCGGTACTGCCGAAGCAGTTTCTTGACGAGGTTTTTACTGGGTAGTTTGCCATTGCCTTCCAGCATTAGTTATGGTAGGAATGTGAAAATGTTCATGGTGCCAGCAATAGCTCGCCTACTCTTTACGAAGGACACCATGCAATATTTAACATCCACCAACTCATGCTGGCAGATGGGAGGCCCAGTTCAATATCAATCTGAGGGACGGCAAACACATTGAATCATGTGAAATCATGGCAATCACCCTGCCTGTGAAACACCAGGATTTCTTTATGGAATTTTGCCCACCATAAAGCCAAAGACCACTCAAGGTGGGGGCTATACAAAAGAGGAGGAAATTGGGACCATACTCTGTGCAGAGTGTTGGTTCTGCAGTCTCCTTGGCTATTGGTCACAATCCTGGACAGGTCACCACTCCGACACAGTATACCAGTATGCTGGCACTCATTTTGCCGAC
>CM068957.1:35956898-35975573 GCA_035128595.1 Eptatretus atami
TGACAGGCCGAGTTAACCCCACCTGGTATTAATTGAACAGCTGAGCAGGATTTGAACTCAGGATTCTAGGATCCAAAGCTCACCACTCTAACCATTAAGCCAACACCAGGCATGCTATACAAAGGAAAGTATAGATATTAAACAGAAAGAAGAAATCTATTGACATTCCTCTTCAACTGAGGTAGGTTCGGACTGAGGGGGTAGCAGGATGCAGGTAAAGAGTTCCAAAGTGATGAAGTATAGGGAACGAAATGAGAAGAGTACCTCATAGTCTTACTCCTCGGGACAGAGGCATATATGGATGGGAAGAATTCTGCAAAAAATAAAAAATAAAAGCTCAAAGAAGCCACACTGCGGTTGACTAAGAGAGGTTCAACGGATGATGCTAACTCCTGTCCCACCAGATTGACAGCATGTCGCTGGATTATTCAGAGAGGAAGGTGACAGGCTGCAGCACCAGGCCAAATGTGGCAACAATATTCCATGACAGGTTATATAGGTATCGCCAAGCACAATATAAGCAGCCAAGGCACTGAGAGACTCACTTGCTTATACCAGAGATGTTGTTTTCCCAGCTGATGATTGAGCTTATATCCAATCCAAGCAAATGGATTTGCACTCCGGCCACCGTAAAACCCTTCATTCCGCAAAACACAAAAACGCAAAGAAATCTGAAAACCCACTCCGTAGGAGTAGCCTCCTGTGCAGCTTCCCTTCGCAGGGCAGCTCACCGGATGACGGGATTGGGGCAACGCCTTCGGAACCCACAATCTTTGATGATAGGAGGGAAACCACGGGGTAACATTCCCGGGTCAGATTGTGGAGAGTGTGTCAGAGTGTCTGTGTGTCCGTCCACCAGACGGCGGTCTCTGGGATAACCTGAGGTGGTCCAGACAGAATTCTTTGGGTGGGTGCCTGGAATGTCTTATCCATAAGAAGAGGATGATAACCTGTCTCTGTTATCATCTGAGCTCAAGCGTTTGGACATCGGTATTGCAGCACTCGGAGACCGAATTGCGGCAAGATCATGTGGGTGTTACAACCAACATTGGTCTGGTCGCTCTGATGGTTACCATTCGCAAGGAGTTGCTGTAGCTGTGTCCAATAAGCTGACCCAATGATATTGAGGTAACACGGTCAACGGCGTATTATGACGAAGGATCGTCACTCCTTAGGTGTCATTTCCCTGGTCTCTGTTTATGCTCGACTGAGGCGAGTGATCTCACCGTGAAGGATGCATCTAGCCACGCTCGAGTCTGTGGTTGATCAGTGCCCCAGACGAGATACACTTCTAGTCTTGGGGATTTCAATGCATCGACTGAACTGAAAGGGTGGTTATGAGACGTGTGTTGGTCCCCATGGGTCAGGAACTATGAACCAGATAGCAACTAAGTTCCTTGACTTTGCAAGAAGTCATGGACTTAGGGTGGCTGGTTCATGTTTTCAGCGCCAACTCATCGCTGGACTTGGTATTCAACGCTGGCTTGTGTGGCAAAGGAGATTGACCATGTCCTCGTTGATGGTCGCTGGAGGATGATCCAGAACTGCAGGGTCTACAGGAGTGCTCAGTTTCCAATACTGACCACCGGCTTGTTGTAGCAACTCTGAAGTTGCACCTTAAATCCAGGAGAATGGTACCATCCAGCCTAGGCTGGATGTTGGCAAGCTCAAGGATGAGAGGGCAGCTGAGGAGTTTGCGAACAGGTTGAGTGGGAGATTTGAGGATCCTGGTGCTTTGGGAGGTCCTGAAGAGTTATGGGTGCCTTCAAGACCACCGCCTTGATGTTGCGGTGGATGTCTTGGAACTCACCATAGGGCAAAGAAGAATTTTGGCTCTCAAGGGACACTGGATAACATTGACCAGTCACTGGGCCAGGCTGAATGGCAGAGCTGACTGTTCAGGGAGCCGAGGCGTAAACACGTACGTGCGCTAAGGGTGGACAAGGAGGCCTATGGTTGAGGAATCTGTGAGGGGGTAGAGCATCACCTGTGGTCAAGGGATTCTCATCCTGCTTACAGGGGAATTCACACATTGCGTTCATCTAAGCCCATCCCTCGGTGTACTGCAGGTAGAGTGGAGGGTGGTAGGCTCTTGACAGAGGAGTCCGAAGTGAAGGCCCACTGGGCCGGTTACTTTGAGCGGTTGTACCAGGCTGATCCACCACCTGTCAAGTTGGATGTCAGGGGTGTTACAATCCCTGTTGATAACCCTCCAATCAACTGTGGTCCACTTCGCTTGTGGAAACACAGGCGCGGTGAACCGGTTTAAATGGGGTAAAGCTCCAGGGATCTGTGGCATCCATGCTGAACTTCAAGGCTGGTGAAATGCTGCACTCATGTCATTGCATGCAGTTCTGTGCTCTGCTTGGAACACAGGCATCATCCCAACTGACTGGAAGAGGGGCCTTGTTGTCCCTCTCTGGAAAGGGAAGGGTGATTGCCAAGACTGCAAAAACCCGAGGGTGATGCTGCTCTCAGTGCCGGGCAAGGTCTTTGCTCGGATTATTATTGATAGGGTTCGCCACCATACTGCTTGAACACTAGCGTCCAGAGCAGTCAGGCTTTACACCAAATAGGTCAACCGATTAACCATACCTTGCTCTTCGTGTCTTCAACCGAATGCAGCGAGAGTTTCGGCAGGGGCTGCTTGCAGCCTATGTTTGATCTCTGTAAGCGTTCGATTCAGTGAATCGGGATGCCCTGGAGGATTCTTGGTCTTCGTGGGGTGCCACCAAAACTGATCGATCTGATGTCTGAACTCTACTCTGGTACTGAGAGTGCTGTGAGATGTGGTGGTACCATCTCTGACTTATTTCCAGTTGTTACTGGAGTTCATCAGGGGTGTGTACTGGCCCCCACACTTTTCAGCACTTGTATGGACTGGATTCTAGGGAGGATGTCGGAGAGATCAAGCTGCGGTGCATCGTTTTGGAATGTAATCTCTGACCTTGATTTTTGCAGATGATGCAGTCATCTTTGTGGAGGCTTCAGATACCTTTTGGGGCCCTCGAGGTGCTGAATGAGGAGTCGGAGCCGTAGGGATTAATGGGTTTCCTGGGTCAAAACTAAGATCCAGGCTTTAAATGCCATCTTGATGCTGCTGTCCTGTCTGTGCCTGTTTGTGGTGAGGATGTTAGGTCGTGGAGAGATTCACTTCCCTTGGCAGTGATATCATGTCTCTGCCGGCTGTGATCAGAGGTGAATAGACGTCTGGGTCGGGCCTGGGGAGTCATGGATTCACTGGAATGGGGTGTGGTGCTGCCAGTACCTGTCGGGGGAGGATGAAAGTCCGAGTGTTCAGGTTCTTGTGCTTCCAGTCTTACTCTATGGATGTGAAGACTTGGACTCTAACCAAGGATCTGGAGACGGACTTAATTCCTTTGGTACCAGGTCTCTTTGGAGAATCCTGGCTATTGCTGGTCGGACTTGTTGTCCAACGAGCGATTGCTGAGAAGACTCGGATGAGATTTGTTACCTGCATAGTCCGTGAGCATCATGCTGCTGCTGTATGGACATGTGGCTCATTTTCCTGACGCTGATCCTGCTCACAGATTCTCTCAGCGAGGGAGTCTCATGAGTGGATGAGGCCAATGGCCGACCACGTGCCTCGTGGTTGCAGCAGGTTAATCGGCATCTAAGGAAATGGCGGGATGGGGGGTGCGGTCAGATGGAGGCCCCTGGAGTACCGGCGGAAAAGTGGACGCAGCGCAGCACTGCTCTGGCGCATGCTCCATACCTGACCTGACCTGTAAGGTGACCCACTAAGAAAAACAGGTGACTCTGAGTGGACACAGGCAACACATGAGTCTGTTTGCTTGAAAGTAATGAGCCAGTCATTTCGCCAGTTTATCATACTTCTCGGTCCGATTGAGAGAGGCACTGCCCTGGACACAGGAAGCAGGAGACATTGTTCTGGATAGCTAGTATAACGGTGTTGAGTCATCTGCGTAAAAAATTAACTGTGAAACGATACAATCAGGCAGATAATTGATATGCAAGACCCAACACAGAGCCCTGAGTAATACCAGCATTCCTATTATGGGCAAGGGATGACTGTCCCTCATGTACCACAGAGATTTGGTGATTTGCAAGGAAATCAGAAATTGTAGCAAGCAATTTCCAGAGATGCCATATTGATTTTAGCTTGTGGATTTTTTGTCAAAAGCCGTTAGGGTTTTTTCCACAATTTGTCAAAAGCCTTTGAGACGTCAAAAGCACCAACACTGGTTTCACCAAATGATCCAAAGCACTATTCACATGTCCCTAGAGTGATTGGAGATAGGACATAACCGGTCGACCTTGAAATGCGGAAGCCGAACTGGGCATCACTTGGAGGTTGTGAGTTTCCAAACGATTCATGAGTTGCAGTTTGATCAAGGATTCAAACACTTTGCTCATAATGGGTAAAAAGGCTAATAGGCTGAGAGTTAGAAGGATCTGAATTCACCAGAGCCTTTAAAGACAGAGACTACTGAAGCCTGCTTACAGATCAGTGGAAACACAGACTTTGCCAGACACAAACTATACAATTTTGAGAGAACAGAAAACAGTCCTGGTGAACACATCTTTAAAGCAATTGCAAGGATTTGATTCTGGTCCGGTCACTTTTGAGATGTCAGCCCTTGAATAATCTTATCAACTTCCTGGGTATGATGATAACAGTGGAAACACGAGTGTCAACACAGGAAGGACAACAAGCAATGGGGTTTCCATGTACTTAAAGCATGGAGTTGCAGCAAAATGCTCATCAAAGAGGTTGATTTCTTTTTAAGGAGATTTTATCAAAATAGCACATTGGGCGATGATGGAGATCAATCCAAAATATAGATAGATAATGGAATGCAAAAGTGCTAAGTGAAAGCACAAAAACTCTTGTATCGTATCCTCAAGGGAGACGTCACAGCCAAGTGGTAGAGATGCTTTTACATAAATACATAAACCATGATAAGGGGAAAATCAAGTCTATGGAGGATGTAGCCAGGCACAACAAATATTTCGATATCACATCAGTGTGGAGACGAGTTTCACAAGAGAAAGCAGATCTGGAAGTTCAATTGCATGAAGGATTGTATGGCAGTGAAATTTACACAAACCCTTTGATATTAGCAAAGCAAATAGTGAGTGGCTTGGACTTCGGTACCGTTTGGTGCGAGACTCGGAATGCAGGTTGAGAACGGGTTTCATTGGATTGAAGTCACATAATTAGAAGATATAGAGAAGAAGGAACATCAGTTTAGCAAAATATATGTCATGTACATGGCCGCAATGAGGGACATCAAAGTCCAAATGACCCCCAGCTGTAAGTCACCCTAGTGGCCTCGGGAAAGCAACCGGAACTAGATGCATGGAAAATGAAAGTTGAAAGCTGGGTCAGGATTCAAACCCAGTCTTAGACAGCTTAGAGGTGAATGTGCGTACCTTTTTCGCCACCATGGCTTAGTGAATGGTAGGATCTCCCTTGTGTAGTCTGCTCATAGCCACAGGTATTTATATATTTTCAATGAACCACCTTTGCATATTTGGTGTATTCATCAAAAGGAGAGGAAAAAAAAAAATAATTAATATCTTCATTATGAATGGTGTGCTTCAATGTGCGATACCCCCTTTTCGTGAATAAGCACAGAAAACTGAAAGCGGTGCCCACCGATACAAAGAAATGGTACAAAAGTGGTTGGGACAGAATTGGACTGCAGTGAATCCACCGGACGAGAAACTTGCCTTCCATAGCTTCAGCAACACAGCATATCCACCCTCATCCCTACAGGTGTAGTATGGTGGTTGTCATGGTTAATAGTAGCTCATCTACCTTTTGATGGCATTTGTTCCATAAAGGGTTCTGCTATACCTCTCAGGCTACTGAGTTGCCATGAACCAGTCCAACTGAATCTGCTTTTTTTGGGGGGGGGGGGGGGAGACAGTCTCCTTACTGGATGACCGTTGCTCCAAAAGAGAGCTCATCCGCCCTTTGTCAGGTGTTGTTTTTAGTCCTACAGTTTCACAGTCACCCTCCCCACTGGCAAGCCTGTAAGTGGAGTCAGTTTCGTCCAGTAGCATTTGGTTACATGTTGCCAGTGGCAGTCCATCCAAAGATTGACCTGATGTGAATACACTTACATGAATACCTGTTGGTACTGCATCGGTTCTAAGAGATATAACTCAGTCAAGAAATGCACATCAAGCTGGAATGTTTGCTTTCTTCTTTTTCTATCTGCGAATGTATGTTTAACCGGGATTAAATATGAATCCTCCGCTGGCTGCATTATCACTAAGGCATGGCCATGCCACGGGTTACAGTAACTTTGAAGATTACGATATAGCAGAAGCTTATAATTTGGCCAGGCTGACATCACACTGGTTTATTTTGGAAAAAAAATTGTGGAATCTATACACATCCACAACCTGAACAATTGAGGACTGTGCTGCGCACCAAGGAGACATTTCCGATTACCATTGGCAGATGCAGATCTGCAACCTCACGAGATAGAAAGCACCAACGAATCAATGATGTCCTCATGTAGCTGAAGCGTAACTGCTCCATTCATCTTCTGGCTAATCTCTGGCTGTTGGAAGTGACATCATGAATTGGAATATTTTTCAAATCCGTCACCTTCAAAGCCAACTCTAGCAGAGGGATAGCCTTATCAAAGTTATTTCCAGAAAGGCTGCGCATGTATGACGCTTTGTCTGTGCACAGATCGAGAAAACATGCACTTGATCAGGCTTTGAGCACTCCGATGTAAATTAGAGAACACTTGGATGAAAGAGAGAACAAAATCTTTTAAAAAAGGTGTAAAAAATAAACTAAGTGACTCCACAAGAGCAAGCTTCAGCTCAATAACCAAGCCGGTGAACTTGCACCCGTGGACACTTGTAAGGAAAGCAATGTTTGGTGCCTGAAGTTTTGCTGAACAGCTGAGACTGTTTCAAATGCTTATCAGTCTGGAAAGCCATTTTTTGCTCTTGACATTAAAGTCAAAGGCAATAAACAGGTTTTTTGGGCAAAGCATGGGCATAGACCTAATTTTGGCTCGTATTCATCCTCTATATTCTCGGCATTAGCATACGGAAATACATTAATTAGGAGAAAAGTGAGTCCTTTGATTTTAATTAAGGTTAAAGAGATTCACCCTTTCCAAAGCCCAACCAATTATAGTATGAAATCAGTCACCTCACACAAAAATTTGGAATGCCTTTGGAGGTACATGTGGTGGTACATCTCTTCCCAATGGACATCAGCACATGTCTGCACTTACAGTGTGATGTCACAACACAAGCATGAGAATATAATCCTCACACTCATATAGTCGTGAGGTAGTACACTTTGTGCAATCATTATATAATGGCTGATAGCCTCTTGGTTAATGGTTTGAATTTTCTCTGTTCTGGAGGTCAGTATTACAAACAAAACTGAGTCATGCCAAAGTCTCTGAAAAATGTTTATTTACACACATATATGTACAAGCCGGTAGGCAGACATGGTAGTCGGCCGTTGCTAGCAAAGGAGGGGTCCATAGCAACGGTTCTTTCACACATAACGAGGACATACCATGAACCTACCATACCAGTTCATGTATATCTGACTCATCGTCTCTGAGATATAAACGAACTTCGTTTTTTTATTGTTTTCGACAGGTTCCATTCAAAGTCACTTCTCCGACAGTTTTCATAGGATCCGGCTGCAAATTTTGACAATATGGCTGAATGTACTGCCCAGTCGCTAGAGGCCCGATTTTTGATTTTCGAAAAATTAATTTATGATTTTTCAAAAATTTCAAAGTCCCGTTGCTAGGCAACGGTGGTGTCCATAGCAACGGTTCTCATTTGCACACAACTAGGTCATGGTATGAACCTACCAACCAAGTTTCATCGAAATCGCCATTGTATTAACGGAGCACTGGACGAACAGACAGACAGACAAGCCGTAGGCAGACATGGGTAGTCAACTACCCAATAGAACTGAGCGATGGGCCCGTTCGATGGGGAATGACCTGAGGATTAAGCACAAGAAATTCATGATTCTAGCTTCAAGGGTTAATCTGCAGATGTTTTTTCGTTAAAATACCCCCACATTTAGAGGTTTTCGGGCCGTTGCTAGGCAACGGAGGGGTCCGTAGCAACGGTTCTTTCTCACACATAACTAGGACATACCATGAACCTACGATACCAGTTTCATGTATATCTGACTCATAGTCTCTGAGATATAACGAACTTCGTTTTTTTTTGTTTCGACCAGGGTTCATTCAAAGTCTATCTTCTCCGACAGTTTTCATAGGATCCGGCTGGAAATTTTTGACAATATGGCTGAATGTACTGTCCCAGTGGCTCGTTGGCCCGATTTTTTGAAAAAATAATTTTTTTATGATTTTTTCAAAATGTTTAAAGTCCCGTTGCTAGCAACGGTGGTGTCCATAGCAACGGTTTCGTTGCACACGCTAGGTCATGGTATGAACCCTAACCAACCAAGTTTCAAACAAAATCGCCATGTATTAACGGAGCACTGGACCGAACAGAGGGACAGACAGACAACAAGCCGGTGGCCGACATGGTTAGTCGACTACCTCCTAATATAACCTGACGTGATGGGCCCGTTCGATGGGGAATGACCCTGAGGATTTAAGCACAAGAAAATTCATGAATTCTAGCTTCAAGGGTTAATGCTCAGAATTGTTTTTTCGTAAAAATACCCACAATTTAAAGGGTTTTCGGCCGTTGCTAGGCAACAGAGGTTTGCACACAACTAGTCATGGTATCGACCTACCAAGCCAAGTTTCTCGAAATCGCCAATTGTATTAACGGAGCACTGAACTGAAACGGGGACAGACGACAGACAGACAAACATATCGACAGAAAAAGTGATAATAAGGGTAGACAAATTTCAAAATTATTTTTTTTTCGACTAGATCGACTACCCAAACAGACAGACGCTCAAACCATATCGACGGAAAATACTGATAGGGTAAGATCAAAAAAAATTTTTTTTTTCGAACTGATGACGACCAACAAACATATCGACCGAATACTGAAAAGGGTAGAAAAAAAAAGTCAAAAATTTTTTTGGAGAATTTTTTTTAGACTGATCGACTACCCAATATATATATATATATTAATATATATATATATATATATATATATATATATAATATGTGTTACGGTGCCGGTGGTTGGCCGCGACCGTGGTTCCATCGACCGCCGCGTCTGCTCTACGGAGCCGCAAGTCGAGTCGGCCCGACCGATGCCCGGAATTAGATCGCACGCCCGATAACTCTGAGGCCTGACTGGGTCCTTGTGCAAGAAACTGAAATACAGCCAATGGGCAGACCACGTGGGTAGGGTCGATTGCAATCTTCAATTTACCTAAATACCCATGTGATCAACTACCGGGGTAATTACACCTCGACGCGAAACAAGCCGACTTAAGCGAGCCTGTCCCGTGCGCAACTCTCGAGAGGCTTTAATCGCCGAGAACCGTCGGTCCGAATGTCCCCTTTTACGGAAACCAACGGTTTCTTAATACACAACACACGAAGCTCAGTCAATGAAAGAATCGACGCGACGAGCTGAAACATATTTTTTAACAATTGGGAGTATTTTTAATAATATGGGTGAACTAAGGGAAGCACCTAAGAGCAAACTATACAGACTATACGAAATGCATACAATCATTTACAGCACACATAAAGCCTTAACAGTTTCCTATTATTAGACAGGCCACGGACACGAGCGTGCACACAACGCACCAACTCAAGAAATGGTGGCTGATGCTTTGAATAACGGACTCCAGCTCTGAGGACAGATGAGCTGAACCCGAACCTATCCCCCCTCGAACCTCTCCACTCCAGTGTGGACTTCTCAAGCTGTTCGACCCGGGCTCCAGCGGGTAGCGAGCTGGATCCATCGCCGTGAGCCTGATCCTTCCGAGCTCAGCGAATCCTCTCGCGCTTCGAACAGTGCTGGGAGACGAGCGTGCCGATCCTTCCCGTCGATGCGTCGCTATCCTCGAAGAACACTCACAAGATGAGGCTATGAGTCGCTCCAAGCTGGAAACAACAGCAGAACAAGAGCTCCACGAAA
Source organism: Eptatretus atami (assembly GCA_035128595.1). Lineage (NCBI taxonomy): Eukaryota > Metazoa > Chordata > Myxini > Myxiniformes > Myxinidae > Eptatretus > Eptatretus atami. The sequence goes on from CM068957.1 coordinate 35,966,970, forward strand.
CCAAGAAGAGCCAGCCGAGCAACCAGCTCCCACCTCTCTTCGATGAACAAGCCTCTACAAACCGCGAACCACAAGAACTCCGAGCCGAGAAACCAGTCTCACTCTCTTCCCGATTAACAAGCCTCTCACAACACGAACCAAGAACTCGGCCGAGCAACGCTAGCTCATCTCTCCCGATGACAAAGCCTCTCTCTTCGACGACCAAGAACTATCCGAGCTGAAAAAGCGAACCAGAGCCAAAGCAGAAACCGAAGTCTGCTGAAAAGCCAAGCCGAAGCAAAAAGCTTACTAAAAGCCAGCCAAGCAGAAAGCCTCCTCCATACACCCACCCAAGCAGAACCCGAAGGCCTACTGAAGCAACCAGCCTGAAGAAAGAAAGGATCTCTTCTTTATTCTTAGGGCCCCCTCCCCCCTCCCGCGTGACTCAGCCCTCATGCCTCATCCCGCGTCAACCACGGTGGGAGTGAGTTGTTAACGTCCTGAATACGGGAGGGAGGGCTCTTCCTTCCTCTTCGCAGAAGAGGGGGAGGGGCAATCACCATTGTGTTGTGACGCATCCCTAACTATTAATGAATCTCGAGCGCACTTAATCGATTTCTGCCCATTAAACAATGGAAGGTGACTATCTAGGAACCAGCACTTTATCGACATACATTGACTAAAGGAACCTGAATCGTTTCTGCAATCGAATTCCCAAATTCGTAACAATATGATATAGTATATAAACCACACAACTATCCATACCATCTATATATTATATATCATATATTATTGTTACGGCCTCCTGGAGAATTCGCAACACTCCAAAAGGTCCCGTAGCGTGAGTATAATTTCTTAAGTACATGTGTATGTTAGCCCAAACCCGTTGTATAGAGGGAATCTACATGTGATTCATTCGGCTGCGATCTTTTGAGTAGGCGTTTTCTGTTCTGCTTTCATTTTCGAACCAACCACTCCTTCACGTCAACAACGCCAACACACAACAACGCCAACCCCACTTCAACGCCAACACAAACAACGCTAACCACGCACACCTCTAACAACGCAAGCACCACCACCCTCACAACCACACTGGCCACATCTCAACCAGCTACCTCACCAACGAACGCCATCCTCAGCGGTCCTCGTACGACGGTTTTGCGCGTTGAAGGCCGCGAATGGCTTCGCCTCGCCCCCACAAGACGCAGGGGGAGGAACGAGAGGGAACGCCCCCTTCTCGCGAAGCGCCTCGAGGAAGGTGAGCCGAGAACGGGACGTGGCGCCGGGCGTATAAGAGGGCCGAGGCGGCTTGAGGCTTCTGTCCTCTTCGTCGTCGATGCTTTCTGCCTCTCTCTGCTTCGTCGTTCTCTGCTGCTTCTTCGTCGATTCTCTCTCTGCTTTCGTCGTTGATTCTTCGCTCTGCTCGCTTTACTTGGTCCGTTGATTCCGATTGTCCCGCAGAAGGCGTCGAAGGCCAGCACGAGCAGGCCGCGAGGCGCGCCGGAGGAGGCCTCCGCACGTCGACGCGGAGTCCGGCAGAGGACGGTCGCCGAGGACTTCAGACCTAAGGGAAGCTCGCGACTTCCATTTCTTTTGGGGTTTTGTGTGAACGTGTGTTGTCGCGCCAAAGTCCGTGAAGTAGCAATTGTGTAAGTGGTCCGTTGTGTCGCGTATTCGCTAGTAGCCTCTGCTTCTTTTTGTTCTATTGATTATGTGCATTTTTGCCAATTGTGATTGTAAATACATGCTGTGTTTTATGTGTGCTATTTGGTGCTCTGTGTTGTAAATAATGCTGTCTGTTGAATTCTTCCCCGTGTCGCTGCGTCCTTGCCTGTCGTTGGGTCTCCATCTTGTTTCAACGTAAATGGTTTCGTCGGGGCGCGAGACGCCCGATAAAATTATCTGAACCGTCAAGGCCGACGATAACACCGCCGGTTATCCCGTTAAGCCCCCGAACGGCCGCCTTAAGCCGGATCGTGTCCAAGTCGCCTGTGCGAGGTAAAATCCCTCGGTAGGCTTACGTTGCGGGTACTTAGGTATAACGCGACTTCGGCGATTAACCCTATTTTCCGCGGCGGGTAGAATGCGGACTGGGTTTTTTTTTTGGTTTTGGTGAGGCCGAAAGGTCACGCCGTGACTGGATCCCGGCGTTAGCCGGGAGGGTCACGATGAATGTCCGTCCGGTGGGCGAGGGGTCGCGATTCGAGTCACGTGGCCGATCGTACGCGACGGGCCGCGAATTTGCAACACTGGGTGTCAGGGAGTGGGATTCTAATCCCTCCCGTCTCCAAGCTAAATTCACAGGAATCGGTCCAAGGGGTGAGAGACGGACCACCGATTTCCTCAAATAATTACGACGATTAAATCTTAAACCCTTACGTGGAATAAGATGGCGTCTCAAGGCGAGCGGGTGCCGGGGTATATAGAATGAGTATGTTTTTAAGAAATCCATGGCCAGGATCGTCGACGCCGGAGCAGGACAAGTTGGTGTGGAGGAACAGTTTCCCCCCAACTGAACCCAGGGCCAGAATGGGTGCGGCGGCGGCCGCGGTGTATAATCACCTCCCCTCCGCTTCCCCCCAAACCCCGAGCCTTGTCGAACCGAGTGACACTCGACAGGTTCTGCAGGCAATAATAGAGTGCAAGAAAGCGCAAAGAAATGAACGGCAAATGGATGGAATGAACGAAAAAATGGATGGAATACGCAACAAATGAACGAAATGAAAACGAACATGGAAACAACAAAAACGAAATGAAGGACGAAATAAAGAAATGCGGGGTGAAAACGAGCAAATGGGCCGGAAGCCTGCAGGCGGGCATGAAGGCCACAACAGCAAAGTCGTATGGCGACGCCCGTTGGGAGCGAACGAGCTGGAGGGGTGCAAAACGGTTGTCAGGGCCGCGGTGAAGGCAGGTGAGAAAAAAATAATCGAGGAGACGTGGTTGGGCGAGAAGTTGTGGAGGTGACGGAAAAGTGACGGTAACCGAGAGGGATAAAATTTAATTGGGGTGACGGAGACGTGCCGAGGAAATACAGTTGGAAGAGGAAAAATGTGAACAGATTGGGGAGTTGGAAACATTGGAAGGAAGAGATAAGAACAAGGCAATCAGGAAAGGGAAAGCTAGAATGGAAGATCAAAGAGGAGAGAGACAGCTGGAGGAAAGGACGGAAGAATTGCTGGAAAAAGTCTGACAGTTCAAAGAACTGCAAGGGAGAATTGAGGGAGGAGGAGAAAGGAACAAAGCTAGAAAAGGAAAAACGCAAACAAGATGAGGAATTGGAACTACTCGAGAAGAGGTAAGGAAAGTCACTTTGAAATAGAAACCTGGAAGGGATGAATAAAATTGGAAGGAATGGCAGAAAAAAAACTAAAGAATATACAGCAAAAAAGGGACGAATTGAGGAGGAAGCCAGTTGGAAGAAGAAATGAACATGAGTGAGAAGCATGCAATTGGAGGGAGGAATTAAGAAACAAAAACTTCTGAGTTACAAAACGAGCTGAGGATGGGTGAAGAGAAAGCACGACAGCAAGAGAATGAACGTTAAGGGAACGCACAAAAGGTAAAGTTCGAACAGCGGAAGCAACAGGCAGATAAAGAAATGAGATTGCAAAGAAAGAGTAATGAATGGAAAACGATGAGACAGAAGAAGGAACGATCAATGGAAGGAAACCCACGGATTGCAGAACAAGGAACAGAAAAGACAGTGGAATAAAAAAACCTGAAGAGAGTAAATGAATTTGAAAACTGAACGACAAAAGGAAAAAAATAAGGTTGGAATACGAGAAGTTAAGGAGCAACGAATAAGCAGGAAGAGAAAAGAGGAATTGAAGGACACAACGAGCTTTGGAGAGGGAAGAACGAGAGGAACACATGGGATAGAAAAAAAAAGAACATGAAGCTGAGGTTGACCATTGAGAAACAGGCAAGGCTGGAGTCGAGGAGATAGACAAAAGAACAGCGAAATGAAACCAGGGAAGGAATGGGCATGAAAGAAAGATGAGATGGAAAATGAGGAGCATGAGGAAAGTGGGAGAGAAAACAAAAACTATACGAGTTTGAAATTAATGAACTGAAGGAGAGAATAAAATGAAAGTCCAGAAGATGGAAAAACTCCAGGAAAGAAACAGAAACTATAAATGTATAAGCCACGAGGTGAAAGGAATTGGGAGGGTCACGATGATTGTCCTCCGGTGGGCGAGGCGGTCGCGATTCGAGTCACGTGGCCGATCGCACGGCGCGACGGGGCGCGAATTCGCAACAATATATACTCATGCGCGCATAATGACTTTCGGGCAACGACGGTGGATCGCATATACGACGGATCTGCCAGCTCATTATGAATGGAGCTGAAAAATTCCTATCAAACGAGTGATGATGCCGACGTAGCGCTGCAGTCGTATAAATGAGCACATACAAATTTATGTACAGTACATATATCATAATGATAATAAACAACAGCCGTGTGGCCATACCGTTATTATGCGATCGTTGAGGTCCATAAAATGGCATCGGAAAAAAAGCAGGGTCGTGCTAAAATCGGATTCAAGGAAATCGGTTTCAAACGAACCAATGTTTGCACGTTTTAAACCTTCAAACAAGTAAATTACCTGTTTAATGAAGAATCCACGAATAAATCGTTGTGTACAGTGAAATTAAACACAGATTGTTTTTTTGGTGAAGCTTCTTATGGTTGTTTGGAACAGATCGCACTGTTTTCGAATTATATCACACAATTGACAGAGCTCGTTCTTCTTTGCAAAATTTAACATTCGTGCAATGATACGTATTTATAAAATCCAAACGCTATTTATTCATGCTTTCTATAATCGATGCGAGAGGAGATTTAAGCTGCACTAACAACACAATGGCCGTCATTGAACAGCACAGGTAAAAACTACGAGTCTTCCATCCTCTTGATTGTGTTGCAATTGCGACAGTATTCAGTTATAACTGCTGTACAGGTTTGTAGCCGAGGAGCAATAGGCCATACATATAGCCTAGGGTCGGTTTGTGTAAGTAAATGAATGTTCGAAAACGAAAACGAAAAAACAATATATATTCTTCTTCAATAATATAGAAAAAGTATATATGATGTTTCGCACAACGACGACGTCGGTTAACGCACATTTCTCATGAACGCAACCCGTAATTAAGTGGCGCATGCGAAAACAAATATCCATCATCTAAATATATATGCATATGTATATGTAAGGTATATACACTACGGCTTCCACACCATCAAAAAGGCCTTGGGAACTGGAGGAAACGACAGGAAGAGATCTGGCAGACCAAGAAGCCACAACACCATCAGAAAGACAAGTTTCTGAGAGTCAACAGCTTGCGTGATAGGCGGCTCACAGACAGCACTTCAAACACAGCTTAACACTGATCGAAGTCAGGAAAGTCTCAGTTTCAAAATTGTGACGATGAAGACTTCAGCTGTCAGGTTTGACAAGGTCGAGTGGGTCAGTAAGAAAGCCATTGCTAAGATGGCAAAATAAGAACAAAGAGGCTTGCCTTGGCCACGAAGCAACCACCAGTCGACGACTGAAAACTGGAAGAAGTCTTATGGACCGGAATCAAATGTTGAAATCTCCGGTTATCACGCAAGGGTTTTTGTACGCTCGTGAGTAGAGAAAGGATGGTCTCAGTGTGTGTGATACCACTGTCAAACATGGAGGAGGAAATGTGATGATCTGGGGCTCTTTTGCTGGATGCCAGAGTCGGTGACTTGCACAGAGTGACCGGCACCCGAACCAAAAGGGCTACACTAGCATTTTGAGCGCCATGCATACCCTCTGGTCTGCGCTAGTTGTCAGGGGTTCATCTAACAGCAAGAATAACGACCCAAAAACATACCTCCATGCTATGTCAGAACTACCTTAGAAGAAAAAAACAAGACGGAGGCTTCAACTCATGAATGGCCAGCCAGTCTCCAGACTTTCAACCCCATTAGCTGGTTTTGGGATGAACTGGACAGAATGGTGAAGGCAAGCAAACCACAAGTGCAACACAATTGTGGGGAACTTCTGCAACAGTGTTGGGAGTAATTTTCCGAACAATATTTTGATTTCCATTGCAGGAAAGAATGCACAAGTTTGTTCGGTTGACGTATATCTGCAAGGTGGTGACTTTGATGAGTCCAAATATTTTAGATAAAATTTGGTTCAAAACAAACGATTCCATGAATTTATTTTTACTGCAATGCTATTAACCTCCGCCATCGAAGATCGGAGGTTACTGTTTTTCACCCTTCTGTTGTTTGTTTTGTTTGTGAACAGTATTACGGAAAACTCCTCGACGGATTCGACGAAAACTTTGGTGGGGGGGTTAGGGTCTGGTCAAGGGATCATGCAGTTAGATTGGACTTGGTCGCAAATCCAAATATGGCCGGCTATGGCGCCAATTTGAAAAAATATTTGAAATTTTTTTTTTTGCATTTCTAACGTGTTTTAAAGTGATTTCCAACCCCCCCCCCCCCCCCAAAAAAAAAGAATCTGTTAAAGAGAAAAAAAATTTGCAAATTTTTTTCAACAAATGTCGATTTTTTTTTTTTTGCATTTCTTCATGTTATAAGTGATTTCCAACAAAAACATGCAAAATTATACATTTGCGGCTGATTTTGGAACTTCAGGTGATATACCCACGTTAAAATCAATTTCTGTCTCAAGGATCTAGTTTATACGAATGAAATTGAGTATGTAAAAGTTAAAGTAATAAGGAAGTTGCAAACTATAACTCTGAGCAGCTGTTGACGTCAATTGATGAATAGGAGTCAGGTCACTTGAGTGACCTAGCAGTATTGGCGGCGGAGGTTTTGCACTCTACCGAGTGCTCTCCCCTCTAGTTTTGTTCTCTGTTGTAATTTCAGAGCAGCATTGAAACATTAACTGCTTAAATTTCAGTAACTAGAAAAATGGGGGTGCTCTGAAAACTTTTGACTGTAGTATATATATATATTATTATATATATATTATATATTATATATATTATATATTATATAATATATCACGGGTGTGTCAAAAAGTATCCATACCTTATTTTTCGTGCGTAAACAAATGAAGCTAGGGAGGCGTGGTTTGGTTGCACGTATGTAGGCGATCCTAATTCATATGCGTGAATATTTTCCGCCTGCAGAAGCTGTCAGTCGCCGCAGACCGCCGATGAGTGGAGGGAAGTGTAAGTGAGCACCGTGGATTTTCGTTTTTGACAAAAATGCGGAAAAACTTGACAACGCTACTGCATCAATTTTGTGTAAAGCTTGGTGATTCCCCAGTGGAAACGATCCGGCAAGATTCAACAGGCCTTCAGGAACGAAGCAATGGTTCCAACAGATAAAAGAGTGGTACATGCTTTAGATGGTCGCACATTCAGTGGAATAGTGAAAGCACGTTCTGGTCGCCCTCAAAATCCGAAATGAGATCGTCATTGGACGCAAGGTGAGGACCTGCTGAATGCAGGATATTACCAAGAGGTACTGGCGTCGCCTTCGTGACGCTGTGCAACCGCAAACGGGCCAGAACTGTGGGCAGTGGTCAATTGGCATGCTCCATCACGATAACTGCACCCGCCCATTCTTCACATTTGATACGTTTCCTGGCCAACACAATAACACTGTGCTTCGTCGGCGCTCCCTACTCTCCCAACATGGCTCACGTCTTCTTCTGGCTTTTCTGCTGGCTTCTGGATTTTTCTTCTGACTTCTGGCTTTTCCCAAGCTGAAAATGCCCCTGAAAGGGACCAATCAGTCAGAGAAGACATCATGCGGAATGCGACGGACCAGCTGCGCGCCATCACAAAAGAGGCGTTCCAGCGGCTGCTTCGCGTGGCAGAACCGTTGGGAGAAGTGTGTGGCAGCCGTGCGTTCAGGGACTACTTTGAAGGAGATTAGTGTAAGTTTTGTTGTATTCTGGAACAAGTATTTTTAAGAAATCAAAGGTTGGATACTTTTTGGACACACCTCGTGAATTCTATATATATTACTATATATATATTATATATTATATATATATATATATAAATAATATAATAATGATATAAACAGATGTTTGTTCGAAGAACTTTAATAATGGGATACAAAGAAACACGACAAAATAGTGACCGTAACCTTTTGCGAGCTGCAACTCTTCAGGGTATAATCACAGCAAGTGAGGGAGGAAGTGAAGGCGAATGCTTATAAGCAAGTCTCATAAGGGTAGACACCTGATTGGTTCAATCCGGTAAATGACTCACGTGTTAATCCCGAACGCCCGATTGGTCGGCTCAGTCATCTTCACCTCGAGATCCCATTGGCTGGAGCAGAGTTCGTCCGATGATTGACGTTTGCACCGCATCCTGGAGAGAGGTGGCTGGTTCCCCCCTAAGGTCCTTCACATTTGTTACCGTACTTCCCTTGATCTTTCCATGCTGAACAGAGACACAGAGATCGTACCAATTCTTGTTGAAGCATAGTATTGATCGGTGGTCAGAATGAAGGTTGCTTCCAACATAGTAAATGAAACGAGTCCGACCTCGGCTCAATAATCCTGAACATATCTGATTGACTGGTCTGCACAGATAGGTTGGCAACGGTGCTGTGCAATGGCAGAGTAAGCAGAAACAGTGGCCGGTGGTTGCTGGATA
>CM068957.1:36041004-36056837 GCA_035128595.1 Eptatretus atami
TATATATATATATATATATATATATATATGTATAACGCTGCAGTTTTGTTACAAGTATTCAATAGTCCACTCTTCCAGCCTTGTTGTGACATTTGTGGTTGTTGTGCTAGAACTTTGGCTGCCAAAATGTAGACCAGGTTACTATAAATGCTTGCCTAAGGCAGAAACACCTACTATATATACACACACTCCATCCCTCTTTGTTACCACTCTCTGCAGCTCTCCTGCCATGCCAACAAATCGCAAGACCCTCCCCTCAGCTATCCTGTCCCTCGTTTGTGCTCCACCATTCCTTCCACCTGCTCTCATGTCCCCTTCCTTACTCCCACTACCATCTGTCTCATCTGTACCTTGTGAAACCATCCATGAAAATGATTATCATGTGGCCAATGGTCCTACAAAGATCAATGTCGTTGATGATGATGATTATGATGATTGAGAATGATGAAGACTCCAATCCCCCAGGTCCCTGTTTTTTCCGCCTACCCCAACCCTGTTGGTGTGTCACATCAGAGAGTTTCTAACACACTTCTAGTATCTCTCTGTATCGGTCATCTCTTCATCTCATGAGATTATCTCCAACAAAAAAACGTTCATGTGATCAGGTGGTGAGAAATGCATTTCTGGAGCTGAATAATAGTCAGAAATGAAAGGTGAGAAGAGAGGTGGATGAGATAGATGGAAGAGAGGCCACAACAGAAGGAGGTGATGGGGTGGGGGGTGCTGCAACATGGGAGACAAGGCATTGAGTGGACAAACTGTACACTGTAAGGAGAGACATGTACAAAAGAGAAAGGAGGATGGTACTGAGGGAGGGGGAGAGGAAAAATGAAGGAAAAAGGTTTTGTGAAGGCAGGAAGACAAATGCAACAGGGGGGCCTGGGATGTGGAGGCAAGGACACTTAAGCGGTGAGAGATCTGGGAAATAGAATCAGTGGTGCATTGCAGAGTACACAGAAGACCCATGTATTACATAAACCAATGAAGCTGTAAACCTGAGTTGTGGGCACAGCTGCACAGGAGCAGAGCAAGGTAGCTTGATGAAAATGCAACATAAGATGACAAGGAAAGCTGCATGTTCTATATAAAGGGAATGGGGTTGCTTCACATTGTTTTTGAAAGGGGATTTTTATGCCTCTGCTGACGAGGTCGCCGGTGGCATGTTTTTGGGTTGTCAGTCCGTCCGTACATATTCCATGCTAATTTTCTGTTTTCTCTGCAACTGCTAATCCGATGAACACGAAATTTTCACAATAGGTGTGAATACTTATGTGGAATGTTTTAATGATAATTATGATGTCATAGACCATGTGGTGTGGTAGCCATGTTGTAAAAAGGGGAAAAATTTTGACCTCTGTATCTCAGAAACTACTCCATGGAAAATATCGAAACTTGGCACATGGCATGTACTCCCCATGGGAAATAAATGTTTTTTTTGATGATGTCATAAGCGGCTTAATTTTGACGTCATAATTGCATAAGTCAAACACTTTATCCGATCCGTATGAAAATTTTTGAGGGTAATCGAGGGCTAAATTGTGTGTGTGTGTGTGTGTGTGTGTGTGTGTGTGTGTGTGTGTGTGTGTGTGTGTGTGTGTGTGTGTGTGTGTGTGTGTGTGTGTGTGTGTGTGTGTGTGTGTGTGTGAGAGCTGATGACTTCATCGGTCACGTGGTTCGGCAACCATATTGTTTTTAGTATAAAAATCTTCCTCTACGAAATGGCTGAACAGATTGAGGCAAAACTTTATAGGTATGATCGCCTATCCATGAGGAACAAAAAGTTCTCCACCTATAACATCATAGGTCACATGATTTGGCAGCTATGATTTTTTTGAAGAATAAACCTTTAAAAATCCTCTTCTCCAGAATGGCTTGACAGATCAAAGGGAAACTTTACCAATGTTTTCCAAGCCTTGGGGACACCAGGGTGTTCACGAAAAAAAATAATAGGTCACATGGTCTGGCAGCCATATTGGATTGAACAAAAATCTTTAAAAAATAATTTATCTTGAACTGCTTTATCAATCGAAGTGAAACATCAGAGTTATGATCTAATCGTCATGTGGAATATACTTTTTAAAATTTCAACCTGATCGGACACATGGTTTGGCAGCCAGAATTATTTAATATTTTGAATCTGGGTTCAGGGATTTCAATCGAACTTGGTACAATATGTTTGATGTACTAATGTGGGCAGAGGCATATCTGGCGAAATTGCACCCTCAAAGAATGACCTTCTAGTTATTAATTTTTTTGGACATAAGTTAAGAGACAAGGATGCTGGTGCAACATCCTTCAACACCTCTCCCCCTTCCTATTATCTCTCAACCCGCCCTGCCCCTCCCCAACCACACCCCAACCCTCACATCATCCTGGAATACATTGTTATTCTCCCACAGGAATCCTTTGTGTGTGCATGGGCATTGGACTAAAACATTTATGAGGATAAAAGGGGAGATTTACGGGAGACGTACCTACACCGAGTGTGATGTCTGGAGACATAGCTACTGCTTGTGTGACATCTGGTGACCTACTTACCACTAGTGTGACACTTGGAAGTTAAAAATTGTGTGACAGAAGTTATACTTTGATTTCTAAATTGATAATAATAAATGTCAGTGTGTGTGGCAGTCAGTCAGTCAGTCAGTTTGTCTCCTCCATAACTCCAAAACCTTGAAACCTTGCTGCCCAAACTTTGCATGCATACTCAGGGAACTTCAAGGGAGTGCATGATTGAAAACTGGGTGTTTGGATAAATTTAAACACCTCTTTTGAAGACAATTTAGGGGGTGCTCATCACAAAAAAATAATAATAATAATAATAATAAGCTTTACGAAGATGGCAGCAACCATCTTAGTCAGCTTGCTTGGGTCTGAACCCATCATTTTGATTTGCCTGCTCAACAATGTCTTGACTTGGAACAGTCTGCAATGGTTTCTTAACAATGGTTTTTGTGTTTTTCACTTTCATCACTCATATCATCGAATGCCTCATGATCATACCTATGAATCGCAAGATACTTCGCTTTTGTCGGTGCTATAGTTTTAAAATTAGGAGCTTGGAGCGATTTCATGCATTATATAATGCAATTTTCCATGGTGGACTATCATGGGCTAATTAAAGTATATAATCAAAATATGATTTGGGATTTGAGGATCTGATCTGGTGGACTAAATAATTGTCAAAGTCAGGAATGAAATCTGAATATTTTAAGAAATTGGCAATTTTTTTGTTTTTCGTGGGTGTGTACCATTACCAATCAGCTTGCTATTGCTTGCCAAGCCAGCTGTTCCTTATCAACCATTTTGTTGGAGTGCTTGCTTGAGTGCTTAAGCCACTTGGTGAGGACTCGACAAGCTGCTTGGTTGTTCATTTGCAAGCCATTGCGATACATGGAAAAGTACCCGCACTGTCACCGTGCCTCTGCCAAACACAATCAAAAATACATCAATTGATGTACAAAGTTCAGGTCCTGTCCACCTGCATTGGGCCCCTTTGTGTTGTGCAGTGTCTCGGGCTTGCTAGAGCCTTGCTTGCTGAAAATGTTGTGCAATTTTTATTTTACATGACAGCTCAACAAGCTTCTTGGTTCTTCATTTGCAAGCCATGGCGATACACTGCAAAAGTACCCGCACTGTCCCTCTGCTAAACACAACCAAAACTACATTGCTCGACGTACCATGTTCAGGCCCCACACACATGCGTTGGGCTCCGTGGTGTCATGCAGTGCCTTGGGCGGTGCTTCGCCCACTGAAAATGTTGTGCAATTTTTTTGTTTCACATTTTTGTGCAATCTGCTTTCATTATACCAACTGTCACTTCGACATGATAAACATTGTTGCGGTTCTGGAAAAGACCCCATATGCATTCAGAGATGCGTAGGATTTTTTCCCAGACAGATATTTCTTTAGTTTATGTGAGATAGACCTCCTACCTTTTGTGTAGAGGGACTTTGGAAGGGAAATATGTCATGAGGTAGAATGTTCAGTTTCTCTTGAGTCCCTCCGTCTATCGATCAATATTTGGTTCCTTCTATGGCCCTAGCTGCTCATCTATCACTGGTCCCTTGCCATGTTTGCTTTTCCATTCCACATCCGAAACCATCCTCCCCCTCCCGTTATGAGTCCACACATCATGAATGAACTTTACTTCAAAACAATGGACCAGAATTACCTTTTGACTCATACAAAAGATTCTTTATGGGGTGCTTGTACATGTGGAAAATATATAGACTCGTTCTTTTTAATTCCTGCAAATAAAAAAAACCCATTTGGACACAATGGAGGCAATAATTATTAACCCTGCAGTGGTCGCTTCGTTATTTTATTTACTTGCAAAACAACACATTAAGAGCGAAAGGATAACTAATGCTGCAGCTGTCCGTGGCTGTTGACATCATTGTGTATGCACAGCGTCATCCATGATGCATTCCATGGAAAACAACAAGAGCAGATTCGTTTTAACCTCCGGAGTGGGAGGACTTGAAACCGAGTGAAGTCAGTTGCAGAAGGAAGAACAACTTAACCTCCATACAGAACAGATCATTTTTCACCTCCAGAGCAGGAGGACGTGAAACCGAGTGAAGTTGGTTGTAGAAGGAAGAAGAGCTGAGCCTCCATACGTGGCAGATAGTTTTAAGCTCTGTAGGAGAGTGGATGTTCGTGGAGAGATCCTGGATGAGATGCATTCGAGTGGACTTTGCAATTGGATTGGCGGATGCTCTCATGCACCACACATCTCCTTCCAGCGTCTCAATCTGCCGAATGTTTAATACTCCACTCGCCCTGTCTGCTGGGAGGTTTTGTCTCGTTGTGCTCCGATCGACCACACGTCGCCTACCAGGAGCAGTCTTGACTCATATAATTTACCAGGAGTGGTCTCAATTCATATAATTTACCAGGAGCAGAATCGTCTCATATAATTTACCAGGAGTGGTCTTAATTCATATAATTTACCAGGAGCGGTCTCGATTCATATAATTTACCAGGAGCGGAATTGACTCATATAATTTACCAGTAGCAGTCTCGACTCACATAATTTACCTTTAGTGGTCTCGACTCATATCATTTACCAGGAACGGTCTTGACTCGTATAATTTATCCAGAGCTGTTTCGACTTGTATTATTTATCAGGAGTGGTCTCGTCTCTTCTTATCTGCCAGGAGTGGTCTCGACTGCGCTCTCGACTCGTTTTATGTGCCGGGACTTTTGATATGTCTCTTTCTCATCCATAAAGGTCTCCTTACCACGAGTCGTTTGGCCAAGCCTAAGCTCACATCTTCCTGTTTGTACTGCAAAAATCCACCAAGGGGAAGCTTGCATGCCACATGAGTCTGCAGGTGGTACGAGCATGCATGCTGTGCAGGTCTGCACATGGTACAACCTTGCATGTTGCACAGATCTGCATGCAGTACGAGCTTGCACGCTGCATGATGTACGAGCTTACATGCATCTGTGTGAGGTGAGTAGGAGCTGTACCCATGCTCTGCTCTCCTCTGCATTCTAACTACTCTCTTCTTCCTCTCCACATTTGTCTGGAATGATTGATGGCCATGTCCTGAGTCTAACATAAATAAGGATGTGTAAGTGGGCTCCGTAAGCATAAAGAATAATTACTTTTCTATTGTGCCTTTTCATTGTAATCTGTCCATCCATTGCAAACATATGCTCATGATTGCTATCATTAATACCTGCCATTGCTGACTGAATAAACCTTGTTGTGCTTGTTGAATATATGTGCTTGTTAAACTGCTAAACGTTTCAGGCCAGCTTGCTTTTGTCCTTTCCACCATTGGTCTGACATCGTGTGTAAAGTTTAGTTAGATGGGAAGTTTTGTCCCACCGATTGGCTCTGTGATTAGCCAACAGCCATCCATGGTTCGCTCGGCCATGCATGATAAATAGACAAGTGGCTGTTGAGGGCATGACCCCTAATTAGGGTTGCTGTGTCAATGGTAAGGTAATGCATAACGAAGGAGCGAAAACCCTGCTCGGCTCGGCGGTTCTAATTGGTGGCCACGGTTGCCTAGCAACCTGTTCAACTGAAGAGTTATCTGTGGCCGGCAGCCTCAGGACTTGAGGTCAGGTAAAGGTCTGAGGAGTCCCCCTCATGATAACCCCAGACCCCACGTCCATAACAACATATAAAAAATAACATCCATCAACTTTGTGTCGGGGGTGGGGGTGATGCACACACCTTGGGGTTTTCCTTCCTTTTGGTGTACGTATGTTGTTCGTGGTGCCGAACCCAGCATGTTCTCTAATGACTACAATCCAGGGTCATGAACGAACGTACAGGTCAGCTACCACTTGAACGGATCTTTGTCAGTTGGTGTCTGTGACTTCTGAGTGACGTTCCAATGACCGCATCTACAGCATAACGTTTTTGAAACTTGTATTTCGAATAAACAGATGCAAAGTCAAATGAGGAAGTTCACCATTACATACAATGTCCAACTCCTATTCCCGTGTTGATTTGTTTTCACCGCCCAGTGTCCCAGTACTGCCAGCACAACTCACGCATGTTCACCTCATCCTTCGGGGTTGTTAATCCTTCGATTCCCATTGCGGTGTCCTCTCTCTCAAACGCTGGCCCGTCAAGGATGATTTCAAGAGCTCAAAGGAATTCTCTCCCAATACACAATCTTCATGAGTTTTAATCAACCTGATTATAATCAGCTCCATGCATTAACAACCGCTCAAGATATTAACACCTCGTTCACTCATCAGAGTTAAATCGAGCACGGGATGATCAAAACGCACTTCTTGTCACATGTCACCCATCTCTGTACACCTCCCTCTCGCGGGTTTATATAGTATCACAGAAGAATCCCGTGCCTTCCAGCAAATGCGATTCTAGTCTATACTGGAAGCTTCGTCTGAGAATATTCCAGCATCTATACGAATATCACCAGCCAGTTTACAGTACAATACTGACATCTACAGTCAAAATTAGTTCATTACATCAAGCGGTTTACATTACAATTTACCGATCCGCACTACACAAAACTTATAACATGTAATCATCAATTTTAATCATTCATTTACAGACATTTACTAATGCTTACAACATCTAGCTTTGAACTGACACCTCGTCTTTGCAGTTCAGATTATAGACTGGAAGGGGAAGGGGTGGGGTGGAGTCCGGAGGGAGTGGGTGGGGTGGGAGGAAGGACCCCACGTTGCCCAGAAATTATTTGCTTATAAATAATATCGAATATATTATATCATTAATTCTTTCTCCCTTTATTTATTGCAAAGCCTCGTGCTGACTTCGTGGTTAAGGTGGCTGGCTTGAGACGTTAAGGTCGTAAGTTCTAAACACCTCTCAACCATTGTAATTAACACCAGGTGGGGTTGACTCAGCCTGTCATTCTTCTGAGGTTGGTGAATTGAGTTCCAGTGTACTGAGGTATTAACCATTTGGGGTAACCTGTGTCAGAGTGGCAACCTGTCCAGGACTCCACTCCTTGCCAATGAAACTGCCTTGGCAGCCCAATGTGCCTTTATGACACAAAAGGAATGGTATTTTTTATTATTATTTATTGTACTTCAGTTAAATACCCTTTTCATCAGTGAGCAAGCTGAAATCCTCCTCCTCGACTTCATACAAGAAAATGTATTACACAATAAAGAGAACAAAAAGGGCATTGCTAACAATCAATACACTGCCTTTTCCTTATAGATTGTCAATTGACACTCGGCATGTGACATTAGTGATGTTTAAAAAAACTAATTAACAGGAGAAAGGTTATAAACATCCATAAATAATAGCATGGATTTCAAATTTTGTTCCGACGTATTGTATTATCTTTATGTTCCCACTGCGATGAAGCATAAGACCCAAACCACCACTCCCCGGCTTTTCCAATCTTGGACTCGATGTCATGCTTCTTCCATTGTAATTCCAGATTCCATTGGATCCCTCTCCACTGTTTGCTTCCATCTCATTATTGGTCTACCTATTGGCCTTATGCTGTTCAAACCACTTAGGTATATTCTTTTCACTTGTCATTCTTTCTTCCTCTATTTTTTCAATATGTCCAAACCATTCGGGATGTCTTGCTGAACAAATTTGGTCCACCTGTTTGGGTTCCCACTGGAACTCCCCCTGCAACTAATGGCTCATGATGTGGGGAACTCAGGTTCAAATCCTGTGTCTCATATGTTTAGCCATTGTCTACTAATATCATTGAAATACATGTAAAGGGCAAATCCATGGTAACTAATGTTTCAGATGCACAATTTTGCATACTTATGATGTTCATTGTCGCTAAGCAATAAAGACTCACAGAGCTATTTCTGCTTTATCGTAATAAAAGCTGTGTGTCAGGAGGTGAAGGGTTGTGGCCTTTTCACACTGACTCTATGTCTTCTCCAGCAGTGGGCAAAAACTTGATGGTAACTAGGTACTATATCAAATTCTGATATCTCATGTCCCTGAGGCAGGATGAGCTTTATGTAAGAGTATGATTGGATAGTAGAGTACAGCTGTGCAAGGAATTATGTAATTTAAACAGGTATGTTTGAAGTTATTGCCACTTTAACATTAACATGTGAGTAACTCATGTTACGTGACTAACGTTACACTCCTTTTTGCTGTAACTCGTGTTACTTAACTAACGTTACATTCATCTTTGCTGAATATAAGCACAGTTTGGGAGAACTTGTATTGGTATCGTTATCTCAAGTAAGTTTTACTCAACCAGACATATATACTAGTATGAACATTTATAAACAGTAAAGAGATTTAAAAAAATGCAATATAGTCTCATGAAGAATTATTTGGAAAGAAAAAACAAGAATGCAAAACAAAACAAGAAAAAGAGCAATCAGAGAATGCAGACCCTCACTAGAACTTGTTTTGTGTGGTGTTTGTGTAGCTTTGTGTGGTGTATTTTGTGTGGCATTTGTGTACTGGTGTGTTACGTAATTAATAATTAATAGACATAACTAGAACTGCCACTTTATAACTGTGAGCAGTGACGACTGCGTCCCATGATATCCCGCTTTGATGCAACCCTGCTTTGATCGGACATCTGACCCTGACCCATGACGTTTTTAAAAATTATTATTCAATTTAATTTAGAATGGGAATAAAATAAATTCAATTCACATCAAATGGAAGACCAAATACGTACAGTCCTGCATTGCAGTAATCAAAAGGAACCCAAACAAGCAAAAAGCAAAGATGAAGTAATCAGGAGGAACCTGGATAGGATTCGATATTTCAGCTGCTACTCCTCTACCCTCAAACCCACCCAACCCAAACCCACCCACTAAGGCACAGCCAAGTGAGCCTTATTCAAAACAAAAAAAAACATCAAAAAAAATCAACAAGACCCAGATCAAAAAAGATGAATTCTTCTGGCGGCCAGACCATGCGTCCGATCAAGTTGAAACTTAAAACATGTATTCTACATCACTTACTAGATCATAATTTTGAGGTTTCACCTCGATTGATTAAGCGGTTCCAGAGAAAATCTTTTTAAAATATTTTTTCTTCAATCCAATATGGCTGCCAAACCATGTGACCTATCAATTATTCCTCAACAAACTTGTACACCCATGGCTTGGGCAACATTTGTGTGGTTTCCCCCGATCTGTCCAGCTGTCCAGAAGAAGATTTTTTTTTTTAGATTTTAGGATAAATCCAAAATGGCTGCCAAACCATATGACCTATGATGTCATACGTGTGAATCATTTGTTCCGCAAGCATAGGCGGTCATACATGTAAAATTTTGCTTCAATCTGTTCAGCCACTTCAGAGAAGAAGATTTTTGAAGGTTTTAAAAACAATAATATGGCTTTCAAATCACGTGACCGACGTTATCAAATTATTGTATGTGGACCATTTTATCCCTAGATGACTCAAAAAATTTCGTACTGATCAGATGTAGCATTCTACATATGCAAATGTGATGTCATAATGAAGGCACCTATGATGTCATAAAAAAATCACACATTCCCCAGGAGGAGTACTTGCCATGGGCCAAGTTTCAGTTTTTTTCCTGGGTGTGGTTTCAGAGATACAGAGGTCCAAATTTTTTCCAACATGGCTGCCACACCACATAACCTAGAATGTCATAATTATCAATTAAACATACTACTTGAGCAGTCGCTTCTATGGTGAAAATTTTGTGTCGATCCGACAAGCGGTTGCGGAGAAAAACACTAAAGTTCTGTGTGGACAAACAAACAAACAGACAAATGAAAAATCACTCATAGACTGACAACTTGGCAAAACAGCACAAAGTAGAATGGAACTGGGTAGAGCGCATACCTCTGCCAGTTGGAACAGTTCACGTTTTGTATCCCACTGATTTGCTGGATCCGAACCAAAATCCAATCCACTTTTTCTTGTCACCTATCCAACTCATCCACTTTGTTTTGTCATAACTCGTCCACAACTTTTTGAGATATAGTGATGTATTTGGTTTTTGGCCCGATCTATCAATTTTAGAAATTAGGCCTGTGTCGACCTTTTGACCTTAAAATTAATTGGTAGTTGAATTCAGCGACCTGACATGAAAATGCTCTTCAAATTTCAAGTCAATCGGATGAAAATTGAGGATTTTAGAAAATTTGGCCCAAATTGGCCTTATGGCCTATTTTGACCTTTTGGCCTATGTTACCTCAAAATCAATAGGTGGTTGAATCGAGTGAGCTGCTATGCAAATGCTCTTTAAATTTCAACTTAATTGAATTAAAATTGATGATTTTAGAGATTTGGTAACACCTGGTGTTGGCTTAATGGTTAGGGTGGCTGGCTTGGGATCCTCGGGTCCTGAGTTCGAGCCCTGTTGGCCACTGAATTAACACCAGGGGGTTGACTCATCCTTCCGAGGTCGGTGAAATGAGTACCAGTGTACTGGTCCCGGTGTATGCCCTGGTTAGAATAGGTGTACCATATCCCTGTGTGTCGTAAGAGGCAACCAGGGTTGGTGTCAGGAAGAGCATCTGGCCATAAAACATTGCCTCAAGAAGGGAACCATGATTGCACCATAAAACATTGCCTCAAGAAGGGAACCATGATTGCATGGAGCCTGCAAAAAGCTAACCCCTGCTCAGCAGGAGAAAAAAATTGGGGGCGGGGTGTTAACAGATTCTTTTTTTTTTTTGTTGTTTTTTTATATAGAAACTTCAATGCGTGACCACACAGGGTCGGTGACATTACTCTGAAAATTTCAGAATGCTTTTGGTGAGTGGTTTGGGCTGGAGGCGAGGGACAGACAAGACACGAAACACGCAAACACGCAAACAAATGGAGCGATCAACATACTTGTTAAAAAAAAAACTGCACAGTAAACAAACGGACCCAAATGCAATCCTGTCTTTGTCGTAGTAACACATACAACATTAAGGACACTCAGAGATATTTCATGCAAGATAGGGCCCCAAAAATTATTTTACAAAATGAGTTCCTTGAAGATCAGAGTTAAGGGCAGACATACAGTCAAGCCTCCTTCATAGTATTTTAGCATATGATCATTTTATGAAGAACTATCAAAAGAGAAGCGTCCTCGTGCATTAACTACTGTTATCGCTGAAAGCTTTCTCATTATCTTGTTGCGATAGAACAACATGTTATCCTCACTTTCAGGGCACTTCCAAAACGTTCCAGCATGATGGACACTCGATAATCAGATCCCAAAACCTTCTTCACTTCCTCAGCATAGAGTATGCCATCGTATTCTAGCTCTACCCAATTGCCAGCTTTGAAGTCTCCAGATGGCGTTGATGAATACCCATCAAACGTGATGGGTCCTTAACAGCAATGTGATGAACCTTAGACATATTATGAATTTTCTGTGCATTTGTTAAAACTTTAAATGGTTCTCCACAATGTGCAATTTCTTCATCTGTCATATGATGGACTGACACTTTCATGCTTTCTGCAGGTTTAGTGACACCAGCAATACCCGTCTACGATGGGTATGGGGGACAGGACGGATCACAATACTCGGTTTACGGTAGTTTCTTTGGATGTTTTGCGTCGCATTTAACAGCCAGTTCATATTGGTGGCGTGTCTGGGTGCCCATGGTAGCGTTTGGACCGGTCGCTTTAGATTGTTGGCCTTGACACATCGTGCCGGATGAGTAACACGAACGATTTGACATTTCATGTTTCTATATTACCTCCATCAACAGATTACAACATGGCAGGATAAAAGTCGTCATGCTGAGTTGAACAAACGTCTTGAACTCATGGACTTAGTTAAGTAAAGCACGTCGTCTGAGACCCGGCCATTCAGTTTGCCGCCGAACGCTGCTGATTGTGACGTCATCAATTCCCTCTTTGAAAATTCTATCTATATTCGATTTTTTAATTGGCCATCACCTGCGCATATACATGGAACACATAATGTGAAGATTTCGGAGTATGAACAGAATATGTTCGGAGAAAAGTGTGTTATAAGTTCCAGGCTTACGCCCATTATATTATGATTGTTCTTGCAAGCCTTAACCTTGTTCATGCAAATATCTTGACACTTCTCCCAATTCCATCAACCACCCTTCCATGCTGGTCATAAAGAAATGCCAGTCAAGCTTATTGCCATGCTTTACACAAGAGCTACTAATGCTGCAGCCAGGAAACGGTTTTTGAACTGGAAATATGAACTGTAAGACCAAATGGACACTCTACTCCATTGGCTCTTAACTGAGGGGGGGGGGGGGGGGTGAGTAATTTTCAGAGGCATGAGCCCAGAGAAAAAAGTAGGAATTTCTCTATAATTTTGGAATTCTCTTAACAAGTGTTGCTTAATATCGTGATGAACATAAAAAAAACAAAAGTATCGCCTTTAATAATTTCGTTTTCTATTTTGCTACTCGCCTTCCATTTTCTGTATTAAGATTAATTTTAAAATTTAACATTTATTTAAATTTAATATTGAAATTTATATTCCATTGTAATTTTATTATTAAAAAAGTTTTTTTCACAGATTTGCAGTAGAATTGCCAATAGCTTTGAGTATCGATCAAGGAGGTGAGAAAGGGCTTTTACAGAAGATCCAGGTTGGAGTGGAGGAAGTAAAGGAACAGCTAGGTAATCTAAGAGTAAGATAAGGCTCCGGGTCCAGATAATATGCATCCGAGAGTATTGATGGAGGTGGCTGAGCAGGTAAGCGAGATGTTAATGGATATTTTCAAGAGTTTCACTGGAGTCAGGACAGGTACCGGAGGATTGGAGAGTTGCAAATGTAATCCCATTATTAAGAAAGGATCTAAAAAAGAATTGGGAAACTATAGACCTGTTAGTTTGACTAACTGTTAAACCTGTTAGTTTGTGGGGAAGGTGTTTGGATACATTAGTTAGGGACCAGATGAGGAACCATTTAAATAAATACAAACTAATTAAAGGTAGTCAGCACAGGTTTACCAAAGGTAGTTCCTGTTTATCAAAATTTTTAGAGTTCTATGAAGCAGTGTTTGATTTGGTGGATTAGGGAAAGGCAGTGGACAAAGTATGTTAAACTTTAAGAAGGCATTTGATAAGGTACCACATGGAGGTTGTTCGCCAAAGTGAGGGCTTGTGGAGTGGCTGGTCAGGTAGCTAATTGGATTGCAAAATGGCTTCGTGATAGAAGCAAAGAGTGGCTGTGAGTGGAGGAATGTCTTGCTGGGAGGATGTAAGTTGTGGGGTACCTGAAAGGATCAGTACTAGGACCATTATTATTCATTATTTATCTCAACGATTTGGATAGTTGGGTGAAGAGTAAGCTTTCCAAACTTATAGATGAACACAAAGCTTGGAGGTAAGGTGGACAGCAGAGGGGTGGTGATCAGATTCACTAAAGTATTGATGCTTGCATAGATTGGGCAAAAGATTGCAGATGGAATTTAACCTGACAAGTGTAGGGTGTTGGGGATGGGAAAGAAACATGAAAATAGAGATTACAGGATGCAAGGGGTAATTTTGGAGTGTGTCACAACAGGAGAAGGATCTGGGGTGGTATATATATATGGGAGATAAGTAGGCAAGCACAGTGCCAGCAGCGTATAGGAAAAGCAAATCGGGTTTGGAGGTAGTATTTGGAGGGGGGATAAATTTAATGAAAAGAGGTGGTGTTAACATTGTAACAGGAATTTGTGAGGCTTCATCCAGATATTGTGTGCAGTTTGGTCACCACAACTCAGGAAGGACATAGATCCATATAGAAGGTTCAGCGCCAGGGCTAACAGATTTGATTCTGGGTCTAGCTCAACTCGGCTATGAAGGAGCGACTGAAGGAGACAGGGCTTTATACACGAGGAAGGTGGTGGTTTTACAAGGTGATATGATGGAGATGTTTAAGATAGTGACGGGTATAGACATAATAAATGCAGATGAATTATTCATCAGAGTAGACAGTGATAGGACCAAGGGCCATAGTCTTTAGAGTAAAGAAGAGGAGAGTTAAGACGGTAGTAAGATAGGGGACTGTTCAACTGCAGAGAGTAGTTTTAATGGTGCAATGGTCTCCCTGGAAAAGGTAGTGGAGCACAAACAGTAGATAAGTTTTAAATTAGAATTAGATAGGTACCTGGAAGTTAAATGGAATAGAGGGGTTTAGGGCTGCTGATAAAACTTTTTGGTAGTTTGAGCATTGATGGGTGATTGTGGCTGTTAGGAGTCTGTTGGTGGGTCTGTCAAGGGTGTTGGTGGTTGAATGGTTGTGTGTTTTTACCCAAGCCCATGCCCCCTTCCCTGATGAGAAGAAAAATTTAAAAAAAACTACAACTCAAAAAAAAAAAAAATACCAAACCTGCAAAAAAACAAACAGCATCATAGACGGTACTTACGAAATCGTCACTTGACTCTGACCTTGTCCTAATAAAAAGCTGTCTCCTAGAAGAGAGGTAGCGACGCAACCAGAATTCTACGTGATCTTGACCAAAACCATCAAAAAATCGTAACGTCGACCGAGCAAAAATCTCTATTTCTCCACACGCAATTATTTAATATTAATTTTATCAAAGTCACAAAACCGTAATATTTCGGCATCACCACATTCTTTACATAATCCGACGGCTTAGCGAGTCGGCATGCGACGATAACCTTTATTGGGATAAAAAAATGACTTTTAAACCATCTTTAATCGAAAAACACGGTCAGCGCGCAACTACGCACAAACCTTTCGTGACCAACGCGCGTCCTTGCTCAGCGCGCTGCACCACGTGACGAGCCGGAACGCGGCGAGTGAATATTTTTTATACAACACTTAAACGTCTCCAAAACATCCGATTTTTACCAGAATTTCGACAACCGAGTGTTTAAGCGTCCTAAGCGATCGAGGAAAAACGAAGACAAAATTAAAATCGAATTAAAACGAACTCGTAAACGTCGACCGAAGCAAAAATACTCTCATTCTCCACATGATTTACGAATTATGTTTGACCTCACTGTGACCTTGAACCTTTTGACCGATTTTTGACAAAATCTAATCAGCTTAGCCATCACCCTCCTGAATCCGTGGTGTAATTTGCATTGGTGATTTCTCCGTTCTCCGAGTTATCTTGCCTACAACACACTCACAACACTCAGAACACACAAACAACACAAACACATACACACAAAAAACACACAACAGAGGATGGAAGTCATCAATATAACTTACGAAATCTAAAAGATTTTGTAAGTAACAACACAAAAAACACTTCATTTTATAAAAAAAAACCATTTGCATTTTTACATTTGATCTTGTGTTGGATAAATTGCGTGTATGTTGATGTGGTGAGATATGATCGGCTGAATGGACTCCACCTGCATCTAATATCCTTGTGTATTCCTTGTGAATTTGATAACCTGTCATCCAAAGACACTAACAGGAGCAGTACTGTAAGCTCCTGTC
>CM068957.1:36057276-36070179 GCA_035128595.1 Eptatretus atami
CGGAGGATTGGAGAGTTGCAAATGTAATCCCATTATTTAAGAAAGGATCTAAAAAAGAATTGGGAAACTATAGACCTGTTAGTTTGACTAACCTGTTAAACCTGTTAGTTTGTGGGGAAGGTGTTGGATACATTAGTTAGGGACCAGATGAGGAACCATTTAAATAAATACAAACTAATTAAAGGTAGTCAGCACAGGTTTACCAAAGGTAGTTCCTGTTTATCAAAAGGAGAGAAGATATATTTAGGGAAATGTGGATAGAAAATCCCCACATTCATTTAACATGGGGAAAAGTGAGCCAGAATCAGTATATCCACCTAACTGAGATGATGGAAGCGAGGCCACAACAGAAGGGGATAATATAGCAACTTGGATAATGAATTAGTAGGGGACATGAGAGAAAGGAGGTGGTACTAAGAGAAGGAAAATAGAAAAGGTTTTGTGAAGGCAGGAGAACAAATGCAAAGGGGGGCCCTGCGGAAGTGGAGGGCACGGACAACTTACGGTGAGAGACTGGCGACTAAATCAGTGGTGCATTGCAGATAACAGAAGACCATGTATTACATAAGATGAACTGTAACTGAGTTGTGGGCACAGCTGCCAGACAGAGCAAGGTAGCTTGATGAAAGCAACATAGAGAAGGAAAGCTGCATCGTTCTATATAAGGGAATGGGTTGCTTCACATTGTTTTTGAAAGGGGATTTTTTATGCTCTGCTGACGAAGTCGCCGGGCATGTTTTTGGTTGTCAGTCCAGTCCGTAATATCCATGCTAATTTTCTGTTTCTCGCAACTGCTATCCGATGACCAAATTTTCACAATATGTGCGAATACTTATTGGAATATTTTAATGATAATTATGACGTCATAGACCATGTGTGTGGTAGCCATGTTGTAAAAGGGAAAAAATTTTGACCTCTGATTCAGAAACTACTCCAGGAAAATACGAAACTTGGCACATGGCATGGTTCCCCATGGAAAATAAATGTTTTTTTGCATGATGTCATAAGCGGCTTAATTTTGACGTCATAATTGCATAAGTCAAAACACTTTATCCGATCCGTATGAAATTTTTGAGGGTAATCGAGGGCTAAATTGTGTGTGTGTGTGTGTGTGTGTGTGTGTGTTGTGGTGTGTGTGTTTGTGTGTGTTGTGTGTGTGTGTTGTGTGTGTAGGGGGGAGGGGTTGATGACGTACGGTACGTGTTTGGCAACATGTTTTAGTAATAAAATCTTCTCTCCGAAATGGCTGAACAGATAGAGGCAAAACTTTTTAGGTATGATCACCTATCATGAGGAACAAAAAGTTCTCCACATTATAACATCATACATAGGTCACATGATTTGGCAGCTATGATTTTTTTGAAGAATAAACCTTAAAAATCTCTCTTCTCCAGAAATGGCTTGACAGATCAAAGGGAAACTTTACATGTTTTCCAAGCCTTGGGGACACCAGGGTGTTCAGCGAAAAAAATATAGGTCAAATGGTCTGGCAGCCATATTGGATTGAACAAAAATCTTTAAAAAATAATTTATGTTGACTGTTTATATTCAATCGAGGTGAAACATCAGAGTTATGATCTAATCGTGCGATGTGGAATATACTTTTTAAAATTCAACCTGATCGGACACATGCGTTGGCAGCCAGAATTATTTAATTTTGAATCTGGGGTTCAGGGATTTCAATCGACACTTGTACAATATTTGATGTATTAATGTGGGCGACGCATATCTGGCGAAATTGCACACTCAAGAATACCTTCTAAGTTATAAATTTTTTTGGACATAAAGTTAAGAAGACAAGGATGCTGATGCACACATTCCCTCAGACACCTCTCCCCTTCCTATTATCTCTCAACCCGCCCTGCCACCTCCCAACCACACCCCACCCTCACATCATCCTGAAATACATTGTTATCTCCCACAGGAATCCTTTGTGTGTGCATGGGCATGACTAACATTTACGAGGATAAAGGCGAGATTACGGAGACGTACCTACCCGAGTGTGATGTCTGGAGCATAGCTACTGCTTGTTGACTCTGGTGACCTACTTACCACTAGTGTGACACTTGGAAAGTTAAAAATTCTGTGTGCAGAAGTTATAACTTTGATTTCTCAATTGACGAATAATAAATGTCATGTGTGGGCCGTCAGCAGTCAGTCAGTTTCGTCTCCTCCATAACTTCAAAAACCTTGAAACCTTGCTGCCCCAAACTTTCATGCATACTCAGGGAAGTCAAGGGAGGTGCATGATTGAAACGGGTTTTGGATAAATTTAAACACCTCTTTTGAGACAATTTAGGGGGTTGCTCAATCAACAAAAAAATAATAATATAATAATAAGCTTAACGAAGATGGCAGCACCATCTAGTCAGCTTGCTTGGGTCTGACCCTCATTTTGATTTGCCTGTCAACAATGTCTTGACTTGAAGCAGTCTGCAATGGTTTCTTAACATGGTTTTTTGGTTTTTCACTTTCATCACCTCATATCATCGAATGCCTCATGATCAATATATGACTCCGCCAAGATACTTCGCTTTGTCGGTGCTATAGTTTTAAAATTAGGAGGCTTGGAGGCGATTTCATGCATTAATATAAATGCAATTTTTCCAATGGTGGACATCATGGGCTATATTAAAGTATATAATCAAAATATGATTTGGGATTTGAGTGATCTGATCTGGTGGACTAAATAATTGTCAAAGTCAGGATGAAATCTGAATATTTTAGAATTGGCAATTTTTTTTGTTTTTCGTGGTGTGTACCATTACCATCAGCCTTGCTATTGCTTGCCAGCCAGCTGGTTCCTTATCACCTTTGTTGGAGTGCTTGCTTGAAGGTGTAAAGCACTTGGTGAGGACTCGACAAAGAGCTGCTTGGTTGTTCATTTGCAAGCCATTGCGATACATGGAAAGTATCCCGACTGGTCACCGTGCCTCTGCCAAACACAATCATAAATACATCAATTGATGTACAAAGTTCAGTCCTGTCCACCGTGCATTGGGCCCCTTTGTGTTGTGGCAGTGTCTCGGGCTTGCTAGAGCCTTGTGCTTGAAAATGTTCGTGCAATTTCTTATTTTACATGACAGCTCAAGCAGGTCTTGGTTTTTTCATTTGCAAGCCATGGCGATACAACTCAGCAAAAGTAACCGCACTGTCCCTCTGCTAAACCACAACCAAAACTACAATTTCTTTGCCTACTACCATGTTCAGGCCCACAGACACATGCGTTGGGCTCGTGGTGTCATGCAGTGCCTTTGGGGCGGTGCTTCGCGCCCACTGAAAATGTTGTGCAATTTTTTTGTTTCACATTTTTGTGCAATCTGCTTTCATTATACCAACTGTCACTGCGACATGATAACAATTGGTGGTTCTGAAAAGCCCATATGCATTCAGAGATGCGTAGGATTTTTTCCCAGACAGATATTTCTTTAGTTTTATGTGAGATAGACCTCCTACCATTTTGTGTAGAGGGACTTTGGAAGGGAAATATGTTGAGGTAGAATGTTCAGTTTCTCTGAGTCCCTCCGTCTATCGATCAATATTTGGTTCCTTCTATGGCCCTAGCTGCCATCTATCACTGGTCCTTGCCATGTTTGCTTTTCATTCCACATCCGAAACCATCCTCCCCTCCCGTTATGAGTACACATCATGATGAACTTTACTTCAAAACAATGGACCAAGAATTACCTTTTGACTCATACAAAAGATTCTTTATGGGGTGCTTGTACATGTGGAAAATATATAGACTCGTTTTTTTAATTCCTGCAAAATAAAAAACCCATTTGGACACAATGAGGCATATTATTAACCCTGCAGTGGTCGCTTCGTTATTTTATTTACTTGCAAAACCAACACATTAAGAGCGAAAGGATAACTAATGCTGCAGCTGTCCGTGGGCTGTTGACATCATTGTGTATGCACAGCGTCATCCATGATGCATTCCATGGAAAACAACAAGAGCAGATTAGTTTTAACCTCCGAGTGGGAGGACTTGAAACGCGAGTGAAGTCAGTTGCAGAAGGAAGAACAACTTAAACCTGCCATACAGGAACAGATCATTTTTCACCTCCAGAGCAGGAGGACGTGAAACCGAGTGAAGTTGGTTGTAGAAGGAAGAAGAGCTGAGCCTCCATACGTGGCAGTAGTTTTAACCTCTGTAGGAGAGTGGATGTTCGTGGAGGAGATCCTGGATGAGATGCATTCGAGTGGACTTTGCAATTGGATTGGCGGATGCTCTCATGCACCAATCTCCTTCCAGCGTCTCAATCTGCCGAATGTTTAATACTCCACTCGCCCTGTCTGCTGGGAGGTTTTGGCTCGTTGTGGCTCCGATCGACCACACGTCGCCTACCAGGAAGCAGTCTTGACTCATATAATTTACCAGGAGTGGTCTCAATTCATATAATTTACCAGGAGCAGAATCGTCTCATATAATTTACCGGAGTGGTCTTAATTCATATAATTTTACCAGGAGCGGTCTCGATTCATATAATTTACCAGGAGCGGAATTGACTCATATAATTTACCAGTAAGCAGTCTCGACTCACATAATTTACCTGTAGTGGTCTCGACTCATATCATTTACCAGGAACGGTCTTGACTCGTATAATTTATCCAGAGCTGTTTCGACTTGTATTATTTTATCAGGAGTGTCTCGTCTCTTCTTATCTGCGGAGTGGTCTCGACTGCGCTCTCGACTCGTTTTTATGGTGCCGGGACTTTTGATATGTCTCTTTCTCATCCATAAAGGTCTCCTTACCACGAGTCTTTGGCCAAGTAAGCTCACATTCTTCCTGTTTGTACTGCAAAAATCACCAAGGGAGCTTGCATGCCAAATGAGTCTGCAGGTGGACGAGCATGCTGTGCAGGTCTGCACATGGTACAACTTGCATGTAGCGAGATCTGCATGGCAGAATAGATGCACGCTGCATGATGTACGAGCTTACATGCATCTGTGTGAGGTGAGTAGGAGCTGTACCAATGCTCTGCTCTCCTCTGCATTCTATCTACTTCTTCCTCTCTCCACATTTGTCTGGAATGATTTGAGGCATGTCTGAGTCTAAAAATAAGGATGTGTAAGTGGGCTCCGTAAGCATAAAGAATAATTCTCTTTTACATTGTTCTTATATGTAATCTGTCCATCCATTGCAAACATATGCTCATCGATTGCTATCATTTAATACCTGCCATTGCTGACTGAATAAATATGTTGTGCTTGATATATATATAGTTGTAACACGCTAAACGTTTCAGGCCAGCTTGCTTTTGTCCTTTCCACATTGGTCTACATCGTGTGTAAAGTTTAGTTAGATGGGAAGTTTTGTCCACGATTGGCTCTGTGATTGGCCAACAGCCATCCATGGTTCGCTCGGCCATGCATGATAAATAGACAAGTGGCTGTTGAGGGCATGACCCTATTAGGGTTGCTGTGTCAATGGTAAGGTAATGCATAAACGAAGGAGCGAAAACCCTGCTCGGTCGGCGGTTCTAATTGGTGGCACGGTTGCCTAGCAACACTGTTCAACTGAAGAGTATACCTGTGGCCGGCAGCTCAGAGACTTAAGTCAGGTAAAGGTCTGAGGAGTCCCCTCAGATAACCCCAGACCCAACGTCCTAAACATATAAAAAATAACATCCATCAACTTTGTGTCGGGGGTGGGGAAGTGATACATTGGGGTTTTCTTTTTGGTGTACGTATGTTGTTTCGTAAAGGTGCCGAGATATATACTAGACAATCCAGGGTCATGAACGACGTACAGGTCAGCTACCACTTGAACGGATCTTGTCAGTTGGTGTCTGTGACTTCTGAGTGACGTTCCAATGAATAATACAGCATAACAGTTTTTGAAACTTGTATTTCGAATAAACAGATGCAAAGTCAAATGAGGAAGTTCACCATTAATACAATGTCAACCTATTCCCGTGTTGATTTGTTTTCACACGCCCAGTGTCCCAGTACTACGCCAGCACAACCCACGCATGTTCACCTCATGCTTGGTTATAATCCTATCCATTAGGTCTCTCATCAAGATGCAAATAGATATTCAGAGCTCAAAGGAATTCTCTCCAATAACATATTATGAGTTTTATCAACCTGATTATAATCAGTATAAATAACACCGGCTATAGTATTAACACTGCGTTCATCATCAGAGTTAAATCGAGCACGGGATGATCAAAATGCACTTCTTGTCATGATACCACATCTTACACTCCTCTCGCGGGTATATAATATCACAGATAATATAGTGAGCAATGCGATTCTAGTCTATACTGGAAGCTTCGTCTAGAATATTCAGCAATCTATACGAATATCACCAGCAAGTTTACAGTACAATACTGACATCTACAGTCAAATTCATTACATCAAGCGGTTTACATTACAATTTACCGATCCGCACTACACAAACTTATAACATGTATGCATCATTTTAATCATTCATTTACAGACATTTACTAATGCTTACAACATCTAGCTTTGAACTGACACCTCGTCTTTGCAGTTCAATTATAGACTGGAAGGGGAAGGGTGGGGTGGAGTCGCGGAGGGAGTGGGTGGGGTGGAGGAAGGACCCCACGTTGCCAAAAAACTTATTATAAATATATATATCGAAATATATTATATCATTAATTCTTTCTCCTTTATTTATGATAGATAACTGGTGACTTCGTGGTTAAGGTGGCGTGAGACGTTAAGGTCGTAAGTTCTAAACACCTGTCAACCATTGTATGTAACACCAGGAGGGTTGACTCAGCCTGTCATTCTTCTGAGTTGGTGAATTGAGTTCCAGTGTACTGAGGTATTAACCATTTGGGGTAACACTGTGTCAGAGTGGCAACCTGTCCAGGACTCCACTCCTTAATGAAACTGCCTTGGCAGCCAATGTGCCTTTATGACACAAAGGAATGGTATTTTTTTATTATTTATTTGTACTTCAGTTTAAATACCCTTTCATCAGTGAGCAAGCTGAATCCTCCTCCTCTCCCGACTTCATACAAGAAAATGTATTACACAATAAGAGAACAAAAAGGGTATTGCAAAATCAATACACTGGCCTTTTCCTTATAGATTGTCAATTGACACTCGGCATGTGACATTAGTGATGTTTAAAAAACTAATTAACAGGAGAAAGGTTATAAACATCCATAAATAATAGCATGGATTTCAAATTTTGTTCCAACGTATTGCTTATCTTTATGTTCCCACTGGCGATGAAGCATAAGACCAAACCACCACTCCCCGGCTTTTCCAATCTTGGACTCGATGTCATGCTTTCCATTGTAATTCCCGATTCCATTAGATCCCTCTCCACTGTTTGCTTCCATCTCATTATTGGTCTACACTATTGGCGCTTATGCTGTTCAAACCACTTAGGTATATTCTTTTTCACTTGTCATTCTTTCTTCCTCTATTTTTTTCATATGTCCAAACCATTCGGGATGTCTTGCTGACAAATTTGGTCCACGCTGTTTGGGTTCCCACTGGAACTCCCTGCAACTATGGCTTCATGATGTGGGGAACTCAGGTTCAAATCTGTGTCTCATATGTTTTAGCCATTGTAACTAATATCATTGAAATACATGTAAAGGGCAAATCCATGGTAACTAATGTTTCAGATGCACAATTTTGCATACTTAAGTTCATTGTCGCTAAGCAATAAAGACTACACAGAGCTATTTCTGCTTTATCGTAATAAAAGCTGTGTGTCAGGAGTGAAGGTTTGTGGCCTTTTCACACTGACTCTAATGTCTTCTCCACAGTGGGAAAAACTTGATGGTAACTAGGTACTATATCAAATTCTGATATCTCATGTCCTGAGGCAGGATGAGCTTTATGTAAGAGTATGATTGGATAGTAAGAGTACAGCTGTGCAAGGATTATGTAATTTAAAACAGTATGTTTGAAGTTATTGCCACTTTAACATTAACATGTGAGTAACTCATGTTACGTGACTACGTTACATCTCTTTTTGCTGTAACTCGTGTTACTTAACTAACGTTACATTCATCTTTGCTGAATATAAGCACAGTTTGGGAGAACTTGTATTGGTATCCGTTATCTCAAGTAAGTTTTACTCAACCAGACATATATACTAGTATGAACATTTATAAACAGTAAAGAGATTTAAAAAAATGCAATATAGTCTCATGAAGATTATTTGAAGAAAAACAAGAATGCAAAACACAAACAAGAAAAAGAGCAATCAGAGAATGCAACCCTAACTAGGACTGTTTTGTGTGGTGCTTGTGTAGCTTTGTTGTGGTGTATTTTGTGTGGCATTTGTGTACTGTGTGTTACGTAATTAATAATTAATAGACATAACTAGAAACTGCCACTTTATAACTGTGAGCAGTGACGACTGCGTCCATGATATCCCGCTTGATGCAACCCTGCTTTGATCGGACATCTGACCCTGACCATGACGTTTTTAAAAATTATTATTCATTTAATTTAGAATGGGAATAAAATAAATTCAATTTCACATCAAATGGAAGACCAAATCGTACAGTCCTGCATTGGCAGTAATCAAAGGAACCCAAACAAGCAAAAGCAAAGAAGAAGTAATCAGGAGGAACCTGGATAGGATTCGATATTTCAGCTGCTACTCCTCTCCCCCTCAAACCCACCCAACCCAAACCCACCCACTAAGGCACAGCCAAGTGAGCTTATTTCAAAACAAAAAACATCAAAAAAATCAACAAGACCCAGATCAAAAAAGATGAATTCTTCTGGCGGCCAGACCATGCGTCCGATCAGTTGAAACTTAAAACATGTTATTCTACATCACTACTAGATCATAATTTTGAAGTTTCACCTCGATTGATTAAGGCGGTTCCAGAGAATCTTTTTAAATATTTTTTCTTCAATCCAATATGGCTGCCAAACCCATGTGCCATCAATTATTCCTCAACAACTTGTACACCCATGCGGCTTGGGCAACATTTGTGTGGTTTCCCACGATCTGTCCAGCTGTCCAGAAGAAGATTTTTTTTTTAGATTTTAGGATAAATCCAAAATGGCTGCCAACCATATGCCTATGATGTCATACGTGTGAATATTTGTTCCGCAAGCATAGCGGTCATACATGTAAAATTTTGCTTCAATCTGTTCACACTTCAGAGAAGAAGATTTTTTGAAGGTTTTAAAAACAATAATATGGCTTTCAAAATACGTGACCGACGTTATCAATTATTGTTGTGGACATTTTATCCCTAGATGACTCAAAAAATTTCGTACTGATCAGATGTAGGCATTCTACATATGCAATGTGAAAATTGTTTTCATAATAAAGGCACCTATGAATGTCAATAAAAAATCACACATTCCCCAGGAGGAGTACTTGCCATGGGCCAAGTTTCAGTTTTTTCCTGGGTGTGGTTTCAGAGATACAGAGGTCCAATTTTTTCCAACATGGCTGCCACACCACATAACCCAGAATGTCATAATTATCAATTCAACATACTACTTGAGCAGTCGCTTCTATGGTGAAAATTTTGTATCGATCCGACAAGCGGTTGCGGAGAAAAAACTAAAGTTCTGTGTGGACAACAAACAAACAGACAAATGAAAAATCACTCATAGACTGACAACTTGCAAAACAGCACAAAGTAGAATGGAACTGGGTAGAGCGCATACCTTGCAGTTGGAACAGTTCACGTTTTGTATACCACTGATTTGCTGGATCCGAACACAAAATCCAATCCACTTTTTTTGTCACCTATCCAACTCATCACTTTGTTTTGTCATAATCGTCACAACTTTTGAGATATAGTGATGTATTTGGTTTTGGCCGCGATCTATCAATTTTAGAAATTAGGCCTGTGTCGACCTTTTGGAACTTAAATTTAATTGGTAAGTTGAATTCAGCGACTGACACGAAAATGCTCTTCAATTTCAAGTCAATCGGATGAAAATTGAGGATTTTAGAAATTTGGCCAAATTGGCCTTTTGGCCTATTTTGACCTTTTGGCCTATGTTACCTCAAAATCAATAGGTGGTTGAATCGAGTGAGCTGCTATGCAAATGCTTTTAAATTTCAACTTAATTGGATTAAAATTGAATGATTTTAGAGATTTGGTAACACCTGGTGTTGGCTTAAGGTTAGGGTGGCTGGCTTGGGATCCTCGGGTCCTGAGTTCGAGCCCTGTTGGCCCACTGAATTAACACCAGGGGGTTGACTCATCCATTCCGAGGTCGGTGAATGAGTACCAGTGTACTGGTCCGGTGTATGCCCTGGTTAGAATAGGTGTAGCCATATCCCTGTGGTGTCTAAAGGCAACCAGGGTTGGTGTCAGGAAGAGCATCTGCCATAAAACATTGCCTCAAGAGGGAACATGATTGCACACCATAAAACATTGCCTCAAGAAGGGAACATGATTGCATGGAGCCTGCAAAAAAGCTAACCCCTGCTCAGCAGGGAAAAATGGCTGTAAAAAGGCTGTTTTTTTGTTGTTGTTTTTTTTATATAGTAAACTTTCAATGCGTGACCATCACAGGGTCGGTGACATTACTCTCAAAATTCAGAATGCTTTGGTTGAGTGGTTTGGGCTGGAGGCGAGTGGACAGACAAGCAAACAACGCAAACAGCAAACAAATGGAGCGATAACCATACTTGTTAAAAAAAAAAACCATTGCCAAGTAACAAACGGACCCAAATGCAATACCTATCCTTTGGCGATGGTCACAGCAAGACCAACAATAAGACACTCAGAGATATTTCATGCAGATAGGGCCCAAATTATTTTACAAAATGAGTTCCTTGAAGATCAGAGTTAAGGGCAGACATACAGTCAAGCCTCCTTCATAAGTATTTTAGCATATGATCATTTTATGAAGAACTAACAAAAGAAGCGTCCTCGTGCATTAACTACTGTTATCGCTGAAAGCTTTCTCATTATCTTTTGCGATAGACAACATCTTATCCTCACTTTCAGGGCACTTCCAAAACGTTCCAGCATGATGGACACTCGATAATCAGATCCAAAACCTTCTTCACTTCCTCAGCATAGAGTATGCCATCGTATTCTAGCTCTACCCAATTGCCAGCTTTGAGTCTCCAGATGGCGTTGATGAATACCTGCATCAAACGTGATGGGTCTTAAACAGCAATGTGATGACCATAGACATATTTGAATTTTTCTGGCATTTGTTAAAACTTTAAATGGTTCTCCACAATGTGCATTTCTTCATCTGTCATATGATGGACTGAACACTTTCATGCTTTCTGCAGGTTTAGTGACACCAGCAGATACCCGTCTACGATGGGTATGGGGGACAGGACGGATCACAATACTCGGTTACGGTAGTTTCTTTGGATGTTTTGCGTCGCATTTAACAGCTCAGTTCATATTGGTGGCGTGTCTGGGTGCCCATGGTAGCGTTTGAGACCGGTCGCTTTAGATTGTTGGCCTTGACACATCGTGCCGGATGAGTAACACGAACGATTTGACATATTCATTTCTGTTTCTATATTACCTCCATCAACAGATTTACAACATGGCAGGATAAAAGTCGTCACGTGAGTTGAACAAACGTCTTGAACTCATGGACTTAGTTTAAGTAAAGCACGTCGTCTGAGACCCGGCCATCAGTTTGGCCGCCGAACGCTGCTGATTGTGACGTCATAATTCCCTCTTTGAAATTCTATCTATATTCGATTTTTTAATTGGCCATCACCTGCGCATATACATGGGAACACATAATGTGAAGATTTCGGAAGTATGAACAGAATATGTTCGGAGAAAAGTGTGTTATAGTTCGCAAGGCTTACGCCCATTATATTATGATTGTTCTTGCAAGCTTACCTTGTTCATGCAAATATCTTGACACTTCTCCCAATTCCATCAACACACCCTTCCATTGCTGGTCATAAAGAAATGCCAGTCAGCTTATTGCATGCTTTACACAAGAGCTACTAATGCTGCAGCCAGGAAACCGTTTTTGAACTGGAAATATGAACTGTAAGACCAAATGGACACTCTACTCCATTGGCCTTAACCTGAGGGGGGGGGGGGGGGGGGGGTGAGTAATTTTCAGAGGCATGAGCCCAGAGAAAAAAAGTTAGGAATTTCTCTAATTAAATTTTGGAATTCTCTTAACAAGTGTTGTGCTTAATTATCGTGATGAACATAAAAAAAACAAAAGTATCGCCTTTAATATTCGTTTTCTTTTATTGCTACTCGCCTCCATTTTCTGTATTAAGATTAATTTTAAATTTAACATTTATTTAAATTTAATATTGAATTTATATTCCATTGTAATTTTATTATTAAAAAAGTTTTTCACAAGATTTGCAGTAGATATGCCAATAGCTTTGAGTATCGATCAAGGAGGTGAGAAAGGGCTTTTACAGAAGATCCAGGTTAGAGTGGAGGAAGTAAAGGAACAGCTAGGTAATCTAAGAGTAAGATAAGGCTCCGGGTCCAGATAATATGCATCCGAGAGTATTGATGGAGTGGCTGAGCAGGTAAGCGAGATGTTAATGGATATTTTCAAGAGTTTACTGGAGTCAGGACAGGTACGGAGGATTGGAGAGTTGCAAATGTAATCCATTATTTAAGAAAGGATCTAAAAAGAATTGGGAAACTATAGACCTGTTAGTTTGACTAACTGTTAAACCTGTTAGTTTGTGGGGAAGGTGTTGGATACATTAGTTAGGGACGCAGATGAGGAACCATTTAAATAAATACAAACTAATTAAAGTAGTCAGCACAGGTTTACCAAAGGTAGTTCCTGTTTATCAAAATATTTTAGGAGTTATGAAGCAGTGTTTGATTTGGTGGATTAGGGAAAGGCAGTGGACAAAGTATGTATATAACTTTAGAAGGCATTTGATAAGGTACCACATCGGAGGTTGTTTCGCCAAAGTGAGGGCTTGTGGAGTGGCTGGTCAGGTAGTAACT
>CM068957.1:36085745-36112564 GCA_035128595.1 Eptatretus atami
GGCCTTACTCAACCAATATTATACTGTTTGTGGCCTTACTCAACTATATCATACTGCTTGTGCGCCTTACTCAACCATATTATTACTGTTTGTGGCTTACTCAACCATATACATACTGTTTTGGCCATACTCAACGATATCATACTGTTTGCGGCTTACTCAACATTTATTCATTACCATGTTTGTGGCCTTACTCAACCATATTATACTGTTTGTGGCCTTACTCAACTATATCATACTGTTTGTGGCCATTACTCAACATATTATACTGTTTGTGGCTACTCAACCATTCATACTGTTTGTGGCCATATCTCAACATATCATACTGTTTGTGCCATACTCAACATATCATACTGTTTGTGGCCTTACCTCAACCATAGCCATACTGTTTGTGGCCTACTCAACATTTATACTGCTTATGTGGCCTTACTCAACATATCATACTGTTGTGGCCTTACTCAACTTATCATACTGTTTGTGGCCTTACTCAACATATATCATACTGTTGTGCCTACTCACAACAATATCATTAACTGTTTGTGCCTACTCAACATATCATACTGTTTGTGGCCTACTCTAACCAATATCATACTGTTTGCGCCATTACTCAACATATCATACTGTTTGCTGGCCTTACTCACCACTTTATCATACTGTTTGTGACCTTACTCAACGATATCATACTGTTTTGGCCATTTTACTCTACGCGTATCATATTACTGTTTGTGGGCCTTACTCAACCATATTATACTGTTTGTGGCCTTACTCAACTATATCATACTGGTGTGGCTTACTCAACTTTATCATACTGCTTGTGGCCTACTCAACCATATATACTGTTTTGGCCATACTCAACCATATCATACTGTTTGTGGCCTTACTCAACCATATCATACTGTTTGTGGCCTTACTCAACCATATATACTGTTTGTGGCCTTACTCAACCATATTCATACTGTTTGTGGCCTTACTCAACAATATCATACTGTTTTGGGCGCCTTACTCAACTATATCATTACTGTTGTGGCCTTACTCAACATATCATACTGTTGTGGGCCTTACTCACCTTATCAACTGTTTGTGGCCTACTCAACCATATCATACTGTTCGCCTTACTCAACTTTATCATACTGTTTGTGGCCTTACTCAACACTATATCTATACTGTTTTGTGCCGCTTACTCAACTATATCATACTGTTTGGCTCCTTACTCAACCATATTATACTGTTTGTGGCCTTACTCACCATATCATACTGTTTCTGGCCCATACTCAATATATCATACTGTTTGCAGCTTACTCAACTTTATTCATACTGTTTGTCGCCTTACTCAACCATATATATACTGTTTGTGGCCTTACTCAACTATATCATACTGTTTGCTGCCATACTCAACCATAGTCTATACTGTTTGGCTGGCCTTACTCAACCATATCAACTGTTTGTGCGCCATACTTCAACCATATCATACCTGTTTGTGGCCATACTCAACCATATCATACTTTTGTGCCTTACTCAACCATAATCATTGCTTTGTCAGACTCAACCACTATTCATACTGTTTGTGGACCTACTCAACCATATTTCAAACCTTTTGGTTTTTTTGTTGGGCCTTTTACTTTCCAAAACAAACTGTTTACTCCATACTTATTGTTTTGTGGCCATTACTCAACATATCATACTGTTTGTGGCATTACTCACAGATATCATACTGTTTGGCCATACTCAACATATCATACTGTTTGCGGCCATACTCAACCATATCATACTGTTTGTGGCCTTACTCAACTTTATCATACTGTTTGTGACCTTACTCAACGATATCATACTGTTTTGTGACCATACTCAACCATATCATACTGTTTGCGGCCATACTCAACCATATCATACTGTTTGTGCCTTACTCAACTATATCATACTGTTTTTGACCCTTACTCAACGATATCAGTACTGTTTGTGGGGCCATACTCAACCATATCATACTGTTTGTGGCCTTACTCAACATATCATACTGTTTGTGGCCTTACTCAACCATATCATACCGTTTGTGGCCTTACCTCAACTATATAATACTGTTTGCAGCTGGCGCTTGACTCAACCATATCATACTGTTTGTGGACCCTTATACTCAAACCGATATCATACTGTTTACAGCCTAACTCAACATAATCATACTGTTTACGCCATACTCAACATCAGTCATACTTCACATTTTCCTGCTTTGCGGCCATACTCAACCATCATCAATCTCCCTCGCATACTCAACCATATCATACTGTTTACAGCCTGACTCAACTTCATCATACTGTTTGTGGCCTTACTCAACTATATCATACTGTTTGTGGCCTTACTCAACTTCATCATACTGTTTGTGACCTTACTCAACCATATCATACTGTTTGCGGCCATACTCAACCATATCATACTGTTCGTGACCTTACTCAACGATATCATACTGTTTGTGACCATACTCAACCATATCATACTGTTTGCGGCTGATACTCAATCCATATGCATACTGTTTGTGACCATATCCAACCAATTCATACTGTTTTGTTTTGTGGCTTCTCAAGCTTTATCATGCTGTTTGTGACCTTACTCAACGATATCATACTGTTTGTGACCATACTCAACGATATCATACTGTTTGTGACCATACTCAATGATATCATACTGTTTACAGCCTTACTCAACCATATCATACTGTTTACAGCCTTACTCAACCATATCATACTGTTTGTGACCATACTCAACCATATCATACTGTTTGTGGCCTTACTCAACTTTATCATGCTGTTTGTGACCTTACTCAACATATTACTGTTTGTGACTTACTCAACGATATCATACTGTTTGTGACATACTCACATATATACTGTTTGTGGCTTACTCAACTATATTCATAGTGTTTGTGGCCTTACTCAACTATATCATACTGTTTGTGACCTTACT
This sequence comes from Eptatretus atami, assembly GCA_035128595.1. Lineage (NCBI taxonomy): Eukaryota > Metazoa > Chordata > Myxini > Myxiniformes > Myxinidae > Eptatretus > Eptatretus atami. The sequence continues at coordinate 36,088,698 of CM068957.1, forward strand.
CAATGATATCATACTGTTTGTGACCTTACTCATCTTTATCATACTGTTTGTGACCTTACTCAATGATATCATACTGTTTGTGACCATACTCAACCATATCATACTGTTTGCGGCCATACTCAACCATATCATACTGTTTGTGGCCATACTCAACCATATCATACTGTTTGTGACCTTACTCAACGATATCATACTGTTTGTGACCATACTCAACCATATCATACTGTTTGTGACCATACTCAACTATATCATACTGTTTACAGCCTTACTCATCTTTATCATACTGTTTGTGACCTTACTCAACGATATCATACTGTTTGTGACCATACTCAACCATATCATACTGTTTGTGGCCTTACTCAACCATATCATACTGTTTGTGGCCTTACTCAACCATATCATACCGTTTGTGGCCTTACTCAACTATATAATACTGTTTGCAGCTTGGGCTTGACTCAACTATATCATAGTATCCCCCTATAGGGCAATTGTTTCCAGCCGGATGCATGCAGGGACGGATGCATGGACGGACACAGGCATGCCGAGACCTCGCTCATTTTATAATTATAGATGCTCATATGCCAGTTTATGTTGCATCTCGTGACTTGTAACTTGACAATTCCAGGGGAATATTGTAGTGCATGGATGGGAGATGACCCTATCTTTTATCCAATTGATCTGCACCTTCCTTCAGCATCATACAAGTGGAATATTTGATTCTGAATGATTCTTGTATGTGCGTACATGTGCATGAAAGCTTGATACCATGCCGTTTTATTGGATTTTGGCATATTTATGAAGAAACTGAAATATTGTTTATAAAATTGGGTTTTACTGCATTCACGAACAAACCAAGTTATGAATATACGAATCTATATAAACAATAGTGATGAATTATGCATTTTCCTTCATTCCTTGTTTTGTTCCACAATTTTGGCCTCTAAAATATTGTTACCAGTTCGGGAGGTGTAACATTTTAGAGTTTGATTTGTTTTATCGTCATACTTGCAGAATGGACAGTGATTGCACAATTATAGCCCCACATTAGAAATTGCTTTCATGTGTGGGAACTATTCAAGGTAAAGCACTTAGAGTCTATGGGGAAATGAAACTTGTAATTGTTTCTGCGGTTTTGAAACAATTAAAAGTTTGTGAAGTTATCCATTAAGTGGCCTGTATCATATGATACATGCATGTACATAGTTGCATTCAAAATGGAGGAAAATCTGTGATCATGACATGGACAACCATCCATTGTTTAGAAACAACTGCAAATCATTGCTGGAAGGACAACTCCATGGATTCCATTGGAATTGTTATCCCATCTAAGTGTAAATTATTTGGAAGATTAGGGATGAAAGAAAATGTGACTGCAGCCCAGAAGCAAAGCTGCAGCGTTTTTGATTCCTCCGACACGTGCAGCTAGACTTTCCCCTACCATGGAGCAATAGTCTGACAACAAGTTGGTAAAAGAACAAAGGAACTCTCTTGAAGCCATAATGGATTATCTAGTGGCTGCAGTGCTATCCTATGAGATTTAAATTGCTTTATATACCTGTGCTGAAGATTGAGGGAAATTGAGGGAGATAGAGATTGGGGGAGATTGAGAGATTGAGAAATGACAAGAGCAGCAGAACCAAGGGGACACATTGCAGCCATCTAAAGAAAGGGGTTCAAACGAGCAGTGCTGAAATTAAACCAGCGTCGTGGTCACAGGTCTTCAAGACTGACGCGCCACCAGGCAGGTAAAGGACTTGAGGTCTCCACGTCCGCCCAGGTCATTTGGGGTCAAATTGGCTTCTGAGATACAACCGTGGCAAATTTGCTGACAGGAATAGCTGAGTGATGCTTCCTCAGCAATTTGCTTATATGGCTTTTTTGCGTGGAACTGAAACTGCATGACTTAACGGGTTATCTGCCAATTTGCTATGCACTATTGAGCCCATTCTCCGATGACCAAAAATAGGTTCTCATTAACAAACAGGATTTATATAAAAGAAAATGGGTTTCTATGAAGGAGAAGACACGGCTGCTTATGTGGCAAAACAAATTGTATTAAATGAATACTAAAATAAATACCCATGCACCCTCTTACCACAACTGAACTTGATTAATTAGGCCTCATCTCATTCATATAGGCCATAGGGGAACACGGCATGTGGTCGGAGATGGACGTGACACAGATGAGAGAAGGGAACCTGTCCCAAGTGGCAATAGTGGGGGTTGGGGGGGGGCTTGTACAGTGGTCCACATGGGCTTGTCCTCACACATGTCTCCACGTTCCGCATGCCCGTTAAAGAGAGAGAGAGAGAACCACAGAGCGTTGTGTGGGACGAGGAGAAGTGCGGATCAATAGAGCTGTGCGGAATGCCACAGCACCAGAGACAGAACCAGCCAAACCCAGAACATCAGGAATAACCAGAACCAGCACACAGCACAGAGATGGGTTTGGGGTGGATTAACAGGGGTAGAAAAGATTGAGGTTTTGGATGGGGGAAGAATAAGAGGTGGTGGTGAACTGCTATTTTGAAGGCCTGGAGGGAAGAATGGGATTGACGAGAGTGTGGGAGCTTATTCCAAGGCGGGGAAAAAGAGGAATGAAAGAGTGAAGGTGAGCAGTGATTCGTGATTTTAGTAGTTTTACCAGAAGGGGTTGTTGGCGGACCTTGAGCGCCCTGCGGAAATATAGTGGGGACATATCTTAGAGAGAGCGGGGGGGGGGGGGGGGGGGGACGGGACAGGGGGAGAGATGGTAGAAGACAGAAAGATCACCGACCTGCCTACGGTGAGAGAGTGAGAGGCCAAAAGACTCAACCTCATTGTTTGAGATCCAATGATCCGAAATGCCTTGGTTTCCACAGCGTGAAGCCGAGAAAGGTGAGAGGCAGGAGCACCAGCCCAGAGGGAGAGCAAGTACTCCTTCAGGCTGGGACCGAATAGCTTTGTATGTGGTCGGTGCTCAGGTAGGCCGAGGAAGGACTTTGCTCGACAAAGGATTCCCAGTCGGTGACTGACTTTGGAGGCCAGGTTGGAAATGTGGCTTTCCCAGGAAAGATCATGGCAGATAGTGAGACCCAGAAGCTTGAATGAAAGGACTTCTTCCAGAGGATTGTTGAGAAGTAGATTGGGGGGGGGGGGAAGTTCGAAACGATCCTTTCGGAGAGACATTGTGAGAGCGTGAGATTTGTCAGGATTGAAAGACATGTTCCATGTGTTGGACCAGTTTGTGACTTTATCCAGATCTGCAGAGAGCGAAGAAGCTGCAGCTTTCCCGTGTCCCGTGATCCTTTTATCGAAAGGGATGTTAGATGGTGGGACAGATGGTGGATTCATCAGCAAAGAGATAAAGAGGATTTTCCAGAGAGTCAGAGAGATCATTGATGAAAAACCAGAAAAAGAACAGGGCCCAGAACGCTACCTGAGGAACTCCAGCCTGGGCAGGAACGGGGATAGAGAACTCCATTTAGGGCCACACGTTGACTGCGACAGGAGAGGAAGTCTGCGAGCCATGAATGGTGATGGCCTTGTGCAGGCAGTGGTGAGGCAGAGGTGCAGGCATGGCGGGACTTAATTTTGACCAATTACAGTTTTTGAGCTGAGATGAGTCATCATTTGCACGTGCGTGTACGATTATCTCGCATTTTGTGTTTTTTTGTTGTTATTTCTCGGGAACTCTTAATAATGGCGCCCAAATGTAAAGTGTTGGCCAAAAACTAATTGTGCCAAAAGGCGTAGAAAGGTTATGACGCCGTGTGAAAAAAATCGAATTGTTAGATAGGTTGACTGGAGTTGAAAGTGTGGCATCTGTGGGCTGCCATTACAGGATAAATAAGCCTGGTGTTGTCTTAACGGTTAAGGTAGCTGGGCTTAAGATCTTATGGTGTTGAATTTGAGCCCCTATCGGCCAATGAATTATAACTAGGTGTGGTTGACTCAGCCTGTCATCTTTCCGAGGTCAGCAAAATGAGTACAGGTGCACTGGTAATAAAGGGAAATGCATCAGCAGCATCACTGCACCCCCAGAAAATGATTCAACCAGAAGCTACAGGCTGCACATGATAGCTAGCTAACAGGATAAATGAATCGATTGTGTGGTATATCTGTAAAAGTGAGTCAAATATCCTTGAAAGTGTTGTCGCCAGCACTTCGCAAAGCGAAAAAGTGTCATTCCAGTCCCGTGATCCTTTTATCGAAAGGATGGAAAAAGCCCTTATTGTTGGAATCAAGGACCAAACAGAAAAGGTGCCTTTCAGTGGACCAGTGATACGGGAAAAATCATTGCACATTTACCAACATTTCCATGAGGAACTCAGGGATGAAGACTTCAGTTCTAACATAGCTCCCCACAAGTTACATGCCAGCAAGGGCTGCTTTGAGAACTTCAAAAGAAGATTCGGCCTCCATAGTTTAAAATTAATCGGGGAAGCAGCATTGGCAGACCATGAACTGAAACCTTTTTCAGACCATGAATTGAATTTTTTTTTCGGACCATGAACTGGAGAAGAATGGAGAAGGGTAGGCATAGGTCGATCCTTTGCCACCTTGAACCCCGGAGCAGATCTTTCCTGCTTAGACAGGAAGGTATGAGATGGCATCCTCTTCCAGAATAATCCCTTCAATGGTTAAAGTTCTGCTCCAGCATAAATTCCTTCACCTCAATTAATTTCATGAGCTGCGGTGGGTAGTTCTCTGTTAAGACCCCCTAGGACAGGGGTTCCCAAACCCAGGGTCATGACCTGACTTGAACCCCCCCCCCTCAAAGTCTGAGTTTTTGAGGGCAGTTTTCACATTGAAAGTGTTTTCACCGACAATTTTTATCATAGGTACTAACAGTACCATTTGGGTCACAGGGCGAATGAGATTTTAAATTTTGGATGGTGGACAAAAAAGTTTGGGAACCATTGCTTTAGGATATAAACCCTTTAAGACCCGAAGACCCATAAGATCACTAAGAACCCTCAGACCTTCAAGACTACCAAAACACCCAAGACCCTTGAAGATCCCAAGACCCCCAAGAACCTTTAAGATCCCTCAAACCCCCAAAACCATGAAAACCCCTCAATACTTGGAAGAACCATTAATACCCCTATAAACCCCTTTTACTTATAAGTCCCTTTCGACACTTTACACACCTTTAGACCCCATCATCCTTGAAACCTTGAGGTTTACTTTCGACCCCTACATCCTTTAAAACCCACAAACCCTTCAGACCTTTACACCCTTTAAGCCCCTTGATTCTCTATAGACCTCTTAGACCTCAACACAGTTTTGAGCCCTTATACCTTTCAGACATATAAATCAGCTTGGACCTTTGACCATTTGGAGCTTTAACCACTTCCACCTTTTTAGACCCTTTTCATATGCTTAAGAGATTAGACTCTTTCAACCTACCGGGCATAGTGGCGTGCGCCTGTAATCCGGCTACTCGGAGGCTTGGGTTGGAGGATCGCTTGAGACGGGCGCTCTGCGCTGGGCCGCGCTATGAGAGGGTGTAGGGCAGCCGGAATCATTATGAACCCAGTCCTTATCCCTGTGTCGTAAGACGTGACCAGGGTTGCGTCAGGAAGGGCATCCGGCGTAAAACTTGTGCCAAATCAGTATGCGGATCATAACGGATGATCCACTGTGGCGACCCCTAACGGGAGCAGCCGAAAGAAGAACAACAACATTAGACTCTTTCAACCCCTTAGACCCTACATATTATTGGAACATACCCTTTTGACCTTGCACCATTTAGAACATTTTAGGTGCACACCATGCAAATATCTTTAGTCTTCTTGCAAAACACAGACTATACTTTTTTCAGCAAGTGATGCGTAAACTCACCCACCCAGAGGGTGGGCACTTTGCTAGTGCCTTTCAATCCTGACAAATCTCACACTCTCACTCTGTCTTTCCGAAAAGACCATGTGGCAAACCCTTCCATTGACTTTCTTATTAACCCACTTGAAGAAGTACAGTCACTGAAACGTTTGGGCCTCACTATCAACCATAATATTTCCTGGGAAAGCCACACTTCGAAGTTGGCCTCCAAATCCATTTGCTGAGTGGGCATCCTCCATCATGCAAAGTCCTTTATTGGCACCCCTGAACTCTTATTCATCTATAAGGCCTTCATCCACAGTTTTATGGAGTACTCCTGTCCACTCTGGGAGGGCGCCCCTGCCTCACACCTTGCTCGGCTTGATGATGTGGAAAGCATGGACTTCAACATAATTTAAATATTGAGCCTATACGCCTATTCCTTTCACATCACAGACAGTTATGTGATCTCTATGTGTTCTACCGCCTCCTTTCTGGTCTTGTTCCCACTGCTGTCTCCATGCTCTGTCCCTCTCTCCCCTCCCCAACATTTCTGCAGGGCGCACTTGGTCTGCCAGCAACCCCCTTTTGGTGAAACTCCCAAAATCCAGAATCACTGCTCACCTCCACTCATTCATTCCTCTTTTTTCCTGCCTGTGGAACCAACTTCCACATTTTCATCAATCCGTTTCTTTCAATCCTCCAATATTCCAGGTCTTCAAGATAGCTGTTCACCACCATATCAGATCATCCCCCATCCAAAACCGCAATTTCACAATGCACTGGAAAAATTATGAAATCACTCGGTTTTCTTTGAATGAGTTTCTTCATCGGATAGCAAGATAGCCTCGATAGATGCACACTTATCTCTGACCTGTCTAGCCTGCGTTCAAATCTCAGCACTGCTATAAATTTTCATCCTGTTGTTTGGCAAGCAAGGTGAGGCATCAATGTGTGCACCGTCTCCCGGATGGACATTAAACTGGGCTTTCCGTCTGCCAGCATTAGTTGGTGGGTGATAAGATCCCACGGTTTCCTTCACAAAGAGTAGGCAAGCTTTTTCCGGCAGTCTGGCCAAATTAGAAATTCCTGCACACTCGATTGAGTATCCTATGTCGTGGTATCTACCCGTCTCGGATTGTAACCTTAACCAAGAAACTGCTTCGGTCGAACTAACACTCTCTACAGAGCTATGGTGGAGGATGATGATGATGATGATGATGATGATGATGATGATGATGATGATGTTCTTCATTTCGATCATTCTCTGCTGTGTCACATCCATTCCTCAGTTGTGACTACCATATTGTGGTCAAGACAACTTAGATTCATAACCCCAACAAGACTCCAAACGGGCATCTCCTTTCGTGTGTTCAAATGTATTTTGTGCTCTCAACTGTTTAAAAATCTCTCCAAAAGTTATATTTTTATATTTATGAATGCATGTATTGGTAAAATTTCATGAGAATTTCTTGGGTAATGAACAACCTGCATTATTCATTTTCATAAAAATGCAAGTATTCCGTTCTTGGATATTGGTGAATATGACAAGCTTGTCATATTGAAACCATTGAAGTGTGAGCACGGTTAAATAAAATCGTCTACAATTTATATCATTACTGGCTCTCCTCTTTATTCTGTGTATTTTTGTGGTACAACAGGGACCAATAAACTGAATGCTATCTTTCACAAGAACTCTTGGGTTCTTTACTCGATCGATCTGAAACTGGCAAGCTGGTGAAATCCTAACGAGTTTATTTCACAATCAAAGCAAAACACGAAAAGGAGCAATCAGACATTGCAGACCCTCGTTAGGACTTGTTTTGTGTGGTATTTGTGTACCGGTGTGTTACGTAATTAATAATAGACATAATTAGAACTGCCACTTTATAACTGCTGGCAGTGATGACTGGGTACCAAGACGTCCCACTTTGATGCGACACCTCTTTGATCGGACAGCTGACCCTGACCCATGACGTTTTTAAAAATTATTATTCAATCGAATCCAGAATGAGATTAAAATAAATTCAATTCAAATCAAATGGAAGACCAAATAGGTGCAGTCCTGCTTTGGAGTCATCAGAAGGAACCCGAAGAAGCAAAAACAAAGATGAAGTCATCAGGAGGAACCTGGATAGATTCACATTTTCAGCTGCTACTCCTCTACCTTCAAACCCATCCAGGCACAGCCAAGTGAGCCTTATTCAAAAAAAAAAGCAACAAAAAAGAACCCACATCAAAAAAATGAAATAATTCTGGCTGCCAGATCATGCGTCTGATCAACTTTAAATTTTTAAAAATGTATTCTCCATCACTACTAGATCATAATTTTGAAGTTTCACATCAATTGATTAAGCGGCTCCAGAGAAAACCTTATTTAATATTTCTGTTCAATCCAATATGGCTGCCAAACCATGTGATCTATCAATTATTCCTTTAAAAAAATTGTACACCCAAGGCTTGGGAAACATTGGTGTGAAGTTTCCCCTCGATCTGTCTGGCTGTCTGGAGAAGAAGATTTTTAAAATAGTTTTTAGGGTAAATCCAATATCGCTGCTAAACCATGTGACCTATGTCGTCATATGTGTGAGCCTTTTCTTCCTTATGGATAGGCGGTCATACATTTCAAGTTTTGCCTCAATCTGTGCAGCCACTTCAGAGAAGAAGATTTTTGAAGGTTTAAAAAAAAAACATACTATATGGCTGCCGGATTACATGGCCGATGATGTCATAAAATATTTTTCTGTGGACCATTTTATCCCTCGATGATCCTCAAAAGTGTTCATACTGATCAGATGTAGCGTTCTACATAAGCAATTATGACGTCATAGTGAAGGCACCTATGACATCATAAAAATCACCCTTATTCCCCATCAGGAGTACTTGCAATGTGCCAAGTTTCAATTTTTTTCCTTGTTACGGTTTTAGAGATACAGAGGTTCAAAGTTTTTCCATTTTTCCAACATGGCTGCCACACCACGTGACCTATGACGTCATACAGTAATTATCATTAAAACATTCTACATGAGTAGTCGCAGCTATGGTGAAAGGTTCATCTCAATCTGATAAGCAGTTGTGGAGAAAAACAGGAAAGTTCTGTGCGGACAAACCAACAAATATACAAACACAAACTGACCCAAATGCAATACCCTCTCCTTCGGCGAGGGTAATAAGTGAACTGAGCACTCCAACGTCTCATGGCACATGGCACATGGCAAAGCAACCTTTAACTGACTGTTCTTCTCACTACTTCTTATCCTCTGCTTCTCCTTTCTATATTCTCGGAGAGAGAACACTTGTGAAAGTCTCTTCCCCTACAAATAGCTCGCCATTGCTGATATCCAGCAGCAACCATTAATCTCTCGAACACTGGCTATATTTCTACAAAGGTTAAACTCTAACTACAACATTATAACTTGAACCCATTTTTAGCTGTCACATGTGGCAGGTCAAAAAGAGCTTTGTGTTGCTGCTGCTGCTGCTGCTGTTGTTGTTTTTGTTGCTATTGTTGTTGGGGATGATTTTTAAAATGTGCACCCATTGGTCGGACAGTTGCCGGACCACACCCACATCTGTCGCTTGACTCCACCCATAATAGCACCCAACCAAAATGATATGGCCACCATCTTGGTTTTCTGGTTGGCCTCACTGAGCTCAATAATATGGAGGAACTACCGGCCGATGAGAGTGTGTTTGCTGATGAGGCCACGCGGCCCCCATATTGGGACTCGCTACTTATCAAAAGTTCCATCGTAAACAACGTAGAAAAAATAAATCAAAGATTATCAGGTTTTCAAATAAACAGTGATTATTTTTATAGGGCTTTTTCATGTTGTCGTGAGTTCCAAGATGGCAGCTGTTGATTTCAGTTTTTTCAGCAAACCAATGAAACAGTTATATTTAGATCAGTGGTAGGCGTCTCCTGATAATACACTGTCTGGCTTTGTTGCGTCAGATTTCCATTTGCTTTGTTTGTGTCAAGTGTTAATCACAATGAGGGACCTCGAAAAATCGAATCAAATGTCAAAAAAAAATATTAATAATTTCAAGCCCTCAAAAATCAAGGCCTAAAACAACAAGCGTTACATAATTTTTGAACGGCCCCATATTGGGGTTAAACGTCCGTGACCGTGTGACAAATCAGCTCGTTCTGATATAACAATGGCAGAGGCTGACGTGGATGAGAGGTGTTGAGTGAATATTTTAATAGGGCAATAAATGTGTTTCCCAGTCACACTGTTCGTCTTTGAAGAGTGTTTTAAATGCATGTTTCCCAATTGGCCCATTATCGGATTTTGTCGCAGGTTGTGACCATAATGCGGTCATTCTTGTTTTCTGTACAAAAGCGAGGCTCATGAAAGAATATGGTTAAATTGACAAAGGGGTTAGGGAGCCAACAATTGGGCATAGCCAGCAAGGAAATAAATAAACAGGAAAGGAAGAAAAAAATGGGAGGAAAGACTAAAACCATCGAGCAAGAGGATTGGGTGTGTTGTGAAGGGTGAATGGGGGTAACAAAGATGATGAGTCAGGATATGGAATGAAATGAGGTGGCTGTGCACTGTCTGTTTAAAGCCCTGGAGGGAAGAGTGGGGAAGAAAGGACGCAGGAAGGCAATTCCATAGAAGGAAGTAGCGAGGAATGAAAGAGTTGAGGTGGAGAGTAGGCCTGAATTTAGGAAGTTTAACCAAAAGGGGGTTACTGGAAGACCACGTGCATCAGTAGTTGTTGAGGAGGGTCGAAGGACTAAGAGAGCAGAAGGAGCAATATCGGAGAATAAGTGGTATTAAAAAAACAATGAGACCATTGACCTGCCTGCAATGTGAAAGCAACAGACCTTGGGCCTCATCATGGGCTATTCCAATGTTGAGAGCTCTCGATGCCGCAGAATGCAGAAGAAACGTGTGATGCTGGGGCACCAGCCCAAATGGAGAAAGCAAAATTCCACTGAGCTATGGACAAAGGCCTTGTAGACTGTTAGCAGCTCTGATCATCCAATATAAGACTTGTATCAACGGAGGATGACCAGTCTCCAGCTAGTTTTGGAGGCCAGCTTTGCTCTGTAGTTAGCACTGGAGAGGTCATGGCTGATGGTGAGGCATAGAAGTTCAAATGATTGAACCTCTTCCATTGGCAGAAACATCTTCCCTCAAGAAACATGACACAGTCATATGTAACAAAAATTTGATGACGATACCTTGGCTTAACATCCCATGTGATGGACAGTGTACTCAATGATGCAAGACTCTGCCTGTTAAGCACCACAATGACATTTTACAGTCAGGTCAGATCAAACCCAGACCAGACAGCTCAAGTGCGAGTACACTATTTCTGAACTCTTACCTTATCTCTTACACAGTCCCCCTGCACTGTTGCACTTTGTGAGGACACCTGTTTTCCTTTTTTCAACATTTGTCCTCGGTTAAAAAAAAACAAAAAAATCTTGGGATATAGACTTCAGTAAGTGCAGGGTAGACAAGTGCATGAATGCAAAAATAAAACCATGTAGGTGCAAGTGGAAGAAACTACCTTGTCATCCCAACAGGCCATTACCACATTCGTGCCATTAGAAAGAAGCAAACATGTAACTGTGGATTTACACCTTATTTTATGGGAGTAAATGCATTACTACAATTGGGCTCAAGAAATTGCACCTTTTACACAGTACTTGTGAAACAAAATTAATCCACGATTTTTCTCGCAGCCAAAGCTTTTACCGTTGTGTGTTCGATGTAGCTGTGTCCTTTTTTAACAGGGAAAACGAGGTATATGGAAATGAAACAAAGTTGAGGGGTGGGGTGTTGGTTGGTGAGCGGATGCACATGGGTAACAAGACCTATGGACCGCCCTGTGTGTATGTTCGAATGTATATGCTTAGATACATGCATATATAGCCATGTGACCATGGGGTTTCGACAATAATAAAGCCAAACTACACCTCCAATGGATGGTATAATGAAGCCACGTCCCAAAGGTGGGTGCTGCACCTCTAAGCCAATGAATCAATTCAAGGGGGAAAACCGGAGAAAATACAACAAAATAGATCAGGTGTGAGTTCCTTGTGGAGCACCATGTCACGGATAATAATGTCTATGGATGCAAAATACTTCTGAGGGTGAGAGTGTGGATTATCCATCTCAAAACCTGCACGCTCTAGATGAGAATGGGTTGATCGAGAGGCGACAAAGTCCACAAGCATTTGATGTCTCGGGAACGGCAGAAGGAGCAGAAGACCACCCTCCAAATTCAGCAAGTGCACTTCCAGCCGAAGCATGACAACGGGTGGGCATGAGAATCAAGCCTACTCACCGTAACACACAATCATGAGCTCCAGCGAAACAAAGCGGGCACAGCTATAGCGCCGTACACAACTTGAGCGAAGGCCACGAGTCAGCTATCTCTCTGCATGAGCAAACCACTCGTTGATTTGATTCACTTATTAGTTCTACTAATGTGGAATTATTTAATTATCAAGGGATTCCAATGAGCACGAAGAAAGGAATGACAGAGACTTTAGAACGACTATGAAACAGCATGACAAAACTACTGTTATCCATCGTGTAAATGAAACGTTCTTAAAGCCAACCCTTGGCAAAGAGTGTGCATTTAATGATGTTAGTGATGATACTTAATGATGTTAGTGATGTTAGTGATGATCATTTAATGATGATACTCCTTCGCCTATCAGGTCATAAGAATATGAAAGATGTCTCAAAATCAGCCAGCTTAGGATTTGGTGTAAACCTCATGAATCATTGCACCTCTGAGCATCATTCCAACAGACCCAACTATTGGAGGTGAACTATTATGGACTGGATAATGTTTAGTTGACATTTCAAAGACATTTCATTACATTGGAAAGCTTTTTGACATGGACGGAGTATCTACAGCTTGTTGCTCACCAAGTTTATGCTGTCACTTTTCCTCATATATTGAAATAACTAGCAAATACAACCCAGCGCTTCGCTGATGGGAATACAAAGAGAGGGGGAGGGGAAAGAGGGGGGAGGGAGAGTGGGAAGGGAGAGGGAGGGAGGAGGGGGGGAAGAGGAGGGGAGAGAGGATGGGGAGTGAGCTGGGGTGGAGTGAGGGGAGAGTGATGATGGGGTGGGCAAAAGAGAGGGAAGGAAGGGGAGCAAGGAGGGGTAGGGGAAGTGAAGGCAGTGTGAGGGGGGGGGAGGCGCATTGAGGGAAGAGAAGGGAAGGCAGCTTGAGGGGAGGCAAAGGGAAGACAGCATATCGAGGCTTACCGGGGAAAAAGTGCTTTCAATTGTCAATTGCGAAAGCAACTTGTTGCTGTTGCAGACTTTGGTTTATTTGAATTCACATTCTCGACCATCACTAATAGGTACTCTCACTGGTGATTGGTTTTCAAATGTTTTAGAACATTGAACGTATTACAGTGATGAGGAAAGTCAAAATTTTTTGTATACTTTGTCCAGGTTCGTATAAGACCGAATACACATAACATATAACAAAGGGAGAAGGAGACAAAAGGGGCGGGAGAGGGAAGCACAACAACAGTAGTCTGTTGAACAAAGTGTGCATGCAACTATCAGACTGTCTTCTTTAACCTTCCCAAAATTGTTCCATACTGCACTTCTGGACCTGTTGAATGACATGTTGTCAAAACTTTATCAGTCAATGTATTGCCTACCTGTCCGTGCGCAAAGCAATCAGCTCGTTTTACCAGCCAACTCTAAATGCCTTGCTGTTCATTTAAAATTAACACGCCCTTGGGGTGTGTTTAGTTTGCAAGTGACTTGGTTTTGCTGCTATATTGCAAATGTGACGCCCCATGGGCATTTTCCTTTCCCTTTAATGCATTACCAGGCCATGTGTAACCAGAACATGCCCAACAGGGATGAAAAAACTTTCACCGATAAAAACGTTTCTTTCGATGAAGTACAAATTACGTGGAATCAACATCGATTCTGGTTCACCCCCTGATTCCTTTTGATTCCATGGTCGGAATTGAGTTCACAGGTATAAATTCTGCCCACCACTATTTAGCACACAAACAAGTACTCCAACAAAACGGTTGATGAGGAACGGCTGGCTGGGTCATACTAAACAGTGTCTAGAGACGACCAGAGATGTCCAAAGTATCAAAGAATGTGTGATGTGTTGATATCAAAGAATGTGTGATACAAAGAATGCTGATAAGTTCAGTTCGGCAGTTGAAATTTTGAAATTCAGTTTAGGTTAAGAGATTCTAGAGCTTATTGCATTTCAGCTGTAATGCATATAAACATCCAGAAAGTTTTATGGTGATGTAGGTGGGAGGGGTTTGGGAGGAGGTAAGTGTGAGGTGAGGGGGAGGGAAGGCAGACAGGCGGTGAAGTGTTAATTAAGATTCATACTGTCTAGTCAATATGAATCTGCATAGAATAACAGTGAAAATTGGGATAAAAAAGTCTGAAATCCTTTTTCTACCTTTCATACTATAAACACCCCCCAGACACGTCCGGAGACAAACACCATCCGGCAACGTCTGGAGATAAACACCACCCGGCTACGTCTGGAGACAAACACCATCCAGGGACAAACACCATCTGGACACGTCCAGAGACAAACATCATCTGGACACGTCTGGAAATAAACACCATTCGGCCATGTCCAGAGTCAAACACCACCTTGACACATTTGGAGACAAACACCGCCTGGACACATTTGGAGACAAACACATCCCAGACAGTATAATTTACGATAAAAACAACATCCGGATATGACTGGATACAAAAGCTGTTAGGACAGGTCCAGAGAGAAACACCATCTGGACACGTCCGAAGACAAACACCTCCTGGAGACAAACACTGCCCAGACACATCTGGAGTCAAACACTGCCTGGACACGTCCGGAGACAAACCCCTTCCAGACACATCCAAAGACAACCACCATCTGGACATATCTGAAGACAGCCATCCGGAGACAACCACCACCTGGCCATGACTGGAGATAACCACCGTCCGGACATGTCAGGAGATAGCCACCATCTGGACACGTCCGCAGATAGCCACCATCCGGACACATCCACAGATAGCCACCGCCGGACACGTCCAGAGTATCAAATAATGTGTGGATACAACTTTCTGTATGTTTATATAATCATTACAGCTGAAATGCGATAAGCTCTAGAATCTCTTAACCTGAGCCTAATTTCAAAATTTAAACTGCGGAATTGAACTTATCAGCAGTTCTGACTGCTCAATAAAAGTGTTCATTTGTCCATTTTGCACATTGTTTGACATTCCGGATGTCTCTGGTCATCTCGGTTCACGTTAAATTTTGAAATTCAGCTCAGGTTAAGAGATTCTAGAGCTTATCGGAATTGCAGGAATTCCAATATGCATTGCAGGAATGAAATAAAATCACACTCGCTGACACTTTGAGAGTCAAACAACGTCCGAATTGGATAAATGAACACTTTTTTTTTTTTTTAGCAATCGGAACTGCTGCTGAGGTCAATTCCACAGTTTAAATTTTGAAATATGACTTCGGTATACCCTAAGAGATTCTAGAGTTGATCGCATATGTGAAACTAAATAAGCTACGAATGCTGGCATCTCCGTGCATTTATAAGCATTGTGATGTATGCAGCGATTCGTTAGTATGAAGATGAAGCATTCGATGATATGAGTGAGGAAAGTGAAAAAACATTTTTGAGTGCTTTATCATCAAGAAACTACTGCGGCCTGTTTCAATTCAAGGCATTGTTGAGCAGGCCCAAAATAAAATATGGTGAATTAAGAACCCCAAGTGAGGGACAGTGATGTGACCAAGGATGATGCCTGATAAAGAA
Organism: Eptatretus atami; assembly: GCA_035128595.1. Classification (NCBI taxonomy): domain Eukaryota; kingdom Metazoa; phylum Chordata; class Myxini; order Myxiniformes; family Myxinidae; genus Eptatretus; species Eptatretus atami. The sequence continues at coordinate 36,104,302 of CM068957.1, forward strand.
TATAATTAATAAGGCCGTAAATTATCTTCAGAAGGGGTGTTTTAATTTACACAAACACACAATTGTCGTTCTTGCACTCCCTTCGATTTCCATGAGTATGCATGCAAAGTTAGACAGTTAGGTTTCATGTTTTGTAGATATGGAGGACACACACAACACACACACACACATTATTATAGATAGATGAATGTGATTTATTATGATGTGATACATATTAATTCAGCCGCTGATGGCTGTGGCAGCCATTTTCACTGCCATCAAAATTTTGAGATGGCCCAATATCCAAATCTGTTCATAATAGGATTAGGCTACTAGTGTGCCAAATTTGGTGCTTTCCTCACAAAATGCACAATTGTTATGCTAAGTTGCCCCACTATTTATACTGTTTTGTGTCCATAATATACTTTATGTAATATTGTGCTATACTTACAGTGCCTTCAGAAAGTATTCACACCCCTTGACTTTTTCACATTTTGTTGTGTTACAGCCTGAATTTGAAATGGATTCAATTTAATTTTTTTTGTCACTGATCTACACAAAATACCCCATAATGACAAAGTGAAAATGTGTTTTTAGAAAATTTTGGAAATTAATTAAAAATGAAAAGCTGAAATGGCTTGTATCGATAAGTATTCAACTCCTTTGCTGTGACACTCCAAATTGAGCTCAGGTACATCAAACCTCCTTTGGTCATCATTGAGATGTCTCCACAACTTGATTGGAGTCCACCTGTGGCCAATTCAATTGATTGGACGTGATTTATAAAGAAACATACTTTTCTACACAAGGTCCCACAGTTGACAGTGCATGTCAGAGAAGAAACTCTACTATGAAGTCCAACGAACTGTCCATAGAACTCCGAGATAGAATTATGAGGAGGCATAGATCTGGGGAAGGGTATAAAACAATTTCTAGAGTGTTGAAAGATCCCAAGAGCACAGTATGAAATACGCAGGCATGTTGCGATGTGATGTGGTATGAGTAAGAAGCTCCATATAGGATTTTGGTGAATAGAAATCATCTTGCTGGTACAAGTTTCCCTCATTATTTATCAATAACAATCCAGGTATATCACAGCCTTTAATATTAACATTATGGCAAAGAACAGTACTGTAGTAGCATCCTCCTCCTTCAGTACCTTGCCATTCATTACACAATTAGATTTAAAAAATGTTTTTTAATCAAAATAATTAACAACAATAAAACAATCTCCAAACAAATTGTTAATTTTCTTATTATTTAAGATCGCAATGGATCAAGTGCTTTCTTTGTAGTGGATCTTGAACTTTGTATCCGTTTCCAGGAAAACTTTGTGAATGAGCGACTCGTTTTGAGTGAAGACAATAATTAGTCTCAAGCACTACTGAGGAATAATGCTCCAACCTTCTCAACTTTATATCATGTTGCGAAGAAGAGTTGTAGTGAAAAAGACAAACAGAAAATCTTGAATCTGACAGAAGCATAATGCAGCATCTCGTCACTGCCTATGAGGCTGGCCGACCGGTTGATTTGGCTGCAATCTTGAAACATGAACTGATGCCGATACCAATCTCTCGTGCTGAAATGAATGGGTCACTCTGCACCAGGAACAAATCCATGCTTGCAGATATATTGTCTGGAGACATAGATGGCCCTGAATATATCCAACTGTGCGAAGATTAATCTTGTCTCATCACAGCCAATCAAGTCAGGCACAGGGACAAGAAGAAGTAAGAGTATTCAACCTGTCAGACGTGTTGTAGAAGTCCATCATGTTCCCTTGCCAAAGCCATGGTCAAGTTTTCAAGCTCTGCCAGAAAATAAAGCTGACTTGTCCAGGTTTATGTCTGAGCAGATTATTTCAACGCTCCAGCACACACAGAAATTGTAGCTGCTGGGGGCTTCACGGATCAGTTAGATGTTCAGTCGTCAAATGAAAACACTGATGTTAGTTCCCTGAGAGCTGCACACCACGAAACAGACACAAGAATGGTTCTGCATTCTATACATAGCAGCTCTGATACTGTTGTCTTTGCAGCGAGAGACACAAGATGTTCTTCTGCTACAAGTGGCTCATATTCCTCATTTTCTGGATGAAAGGTTACCGATGAAGACTGGTACGTTAAAGAAGAGAAAATACATTCCCATTGCTGAAGTGTTTAATAGTCTACCATCAAACTCAGCACCTCCACTTTTGTCTTTCCATGCACTAACTAGGTGTGATACCACATCTGTTTTTGCAAATCACTCCAAGCACACAACATGGAAGGTTTTCAAGGAAAATTATGACCTACTGCAGACATTAGGGGAAGCTGATTTTACAAGGAAGAAAGCTGAGCTCGCAGAGAGGTTTGTTTGTCACAAATACTGTATCCTCTTTCCCAAAATTAGCAAGCAAGAAGCTTTGCCCCCAACAAGTGATGCTCTTCAGCTGCACTTGAAAAGAGTGCACGTCCAAGCATCTGGATGGATGTGTGCTCACCTATCTAAACCAAAGCTTCCCAAAAACCGACCCAAATGGGATGGAAATGTGTGAAACACAACTGCAGCCAGTTTTCATGTCTCTAAGTCCTATCCCTTCATCATGCTTTGAAATATTATAATGTTCATGCGAAAAACACTATCACACTCTTGGTTGCATATGTCATGAATGTGGTTTGTGATGTATGGCTGTGTAGATGTCATGATGATGAACGTGCATGCATGAATTCTGAGTAATGGCAAGTGAAATTTGTGAGGTCATGTGCTCAAAGTTATTCTGGTCTTCATCAGTCGAATGCAGCACAAGGCTGCGGGGTTGCATCATTGACTGAGGGTGCGGTTGTGCCGCTGATGCAATTTCCTCTGCTGGTTAGGGCAGCAATTTCTAATTTGCCAATGGTGCTGGCGATAGCTCGTCTACTCTTCGCAAAGGACACCATGAGATATTTAATGTCCACTGATGCATGGTGGCAAACGGAACGCCCGTTTAACATCCATCACTCTGCCTGTGAATAAACAGCAGGGTGACAGTTTATAGCTGGGTCGGGATTCAAACCTCGGCTAGACAGCTTAGAGGCAAGTGTACATACATACCTCCAAGCTATCCTGTCAACCCAGTCATGCTGGTTATGGAAAGTTATGTGACTGATTTATATTGATATATGTTGCTTATGCATAGTGTTCAAGAGGGAATCAAACAGAAGACCAAGAATGAAACCGAAGAAGTAAAGAAGCAACGATGGAGTCATCAGGAAGAACCTGGATAAGATTCGGGTTTTAGCCGCTACCCCGACAACCATCAAACCCATCCAGGCACAGCCAAATGGGCCTTCCAGAAACATTTCTGCAACAAATCACTTCTCCTTAGAGAGACAGAAAACGAAAGAGAAATAGAGAGTAAAAGAGATGAAAGAAAAGAAAAAGCAAGAATTAGAATGAATAAAGAGAATTGTGAAAAAAAATAATGAGAAAGAAATCTGAAAGGAACAAAGAACAAAGACATCGGGAAGAACCCAGACAGATAAATTTCAGCAGTTATTCCCCAGGCTCAAACGCAGCATCATGTACACGATATATACATATATATATATATATATGTGAAAGTTATTTAATTTTTATTAATTATTTAATTTATATATTAATTCTTTATTAAAATCCTGACATTTCAGAAGTGCATCTGATGTATAAATGATGAATGTGGTCATCATTGGTTAGAAATGATTGGTATGTCAACCTGATGAGGGCAAACAAGCCCGAAATCTAGATAGGTGGCTCTGTTTGATGTTTAACTGATGTTGACCATGTACTCTTTGCTTGTTTGACAGAGAGAGTCACCAGGCCGATCGATGCCTCTGGGTTGGAAGTGACGCTTTGGTTCAGGACTATGTCCGATGGGGATTGGGGGAGTGCTCATCACACTCCACATGTTTTGATATACCCACTGATCACATCACGTGCCTTCTGATTGAATGGTTTGCATTAGTGGGAACAATCGTCTTTGTAGCAGACAGATGGTTGTTATTTGCGGATTATGCGGTTTTACTGTGTGAGACACAATCCACGGCGATGCTCACCATAAGTCAGGAGGTGTATATATATACACATATACACATATATACATACATACATACATACATATAAAGTATATACATATACGATGGGAGAACAAGTATTTGATACACTGCCGATTTTGCAGGTTTTCCCACTTACAAAGCACGTAGAGGTCTGTAATTTTATCATAGGTACACTTCAACTGTGAAAGACGGAATCTAAAACAAAAATCCTGAAAATCACATTGTATGATTTTAAAATAATTAATTTGCATTTTATTGCATGAAATAAGTATTTGATACATCAGAAAAACAGAACTTAATATTTGGTACAGAAACCTTTGTTTGCAATTACAGAGATCAGACATTTCCTATAGTTCTTAACCAGTTTGCACAGACTGCAGCAGGATTTTGGCCCACTCCTCCATACAGATCTTCTCCAGATCCTTCAGGTTCCGGGCTGTTGCTGGGCAACACAGACTTTCAGCTCCCTCCAAAGATTTTCTATTGGGTTCAGGTCTGGAGACTGGCTAGGCACTCCAGGACCTTGAGATGCTTCTTACGGACCACTCCTAGTTGCCCTGGCTGTGTGTTTCGGGTCGTTGTAATGCTGGAAGCATCAGCCACGCCCCATCTTCAATGCTCTTGTTGAGGGAAGGAGGTTGTTGGCCAAGATCTCGCGATACATGGCCCCATCCATCCTCCCCTCAATACGGTGCAGTCGTCCTCCCTTTGCAGAAAAGCATCCCCAAAGAATGATGTTTCCACCTCCATGCTTCATGGTTTGGATGTGTTCTTGGGGTTGTACTCATCCTTCTTCTTCCTCCAAACACGGCGAGTGGAGTTTAAACCAAAAAGCTCTATTTTGGTCTCATCAGACCAAATGACCTTCTCCCATTCCTCCTCTGGATCATCCAGCTGGTCATTGGCAAACTTCAGACGGCCTGGACATGCGCTGGTTTGAGCAGAGGGACCTTGCGTGCGCTGCAGGATTTTAATCCATGACGGCGTAGTGTGTTACTTATTGTTTTCTTTGATACTGTGGTCCCAGCTCTCTTCAGGTCATTGACAGGTCCTGCCGTGGAGTTCTGGGCTGATCCCTCACCTTTCTCATGATCATTGAGGCTCCACGAGGTGAGATCTTGCATGGAGCCCCAGACCGAGGGAGATTGACTGTTATCTTGAACTTCTTCCATTTTCTAATAATTGCGCCAACAGTTGTTGCCTTCTCACCAAGCTCTTGCCTATTGTCCTGTAGCCCATCCAGCCTTGTGCAAGTCTACAATTTTGTCCCTGATGTCCTTAGACAGCTCTCTGGTCTTGCCCATTGTGGAGAGGTTGGAGTCTGATTGATTGAGTGTGGACAGCTGTCTTTTATGCAGATAACGAGTTTAAACAGGTGCAGTTAATACAGGTAATGAGTGGAGAATGGAGGGCTTCTTAAAGACAAAACTAACAGGTCTGTGAGAGCCGGAATTCTTACTGGTTGGTAGGTGATCAAATACTTATTTCATGCAATAAAATGCAAATTAATTATTTAAAAATCATACAATGTGATTTTCAGGATTTTTGTTTGAGATTCCGTCTTTCACAGTTGAAGTGTACCTATGATAAAAATTACAGACCTCTACGTGCTTTGTAAGTGGGAAAACCTGCAAAATCGGCAGTGTATCAAATACTTGTTCTCCCCACTGTACATATAAATATATATATATATATATATATATATTATATATATATATATATATATATATATATATATATATATATGAGCGCCTCGAGGAGGACTGATGTAAGGGCCACATCGGCCATTTTGGAGTTAATGCCATATAGCACTATTTTAACCCTTCCCCTATCATCCGAGCCTATCATCATCATATCATTAAAAATGTCGCTTACATCACTCCTCCGCGGCCTCATATATATATATATATATTATAATTCCAGCAATGTGTGTGTGTGTGTGTGTTGTTCTGTGACCGCTGTTTCTCGACAACCACTGGTCCGATCTAATTGAAACTTGCCAACTACATTGCTTGGGACCTGAGTATGTGCCTTTTCAAGGTTTGATATTAATCGGACAAGAGCTTCCAAGTTATGGCCATTATTTACCAACCAATGACAGGACACGTTGCTGCATGGGCGTGGCCGATGGGGAAGAGAACCTCAGCCGCGTCCCCATTATGGGTTACAATGTATGCATTTCCGGATAGTGATGACTTCGTGTATTCTAATAATTTCTCGATTTCTTATGCGCATTTATAGATAAACACAATGCCCCAAGTTATGATCGTTTTCATATTAGACGGTGCATAAATTAGGTACATCAGAGTGAGCTGGTTTGCTCCGAACCAGGAAGTACATTTTAAACACGCGATAACTTACGATCGAAAATAAGCAATTAGGAGACAAATTTAAACAACGGTGTTTTTTGGTACCTTTAGATGTTTTTTGTTGCTGTTTTGGTACTTTTTTTCCCCAGAAAATGGCACCACACTGCAGAGAAAGTAGTTAATGTACATCTATCATAATTCCAGCAATCTGTGTGTGTGTGTGTGTGTGTGTGTTGTTGTGTTGTGTGTGTGTGTGTGTGTGTGTGTGTGTGTGTGTGTTGTGCGCGCGCATCGTTACGAGAGCGAAGGAACGCCCTGTGTGGTTGTTTGAAAGTTTTTTTTTTTTTTTGCACCTACGGGCACGCACTAGTATATATACATACATATACATACATATACATATATAATATATATACATATATACATGTATATAATTTATATACTATTATAGTTAATATATATTATATATATTACATATATACATATTATATATTATATATTATATATAATATATATATATATATATATTAATATATATTAAATATATTATATATATTATATATTATAGATATCATATAATTTATATATATACACATACAAATATAAATATAAATATTTATATATATAAATATTTACACCACCGCCATTACTTTTTGTTCATCATCACCATTATTATAGCTATCGCTGTCCCTTACCCTAACAGCCATCCCTGACACTAACCCGATGAACTGGCAACACCACCATAATTACTTTTTGATCATCATTACTGTCATTATAGCTTTCGCTATCCCTAAACCTAAATCCATGGGATCTCTCAAATCGCACTGCTGTGAGCAACACACAAGATGGACCGAAATTGAACATGTCACCCGCTTACTGCAGAACAATGACTATCCGGCAACATTCATTCAGTCTTGCCGCCGGAGGAGGACATGGAGGAGGCACCCACATTGCAACCTGAGGAACTGATGAAAACAGGAGTATTACCAGACATCGGCAACTTCAGAGATTGCCAACCATTTGCTGAAACCATTTGGAATCTGGGTCGCACACAAACCTCAGCCAACACTCTGTGCGCAGCTGTTTAGGCCCAAAGGCAGGGTGAATAAACTCGGCAAGAAGAACATGGTCTCCAAAATCCCCTGCCAAGACTGTGATGCCAACTATGTGGGCCAAACGTCCAAACAACTTGTGACATGGGTAATGCAGCACCAGCAAACTATAGCATGTGGAGACAAGCTTTCGCTGGTAGTGGCACATTGTCAGAAACTACATCACACCTTCGCGTGGGAAAAAAACATGACAGTGAAAACTCCGGCACCCAACCGGGTCAGCCGGGAAATTTTTGCAGCATGGTTTTTGGGCACACAGTCCATTAACCATCACGTCGACCTGCATGCTGCCTTTCGAGGAATACACAATCGCCCACAGCCCTTTTCACGGGTGTGAAGGCCAAACCCAATACACAAACCCCAATCAAACATGGAACACGTGACACCGAACCTGTGACCCAAACATCCAACCCAGAAGCAAATGCACGCTCCAATCCCACTCTCTTTATTAAACCCGTCCCAAACCTCATGCTGATAGGACCTCCTCACAGCCCAATCATGACACGTAACCATTTACATTGGACAGAAGTACAGTTAACGTCTCTGTAGTCTCTGTACGTGTGGTGGTGTCATAAAAAAATTTCACCTCGAAGGATGGAAGATAGTGGTCTTCTGAAACGTCAGGATTTTAATAAAGAATTTTATTATTCTTTCAGCCTCAGTGTGCTTTTTCTCTTCGGTCAAATATGTCCCTGAGCTATTTTTAATTATTTACACTTATATATATATATATAAATATATATTGTTGGCGAATCGCGCATCCTGGGCCAGCGTGCGAACGGCCCGGTGACTCGAAATCGCGGCATTA
>CM068957.1:36118722-36138712 GCA_035128595.1 Eptatretus atami
ACCAGTGGTTGTCGAGAAACAGCGGTCACAGACACACACACACACACACACACACACACAAACACACACATTGCTGGAATTATAGATATGTGTGTGTGTGTGTGTGTGTGTGTGTGTGTACGTACACGCAGCAACATGTGCAAGATACCATCGTACTCCATGATAAGATTTGGTTATTTCCACAATCTGAGAAAAGAAATACCAAATCTCACTCCATCTACCCCATTTTTTCTTCACAAGAGCAAGGTTCATGGTCGAGCAAGGTTAAATTGAGAGTTTCACAGTGGGACTATGATTGGGCCCAACTGGTAAGGAAATATGCAAACAGGAAAAGAAGAGGGAGAGTCAGTGAGGAATCACTGAAACCAGGAAATAAGAGTGTTGAGTTCAGAAAGGTTAACAGGGATAATAAATAATATATGTCAGGATGGGGGGATGAGGTAGTCATGCACTGTCTGCTTGAAGCCCTGGAGGGAAGAAAGACAAGCGTAATCGTGATGTAGCACTCCTCGAGGGGTGGGTTAAAGGCTGCTATTCGGAGGGGATAATGAACGATAACTGGATTTGGCAAGCAGAGGGAATTTTGGAGATATTGAATTAGCTCAGAGAATGTAAAGTGAGTGATGCAGAAAAATTTCTCCTTGGAGAGATAGATAAGGAAAGATGCCTAACGAAGGAAATCTTTCATCATGCAGTAAATTCATTTTTGATTTATTTACTTATTTGTACAGTGACAAAGAGTAACTAATGGAAGAGATTGACTGCATTGCATGACCAGAGACATAATGAGACGAGTTCATGAAGGAAATGGAATTTAAATTATGCCATCCTTTTATGGAGCACTATTTTATTAGTTAGACCACTTGACGTGGCTTTGACCATCCTCACCACCTTAAAAACATTGTACTGTGCTGTAACTCGTTTTGGAAATGGATGAAATCAACACAATGTTCATCGAAGTCTGTGCACTGCCGTGGGAAGTGCAAAACGGACGCTTCGGGAGTTAATCCTTTGTCGTTAACTCTCCCTTACACCTTGTAGAAGTCTATTAATGGTAGTATGTTTTATACCTGTGTAGTTATGTAATTCATCTCTTTGTTGAAGCTGCTAATTTTCAGATTGTTGAAGGTGCTGACTGATCTTTGTTGAAGGTGCTGAAGGTGCATTCCCACAAGTGTTAAAATTATTTCCTTGCCTTATGAATGTTTTTTTTTTTATCGGGAGCATAAGTCAATTTTATACCTTAGATGTTAATTTACAAGAGGATAAAATCAATTGTTGTTCAATCGGCTCTTTAGGTGAGTGTGAGAAGGTGGAATGGAAGCAGGCAAAGGCTCAAATTAGCCATTTTCTTCTTTTAGTTTTTTGTTGTGTCCGAGGACCTGTCTGAGATACCAATTTGTCATTTTTCAATCTTAAGCATGCGAGCGTCTTCACGTATTCCTCATCATAGCACCTTAGCCTCAAAAGGTATTTTTTGCTCACCTGGACAGAAGAAAACACGAACCATTCAAACCCGAAGTTTTATTTATTCATTTTATTACGCCCTTCTTTCCTTTTTATTAGCCCACCTGGACTTTTGTCTGGTGAGATTATGCGATTGAGCAGTGTCTGTAGGTGAGTGAGTCAGTGAGTCAGCGAGTCAGTCCGCAAACACTTCAGGTATTATCGCTTGAACTAAACGTCCGATTTTGATTAAACTTGGCCACAAGCTTCACATCTGATGCTTAACCAAGGTTTATTGTCCACATCAAAATCGGTGCTCATTATGGGAGTATATGGAGGGTTTTTTTAGACCCCCCCCCCAAAATAGATATTTTCTCTCTTCCAATAAACTACACACACAATTTCGATGAAAGTTGACCACAACCTTCATCACCCGTAATGTACCAAAGTGTAAGGACCAGTATTAAAATCTGCAATATTTAGGGGTTATGGGGTTGGGTGAAGGGTTGACCCCCCCCCCCACCCCCACCCAAAAATAATTGGCTTTCTCTCCAAAACTAGAGTACACACACGATTTTGATGAAAACTTGATCACAACCTTTATCACCCATTATGTACCAAAGTTTCTCGACTGCATCAAAATCTGCGCTCATGTTGGCGGGGGGGGGGGGGGGGGGGGTTTTGACCCCTGAAATTAGGTATTTTCTCTATTCACTGAAACTACACACAGGACTCTTGTTTGAAACTTCACCACAACCTTCATCACCCATGATGTGCCAAAGTTTGTTCATATCATTTAAAAAAAAAAATCAGTGGTGTAGGGGGGTCTGCATCAGGTTTGAGTGACTGTTGCTCTCGATTCAGGTGATCTTCAGGACGCACGGTTCTATTTTTAGGAGTGTTACCAATCTCCAGACATCTATCAGTTGTAGTTCCATGTGATGTGCGTGCGATTGCTGACCAAATCTGATGGCGTCTTCCTTCCTTTATTCAAGTTAGTGTGATGCATGAAATATTGCAGAAGCATATAGAATAGGGTATACCAAGAGAGGGATCACAAACAACATACAATGACAAGGTTTCTCGTGCTCCTTGTGACCTGCTGTTCATGTTTCAGGAGCAATTTCGTTGAAATGGTGGAATATGGAAAAATAAATAAACTTCATTATGGCAGACCATGCCTTTCTCCTTCATGACCAGATCATGGATGAAGCCGTTTCGTGTTCAGGGCTTCATGTTGACCTGTAACTACATTTTTGAAATGCAGACTTTTTAAGATTGAGCATTTTAGTAAACTGGAAACACCTGCTTCCTTTGGAATACTGTCCCCCCTCCCCCCCTCCACTCATGGAGGTTCCTTGTACAAGGAGGTACCTTGTACCTATGACCTGACCATGAGTACTACCAACACGTATGCAAAATTTGGTGAAGATCGAGCCAGCCGTGTTATTTTCTATGATTATTCAGATTACATACATACATACATAGACAAATAATTGCTTTCTTTAATGTAGTAGGATCTGTTTGGCATTCTGTCAGTGCATTTCCAAGTATTGCATCTAAACACTTAAGGCACATGAAAAGACAAAGTTGAAAATAATATGCATGGACAGAGTGCCAAAGGGTCTGTGCAATGCCACTACTTCCATCTCTTTTGTTCACCTGAAGACATGTCTGTTAACATTGGAAAATAAAAATTACAAGAAATTCGATGACCTGACAATTTCCATTCTTCTATTCAGTCACTCATGTATAAATAAATATCTTTGAATTTCCACCTTTACCTGTGAGTCTCTCCTTTTTGTTTGCAAAATATAGACACATGCAAAGGAATGGATAATTAATAGAAGTAAGCGAACTCACACTGAGGTAGTGGGAATATAACCAAACACAAAAAGCAAGTGGATGAACAAGTGGCAAAAGATGATGGAGAGAGAGAAAGAGAGATGGTAATCTGCATGTAAGATAGATGGGTGTGGGGTAGGTTAACGAGGTGTAAAATATTACAGGTGAGTAATTGAAGATGACAGAAGATGCTATTTGGAATCTGGAAGCCATTTAGGTAGATTGGAATTACACTGACTCAGGTACTGTAGGTGGTTTGACGGCTGGAGGAAATGAGTAAAGAGTGAGTGGAGGCTGCTGTGGCAGTAAGCCTGGAGTTTGAACGTTTCAAAGAAGAGGATTGCTTGAAGAATTGCATAATAATTTCAATTTAACCAATTAGGGCTGGAATACCACTTCTCTGATGATGGCATCGTTATCACCCTATATACCCCATGGGAGCATTGAAAACATACATATGCCAAATTTCAATTTTTTTAGTTGAGCAGTTTTATAGAAAATGATGTCCAATTGTTTTTTTCCATTAATCCAATATGGCTGCCATACCATGTGACAAATCATCATGTGATCGAGCAAACTTGTGTACACCTTTCAATTGCTCGCCACTCGATTTTACTCAAGTAGCTACACTAGCGGTCGCAACTCCTGCTCGTGTGGTGCCCACACCAGGAATCAAACTTGGGCCATCTGAGTGTAAACCAGGTAAATCCAGGAGTGTAAATCCGAACCACGAGACTACATGGGTTACCTAATGTGATGAATGATGTCATAAATTTAATTATTCACACATCAAGTCGTAAGTAAGATTTATGAAGTTTCAGATTTTTCGGATAAAGATTTCAATTCAACAAATTACGGCTGGAATACTTCACAAATGTTGTCATCTCTATCACCCTACAGCAGCGTTTCTCAACCTTTTTACCCTTGTGGAATCCTTGAAATAGTTTTCATGTCTCAGGGAACCCCTGCATAAAAATTATTATATACCATTATTAATATCTAGCTCTTTTATATTTTTACCATAGTTCACGTGATAAATATAATATATTTTTTTCGGATACCTGTTTTAAGGAAACAATGACCCCCTTTTTGTCAAATTTATTGGCAATGAAAAAAAAAACATACTGCTCGTTTATGAGACCTCACACCGAGGTTTTAATTCACAAAAAAAAAAATCGTTTTTAAATCAAAAAAAACAAACACACCTCATGTAACTTGATAAACAAAACTTAAACAAATAAAGCTGAAGCAATAAAGGTAAACAGAAGAACTAACCTTGAGAGAGAGAGAGAGACTTCGCGCTAGGAAGCACAGAGAAGATAGATGGACACCGTGCATGCGTCCCGTACTTGAGTCAGTCACTCAATGATGCACGAATCCGCCGCGTACAGGACGTCCACTAACCAGTGAGGGCGGTTTCACACTGGCGCCATATAGACATCGTTAAATACATTCCCTATGGTTGTTATAATTGTAAATAATGTAAGAGGTTGAATCCTCTATTATAATAACCAAGGAGTTTCCAACAATATGCCGTACGTGTATAGTAAAATTACGAATATTAAATCAAACAAAAACTACTCAAAAATACATTAGCCTATTTATTACTGTTTCTCACGGAACCCCTAGCGACCTCTTGCGGAACCCTAGGGTTCCGGGGAACCCCAGTTGAGAAGCACTGCCCTACAGTGTATACCCCATGGGGAGTTGATGACATATGCCAAGTTTCAATTTTTTACATTGCATGGTTTCGTCGAAAATATGTCCAAATTTTTCCTGTAATCCAATATGGCTGCCATACCATGTGACCTATGACGACAGTGCTAAAAATCAAATATTCTCCATTGGGAGTCACTCCTGCAGTTTGATCAGCCAAGCGGTTGCAGAGAAAACCATTTTTAAGTGAAAATATATAGACACGGACACACAGACATGCACAGAAACATATAGACACACACAGACATGCACAGAAACATATAGACACACACATACACAGAGACACACAGGGGCGTTACAATAGTCTTGCATCCCCTTCTGGGGCGAGACTAGCAACAGGTCATTAATCTATCTTCAATGAGAGAGGAACAGGCCCTGTGCCTTTGTCTTATGAAGTTTGTCGGAGATAACGATGTTTTTGAGAGTTTTGAATTCAACAGCATCCAGGAGTTATAGCTACACTAGCTAGCCCACAGGAGAGTGTCATACTCCATTGAGCTACATATGAAGGTACATCATTGGACATCATTCCTAATAGTGGCATTCATCATAAGTGCTGTCAATGCTGTGAAACCATTCGACTATCGATTTCAACAAGGTTAAAGCTTTGTTGCCCTGACATTTCAAAATCATATTCACCTTGTACCCTCTCTGTTATCTCATTTGATACCATGTTGATTTTGCACACATGCATTAATGCAGGAAAAATTTCTGACTCTGCCCTTAGTCAATAAAATTAACAAGACAAGCAACAACAACAATAGTATAAACTATCCTGATACATGCTGTTCACTTGAATGATAATTAGCCAATTCAAGAACAAAACATTACATTGAGGACAAGATGTTTCACAATGAGCCCTCTCCCCTTCTGACACCACTTTCATGGCAGTGCCAGTCATTCAATCATACCCAAAATGCAGATTAAAGACCAGATAGCTCAAAAATTAACGACTACAAACTCAGCTACTCAGCTGATATATACATATATATTGTTGCGAATTCTGGCCCGTCCGGCGTGCGATCGGCCGCTTGACTCGAATGGCGGACTCGCTGTCGCCCACCGAACAGACAATTCAGTCGTGACCCTCCGGGAACTACCGCCAGGAGCCAGTCACGGGTGGGGTTTAACCTCACCACAACTCAGTCCGCATTCTACCCGCGCGAAATAAGGTCCGATCGCCGAATGGTCGATTTACCTAAGTACCCGCGCGGATAGCGTACCGAGGAGTTGTACCACGCCACAGGTCGACTCCGGACACGAACCGCTTAAGCAGCTCGTTCCGTACTACAGGGACAACCGAGCGGAGTTATCGTCGACCTTGACGGTTCAGATTAGTTACCGGGTGTTTTAAACCCACTGTTAATCCTTACGTGATGCAAGATGGAGATTCAAACAAAGGAAAGGACGCAGCGAAACGGGGAACAATTGGACCGCACATTTATTACGGAAGCACGGAAGGCACGTATATTACAGTCAAGCAGAAAACACAATAAAAGCAAGCGATCTACAACCGAATATGATTTACACGGCAACACTTATAACAGTTCTACTTTTCAAGACTCGGGCTACCCACAGACATTACACAAACCCCAAAAGAAAGAAAGTCGCGACTTCCCTTAGCGCGTCGAGTCCTTGGCGACCGTAACTCCGAGTCCCTCCGGCGTGGTCCACTGTGCTCGTGCCTCGCGCCTGCACGTGTCGTCGCCCGACAGGACGAACGAACAGAACCTCCGACCAGGAACAATCACCACAACTCTCGACAATCGACCGAACCAACCAAGAGCCAGGACTCCCACCCCTCGACACGACCGAACCCAACTCGAACGCGCCCCAACTTGAACGCCCACGCCTTTGTAGGGTAGGCTCCGCCCTTCGCTCGCCCCGTTCTGGCTCCACCTCCCTTCTGGAAGCTTCCCAAAAAGGGCGTGCCCTCTCGTTCCCCCCTCCCCGCGCCGTGTGGGGGACGAGGAAAGTCAGTTTTGGCTCGGGGCCAGGGAATTATTCCCCCAAATCAGGCCACCACCTTTTTCACCCTTGACCTCTGGCTCAAATCGCACCTCCCCCATGCCAAAGCGTGGGAAAAGCAGAAGGAAAATCCGGCGGGAGATATTCAAGCGGGAGTTTTGGGCGGGAGATGCCCCTTCGCACCCCGGTTGCTGCTGCCACTCGCTCCCTTCATCCGTCCCGCGGAGATCGTGACCGCACGGTGCTCGTTGAATGGCGAGTGGCGAAGATGTGGTAGCGTAGTTGTGGAAGGTGGCGTCGTGGTGTGAATGGCGTGATGTTGGCGTCGTGTAGTGAATGGCGTGATCGTTGAGATGTTGGTTGTGGCGATGTTCGTTGTTGTTCTTGCACAAAATAACGACAGCAAAAGAAAAACGACTATCTGAAGAATCGCAGCCCGAATGGATCACATATATTCCCTCTAAACAACGGGTTTGGGCTAACTACACATGGACTTACCGATATATCCCACCTGAGGACCCTTTATGGTGTAATGCGAATTCCACAGCCGTAACATATATTTAATATATATATATATATATTACATAATATATATATATATCCTATATTATAATACCAAGCTTGCACACTAAAAACTCGGCTCGCCGTCACACGATCCCTATGAAATTGCTGTGGCACTTAGCGGACATGCCGACAATCTTTGGGAAGTCTTGGCGTTCCATAGTACCATTGCATTTTGCAAAATGCGTATTCTTGTCATTCCCCGTGTACGGTCTGTCTGTCTGCTACCAGCTATGTTGTACTGCTATCCCGTGCATGTGCACGGGTATCGCTTGTATATATATATATATATATATATATACAAGCCGGTAGGCGACGAGGGATTCGCTAGGATCGAAGCGCTGGATACGATGCTTTTCATTCTGACTGATCCACCGACGAAGATTCATTGCCAAGACGTATTGGTTCACATACAATTGTTCTCTGCCTGGCAAATTTTTCCTATTAAGTATTTTGCCAACTGGCACTCCTCATAAAAATGACGGTAAATAGACACCCTATTTTTGAAGGACTACCATTTGAAAAATAAAACCGAAATAAAAATCGGCTCGAGTAATTAGGGACGAATTAAGTAAAAATAAAATGTCATTATTTTTGTTGACATTACCTCAGATGACGGCAAACAGAGTGGACGTCAGAAGAACACGAAACAAAGAGAAGAGAAAGAGAAAGAGAAGAGAAAGAGAAAGGAAAGAGAAAGAAAAGAAAGAAAGAGAAAGAGAAACCATAAACACACAACAGATGTTCAGGGAAATACGAACCAGACCGTGGGGAGCGCGAGAAGACTTCCTGGTCGGTTGTTTTTGATGAACCTGGCGGTGTAGCGGACGATAACATAACGGGGGGTGTAGAAAAAATTTTTAAAGATGTTTTCAAATTCCACATAACTTGATTTATACCATATTATTAGAATCCACAAAGACAGAAATGCCGTGATTCCATTTATTTTGGATCCTTTTCACTTTGGTCAATAACGTTTGGATCGAGGAGAGATCGAATGGAACGACGGTGTAGTTCCTTACAAACACTGAATACACACATTAAATGACGGTAAATAGACACCCTATTTTTGAGGACTACGATTTGAAAATAAAACCAAAATCAAAAATCGGCTCCAGTAAAAGTTTCTAAATATCTCGAAGTGTTTAATTCCGAAGTCTCGTTTCTCCACATTCAAAACTGTAGGACAAGTATTGAAAATAGTGAACGTGCAGTTTTTCGGCCGCTGCATAGCAACGGGTGGTTGCTTAGCAATGAAACTCAAACGCGCACATTCCCAGCCCATATGGCACCTGTTCGCCAAGTTTCATCGAAATCGGTTTGCTGGTTTGTGCTGTGGAGCCTCGCGTTGCACACACACACACACACACACACCACACACACACACACACACACACACACACACACACACAGACGGAAAACCTGATAAACTTCTCTCAATGCTCTTGTTTGACCACACCTCCTGAGCCACACAATAGTTTTCATAAGCCACGCCCACTTCCATAAGCCACGCCTACTTTCCTATGCCACTCCCACTTTTCTACGCCACTCCCACTTTTCATCAACCACGTCGTTTTCGTGGGAATCGTTTTCGGTAAATAAATAAATTATCGGTTCGCTGGTTTGTGCTGTGGAGCCTCGCGTTGCAGACACACACACACACACACCCACACACACACAACACCAACACACACACACACACACACACACCACACACACACACACACACACCCACACAAAGACGAAAACCCGACAATAAAGGATATCTAGCATATATAGCGAATCCAATAATGTATATCTATCATGGTGTCTCAAAAAGTTGTGGCTGAGTTATAACAAACTAGGTGGATGAGTTGGTTCGGTGGCAAGAACAAGCAGATTAGATTTTGATTTAGACCCAGCCCCATCAGTGGGATACAAAAACGTAAACTGTTCAGCCTGGCGGAGGTATGCACTCCACCGAATCCTGTTCTACTCTGTTCTGTTTTGCCAAGTGTCACTCTATGAGTGATTTTTCATTTGTTTGTTTGTTTGTTTGTTTGTGTGTCTGTCTCTTTGTGAACAAAATATCTCAAAAGGTTTTGGACAGATTCGGATGAAATTTGGTGGAGAGCTTGGGCATGTGACACGGACAAAAATATATGATTTTGGTGAAGTTGTCATTCCGGATCTGGATCCGAGAACTTTTTCAGTGATTTTTCACCATTGCGTGATATGGAAAAAAACACCATGTGGCAGGATATCTCGAAAAGTTATGGACGGATTCAGATGAAAATTGGTGAATGAGTTGGTTAACCGATTAAATCTTAGCTCAGGTCTGAACCCAGATCCGGCCTATCAGTGGGATACAAAACGTAGACTAATCAGCTTGGCGGAGGGATGCACTCTACCCAGTGCCCTTCTCGTTGTTTGTTTTTTTGGATACATAGTCGAGGCTCGTGGAAGTTCTATCTTTAAAATGTATATTTTTTTGTGATTCCATAGTGAATTTGATATGCGGTAGGACGGTGCAGAGGTATCACACTCACTTTTGATGGAGCACATCTGAATTGAATTCTCTGCTTGACTGAATGGATGGATTGGTGCTTCACAGGCCAGGCATCACAATGTGTGCCGCCTCCTGGATGAATATTAAGCTGGGTGTCTGGTGTGCTAGCATTACTGGGATGGACGTTAAAGAGCCAACGGTGTCTTTTTCAAAGGGCAGGCGATTGATTTATCATCGGCACCGTGAAAAAAAACTTCAAATTCCTGCCACCAGCAGTCGAATGTCCAGCCTAGCTGGCTAGTTTGTGGAGGACTCGGGACGATAACTTTCTCCAGTTGACCCCATATATATAATTTTTGACACAATCAAGTACTTATGGGATGCTGGTCTGGAGAAGTACTTTTACCACTTTATGAAGGTATTGTAGTGGTAAAGCTGAACTAGCATCATGGTGATAATAGGTTCTAATCTGACTGAAAGACTGATGACTGAAAGCAGCAAGTAAAAATTGAAATATTTTTTAATGAAAGCAGTAAGTAAGACGCAGCAAGTGGAAATGCCACTGTTTCTGAGGGAACTTTCAATGCAGCCCCCACCCCTCCTTTCACATGACCAAGGCAGCGACGAGAACCCCCGCTCCCTCCATCACACGCAAACATTCAGTCGACAATACACACTGCTTCATGCATGCAATATGTGCCACACTTTATTATGTATGGGCTAAGTACTGCACCTCGTACCATGGACGAGCATGTGAGAAGCATTGTGTTTCACCACAAATGCACCAAGAGTCGTGCTTTGTGCCACGAATGTGTGACATGCAAGAAGGAACAAAGTCCGATGCAGTGAAGGTAATGTGATCGGCTCGAAGGATTAATGACCACAGACAGACTGAGGGATGACCAACAGGCTGCAGGGTTGAAGGTAAGACCGATGGGCTGAAGGAGGGATTGTAAGTCGCAGAGGGTTTGGAACAGTCCAATGGGGGTATTGAAAGAAATGTTGAAAAGAGCAGAGGGGGGAGGGAAGACATCACCTGGGGAAACACAAACTAACCTCAACACATGCCATGCCACCCAAAACCCTTAGACAGGGGGAAAAGGTCTACCTACACATAGACTATTGAAATAACTCATCCTCAGATCTCCTACATGTACATGCATGCTCTCCCCCAGGATGCATTTCCAAAACCATCACAACATACTCCTTTCCAATGTGGAAAAATGCAATAAAACGTGGGAATTACTTCGGATTTTTTGCAATCGAGGCTAAAGCAACATAGGCTCAGAGCATGCGAAAATAACACAGAGTCCTCTTACTCATTATACAATTGAGGGTTCTGAAACGTCACTCGTAGTACCCTCTCCCACCAATACTGGGAGCGGCACTACATGGTACACATTTACAAAGATAATTTATGTTGCCCCCTTCAGAACTCCTGGTGAGGGGGGCAAATTAAGTTGCCACAACCTTTGCCATATGATCTGTACTTCCTTTGGCAAGTTTAGTTCGTCGAAATTGCATAAGTAACAACCGAATACATCGACGTCAGACAGACGGACGCCAAATTAATTGCGTATTTTAGTGTGATAACAGATGGACAGGGCTGGGGGCCCCACTGGGCTATTATTGCGTTTTGCATGGGGCCCCCAATGACTAATGCCCCCTCTGCTCAGAGATAGAATAACCGGCTTAACACCACCTGTCACTCAACTCGAAGCTGTCTAGCTTGGGTTTGACTCTCGGCCTAGCTATAAACTGTCATCCTGGTGTTTCACAGGCAGGGCGATTCATCAATGTATATCGTTCCGGATGTTAAACTGGGTGACCTCTCCACCAGCATTCCTTGCCATATGCTAAAAAAAATCCTGTGTGGTGTCCTTCGCAAAGCATAGGTGATAGCTATTTGATGGCATCATGGCCCGAATTCCAAATTCCTTCTCTACCTTACATCAGCGACACAGCTGCATCCTTAGCAAAGGATGCTGCACCCATTGCTAAGTGGTGCATTCAAAATAAGAACACCACCTGTAAGGAAATGGCATACGATGCAACCAACGTCTTGCTTGCGAAGTATCAGAACGACAAGCGATACTTACACCCTACTCTGTCAATGATTCGTTCTCATAAAATTCTCATAAAAGTCAGTAAATTGTCCTTTGGGAGAGTTCCATTTTCAAAGAGTTCTCCATTTTCATCTCAATAATTGTTTGGATGTAATGAATTTTCCGACACCATTTAAGTGTCACAATACTCTAAAAGGCACGGTGTTGAAAAGAAAACATTAAAATCTCGATATGCAATGAACACTCTTAATAATTAAAGGGCTCCAATAAAGCACAAACCGAGATGTCGTTTCTCATGGGCTTGTAATTAAACAGTGAAAATTATGGGTTGCATCATTTCAAGAAAGGGGGCTAATGGAAAATTGATCTGTAATTGAAAAGACTGGATTGGATTTATCCATGTGAAAGCATTCACTTAATCTTAACATTGACGTAACAAATCACGATACAAACGCCGAGACAGAAAATGTACCCTTCAGAAGTCACGTGTCATGGAGATCTTTGAGGTTCGTTTTTTTTCTATTTCTCTTAGTCGACAGAAAAATGAACACCCTGTGTCAAAAATTATATGCTCCAATAAGAAGGTGACATTGTTTTGTTGCAAACTATGCTTTTCACACTCCATGGATGAAGCAATTGTAAGTGGACCTACGGTCTTCTTGCGTATGGCAGCTTGGCTGCCAGGTAGCTATGTATCATTTTGTTGGGGCCTGACTATGCCGCTGATGCTGTGCCCCTATACCAGTCCACTGGTACTCATTTCACTGACCTGGGAATGATGACAGGCTGAGTCAACCCCACCTGGTGTTAATTCACTAGCCAACAGGGGCTGAAACTCACAACCCTAAGATCCAAAGGCAGCCACCCTAACCGCTAAACCAACACCAGGCTTACGGACCTATGGTTGTACAATTCCACACATACAAACATGAGACGTTTGAATTTGACCTCTTTCCTTCACCTCCAAATTAATAAATCAACTGCCAACTGACCGTGGCTTGATCACCTTTAATCCTACTTTTGTTTCTTTCCATATTTGCCAGTTAGGGATTTTTTTGTAGTTTTAGCTGCATCCTCACATTCTTGATGTCCTTCAGCTTTAAGAACTTCCTTTCATAAGGATTATATGACCATTTGTAAACATGGGGTTTTCACCTTGTCTCTTCAAAACGACCATCACATATTGTCTTGAGCAGCCACTGGAGTAAATTAACTCAAATTTCTGCGCCTCACCATTGATCAGTCACTGACCTCTCCTTTTGGCAAACCAGGGAATCAGAACTGGCTTCCAAAGCCAGCCGCAGACTGGATATATTCTGTCGTGTTATGTCCTTCCTCAGTAAATCTGAATTTCTCACAGGTCTACAGAGCCTTTGACCATCAATCAAAGAAGGGGGGGGGGGGGGGAGGCAAGGCTGGAGAGGAGATGGTAGAAGACAGAAAGACCACCGACCTGCCTGCAGTGAGAGAGTGAGACATCCAAAGACCCAGCTTCATTACAGGAGATACCAATGATCCTAAAAGCCTTGATTTCTGCAGCGTGTAGTTGAGAGAGGTGTGAGGCAGGAGCACCACCCCAGAGGGGGGAGAAGTACTCCATTAGACTGTGGATGAAAGCTTTGTAAGTGGTGAACTTTCTTTTTTTCTCTCTTCCCTTTTATTCTTTTCACATTCGCTTACTTTGTGTCTGGTTGTTTCCTTGTCACCTCAATGTTAAGATGTTACCTTTCCATCACTTTTCTGTTCTACAAGACAAGATCCTGTATGTACGAAAAAAATAGCACCACGCATCGTGAATCTCACCTGGATCAAGAGCAATAGTCACTCAAAACCCCTGCAGACCCCGTGAGACCTTAATTTTTTTTGTTTTAATGCCGTGAACAAACTTTGGTACATCCCGGGTGATGAAGGTTGTGGTGAAGTTTCATGGAAGTGTGTGTGTAGTTTTGAAGAGAGCAAATACCTATTTTGGGGGAGGGACGGGGTCAACCACCTGACTATACCTGACCACCTGATGGGGTCAACCACCTCCCCGTAGACCCCTTTCATGAGCGCAGATTTTGATGTGGTCAATAAACCATTAAGTATAAGATATGAAGCTTGTAGCCAAGTTTCATCAAAATCGTGTGTTTGGTTCAAGTGATAATGATTGAAGTGTTTACAGACTCACTGACTGACTGACTGACTGACTCACTCACTCACTCACCTACGGACACTGCTCAATCGCATAAGCTCACCAGCCTAAAGTGCAGGTGAGCTAATAAAAAGGAAAGAAGGGTGTAATAAAATGAATAAATAAAACTTCGGGTTTGAATGGTTAGTGTTTTCTTCTGAACATGTTTTCCAGAAGCGACAATAAAATGACACCTTGGTGCTTTGCAGGAAGGACCTTCCATCAATGGTGTGCCATTCATCAGATGAGACCTCAAATAAGCTGTACCATCAGCAATTCTTTCACTTCCATTCTTTCGTTCCTCTTTTTTCCCGCCCGTGGACACAATTCCACATTCTCTTCAATCTCATTCCTCCCTTCAGATCTTCAAAACAGCTGTTTACCACCATCTCAGATCATCCCCCATCCAAAACCATGATATTTTCTACCCCTGTTTACCCTCCTCATTCCCATCTATTTCCAAATTTCCAGTTTTTTCCTTCCGAAGAGTATTCTTCTGTGTTCATATATCCATATTGCTCACCCCGTACATCCTTCCCTAGACCTCATTGTTCCCCACATCCCTTATTTGTCCAAGTCTCCCTCTATTTTGTCCCTCAACCCTGCTGTTGGTGTTTTCCCCCTCTCATTCTGCTGTTCGTTTTGTTATGTTGTGTCCTGATCCATTATTTGTTCTCACTCCTCCACAAAGCCTCGACTTTGTTGAATAAAAAATTGTTTCCGTGACGAGAAGAGTGCACAAATCTTCTGTGAAGAGTAACCATACAAGGATCCCAGATCATCTGGCCCTTCATCCTTATCATATCATAGTTGCCAACATTGATAGAAGAGAAGGCGGTCGGATTGAACGGATTGTGGTGCCATGGAGCAAAACGACTGAGTGGGGGAGGGTCAGGGATATGATATTTCACACAGCATCAAGGGAAACCTCCCAAAGGCTGACAGAAACCTTGTCACAACATGTAAATCTATCAAAAACTTCGATGAGATTTTGTAAAAGCGGTATTTTTGCGTTAAAAGTGGTAGGCTGTTAAAGTAAAAACAACCTTTTCCCCTCGCCAAAGGAGAGGATATTGTGTTTGGGTCTGTTTGTTACTTACAAAATTGATGATTTTTCAAGTATTTTGGTTAGTCGATTTTGTTATTCTGTCTGTTTGTCTGTTTATCGCCTACAGGTCACACTTTTCAACCGATATTCACAAAAAAATCACCACATGGTAGAGTTTGTCATAAGGAAAAAGCCTATTGTTTTTGAGGTCAAAAGGTCAAAAGGTCAACGTAGGGCCAAGGTCAACAACTAAGGTGGTATTTATAAATCCTCAATTTTCATCCATTGACTTGAAATTTAAGAGGATTTCTATTTCAGGTCACTGAATTCAACTTGCCAATTACTTTTGATTTCAACATCAACCAAAAGGTCAACAACTTCACTGGGATTGAAAAAGTCCTCAATTTTAATCCGATTGATTTGGAATTTGAAGAGGATTTTCATTTCAGGTCACTGAATTCAACCACCAATTATTTTTGAGGTCCACATCGGCCAAAAGGTCAACATAGGCCCAAGGTCAACAACTAAGGTGGGATTTCGAAAATCCTCAATTTTCATCGCATTGACTTGAAATTTGAAGAAGAGTTGTATATTTGGTCATTGATTTGAACCACAAATTATTTTTGAGGTCAAATTTGTTTTATGGATTTTGCTAGTGTTGTGCTCTACATGAGATCTTCTTGTTTGTTTTATTATCTTGCCAAAACGAAGTTTTTGCAAGATATGTTAGTCAGTCTGTATGTTTTTTTATTTTATTATTTTTTTGTTTGTTTGTTTGTTTGTTTGTTTGTTTGTTTGTCTGTAATCACGAAAAAAAAATTCTGCAGACCACAGTTTTCATTGGAAATTTTTGTAACTTCGCATATCAGAGGCCTATGGAGGTCCCTTTCAGGCCATAAAATTTTGAAGGTCAAGGTCAAAGGTCAAGGTCACTTTTTCGCAAATCAGGGTAATCGACAAAACCCTCATTTTTTGAGTAATTTTGATCGGATCGTCTTCAGACTTCATGGGAATATAGTTCATGGTCTGGCATTCAGCTGATTAATTTTTGGTGGCGATTGGCCTTGACCTTCATGGTTAACGCCTCAGGTCAAACATATTTGACCCCAAGGTCAAATTTTCAAGTTTTAGGAACCATATCATGTAGTACCTCAAATTGAACACCTCGATGAGTGCTTTCTAGATATATCAAGCTTGAGACATTATGACGTGATTTGGTGACGTTATGAGGCAAACGCATATTTTTTTCATGGTTACTCTGTAGAACGATTCTCATCGGAATCTCTCGTAGGCAGATATTCCTCAAGGAGTCGCTCCTGGTGGATAGCAGCTCTGTTCACCTCAGTGTGACCTTAAAGAAGTCACACGTGGTCACCTTTTGGCAAGATACGGATCACCCTACGGGTGACATTGGTTTATTTGTGTGTTTGTTTGTCTGCACAGATCTTTCATGTTTTTCTCCGCAACCACTTGTCGGATTGAGATGAAATTTTCACCATAGGTGCAACTACTCATGGAGAATGTAGTAATCATAATTATGACATAATGGGTCATGTAGTGTGGCAGCCATGTTTGGAAAACAGAAAAAAAAAATTGGACCTCTGTATCTCTGAAACTGCACCAAAGAAAGGATTGAAATTTGGCATACGGAAAGTACTCCTCATGGGGAATAAGTGTGATTTTTTGATTACATCATAGGGGCCTTCTTTTTGACGATATAATTGCATATGTAGAACACTACATCTGATCAGTATGAAAAATTTTGAGGGTCATCTAAGGATAACAGGGTTCACAGAAAAAAAATTATTGTCGTCATTGGTCATGTGATTCGGCAGCCATATTGTTGTTTTTTCAAAAAACGTTCAAAAATCTTCTTCTCTGCAGTGGCTGAACAGATCGAGGTGAAACTTTACATGTATGACTGCCTATCCATGAGAAACAAAAGGTTTACACATATGATGTCATAGATCACATGGTTTGCCAGCCATATTGGATTTACCCTAAAACCTATACAATACAGTATCTTCATCTCCAGAACAGCTGCACAAATCGAGGGGAAACCACACAAATGTTACCCAAGCCATGGGTGTACAAGTCTGTTCAGGAATAATTGATCGGTCACATAGTTTGGCAGCCATATTGGATTGAAGGAAAAGATTAAATAATGTTTTCTCTGGAGCCGCTTAATCAATCGACGTGAAACTTCACATTTATGATCTAGTAGTGATGGGGAATACATATGTTAAATTTCAATTTGATCGGACGCATGGTCTGGCAGGCAGATGTATTAAATTTTTTGGTATGGTTCTTTTTTATTTTATTTTGTTTTTTTTGAATAAGGCTCACCTGGCTGTGCCTGGATGGATTTGAGGGTAGAGGAGTAGCAGCTGAAATGCGAATCCTATTCACGTTGCTCCTGATGACTTCATCTTTCCTTTGTGCTTGTTCAGGTTCCTTCTGATTACTCCAATGCATGACTGCACCGATTTGGTCTTTCATTTGATTTGAATTTAATTAATTTGAATCCCATTCTAAATTCAATTGAATAATGAACAATAATTTTAAAAACGTTATGAGTCAGGGTAAGGTGTCCGATGAAATTGGGGTTGCATCAAAGCGGGACGTCTTAAGGCCCCGTCACACCTTGACATTTTAGCCAGCGTATGGCAAGGTATCAAAATGTATGTAAAACGCTGGCGTACGCTGAACTATTGATGTTTTTTTTCCAGTTTTGGAAGTATTCATAACGAGTTGGACGTATGCATAACGTATTAGTAACGTACACAGAACGTTTTGATAACATATAGATAACTTATATCAACGAATGCTGAGCGTGTTGTCGGCGTTCACAACCTATGCCCAACGATAGTCTAACTTATGCATAGCGCGGCAGCGTATCGTCGACGATCACGTGGCGTAGGCTATTAATAGGCTGCGGCTCGACGATTCAAATCATAACCGCACTAGACATCGAAGTGTCAAGCCGCTGTCACACCTTGATGTTTTAGCCAGCATATGCCGACGTATGAAAAATTTGCCAAATACGCTGGCACACGTCGAATACGTTATGGGTAAGTTATGTATACGTTAAGAGCACGCTGAAGCACGCTGGCATACGTCGTAGTACGCCGAGTACGTCGACAAATTTTCAGCATGTTGAAAATTTTTCTACTTATGCCAGCGTGTTTCAGCGTGCTCTTAACGTATACATAACTTACCCATAACGTATTTGACGTGTGACACACGTTCCGCATACGCTGGCCATAAGTTGTAGGCATGTTACGCGATCGTTGACACACGTCGACACACGTTATTGTAAGTTACTCATAAGTCGAAACACGTCGAGGTAATGGTTAGCGCAGTGTTCCAGACTCCCTGTTTTTTTAAAGTTTTTTTTTTCTTCGGTATGACTGTGATGTTGACACTTCGATTTCTAGTGCGGTTATGATTTGAATCGTTGAGCGGCAGCCTATTAATTATTATAATTATAACCGCACTAGAAATCGAAGTGTTAACATCACAGTCATACCGAAGAAGAAAAAAAAAAAACCAGGGAGTCTGGAACATGACGCTAACCATTACCTCGACGTGTTTCGACTTATGAGTAACTTACAAGTAACGTGTGTCGACGTGTCAACGATCACGTAACGTGCCTACAACAGTTACTCATAGGTTAGAAACATGTTTCGGGTATGCTAACATTACCTCGACGTGTTTCGACTTATGAGTAACTTACAAGTAACGTGTGTCGACGTGTGTCAACGATCGCGTAACGTGCCTACAACTTATGGCCAGCGTATGCGGAACGTGTGAGTCATACGTTGGCATACGTCGAAAAATTTCAAGCATGGAAAATTTGTCTAACACCTCGGCGTACTACGACGTATGCCAGCGTGCTCTTAACGTATACAAAACTTACCCATACATATTCGACGTGTGCCAGCGTTTTAGACAATTTTTCATACGTCGGCATACGCTGGCTTAAATCGTCAAGAATGTACAGGGCCTTTAGTACCCGGTCTTCATTGCCAGCAGTTATAAAGTGGCTGTTCTAATTATGTAATTTTTTTTTTTCAGACTTTTTCAGTTTTTCAGACTTCTTCTTCACACCATTTGACATATTCAACTGAAACTTGGTACGTGGCTTTATTATGATAAGTTACAGAACAAGATCGAGTTTCAAGGCGTTTCGCCAAATTTTTCAGATATGCCCTTTGTGGACAGAAAATATCACATTGGGAGTGGACATTGCAGAAAATATATCAGATTTATTGCAAAGGAATTCTCGCTCTTATTATTTCTTCCACCCTCCATTGCCGCTCCCTCTTTTCCTTATTTTAACGTTGCTTGTGAGCTATTCGATGTGAAATGAAGCTGGAATTGTAACTTCACTCATAAATTAGAATCCAATTCGCCTTTTCGGTTCATTTTCGCCTGTGATTTTCTTTTGTATTTTCCTACAATTCTTTTTTTTTTAAATGATGGCGATAACTCGAAAACCAAAATAAAAAAGTGCAATTTCCTCAGTGAGTAGAAAATTGTCGTAGTATCAAAAGGGAGGCTTTGATGGAGTACTGTGTCACATTTCTCAAAATCGCAATGTTCACTCGCTTACACTTACTCATATTTCTCCTTTTCAAACTGGGACATATTACGGCACCAAACGCCTCCCTTTTGAT
>CM068957.1:36166333-36176610 GCA_035128595.1 Eptatretus atami
TGGTGACCACAACATCTTGGGGCGTTGCGCTCGGTCCTCGTTCATGAGAGGGATGAACGGAAGCGTCTTCCTCCGTTTCAGCTCACACACTCAACCTATTCTGCAGCAGAAGACCAGCTGCGGAAGCTTCTGTTTCTAAAATGAAAACATTACATTCATTCGACGGTGTGCTATCTTTTTTCGACAGTCACCGTGTCCTCACTTCCGCTCCTCTTTTTATAACTCCTCTGAGAGGACATGTAATAAAACCCGCGCATCAGCGGGAAATTATGATTTCCTGCGGTTCGGAAAATGAAGCTGATCTGCGTCCCGACCGCCATATTATTACTAAATCGGCATTGGTTCTGTCCGTCTAGATGTGCCACTAGAATCGGTTTGTTCTGACGTCTAGATGTGCCACTAGAAATCGGCGTTCTTCCTGACTGTCTAGAAAATGTGCCACTAGAATCGGCGTTTCTTCCTGACTGTCTAGATGTGCCACCGATATACACTCCGACAAGCACCTATTTAAATGTCTGAAGACCACACGTGAAAACACATCATTGTCTGTTGCAAGTACATTCAAGATAATTTCGATTTCAACTACCAATGTTAGCTGAGGCTGAGGCGATTGAGCGTTCTTTTTGAACACCATTGTAACAGGCGCCGGAAAGTCATGATTAGGCGGACTTGAAGAATCCGAACGCAAATGAAGGGAATCATGGAGTTTTGACACCACCGTGCGAATTGTCCAAAACGACAAAGATCTGTTCGCTTTTAACAAAAGCGGTAATATAAAGTGACCTATCACCGCCGGTGAGTCCAACATACTAACGCTAACAAATATTCTGCGGGTAAAGACAAACCGTTTCAACCGCCTGAGCGACATAGACGCTCCTCGGAAAAAACACAACAAGCTTGTTTCATCTTTAAGCTGCGAGCAAATTTCAAAAAACCAACGAGTTACCCAGCCCATCACGAGTCCTCGACTCGAAACCCCGCGGTGGACTAATAATATCCCATTCTTTGAGTAAGTGACTCGTAAATGCAATTCTGCAAACGACTTTGCCAGCTGAAAACAAAAGAAGAGTATTTTAAGTTTAACAAAGGAAAACCGCGCAGCAACCAGAATGTGGTCAAATGAAGTATAATGGAACAAGAAAGGTGAAGGAAGAAGCTAAACCACCAATAAACGGCAGGCCTATGAAAACAAGCAGAATGAAATAGGCCCCAGAAACCCGAAAAGGTTTTAAAGACCCACAAGACTACCGGTGCCGCTCTCCCTCTCTCTCTCTCGTCTCAGCAGGAAGGAAACGGGAAAAACTCCACAAACACATACGGGACAAGAGGGAAACAAAGGGGATAGAACAACACAAATACTCGCAGCTGCACACACGAGCCGCCTGACGCACACCACGAGAGAGGAGGAGAGGAGAGAGAGGAGAGAAGAGAGAGAGAGAGAGGAAGAGAAGAGAGAGAGAACAGACAGACAGGCAGGACAGGCAGAGACAGGCAGACGGAGACAGGCAGCAGGCAACAG
Source organism: Eptatretus atami (assembly GCA_035128595.1). Classification (NCBI taxonomy): domain Eukaryota; kingdom Metazoa; phylum Chordata; class Myxini; order Myxiniformes; family Myxinidae; genus Eptatretus; species Eptatretus atami. Next base: position 36,167,853 of record CM068957.1, read on the forward strand.
GCAAGGCAGCAGACAGACAGGCAGGCACGACAGACAGACAGAGAAGGGGGGATGAGTGGGGACGAGGAGGGATAGAGGTTATCATTATCTCACCTTCATTTGACTTCTCATGCCAAAGTTAAAAGGGTGTGAAATCTTCTAAGCACTTATCATTTCATCATGTAATTTCCTTCAAAACTGTTTGAAGATTCTATAAGAATTTCATTCATATTCTGCCATTCTCAGTGATATTATTGGCTCATTCAACAACAGTTGTCAACTTTGTTTTGGGACAGCTGTCAGAGAAAAAAAAAACAATATTAATCGTTATGTGATTTGGTGCTTTTAGACAACAAATAATGAATCGGTTAAATATCTCACCTTCCTCATGTGAAAATGCCTTGATCTGCAAGGTCGGAGTACTCCTCAACCTCAGAAACTCCATTCTTCTGAACTGAAACAAGCCAAACTTTGGGTTGGCACAAATAAGACAAGTTGATGACATCACGGAATGAGAAAACATGGGTTTTTTCGGCACGGTCTCTAAAGAGGATTTACATTTCCATCTCCTGACCAGAATTTTTGTTCTCAAGCAAGAGAAATGTTCAATGAATAAATTAAGTTATTCCTGAAAATATAACAAATATTTATAGTATTCATATACTACTCAATTGGAATTAGGAAATATGTGAAAGGGGGGGGGCGAACCCAGCCCCCGCAGGGATATAGTATCAAAAAGGAGGCGTTGACACAGGGATGTGTCCCAGTTTGAAAAGGAGAAATTGAGTGAGGTCTGGCGAATTGACATTGCGACTTTGAGAAATTCGGACACAATTACTCTCAAGCCTCCCTTTTGATACAAAATGATGTGAAATGAATCTGGAATTGTAACTTCGCGCGAAATTATAATCCAATTCGCCTTCTCGGTTCATTATTCGTCTGTAAATTTTCTATGATTTCCAACAATTCTTTTTTATATTTAATCATGGTGACAACTCAAAAGTAAAAAGAGAAGAAAAAAAAAAAAAAGAGTGCTTTTTCCTTAAGTGAGTGGAAATGTTTCAACCTACTGAGGTTGGTACCAAAGTGACAGTTTAATTGACATTATACCATAGTGTCCTCAGCTAGGGATAATGGCCCCCAAAATGGCAATGCCATTTTCTATCCGTGGCCCTGTCGTTGCAATACACATGGCAATTTATTGAAATCTCTGAGAAATCACCAGCTGCTACATTGTAAACCAGAGTGCCTCATGCATTGTCAAAATATATGAACTCAGTAAATCAATCTCCTTAGAGGCTGTAAAATGCCAAGCCATGAGCAAAGATTAAACAATAATATAATCTTTTCCTTAACGCCACAATTATTCCCACTTCTTGTGGGTTGACGCAGGTGAAGCTGGCCTAAGTCTTTCAGGAAAACGGCTGCCAGCCGACGTTCAACTAAGGTCAGTGCAAGATTTGGCCATGTGCGCCAATAGCTTTTTAACTACTCTTTTTCCCACGTAAGTCACCATGGATCTTTTCATGATTCCACCAATGAATTCTGACAGATGGAAGTCCCAGCTCATTCCATCCAAAGGTGCACACACATTGATGAATCACTCTGCCTGTGAAACACCACAATGACAGTTTAGAACTGGGCCAGGATTCGAACCAGGCTAGACAGCTCTCGAGTTGAGTGGTGCTACTTCTCGGTCAAAATAATACAGTTTAATAAGCATCTCATAATCACACTTGCTAACTGCATTAATATTGATTGCCATGATACACATTTACATTTCAAAGGTAGTCACATAATTAGTTTGATAACAATCTCGGAAAACTTCTTTTAGTAGGATGTGAAATTAAAAAGGTATGTTGGCAAACCTTGTCTATAAAAATTTTTATAATGCACTCCAGAATTGTGGAATTGATACCAATTTTAGTTTTGCAGGTGTGCATACTATTCTGAACAAAAATGTCTGGAACACCTTTGTATTTTGAGAATGCCGCGTTCGTCTGATTCATGTAAACCTGGATGCATTAAGAGAGCAGTGTAATAGTTTCGGAACAGTTCAACATTTTCAGAGATAATTTTGCAGTGGAAGGAATGAGCAGTCACAACAGAATGATCATCAGGAGTCAAAGCGCTTCATCTGGACAACACTTGAAAGTCTATAGCTATTTATTATCAACTAAATGATACTATTTTATGGCCCAACATCCAACTTCTTGTGGGGTTCATGCTCGAATTATTTTTGCAAGTCTCCATGACTCGGCTAGCCAGCGCCAAACGTTAGACTGAGGGTTGGAGGAATTTGTCATTTCTTCAGAGTACAGAGACATGACAAGGTAAAACACCATGATTTTAAATAATTGTATTTAATATTTGAAGAACTTTGATCCATTTTATACATACACCACTTTTGTCAGACTCGCCATTGCAGATTCAACGCTTTTACTCTTCAAGCATGAACAAACGATTCTGGAATTTTCTCTTGTGGGGATTTCTGCCCAGGCTCATGCAAAAGGTTCAGCAATTCTGCCCATGATGTTGGGTTTCTGGACTTTTTCCCACAGCTCGATCCAATATGAGCCCAGAGGGTTCAATGGATTCATGTCAGGAGACTGCCATGGCCATGGAAGGCGCTTATCCCATTTAGTGTTCTGCCATTCTTTGCGTCTTTTTTACAGTGTATGCCATGAGTTCAATTCCATGAAAGAGTGTTGTTTTTGACTATCTGACCAGTGGAGAGACGGGGAGAAGTCCATCCTAAGAAAAATGATGTGTCAAAGAGTTTATGTTGCCAACACACTCCACAAGCTTGACCGACCAGTGCTCCAGATTGCTCCCCCACACCATCACTGAAAAACCGCCGTGTTTACAGCTTGGCTGCCAATCCGGTTCAAAAGAGAACTTTGACTGAGAAGTCTCCGGACCCTATGCATCACACGTCAGAAGAATTGAGCAAATTGGACTCACATGAAAAAATTACAGTTTGCCAAATCCAAGTCTGTTGGCCATCTCGTCAGCCACTTACTTTCTCCTTTGAATTTTCCAGGTTTAGAAAAGGTTTCTTCTAGACTGCTCTCCCATAGCTAGCCAGTTGATGAAAGGAACCGCATGGCGATTCTTGAGCTAATGACTATTTATATTTGATTTATGGTTTCCCTGCTTTCCTTCCTGAAATCCTGATGTCCATCTTGTATTCCCCATGTTCCCCGCCCCATCCCTCTTCCCTTCCACAGATTCCTAAATCACCTAATGTCTCTGTTCCCCACTGTTTTCCTTCCCACTCCCCACCCCTCTTGTCTCATGCCCCCCTTGCGGGCATTGTGTTTAGCTCTCACACGAGCCTCGACAATGTATACAAAAATTAAAAATTATTATAATATATATATTAAAACCGTGGAATTTTTTTTTAAGTCCATAAAATATCTGCTCACAAATGGGCATGCAAGCTCAACCTTCCTTCCGATCAACATTGTACTTTGTGATGCAATAGCAATTTCTAGTTGACACAGAAATCGAAACTTAGACTTGGCCTGCTCAAAATAAGTATGCCACTCGTCAAACCGATTCGACTGCCATTTTTGTTAAGGTGTAGCATTAATTGGCTGAAATCGTGAAAGCATCCCATCCAGCCACGTTGACATGTGTAACAAACCATAAATCAGTATTGAGCTTTTGAGGTGTGACCGGAAGACCTAAGCATGTATGTTCCTTCAATCTTCGTTTACTCTACAGATTACAGGTGAATTATCAGGATACTCAGTATTAGTTGTAAATGCTTCTATGAGTGAAGCCAAGAATCTAAATATAGGGAACCAAAGCTATTGTCGTGTAATCATATATCTTGGAAACAATCAAATATCAGATGCAAAAATGATGTCGAGAAAAATTGCAACAAATAGTTGCCATTTAGTTACCTCTGCCACCAAAGGTTACAGAGTTAACGTTTTCACCCGCGTCTGTAGTTTGTGAGAAGAGGTTATGGATTGAAAAGGTAGACTCAAAAGGTTATATAAAGAGACTGCGGTAGCAAGTGACTTGGACTCGTATCGAACTTGAGTCGTAATTTTTTGATTTGCGACTTGACTTGAAGTTGGCTCAGGGTGATTGTAACATGACTTCTGGTTATAATGTATCTCAAAGTAAACGGACGGATTGACAACTTTGGTGTACAGTTGGTGTGTACAAGAAAAGAATTGATTCAATTTTGTGAAGATTGGATCCGATTACGAGAACCTTTTTAATTTTTAAGTGATTCTTTACATTGAGAATGGACAAAAAACTTAGATGGCATGATATATCTATCCCATATAGGGTTTGATCTTCCATGCAGGTTGCAAACTGAAAAACCAGACTAATCTGCTTAACAGAACTTTCCTCCTTCAAAGACGTCTCTGGACTCCCTCGTGATTTCTCCCTGGGTACTCCCTCCAATAGACAGACCTGAGCCCATCTCAGTGTGGAGTTGTTCTCTTCAACAAAAGACTCCATTCCTCACTCTCCCAATGCAATCCCTCACTCCCCAAACCCCCACAATTACCTGGGCTAAGGCTTCCCCTCCACTCCCACCTCATGTTTATATGTGTGTTGTACCGTCCGACCAAACGTGATGACTCCATATACATCTCGCTCTCCGAAAAACATGGACCAACTTCTTCCTTCATCCGAACTCTCTCTTCCTCATATGTGTTGACTTCAATTGCCATTCATACCAGTCTGTGGTTGGATACCTCTCCACCTGCCACGGCACTTCAGCAAAAGAATACGCCGACTCATTGGAGCTGACTCAATCAGTCAATTACCGACGCGGATCTCAGCCAATGGGACTCCATCTCTTCTGATCTGATTATTCTGACCAATTTCCCTGAAAATATCTATTCTTTTCTTCCTGCGCCCAATTTGGTTCATCGACCACATCTTGTAATAGGACCATATCTCTGGCTGTTATTAGAGACCACCTCAAGCGCGTCGAGTCTGGTATTTTTCGGCCAACTGGCAGGGTCTTCAACAGCCATCAAACTTCTTGACTGGTCTCCCATCGCAACTTCTCCAATCAACTCATCCTCGGGAATTCTTTCAAAGAAACTTGCTCTCCTCATGCACCAGTTTAATCCCCTCTCAGTCTTCAGATGTCCTACCCTTCCTCCCGCCCTGGCACTGAATTTGTGGTGAGCAGTTTGGCCTAAACAACGTTGCCTATTGCCTCATGGAAAGCAAATCCAACTGAGGGGCGGTATCTATTGCCTTCCAACACTCCGAAACATAGTGTGTCTACCTCAGGAGAGCCAGAAACAACATCTTTCTATCTCAAGCTGAGACGTTCAAACCTCTCTCCCTCTACAAATCCTGTGGCATCAAGGTTATGTCGTTTCTTGGTTTTTTCCCCCTCCATCCCTCCTTCACCTCAAAGGGGCCGCACAGCTGACACCCACGTGAGAAAGACTGAATGCCTAAACTCGGTTTTGGCAATCTAAATCTTGTGTCCCGAAACCCATCGCTTACCACCTTTCCCAGTCGCACCCAGCTGTCCCTGCGACTCTTATGTCCTTTTCTCAATGACAATGTGGAGAGCTTGCTGTCAAACCTCACTCAGATTCTGCAACGGTTTTAGATGGATCAGCCATGTCCCTAAAAAACCTGAGCTCTGCTCCTTGCTAACCCTCTACTTGTTATCTCACCCTCTCATTTGCTTATTGTCATCTCCATACTACTTGGAAAACAGCAAAACATTACTGGCTCTGCATGAAAAAGGTGCAAAAAACAATCCCTTCAAACTACAGACCAATCAGCTTTCTCCCAATCTCAGCAAGGTTATGGAACATCATCGTTCAGATATTAAATCCTCCTCCTTCTTCCAATGGCTTGAAGTCTGATCATCAAATTTTGTTTCGACCAGGCACTCTACCCTGATACTGCTTCTACTCTCCAACAATGGATGATGGTACGCAATGCAAGCATGAAATCAGGAGCCGTCTCCCTGACATACTTGTGTGTTATGCAGTCTGCACCCTGCCCCTGCTCACAAAGCTCTCTTCCTATGCATCCAGCGACATCTTCCACTCTGCTCACACAATTTCCGCTCCTTGTTGCACCAACGTGTGCCCTAAAGTGAAATTCTCTCATCCCCTTCCTGTCCAGGGTGGAGTTCCACAAGCAGCGTTCTGGGCCCTGTTCTTTTTCTGGTTTTCATCAATGATCTCTCCAATTCTCTGGAAAAATCCTCTTTATCTCTTTGCTGAGACTCCACCCCTGCATTCCATGTTGTCATGTCCCTCACGTTGCAAGCAGTAGACTCTTCACCGTCTGCAGATGTGAATAAAATCACAAACTGGGCCAAACACGTGAAGCATCTTGTGTCTCTTCACCCTGACAAATCTCACACTCCTCACAAGCTCTCCAAAAGACCATCATGAACCTGCAACCCCCCCCTCCCTATCTATTTTCTCACACAATCTTTTCCTTGAAGAAGTCTTCCTTCAAGCCTCTGGGTCTCATATCTGCATGGGATATTCCTTGAAAGCCAAATTTCAAAATAGCTCCAAAGCCTGTAACGACTGGGAATCCTCTGTGTGCAAAGTCTCTTCCTAAGCCCCTGAGCTCCTACACCTACAAAAGATTTGTCACAGCCTGTGGAGTACTGCTTCCGCTCTGGGGCTGTGCTCCCACCTCTCACTTTCCTCGGCATTCATGCTTGTGGAAACCAAGGCATTTAGAATCTTTGGATATCTCCCATGGTGAAGCTGAATCTGGGCCTCTCCTCTCATCACCCAGCAGGTCATGCGTCTTTCTGTTTTCTACCGTCTCCTGTCCAGTCTCACCCCGCGCCCCCCCCACTGCACTCGTCTGCGATATTTCCCCCCATATTTCCCAGGGCGGCTAAGGTCGCCAGCAAACCCCTTCTGGTGCAACTACCCAAAATCAGGAATCACTGCTCAGCTTCACTCTTCATTCCTCTTTTTTCCCACCTTTTGGAATAAACTCCTCACTCCTTTCAATCCCATCTTCCCTCCAGGTCTTCAAAATGCGTTTCACCACCACATCGTCCCCCATCCAAATACCACGATCTTTCTACCCCATTAATCACCCCAAACCCACCTCCTTTAAAAGATCCCTGGATTTCCTTCCTGAAACTTCCCTGTCGTGTCAATCTTATTTCACCGTGTACCCCACCCCATCATTCCCTTCCACAGATCTCTCATGTCTCTGTTCCCCTCTGTTTGTCCTTCCACTCTCCACCCCTCTTGTCTCCTGCACCCCTTTTGTGCATTCGCATGTTAGCTCTCATATGAGGAAAACCCTCGACAGGTATACAAAATATTCTCAAAAAGTATGGATAGATTATGACAAAACTGAGGGATGAATGGTAGGAAACAAGAACAACTAAATTCATTTTTATCAGTTCGATGCAGATCTGCCTCTCAAGTGGGATACAAAAAACGTAAACTGTTCAGACCCAGTGGAGCGGGGCTATGTGCTCTACCAACTCCATTCTCGTTTGATAACGATTTGTGTGTGACCGAATGTTACGCCACTCCTTTAGCAGTCTAGTTCTCGGTTTGATACTCGCATCTCCTTCTATACCTCCTATATCAACCTTATATCAAGTTTCATAAATTTTTAGTTTTATCCTTTCCACGGTTTGTGCTCCTGGCCTTTCTCAGGAGATTGTTTCATTTCCTTTTCTTTATTCTGGCTATGTATGCCACAGCGTCAAATCCGCTGTCCATTTTGCCACGAAAAACTTCTGAATTTGATTTTGGTCTACACCCTTCCATATCTTAAAATCTCAGAAGATCCTTTTGTAATACTCCGTTTGTCATGTACTAATGTCATATATCTCAGCCCACTTCTAATAGCTGGTCTGTCAGCCTCAAGATCAATATAGGATGCTCTACACCAGGGTCTCCAACCTTTTGGCGGAGGACACCAAAACCAAAGTGTGAGGGCGGAAGGGCCAGCACCCAAAAAAAGGCGCTAATTCCCAAAAAAAAGAAGAAAAATTTAATATCGGAATCTTAAACAAAAAAATTAGTGCTGATATAATTTCTTGCCAACGAATATTGATAACATGAGATAATCATGTTAAAAACACAGTCTAATTGATCAAAACTCATAATAAAAATTACAGAACGCTTTGACATGACCCTGACAAATGTCAGTATCGCAGCCGCATTGTAATGTAAACTTAATAGGCACTGCGGGCCCATAAAATCCGTCTAAGGGACCGCATGTGGCCCGCGGGCCGCAGTTGGAACCCCTCGCTACACTGAACACTCTCTATGCAGGATATGTCCATCACAATGTGCAGACCAAAACTAACAAATATTCTCGTAAGGCCGCACAACCCCCTCCCCTCCCCCACCTGCTCTCCATTACATAACACCCTCAGATCATTTCCTTTGTCACACCTCCAAGACCCCCCTGCCAATTTGTCATCCCTTTTCATTATTCTTTACATCCCAAGCACCTTACGTGTCAAATGTTAATAAACATCTCAACATCGTCCATGAACTGAAGGTTAAAACCAGGCGTAGTTCCCAAATTATTCTCTGGATCTTTCTTAAATAACACTCTTATACATTTGTTGCTCTCCATCTTCTGGTGCCTTTCTGACTGTAATAGTGTAAATATATGGTTTGCATCCATGCTTACCTGCTATGCCACCTGTTTTAACACTCTGATGCATGACTATGTGGCCCCCGGCATTACTTATTTTAGGAATGTACTATTGGATATAGATTCCCTCAATGACAGCCTTGATAAGCTCAACTCTTATCTCTCTCTT
>CM068957.1:36178836-36194298 GCA_035128595.1 Eptatretus atami
AGAATCGGGTTTGTTCCTGACGTCTAGATGTGGCCACTAGGAATCGGCGTTCTTCCTGACTGTCTAGTGTGCCACTAGAATCGGCGTTTCTTCCTGACTGTCTAGATGTGCCACCGGATATACACTCCGACAAGCACCTTTTAAATGATCTGAGAGACCAACACGTGAAACATCATTTCTGTTTATTGCAAGTACATTCAATAATTTCGATCTTCAACTACCAATGTAGCTGAGGCATTGAGGCGATTGAGCGTTTTCTTTGAACACCATTGTAACAGGCCGCCGGAAGGTCATATAGGCGGACTGAAGAATCTCGAACGCAAATGAAGGGAATCATGGAGGATTTTGACACCACCGTGCGATATTGTCCCAAAACGGACAAGATCTGTCGCTTTTAACAAAAGGCGGTAAATGAAAGTGACCTATCACCGCCGTGAGTCCAACAACTAACGCTAACGAAATATTCTGCGGGTAAAGACAAACCGTTTTCACCGCTGAGCGACATAGACGCTCCTCGGAAAAAACCACAACAACGTTGTTTCATCTTTGAAGCTGCGAGCAAATTTCAAAAAACCAACGAGATTTACCCAAGCCCCATCACGACGTCCTCGACTCGAACCCGCGGTGTGACTAATAATATCCCATTCTTATGAGTAAGCTGACTCGTAAATGCAATTCTGCAACGTGGTTCCATAGCTGAAAACAAAAGAAAGATTTAAGTTTAACAAAAGAAAAACCGCCACACAACCAGAAGTGGGTCAAATGAAGTATAATGGAAAAGAAAGGTGAAGGAAGAAGCTAAAACCACCAATAAACGCAGCCTATGAAAACAAGCAGAATGAAACATAGCCAGGACAGAAAACCCGAAAGGTTTAAAAGACAAACACAAAGCACTACCGGTGCGCGCTCTCCCCTCTCTCCTCTCGTCTCAGCAGAAGGAAACGGGAAAAAACTCCACAAACACATACGGGAAAGAGGGAAACGAACAGGGAATAGGAACAACACAGTACTCGCAGTCCTGCACACACGGAGCCGCCTGACGCCACACCCACGAGAGAGGGAGAGGAAGAGAGAGAGAGAGAAGAGAGAGAGAGAAGAGGAAGAGAAGGAGAGAGAGAACGAGACAGCAGGACCAGGACAGGCAGAGACAGGCAGACAGGAGACAGCAGCAGGCAACAGGCAAGGCAGAGACAGCAGGCCAGGCAGGCGACAGACAGACAGAGAAGGGGGGGGATGGAGTGGGGACGAGGAGGGATAGAGTATCATTTATCTCACCCTTCATTGACTTCTCATCCAAAGTTAAAAGGGTGTGAAAATCTTCTAAGCACTTCATCATTTCATCATGTAATTTCCTTCAACGTTTGAAAGTCTATAAGAATTTCATTATATTCTGCCATTCTCATGATATTCTTGCTCCATTCACAACAGTTGTTCAACTTTGTATTTGGGACAGCTGTCGAGAAAAAAAAACAATTATTAATGCGTTATGTGATTTGGTGCTTTAGGACAACAAATAATGAATCGGTTAAATCATCTCACCTTCCTCATGTGAAAATGCCTTGATCTGCAAGGTCGGAGTACTCCTCAACCTCAGAATACTCCATTCTCTGAACTGAAACAAGCCAAACTTTGGGTTGGCAACAAATAAGACAAGTTGATGACATCACGGAATGAGAAAACATGGGTTTTTTCGGCACGGTCTCTCAAAGAGGATAACATTTCCATCTCCTGACCAGAATTTTTGTCTCAAGCCAAGAGAAATGTCTCAATGAATTAAAATAAGTTATTCCTGAAATTATAACAAATATTTATTAGTATCTCGATATGGACTACTAATGGATTAAGGAGAAATATGTGAAAGGGGGGGGGGGGCGAACCCAGCCCGCAGGATAGTAGTATCAAAAAGGAGGCGTTTGACACAGGATGCTGTCCCAGTTTGAAAAGGAGAAATTGAGTGAGGTTGGCGAATGACATTGCGACTTTGAGAAATTCGGACACAGATTACTCTCAAGCTCCCTTTTGATACAAAACTGATGTGAAATGAAATCTGGAATTTAAACTTCGCGCGAAATTATAATCCAATTCGCCTTCTCGTCATTTTCGTCTGTAATTTCTATGATTTTCCCAACACATCTCTTTTTTATATTTAATCATGGTACTAACTCAAAAGTATAAAAGTAGAAGAAAAAAAAAAAAAAGAGTGCTTTTTCTTAAGTGAGTGGAAAATGTTTCAACCTACTGAGTGGTACCAAAGTGACAGTTTAATGAATTATACATAGTGTCCTCAGCAGGGATAATGGCCCCCAAATGGCCAATGCATTTCTTCCGTGGCCCTGTCGTTGCAATACACATGGCAATTTATTGAAATCTCTGAGAAATCACCAGCTGCTAACATTGTAACCGAGAGTGCTCATGCATTTGTCAAATATATGAACTCATCAAATCAATCTCCTTAGAGGCTGAAAATGCCAAGCCATGAGCCAAAGATTCAAACAATACATATAATCTTTTCCTTAACGCCACAATTATTCCCCACTTTCTTTGTGGAGTTGACCAGGTGAAGCTGGCCTAAGTCTTCAGGAAACGGCTGTCCAGGCCCTTGACGTTCAACTAAGGTCAGTGCAAGATATTGGCCATGTGCGCCAATAGCTCTAACTACTCTTTCACGAAGTGACACATGGATCTTTCAGATTGCACCAATGAATTCTGACAGCATGGAAGTCCAGCTCAATTTCCATCCAAAGGGATGCACACACATTGATGAATCACTCTGCCTGTGGAAACACCACAATGACAGCTTTTAGAACTGGGCCAGGATTCGAACCAGGCTAGACAGCTTGAGTTGAGTTGTGCGTACTCTCGGTCAAAAATAATACATTTAATAAGCATCTTCATAAATTCACATTGCTAACTGCAATAAATGATTGCCATGATACTACATTTACATTTCAAAGGGTATCCAACATAATAGTTTGATAACAATCCTCGGAAACTTCTTTTAGTAGGATGTGAAATTAAAAAGTGATGTTGGCAAACCTCTGTCTATAAAAATTGTTTATAATGCACTCCAGAATTGTGGAATTGATACCAATTTTAGTTTTCAGTGTGGTGCATACTATCTGAAAAAAATGTCATTGGAACACCTTGTAGTTTGAGAATGCCCGCGTGTGCGTCTGATTCATGTAACCTGGATGTCTATTAAAAGATCAGGTGTAATAGTTTCGAACAGTTCAACATATTTCAGAGCATAATTTTGCAGTGGAAGGAATGAGCAGTCACAAGCATAATGATCATTCAGGAGTCAAAGCGCTTCATCTGGACAACACTTGAAATCTTATAGCTATTTATTAATCAACTAAAATGAACTATTTTAATGGCCCAACAATCCAACTTCTTTGGGGTCAGCTCGAATTATTTTTTGCAAGTCTTCCATGACTCGGCTAGCCAGCGCCAAACGTTAGACTGAGGGTTGGAGTAGAATTTGTCATTTCTTCAGAGTACAGAGACATGACAAGGTAAAACACCATGATTTTAAATAATTTATATTTAATATTTGAAAACTTTTGATCCATTTTTACATACTACACACTTTGTCAGACTCGCCATTTGCGATTTCAACGCTTTTATCTTTCAAGCATAACAAACGATTCTGGAATTTCTCTTGTGGGAATTTCTGCCCAGGCTCATGCAAAAGGTTCAGCAATCTGCCCATGATGTTGGTTTCTGGACTTTTTCTACACAGCTCGATCCACATTATGGCCCAGAAGGGTTCAATGGATTCATGTCAGGAGACTGCCATGGCCATGAAGGCGCTTATCCCATTTAGTGTTCTGCATTCTTTGGTCTTTTTTACAGTGTATGCATAGAGATTCATTTCATGAACAGAGTGTTGTTTTTGGATATCTGACCTGGAGAAAGACGGGGAGAAGTCCATCCTAAGATTAGAAATGTGTGTCAAGAGTTTATGTTGCCAACACACTCCACAAGCTTGACCGACCAGTGCTCCAGTATTGCTCCCCCACACCATCACTGAAAACCGCCGTGTTTACGAGTTTGGCTGCCAATCCGGTTCAAAAGAAACTCTTGACTGAGGAAGTCTCCGGACCATTATGCATCCACGTCAGAAAATTGAGCAAATTGGACTTCACATGAAAAAATTACAGTGCCTAAACTCCAAGGTCTGTTGGCCATCTCGTCAGCCACTACTTTCTCCTTTGAATTTTCCAGGTTTAAGAAAAGGTTTCTTCTAGACTGCTCCCCATAGCTAGCCAGTTGATGAAGGAACCGCATGGCGATTTCTTGAGCTAAGTGACTATTTATATTTGATTTATGTTTCCCTGCTTCCTTCTGAAATCCTGTATGTCCATCTTGTTTCCCCATTTCCCCGCCCCATCCCTCTCCTTCCACAGATTCTCTAATCAGCTAATGTCTCTGTTCCCCACTGTTTGTCCTTCCCACTCCCACCCCTCTTGCTCATCCCCCCTTGCGGGCATTGTGTTTAGCTCTCACACGAGCCTCGACAATGTATACAAAAATTAAAAATATTATAATATATATATTAAAAACCGTGGGAATTTTTTTTTAAGGTCCATAAAATATCTGCTCACAAAATGTGGCATGCAAGCTCAACCTCCTTCCGATCAACATTGTACCTTTGTGATGCAATAGCAATTTCTAGTCTGACACAGAAATCGAAACTTAGACTTGGCCTGCTCAAAGATAAGTATCCATCTCGTCAAACCGATCGACTTGCATTTTTGTTAAGGTTGTAGCATTAATTGGACTGAAAATCGGAGAAGCATCCCATCCAGCCACGCTTGACATGATAACAAACCATAAATCAGTATTGAGCTTTTGAGTGTACCGGAAGATCCTAAGCATGTTGTTCCTTCAATCTTCGTTTACTCTACAGATTACATGTGAATTATTTCAGGATACTCGAGTATAGTTGTAATCTTCTATTGAGTGAAGCGCAAGAATCTAAATATAGAGGAACAAAGCTATTTAGTCGTTGTAATCATAATCTTTGGAAAACAATCAAATTAGTAGCAAAAATAGATGTCGTAAGAAAAATTGCAACAAATATTGCCATTAGTTACCTCGCCACCAAAGGTTGACAGAGTTTAGTTTTCACCCCTGTCTGTTAGTTTTGGTGAGAAGAGGTTATGGATTGAAAGGTTAGGACTCAAAAGGTTATATAAAAGAGACGCGGCGGTACAGTGACTTGGACTCGTACGAACTTGAGTCGTAATTTTTTGTATTTGCGACTTACTTGAGAGTTGGCTCAGGGTGATTGTAGACATGATTCTCGGTTATAATGTATCTCAAAAGTAAACGACGGATTGACAACTTGGCTGTACAGTGGTGTGTGACAAGAAGAAGAATTGATTCAATTTTTGAGTGAAGATCTGGATCCGATTACGAGAACCTTTTTAATTTAAGTGATTCTTTACATTGAGACATGGGACAAAAACATAGATGCATGATATATCTATCCCATATTAGGGTTTGATTTCTTTCATGGCAGGTGCAAACTGAAAAACCAGACTAATCTGCTTAACAGAACTTTCCTCTTCAAGACGTCTCTGGACTCCCTCGTGATTTCTCCCTGGTACTCCCCTCCAATATGACAGACCTGAGCCTCATCTCATGTGGAGTTTTCTCTTCAACAAAAGACTCCATTCCTCACTCTCCCAATGCAATCCCTCACTCCTCAAAACCCCCACGAATACCTCGGCTAAGGCTTCCCCTTCCACTCCCACCTCAGTTTATAATGTGTGTTGTTACCGTCGACCAAACAGTGATGACCTCCATATACATCTCGCTCTCCGAAAAACATGGACCAACTTCTTCCTCTCATCCGAACTCTCTCTTCCTCATAGTGTGACTTCAATTGCCATCATACCAGTCTGTTGGTTGGATACCTCTCCACCTGCCACGGCACTTCAGCAAAAGATTACTGCGAACTCATTGGAGCTGACTCAATCAGTCAAGTTACCGACGCGGATCTCAGCCAATGAACTCCATCTCTTCTGATCTGATATTTGACCAATTTCCCTGAAAAATATCTATTTTTTCTTCCTGGCTCCAATTGGTTCATCGACCACTCTTAGTCAAATCAGGACCATATCTCTGCTGTTATTAGAGACCACCTCAGCGCCGTCGAGTCTGGTATTTCTTCGGCCAACTGGCAGGGTCTTCAACAGCCATCAAACTTCTTGACTGGTCTCCCATCGCAACTTTTTCCAAAATCAACTCATCCGTCGGGAATTCTTTCAAGAAACGTTGCTCTCCCTCATGCACCAGTTTAATCCCCTCTCAGTTTCAGTTGTCCTTACCCTTCCTCCCGCCCTGTGCACTGAAATTTTGTGGTGAGCAGTTTGGCCTGAAACAACTTGCCATTGCCTCATGGAAAGCAAATCCAACTGAGGGGGGTATCTATGCCTTCAACAGCTCGAAACAAGTTGTCTACCTCAGGAGAGCCAGAAACAAACATCTTTCTAATCTCAAGCTGAACTTTCAACCTCTCTCCCTCTTACAAATCCTGTGTGCATCAAGTTATGTCTGTTTCTTGGTGTTGTTCCCCCTCCATCCCCTCCTTCACCCAAAGTGGCCGCAAGCTGACACCCACGTGAGAAAGACTGAATGCCTAAACTCGTTTTGCAATCAAATCTTGTGTCCCGAAACCCATCGCTTACCACCTTTCCCAGTCGCACCAGCGTCCCTGGACTCAGTCCTTTTCTCATGACAATGTGGAGAGCTTGCTTCCAAACCTCGACTTCAGATTCTGCAACCGGTTTTAGATGGATCAGCCACATGTCTAAAAAACTGACTCCTCGCTCTTGCTCAAACCCTCTACTCTGTTATCTTCACCCTCTCATTTCTTATTGTCATCTTCCATCTACCTTGGAAAACAGCAACATTACTGCTTGCATGAAAAGGTGCAAAAAACAATCCCTTCAAAACACAGACCAATCAGCTTTCTCCCAATCCTCAGCAGGTTATGGAACCATCATCGTTCAGATATTAAATCCTTCCTCCTTCTTCCAAGGCTTGAGTTTCTGATCATCAATTTTGTTTCGACCCAGGTCACTCTCCCTGGATATCTGCTTCTACTCTCCAACAATGGATGATGGTACGTCAATGCCAGCATGAAAATCAGAGGCGTCTCCCTGACATATGTGTGATTTATGCAGTCTGCACCCTCCCTGCTCACAAACTCTCTTCCTATGCATCCAGGACATCTCCACTTCATGCTCACACAATTTCCGCTCCTGTTGCAGCCAACGTGTGCCCTAAAGTGAAATTCTCTCATCCCCTCTTCCTGTCCAGGGTGAGTTCCACAAGCAGCGTTCTGGCCCTGTTCTTTTTCTGGTTTTCATCAATGATCTCTCCAATTCTCTGGAAAAATCTCTCTTTATCTCTTTGCTGATGACTCCACCCCTGCATGTTCCATTTGTCATTCCTCACGTTGGCAAGCAGTAGACTCTTCAACCGTCTGCAGGATGTGGATAAAATCACAAACTGGCCAGAACACGTGGAACACGTGTCTTTCAACCCTGACAAATCTCACATCCTCACAAGCTCTCCAAAAGACCTCATGACTGAAACCCCCCCCTCCCTATCTATTTCTACACAATCTTTCCTGAAGAAGTCTTTCCTTCAAGCCTCTGGGTCTCACTATCTGCATGGATATTCCTTTGAAAGCCAAATTTCAAAATAGCTCCAAAGCCTGTCACGACTGGGAATCCTCTGTGTGCAAAAGTCCTTCCTAAGCCCCCTTGAGCTCTTACACACATACAAAGATTTGTCCACAGCCTGGATGGAGTACTGCTCTCCGCTCTGGGCTGTGCTCCCACCTCTCACTTTCCTCGGCACTTATGCTGTGGAAACCAAGGCATTTAGAATCATTGGTATCTCCCATGGTGAAGTCTGATCTGTGGCGCTTCCTCCATCACCCAGCAGGTCATGCGTCTTTCTTTCTACCGTCTCCTGTCAGTCTCACCGCCCCCCCCCACTGCACTCGTCTGCGATATGTCCCCCCATATTTCCCAGGGCGGCTTAAGGTCCGCCAGGCAAACCCCTTCTGTGTAAACTACCAAAATCAGGAATCACTGCTCAGCTTCACTCTTCATTCTCTTTTTTCCCACCTTTTGGAATAAACTCCTCACTCCTTCAATCCCTCTTCCCTCCAGGTCTTCAAAATGGCTTTCACCACCACATCGTCCCCCATCCAAAATCCACGATCTTTCTACCCCATTAATCCACCCCAAACCCACCTCCTTAAAAATCCCTGATTTCCTTCCTGAAACTTCCCTGTCTGTCATCTTTTTCACCTGTACCCCACCCCATCATCTTCCCTTCCACAGATCTCTATGTCTCTGTTCCCCCTGTTTGTCCTTCCACTTCCCCACCCCTCTTGTCTCCTGCACCCCTGTTGTGCATTTCGCATGTTAGCTCTTCATATGAGACCCTCGACAGGTTAACAAAATATTCCTCAAAAATTATGGATAGACTTATGACAAACTTGGAGGGATGATTGGTAGGAAACAGAACAACTAATTTCCATTTTGTATCAGTTGATCAGATCTGCCTCTCAAGTGGGATACAAAAACGTAAACTGTTCAGCCCCAGTGGAGTATGTGCTCTACCAACTCCATTCTCGTTTTGATAGATTTGTGTGTGACCGAATGTTACCACACTCCTTTTAGCAGTCTGTTCTCGGTTTTGATTACTCCATTCTCCTTCGTATACCTCCTATATCAACCTTTATCCAAGTTCAAAAAAAAAATAAAAAATAAAAATTAAAAAATAATTAATAAATTCTAATATAAATAATATAAATTTTTAGTTTTATCCTTTCCACGGTTTTGCTCCTGCCTTCTCAGAGATTTTCATTTCCTTTTCTTTATTCTGCTATGTATGCCACAGGTCAAATCCGCTGTCCATTTTGCACGAAAAACTTCTGAATTTGATTTTGGTCTACACCCTTCCATATCTTAAAATCTCAGAAGATCCTTTTGTAATACTCGTTTGTCAATGTAAATTGTCATATATCCTTCAGCCCACTTTAATAGCTGTGTCTGTCATGCCTCAGGAAATCAATATAGATGCTCTACACCAGGGTCTCCAACCTTTTGGCGGAGGACACAAAACACAAAGTGGTGAGGGCGGAGGGCCGCACCCAAAAAAAGGACGCTAAATTCCAAAAAAAAGAAGAAAAATTAATATCGGAAATTTAAACAAAAAAATTAGTGCTGATATATATTTTCTTTGCCAACGAATATTGATAAATGAGATAATCATGTTAAAAAACACATGTCTAATTGAATCAAAATCATAATAAAAAATTACAGAACGCTTTGATCATGACACCTGACAAATTCAGTATCGCAGCCGGATTGTAATGTAAACTTAATATGGCCACTGCGTGGCCGCATAAATCCGTCTTAGGGACCGCATGTGGCCCGGGCCGCAGTGGACCCCTGCTACACTGACACTCTCTATGCAGGTAGGTCCATCAGCAGATGTGCAGACCAAAACTAACAAATATTCTCGTAAGGCCGCACAACCCCCTCCCCTCCCCCACCTGCTCTCCAATATACATAACACCCTCAAGATCACTATTCCTTTGTCACACCTCCAAGACTCCCCCTGCCAATTTGTCATCCCCTTTCATATTCTTTACATCCCAAGCACCTCTACGTTGTTCAAATTGGTTAATAAAACATCTCAACATCTCATGCATGAAGGTTATAAACCAGGTCTGAGTTCCCAAATTATTCTCTGGATCTTTCTTAAATAACACTCTGTATACATTTGTTGCTCCTCCATCTTCTGGTGCTTGTCTGACTGTAATAGTGTAAATATATGGTTTCATCCATGCTTACCTGCTATGCCACCTTTTTAACACTCTTGATGCATGACTATGTGGCCCCCGGCTTTACTTATTTTAGGAGAGTACTATTGGAATAGATCCCTCAATGGACAGCTTGATATAGCTCAACTCTGAGGGAAATTCCACTATGCTTGGTGATGGCCAGTGTCTTCATGTTTATTGCATTCTTCACCTTGCGATTGCACATTCTGCATGCTGAAGATCATCGACAGTTCATGTCTGGTCAGATGAAACCACACCACAGGACAGCTCAAAGCCAAAGGTCCACCTCTTACCTCATCCTGCTGACCTTCGCACAATTACTCTCTTCCATTTTTTCCTTACTAAACCCACCATCCATTTACCCTGCATTTCCCTCTTTAAACTTACTCCAGCACATCCTTCCTTCACTGCATCCACAGTTTTCCATGTTTCATCCTCTTCTCTGCACTCTCCCATATGTAAAACACATTTGATGCAAACACAATTACAGAATTAATACCGATTCATCGATTCTCAACAGACATGTTCTCCAAATCATGGGCAAATGTAAGAATATACCAATGAAGCTGATATATAGATCATTGGAAAAGTGATGCTGCTTTAATATCATCATCAATCTCCATTTTTAGAAAATGATATCGTTATTCTTCATATGATGGTAAAGGGTCTGCTGCTCTGGCAGTTCACCGCGTGTGTTAATGGGTGTCTGGATACGCCGGAAGCCTGCATTCTCATTCTGTCACAACAACCATTCGGCTTCCTGTTGTACCATTGTCTATGGAAACTTGATCTTAATCTCATGGATAGCCATGAGAAAGACGCAATAAAGAACCCAACGTATACATTAACCCTGAACATGAAATGGAGAAGCTATATTCCGATTCGGTGATTTCCTTTTTGATTAATCTTTATCAACCGCTTTGGATCTCTAGGGGGGTTGAGCGATGACATTGATTCATGAAAACGGTTGAGTGTGGAATGTTGTGTGTCATGGGAGAAAAAATGGAAAAGTTTTGTAATGCTGAATTTATTTCTACATCTTCAAAACATCTAAAGATATTGTGCGATTTATAATAGGTAAATTATTATTTAAAGGGATACGGCAGATTTCAGCATTTTATTTTTCTTTGTGAGCAACATCATATATGATTAAAATTATACGAAATGGCACTCAGGAGAGCGCATACCTCCGCTAAGCTGAAACAGGTTACGTTTTTTTAGTCCACCGATCGGCCGGATCTGCATCAGGACCTGAACAAATCGGAATCCACCTTTTCTGTCACCGACCCAACTCATCCACTAAGATTTGTCCAATCTGTCATAACTTTTTCAGATATTTGTTCTATGATTCGTTTTTGGCCCGATCTCTCAATGATGAAGAAATCACTGAAAAATTCTCAGATCCGGATGCTTTCCGAGTTTTCACCAAGAGTAGAATAATTTGTCTTTGTTACACAGCCAACCTCGCACCAAATTTCGTTCGAATGCGTTCCATAACTTTTTGAGAATCCCACACTCACGATAAGACAGCAAACAAACAAGACAGGGTAAAAACACAACCTTCAACCACCCTCAGTGTCAGAGTTATAATACATACAAAACAACACCAATTAACATATGATTAGTTCCCTTACAAAGGACTTCAAGACAGAGGAGAATCTATCGGGGGACGTCTCTATCGGTGGTTTACCCCCAAGGCAAGGGGCCCAATCTTCCCATTCTTCTCTGATAGCCATATCTTGTGAGGCAGTACGTTACGGTCATTCCCATGCGACTGGCCCCTTTCCTTCTTGTGTGTTCTCTCTCTCTGTCTCTCTCTCTGTCTCTCTCTCTGTCTGTCTCTCTCTCTCTCTCTCTCTCTCCTGTCTCTCTGTCTCTCTCTCTCTCTCTGTCTCTCTCTCCTCTCTCTGTCTCCTCTCTGTCTTCTCTCTCTCTGTCCCTCGTCTCTCTCTGTCTCTCTCTCTCTCTCTGTCTGTCTCTCTTCTCTCTCTGTCTCTTTCTCCTTCTCTGTCTCTCTCTCTCTCTCTGTCTCTCTCCTCTGTCTCTCTCTCTCTGTCGTCTCGTCTCTCTCTCTGTCTCTCTCTCCTCTCTGTCTCTCTCTCTCTGTCTCTCTCTCTCTCTGTCTCTCTCTCTCTTGTCTCTCTCTCTCTTGGTTCTCTCTTCTCTCTGTCTTCTCTCTCTCTCTCTCTTCTCTCTACTCAATCTCTCTCGTGGTCTGACCTTCATAAGCGGTGGTGGGAGGGGGGGGGGGGGTGGGATACCATCCAGATTGTGGTTCAGCTGTTTCATGCCACGGGCTTATCAGATAAACTGTCCGAGGGCTATACAACGACAACAGCAACAACAATAACAACAAAAGAGGAGGCCATGAGGCCATCCAGCCTGTGCAATCGTACCAACTACGGTTGTTCGTCCATGCTCTCCCCTTTTAAAATTTGAGCTCAAGCATGAAGCAGCACACACCCAATTACATCATGTCATTCGTACGACTCGCCAGGGTTCAACTGCCGACCTCTCAGACGAAGAGCAAATCTCTAACCATACGTCATCAAGTCTGGTCTTATTTGCGAATTGTTTTGTTCTGCAGAATCTAGATTATTGAATTATTTGCAAAGTGAACACTAAAAAAACTCTATCCTTGAGCTTGTGTTCAGATTTCCCTTTTATATAAATGTGAAACATCATATTGCAAAGATCATTATCGAGCGACATTTCTACGAATCATCAACATTTGGGAGAATGCTTCAAAAACTGAATACTGACAACTAGAATGCATCGTCAGTGAACTGAGATGTTGGTCCTAAAATGTCTGCCTGTGTAATATCCTCGAGAGAGAAAGCGTTGTCGCATCCATTTATTGGTGTGTTGCGTGTTGTCGGTTCAACCGTGCAGCTTTGAAAACTTCCCAGGACGTCTGTAAAATATATCCCAAGTTAAGTTAATCTCTCCTCTTGGTGCCCATGATGCTGCAACCAAATAATCAAGTGTTTCTGTTGCCAAAAACAGTCTGAACTGTTTGCAAAGTAGATGTTGAAAGCAAAAGCAAGTTAATGAAAGGTTGTTACTGTTGATATGGTGAATCTGTTTTAAGCTTTTACATCTTAACAATAATTGGCGATTGTTGCATCAGACGAAATTTTTCGTGACGTCATATAGCACATTTTTCAATCACATAGAAAGTTTGGAAGACTTGACTGACTGCGTCTGCCTCTGTTGTGTGACAAGTCAAGCAACAGAAGAATGTTGGTGTCGTCTCGTCTCCTTTACACTTCTTTGGATATCTTGTCACTAAGTGTGAATGGATGTTATGTTATCACCCCTGTCTTCTGTTACTTGGCAAATTTATTATATTATTGACAAGGATGTTTCATCGCTTCCATTGTTTGTCTGTCCACTCACCGTTATTCACCTACAGGTCACAATTTAAACCAATCATCAGGAAACTTCACCAAATGTGGAGTTGGTGGTCTGCAGAATATTCTTGATTTTAATCAATAGGCAAAAGTCATCATCGGCTTTTCAAATTTCACATAGGTCACAACTATTCTTAATTTCAAAAATCCTCAATTTCATCGATTGACTTCACAATTCGAACAGATTTGATAACAGCGTCACTGAATTCACCACCAACTATGATGAGCTGTCAACGTTCACAAAGGTCAAATTTCTAAAAATCCTCATTTTCTTCCAATTGATGAAATTTGGAGAGGATTTTTTCACCAGCTCACTGAATCAACACCAATTATTTTTGAGGTCAGCATATATCAAAGTCAACAGAGCCAAAGTCAAAACTTAGTTGGTTTCTATAAATCTCAATTTTATCTGATGACTTGAATTACGATTTGCATATCAATCAATGAATTGAACCCCAATTATTAAGGTCAAAAGTCAACATAGCCTAATTTCTAAATTAAGAGAGGCCAAAAGATTTCTATAATATTATAATATATTAAATATATCTACATATAATAATTAAAATATATATATGTGTGGTTATAATTATAATTCTCTCTCGTCGGCGTTTCTTCCTGACTGTCTAGATGTGCCACCGGATATACACTCCGGACAAGCACCTTTTAAATGTCTGAAGGCACCACACGTGAAACACATCATTGTCTGTTGCAATGTACATTCGATAATTTCGATTTTCAACTACCAATGTAGCTGATAGCATGTGGGACGACGCACAGAGGTAAGATGGCTCATTTATTCTTTACACCTATAATCTACAGTCGAACCCAACTGGGAGAGTCATGATATGGCGGACTGAAGAATCGAACAGCAAATGAAAGGGAATCATGGAGATTTTTGACACAGCGAGCAGAATTGTCCCAAAACGGACAAGATCTGTTCGCTTTTAACAAAAGCGGTAAATTAAAAGTACTTTCACCGCGGTGAGTCCAACATACTTATACGTAAAAAATCTGCGCGGTAAAGACAAACCGGCAACCGCCTGAGAGAAGCTTCTCAGGAAACTGATGAACAATGGTGGACATAGGATAGGAGCAGCCCCGCACTCAGAGACAGAGGAGGATGAATATATAGTTATAGAGTTCTAGTGGGTTGATGGCAGGGTCGAATAAGATTCTCATAGTTACCTGCAGTTAAATTCTGCTGATGAATCTCAATGATGAAAGATACCATGTACTTATGTTACCTTTAACCTGCGACAAATGCAATCTTGCAAGAGAGCTGACTGCAGAGCTTCAATAATCCCGTTGAAGACGATGGCATATTAACACAAATATGGACATAAATGCAAATACGCCTTTTTTTTTTTTTTTGACTGCAACTAGAGGTATGCCATTAGACTTGAGTGTGGGATTATGTCAAAGACTTGTAAGAGGAATGGCAATGTATATGCATGACATCTTCAGCAGGGATTTCAACTGAGAACGCTAGTTCATACACTGAGGCCTGTATAATCTGCTTCTGCTCTCATGACTCAGAATGCATGTCTGAATATATTTCTGCCACTTCCAACACATTCGCATTGATGTGTGGAATTGCAACGAGTATTCGAATGTTTTCTTAGAAATAAAGCTAGGCCAAATCTGGTTTTTGTAGACAGGGAACTTTTGAGGCAGTTTCTTACTAACACAGTTCGTGCAAATATTTTTTCCAGGTGGTTGCTGGCAAGCACTGTCATTATTCTTTCAACGAGAAATTAAAACCCGAGCATTGATGGAAATATGGGCGAAATAAAAATATGTTTGAATGCCTGGTTTGCAATTGATTGAGTGTATACAATTCAATGACTTTCAGGTAAGCATCACGGTCGGTGTTGTATGTTGAGGCGGCGGATGTTAGCGGGTCTGACAGCAGTTGCGTAGAATGGTCGGCGCGGGTGGCCGATCGGCGACATAGCGCTCCTCGGAAAGAAACACAACAAGTCGTTGGTTCATCTTTGAAGCTGCGAGCAAATTTTCAAAACCAACGAGTTTACCCAAGCCCATCACGACGTCCTCGACTCGAACCCCGTCGGGTGGACTAACTAATATCCCATTCTTATGAGTAAGTGACTCGTAAATGCAATTCTGCAAACGACTGTTTGCCATAGCTGAAAACAAAAGAAGAGTTTT
>CM068957.1:36215446-36229145 GCA_035128595.1 Eptatretus atami
CAGAGGTATGCACTCCACCAAATCCTTTCTACTCTGTCTGTTTTGCCAAGTGTCGCTCTATGATGATTTTTCATTTTGTTTGTTTGTGTGTCGTCTCTTTGTGAACAAAATATCTCAAAGGCTTTGGATGGATTCGGATGAAATTGGTGGAGAGCTTGGGCATGTGACACGCGACAAAAATATAATATTTGGTGAAGATGTCATTCCGGATCGGATCCGAGAACTTTTTCAGTGATTTTCACCATTCGTGATATGGAAAAAAACACATGTGGCAGGATATCTCGAAAAGTTATGGACGATTCAGATGAAAATTGTGGTGAATGAGTTGGTTAACCGATTAAATCTTAGCTCAGGTCTGAACCATCCGCCTATCAGTGGGATACAAAACGTAGACTAATCAGCTTGGCGGAGGATGCACTCTACCCAGTCCCTTCTCGTTGTTTGTTTTTTTTGGATTTTGATACTAGATCGAGGCTCGTGGAAGTTCTATCTTTAAATGTATATTTTTTTTGTATCCATAGTGAATTGATATTGCGGCAGGACGGTGCAGAGGTATCACACTCACTTTTGATGGAGCACACATGAATTGATTCTCTGCTTGACTGAATGGATGGATTGTGCTTCACAGGCAGGCATCACAATGTGTGCCGCCTCTGGATGAATATTAAGCTGTGGTGTCGTCTGCTACATTACTTACTTGGGTGACGTAAAGAGCAACGGTGTTCTTTTGCAAAGGGCAGGCGATTGATTTATCGTCGCACCGTGAAAAAAACTCAAATTCTGCCAGCAGCAGTCGAATGTCAAGCCTAACTGGCTAGTTTGTGGACCGGACGATAACTTCTCTCAGTTGACCCCAAATAATGTGGGAATAATTAGGCCGTTATAGAAGTGGAGAGAGAAAAGAAAGGGAGAGGGAGAGAGAAAGAGATTGAAATTTGGTCTTCTGTTGCATCATTACTGACTTCCTTATGCGGGGTGATGCATGCCTCTGAAGACCAATGTGGAAATTTCGAATTGACCAGATATGATGCACAAAGCCGCTCTTTTTTAAAGTTCATTTAACGTACATCAGAGAATGCAAACTATGGGCACTCGGCTTAATATCTCTCCTTGTGATGCACCCTCATCGATACACACATTGACCGTTTAGCATCGAGATGATAGTTTATCGCCTTATTGGAACTGAAATCCAGACTGGACAGCTCAACGGCGAGCACAAGACTCTGACCTACTTGCAGCATGTTTGTGGATGGAAATGAAATATCCATTTTCACTTGCCATTTGGGTCAGTATTCTGTCTGAACTTTACAGCTAAACTGCCCGTGTGTACCTAACTAGTTTAAAACCCTGGGCCTCCATTAATCTGATTGATATTATATCAGACATTGCATGTTGTGTGGAGCAGTGTCATTCATTTTCAAGTGAGATGTATTACACAATCATACTACTAAAAATGTCTTTGCCAAATGTATTGCTTGCATATCTAGAGAATCCCAATGAGGGTGACAGAACTTTGCAGATGCCAGCAGCAATTCCATGGGCTTTAAATCGAACCACAGATATTGCGAGCTCCCTCAGCCACCCCCGCACACAACATGGGTTGCCCCCTGGCGCAGCGAAAATGTCATTCCGTGGGCTAAGAAAGAACACAATATACTGCTGGTCATGCACTCGCTCCACTACATGGCTCTTGCAACCCGACGGGATACTCCCTGGTGTGAGATTCTTCCACTCTACTTTTCAAAGTCATACCGTTGGGTTCACTCATCTTCACCCACACCCAAGAAAATGGCGGACTAAGTTGGAGATTGCTGCATGCTTAAGCTCCGGAGCATGATGCGGCATTTCACAAACGTTCCAGAGAATGCTGCTTTGTGATGAAAGAGAAACGGTATTTATACATGTACCTACAATGTCGCAGCTTTAGCCAATTATCTTACTGACTACTACTATCTACTACCTATGTATTCTTACTTCAATTGTCACATTATTCCACCTCTTGATTTTTTATGTTGTGATTAAAATATTTTGGCCAACTTTTTCACGAACTGCTGTCTCGGCATGACGTCCGACCCAAAGTGGCCAGAGTTTGTAATTTGTTCAAAGTGATGGTGATGATCGCGTATTCTTTGTGAAAGACATCGTGATAATTTAATGTCCACCAATTATGTTAGCAGATAGATGTCAAGTTAAGATGTATTAGGTGAGTTTTATATTACTCTTTTTGACTGAGAAAGTTGCTCATGTGATTTCAAATTACCATCATGTTGGGTGTAGGTGTTATCATCAATCAGAAATATAAAATCTCACTCATTGAATTCCTCTTTCAAGTCTGCCTCATATTCCATTTTTCAAAACTGAAGATGCACCAGTTGGAAAGCTCCCTACAGGAAAAGGTAGGTCCACAATTCGACCATGGACTGCTCTCTGACTTCTATAGCAGGCGTTGGGTTCCGTATATTAAGTATACTCACAGAAGGGGATGGGAAAGAATTTCATACGAGTGCAAAAGAGGAAATGATGAGACTGATGTCATTTTCATTGTTGTCCTGCACAGTCGAGTGACCTAACTCCAATTATCAAATATGGTTGGGGATATGGGTTTTTTTTTGGGGGGGGGGGGTGGCCTCTTAAGAATATTTATTAAATTACAAATTTCAAAAATAAAGATAAATCGCTGAATTGTAATTGTATATCAACCTAGTACACATCTACATACACACTGACTACACGCCTCACCAGACACACACCTGAACTTTGCACTGATTGGTTTTGAATTTGGATTTTCAAACTACAACTACCAATATGATTTTTTGGAACCATCATGCAGCATAATCTTCCTTTCCGCTAACAGTGTATATGACCAACAGTCATTTTAGACAATTCAATGACAATGTATCAACCTGTATGCCATTCAAATCTCTCTTCTATGAGTGATTTTTCATTTGTTTGTTTGTTTGTGTGTCTGTCTCTTTGTGAACAAAATATCTCAAAAGGCTTTGGATGGATTCGGATGAAATTTGGTGGAGAGCTTGGGCATGTGACACGGACAAAAATATATGATTTTGGTGAAGATGTCATTCCGGATCTGGATCCGAGAACTTTTTCAGTGATTTTTCACCATTGAGAGATATGGAAAAAAAACACCATGTGGCAGGATATCTCGAAAAGTTATGGACGGATTCAGATGAAAATTGGTGAATGAGTTGGTTAACCGATTAAATCTTAGCTCAGGTCTGAACCCAGATCCGGCCTATCAGTGGGATACAAAACGTAGACTAATCAGCTTGGCGGAGGGATGCACTCTACCCAGTGCCCTTCTCGTTGTTTGTTTGTTTTTTGGATTTTGGATACATAGTCGAGGCTCGTGGAAGTTCTATCTTTAAAATGTATATTTTTTTGTGATTCCATAGTGAATTTGATATGCGGCAGGACGGTGCAGAGGTATCACACTCACTTTTGATGGAGCACATCTGAATTGAATTCTCTGCTTGACTGAATGGATGGATTGGTGCTTCACAGGCCAGGCATCACAATGTGTGCCGCCTCCTGGATGAATATTAAGCTGGGTGTCTGGTCTGCTAGCATTACTTACTTGGGTGGACGTTAAAGAGCGAACGGTGTCTTTTGCAAAGGGCAGGCGATTGATTTATCGTCGGCACCGTGAAAAAAAACTTCAAATTCCTGCCACCAGCAGTCGAATGTCAAGCCTAGCTGGCTAGTTTGTGGAGGACTCCGGACGATAACTTTCTCTAGTTGACCCCAAATAATGTGGGAATAATTAGGGCCGTTATAGAAGTGGAGAGAGGGAAAAGGAAAGGGAGAGGGAGAGAGAAAGAGATTGAAATTTGGTCTTCTGGTTGCATCATTACTGAGACTTCCTTATGCGGGTGATGCAGTGCCTCTGAAGACCAATGTGGAAATTTCGAATTGACCAGGATATGATGCACAAAGGCCTGCTCTTTTTTTAAAGTATCTTTAACGTACATCAGAGAATGCAAACTATGGGGCACTCGGCTTAATATCTCTCCTTGTGATGGCACCCTCATCGATACAACACATTGACCGTTTAGCATCGAGATGATAGTTTATCGCCTTATTGGAACTGAAATCCAGACTGGACAGCTCAACGGCGAGCACAAGACCTCTGACCTATCTTGCCAGCATGTTTGTGGATGGAAATGAAATATCCCATTTTCACTTGCCATTTGGGTCAGTATTCTGTCTGAACTTTACAAGCTAAACTGCCTCGTGTGTACCCTAACTAGTTTAACAACCCTAGGGCCTCCATTAATTCTGATTGATATTATATCAGATATTGCATGTTGTGTGGAGCAGTGTCATTCATTTTTCCAAGTGAGATGTTATTACACCACTACTACTACTAAAAATGTCTTTGCCTCCTGATTGCTTGGCATATCTAGAGAATCCCAATGAGGGTGACAGAACTTTGCAGATGTCCAGCAGCAATTCCATGGGCTTTAAAATCGAACCACGATATTGCGAGCTCCCTCAGCCACCACCCGCACACAACATGGGTTTAGCCCAACTTTTTCACGAACTGGCTGTCTAGGCATGACGTCCGACAGAAAGTGGCCAGAGTTTGTAATTTGTTCAAAGTGATGGTGATGACTCGCGTATTCTTTGTGAAAGACATCGTGGGATATTTAATGTCCACCAACTTATGTTAGCAGATAGGCATGTCAGATTAAGATGTTATTGGTGAGTTTTAATATTACTCTTTTGACTGAGAAGTTGCTCATGTGATTTTCAAAATATCACACATCAGTTGTTGGGTGTGGTGTTTATCATCAATCAGAAAATAAAAATCTCACTCATTGAATTCCTTTTCAAGTCTGCACATCATATTCCATTTTCAAAACTGAAGATGCCACCAGTTGGAAAGCTGCCCTACAGGAAAAGGGTAGGTCCACAATTCGACCATGGACTGCTCTTGATTCGGAACTTCTCAGGCGTTGGGTTCCGGTATTAAGTATACTCACAGAAGGGGATGGGAAAGAATTTCATACGAGTGCAAAAGAGGAAATGATGAGACTGAATGTCATTTTCATTGTTGTCCTGCACAGTCGAGTGACCTAACTTCCATTTCAAATATGGTTGGGGAGTATGGTTTTTTTTTTTTGGGGGGGGGGGGGTGGCCTTCTTAAGAATATTTATTATTAAATTACAAATTTCAAAAATAAAATAATCGCTGAATTGAATTTGGTATATCAACCTATGTACCATACATACAACCTGACTACACCGTCACCCAGACACACCTGAACTTTGCACTGATTGGTTTTGAATTTGGATTTTCCAAACTACAACTACCAATATGTATTTTTTGGAACCATCATGCAGCATATCTTCCTTTCCGCTGAACAGTGTATACCTGACCAACAGTCATTTTAGACAATTCCAATGACAATGGATATCAAGCCTGTATGTGGCCATTTCATTTGTCGTGGCTCAATGTGCCCTAATCACAGCCTGGATCATTCCTATAAAATCCTCTACCCGTTTTTGATTGGATGGAGGAAGGATTGTCTGACTTTCCTGAAATAGTGCAAACATGTCATTGTTAGTAAGCCTGTAATTGGCATTGCAACATTCCCCACTGTACTGGCCATCGTGCAGACTTTAACAATATGCATTGAGTATATTCGTAAAAAATTTTTTTCCCATAAAACCTATTTCCACATCTTCAGGCCCCAGGATAACTGTTTGCTACAGCATACCGTTCAATGCCACGCACTGACCATAATGATGACAAGCTTTTGTGTCGCAGCTCCTCCTTGGCATTTCATGAAATGCAAGGTTCGACGACTGTTCTGGTGCTTGTTAGACATCCCAACGACTCCTCCAAACTTTTGAAACTTTAAGCAAACATTATGCAGTTCCCAAACGTGTGTTCTTTCCAACATTCGGTTGTTGGGTTCTCATCCCTTGCGGTGATTTCCAACAGTCCTGCCTGATCGATTAATGTCAGGTTGGTGTTGCCTGTAGTTACGCAGTTAACAAAGCACAGGAAAAATGCCATTTACACCATATTGCCTGTGCTCAGTCCCCTCCGAGCACTCTTGCTACAAAGCAGTGTTGGCTAACCAATGCGCAACATGTAGTGGTGGTGTCAGGGGAGCGGGGTAGATACAGATGGAAGGAAATATTTTTTTGGAATCTTTTACAGCAATAATTGTTTAAATAATTTTTTGGGGGAAGTGGGGGTATGAATGGGGGCAGTTAAGTGTGGGTTGAGTTAACACGGGTTGATACTAAACAAGAACCACACATTAAAGACTCAATACATCTCAATATCCATCAATACAATGCAGTGCACACACACACACACATCAAATTACAGTCTACATTTCTGCATACAGTCATGTACCCCTAAATTACCATCAATTTTAGGTATACCTGTCCAATTCTATTTTCAATATATATATATATATATAGACTGTTTTGCAGCAACCAGAATCTGTGTTGAATTTATCATGCCATTCCCCATGGCTCATTTGGAGATCACTCAATTCAATTCATGTACCATGCTCAATACAGAGCGTCGGTTATCCCGAAACAGTTGCTTGGCTAAAGTTACAATCCTGGATGAGCCACCACTCTGACTAAGGAAGTCAGGACAGGAAGTTGGAATTTGGCCATGGTGCCGGCAATAGCTCGCCTACTCTTTGTGATGGGCACCAGGGGATCTTTAACGTCCACCAACTAATGCAAGCAGTCGGGACACCCTGTTTAACGTCCATATGATGGATGTCACACACACTGATGAATCACCCTGCCTGTGAAACACCGGAATGGCAGCTTGTAGCCGGTTCGAGATTTGAACCCAGGTGAGACAGCTTGGAGGTGAGTGTGTGTACCACTTGGCCATCCTGCCAGCTCCAATGGATTTACACGATTAGCAAAATTGTAAAGAGGAGATATATGCCTTTGGATGGAATAGTCTAAATTCCAGTGTTTCAGGCCTATTTGTGGAAGTTAGTTTTTGTTTGTGAATTTGTGTTGCATTTAAGCAGAGACAAACAACACTTATGGTAATGTTTTCCTGCATTGCTTTGTCTGTGGCCCAAGTCTGGGGATATCCTTCTGTTTGCTATCAACCTTTCATTGTCATTGAAGAAGCTCCAAGGCATACCTTCAAGAATGATAGTTACTTCAGTTTTTCGTTTTCCTACATAACAAAATGCCTGATGTTGTCTTAATGGTTAGGGTTGGAATCCTAGGGTCCTGATTTCAAATCCTGCTTGGCCGTTGCATCAATACGAGGTCTGTCATTGATTCTGTTGATTCAGTCAGGTCTGTTGATTCAGTCTGTCATCCTTCCGAGGTCGGCAAAATGAGTGCCAGCTTGCTGGGAATTATTGAACTATTCGAGTATCCTGTGTCGGAGTGTCAACCCATCCAGGATTGTGCCCAATAACCCAAGAGACTGCTTCGGCAGCACCTGCGCTCTGTACAGAGTATGGTCCCAATGGATATTTCACTCACTGGTGTGGATTCAATTCCAATAGCAGCTTAGCATACATTTTTGCATCCTCTGTGACACAGTAGTGACCTGTCCAGGAATGGTTCTTAGCAATGGGAGTTTTCACGAATTGTCATGAGTGCCTCGATACTCTGGTAACAGTAAGGGCTCAACTATGATCACCACCAACCAACACATCACAAATGTAATCCTCTTTCCTGAATTGATAATAATCAATGATGCTTTGTAGTTGAGGAATTGGACAAAACTGTGCTTGTGGTCCAGTAGCAGGAAGACATGCTGCATCTCGAAGTACACAGTCTTTCAGTACGAGTAATACCCATTCCTACTGAAAGCAGAATATGGTGTCAATACCCCTTCCCTGCTCGAGGTCCTAGTTCTTCCTGTGCTAGATGGATGAATCTCCTTTTAGTACTCGTAATACCTGTTCCTTCTGGGAGTGAAAAAGGGTTCAATATCCACTCCCTCTGGCAGGGGTTGGTGGTTAAACCACTTGCACTCTTCTGCATCTGCAGGTGAAAATCGTAATTTGTCTCCCCGTTCTTGCCGGGAGGGGTGAGTGAGGAATTATTTTATGTCCATGATCTGACGTCGAGTACCCTGAATACGTATGCAAAATTTGGTGGAGAATGGCCTTGCAGTTTATTATTCTATAATGATCATACACATGGGCGTCGATTGCTTTTGAAAAGTGGGGGGGAACATATGCAGTCCAACCCACTGAAGCCACACTTCGTGCCGGCGTGGACACAGCAATTCTACCCTTGCAAATCTTGATTTTATAGCGCTCGTTGACATGCTGCCTTCTGATCACACAAATCCCTTAAAATTAATCTGACCATCTATCGACCATCTGTTTATCAATGTAAGCAGACAGAGCGAAATTAATTAAACATTAATCATACACATTTCAAAGTTTCAAGTGTCATCAAAGAAATATATATAAATATATATACAGTATATATATATAATATATATATATATATAAAGAATTGTTTATCAAGCCTCCTCTCACGACCCTTGAACTGATTCACAAACATAAACTGAAAACTAGACTGACATACAAATTGATATATACACGAGTACGGTCAACTTACCTTAAAACTTGCCAAAAATATGACCCTCTTGTCTGCCGATCCAGTTAAAAACTTTGTAGCAATGTCTTGGGGTCAAGTGCAGTCAGACGATCTCGGTGAACATGACAGATCATGAGATGGTTGAGGTTTGTTGGGTCATTGTGGAACATAACCAAGTCTTCATACGTCTGAGTGCGCTGAATGACCGTTCAGCTTCGCATGAACTTGCTGGGGAAACCAATAGAAGCTTAAGCAAACGTTCTACCTGTGGGAATATTCGACGGACTTCCGGCACCATGTCTACAAATATCTACGGTAATCCTCAACAGATGAACAACTGAACTGGTTACGAAAGAAGCAAGTTCTTGCTCTAGGGAATCTGACAGTTCGGATATTTGCGGACTATTTGTGATTTGAATGACCCAGACAGGAGCATTTCACCCAAGTCCCTATACCCATGAGGTCGGTTGATGTGAAGTACTCGTTAAAGTTCTCGGATGCGCTGTCGATGACTTTGAAAAATTCACTCTGTATACCTCCTCTGCAGAATTGGCAGTGTATTCCTGCGTGCCTCCATCAAGTCTCTTCGGAAGCTTGCGCTTACAGGAGGGGTCACTGGATCTAGTGGCTGCACTGCTGGAGCTTCTGTTGTGCTGCTTCGAAAACCTCCTTAAACGTCTGGTCGGTACGGAGAGATTGGAGATCTCTGCAGTTACCTTGCAGCAATAAGCATACCAGACGGTAACTTGTGAACCCTGAAGTGCCTTTGAGGTATTCAAGGGATTGGAGAACGGGCAATGATGCAAACACGCCGAGAACACACTTTCCTGATGAAAGACAGCTTCGAATACCGTTGGCCCACGATCGCCTGTTCGTACCAAAGTCATCACTTGCTTGTTGAAGGGCATCCAATACCGCTCATAGTTATCCAATATCGATTTCACGCAGGAGAACGAATTAACCAACGCGTCGGGCAAATTGGCCTCAGGCGTGTAGGCAAGGAGTGTCAGCATCGTCAGCGTGGATATTCAAGTACAGATGCTTGAATTTCCAGAGTTGTTGTAGATGTTGCTGAGTACCTGGACATAATCAGGGCGTCTCTTATGAACGTGTGCAGTTTATAGGGCTTTGGATGTAATGAGTTGGTGACATGAGCTCCACAGTGAACATAATTGGCCAGCGGTTGGAGTTTTTTTTCGCTGTGCTTGACAGCCTTGTACTTTCCGGACATGTTGCTTGACCATCGTAAGTCTGCGCTCTAAGGTGTTCAATAGGGATGTTGACACCGAATAGGACATCTAAGCATCTTACAAAGTGATACTCCTGTTGTTGACGATACTTGGTAGAGCCGATGAGATCTTCTTGAACATCAAAGGAATCCGTCACATAGCGCACACACACCGACTCCTGCTCATTACCTGAATATCTTGCGTTCCATCAGTTACGAGTCCGAACTGAGTGGACATTTCATTCACGTTACTGCAGATATTTCTGAGGATGGCATGACTCATCAACTGTAGAATTTCGTCTGAATTTCTCCACTTGTGAACGTCGTCTTCCTTGACAGCCACGTCTTGAGGTTTACATCATCCCAGCCCGCAACTGTAAGAGCATTTTGAAATTCCCTTCAGAGGCATCCTTCCCACGAATTGCAAAACCTTGTCAGGCTAAATATTGCAGTGAGGTGATAATCTTCAGAAGTGCTGACCGTGCAGATCTTTGCTCTCTAGCAGTTTGCTGCTCAGCTGCACATGGACACCAGGTGGACTTCTGCGACATTTCAGATTTTCAGAGGCAAGCCTATGTGTGTTTGATCGTTCGTGTTGTCTGATTTTTTTCTGTAGCCTTTTTCCAGTTCCGAAAGCCCTTTGAGACAAATGCTTCTTCTGCACAGCGAGCAAGTTCGGTAAGTTTTTTTCACGAGAAGCGTCCGTACAGGTGTGACAGAGTACACCACCGATGCTCTGATCAAAATGAAGCCACGGAAAATCTTTGAACCACTGTTGTTGAAACTTCAACTTTCGGTTTGGCAGTATTTGGACTGGGATACAACTGACATCATGAGGTTGAAAAGGCTGATCTGGGAAATTAGGCCGAGTACTCGCACATGCACCCTTTTCTGCTATCTCTCCTTTGAATCGTCCACCTCTTTCTGGGAACTTGATTGCTCCAGGAGAGTGGTCGGGGATGTGCTACTTGATGCTGTCGCGAAAAACTTTCTGATATCCATATCCTCTATGAAACAGAAAGGAATTACATTCAGTTGAATAAATTTTGACATGTGAATTATAAGGGTTATTTTGCGTAACAGGGCATTTTTATTGGTCTATCCTTTATCCTTATTCTGTCGGTCTATCTTCGTCTTGTCCTCGTGCAAACGGAAAATTATTCGGATGATGGCGGAAGAGAAATTCCTTCCGGAACGTTATTTTCCTAGTAAAAATTGCAGGCCGCGGCTAAGCTACTAAGCCTAAGGCTTTTTAATCGGATTTTCGAGGTAATCTCATTACTACCCTATAGATACTGTAAATCCGAGAACAGAATCAAAATAATTTTCCGTCGTCGTTGTCCGAACCGCTTCTAGGTGAATTTTGCATATTTTTCAATAGCTACCTTTTAAAATCTATAATTTAATCCTCATAAGTCCGACGACCGAATGATACCTCTCGTTTTGTAGGTCTATACCTCCCCTAAGTCCAAGACCGATGAAAAAATTATTTACATTAACCGCCGCAAAAGCGAGTGAATCAGCGCATTTTATTTTATGTTTCCCAAGTATACAAGCTAATTTAGTCGCCAAATACCCACTTTCCTTCGATTTTCACCCGGTTTTCAACGTTGGGATTTAGGCCGCTGTTATGACTGCGAAATATGAAAACAGAATTACAAAATATCTTTCCGTTCGTCGTGGCGAGCGCGGTAGAGTGAAACCGCGTCATCCTGCACAAGCTCCGCCATCTCAATCAGCATACCAGGCCGCGAAATCTTTTATTGGCTTATAACTCGACGGTGCAAAGTCACAGAAATTAAACACACACATCATCGTGCAGGTAATAATATCAGGCATCCGGCGATACAAGTTAGAAAGGTGAAATAAACGATTTTGGTCGCTAAAGGGCCCCGAGCCGTTGCGGCCTAACACTATCCGAGGCGTGGTGCTCCGGGCCATGAAGCCGCGATTTCTTGAAACATCATAAAATGACGATACAAAGTCCGAAAACGTCCAACATACCTCAAAATGTCCAGGTCACGTTCCCTGTTAGTGGGTGAACAATCCAACGCTTGGCGAATTCTGCTTCACAATGATAGAAAGAGCCGACATCGAAGGATCAAAAAGTGACGTCGCTATGGACACTGGGCGGTGGGAGACCATGGCTTGGGAAGCACGGATTCTCAATGTTGAATTGTTAACCTATCACTTTAATAGAACTATAAAACAATAACTAACGGTTCCTTTTCTGTGTGTTTTGGGCAAAAGTAAAGATCCAGAGAGGCTCTGTATTGGGCAACCCCCCCCCCCCCTCTCTATTTACGTGAAATAGTTTGGTCCAACTCCCAAAGCCAAAGCAGACCGAACGGCTTGCGAGTACGGAGACCATAACTTGGGAACCACTTGTCCGATTAATTTCAAACCTTGAAAAGGCACATCCTCGGGTCCCCAGCAATAATCCTGGCAAGTTCAAGTAGATCGGACCGGTGGTTGTCGAGAAACAGCGGTCACAGACAAACATGCCCACAGACAAACATGCACACAGACAAACATGCACACAGACAAACATGCCCACAGACAAACATGCACACAGAGATTGCTGGAATTATAGAGATTAAAAAAATTATTCTTGTATTTGAGGAGCATCTCGGCCTGGTTGTACTAGAGCAGCTCGTTTTGTGTTACGTAACTTACGTTCAATGAAAAAAGTGGGGGGGGGGGGACAATCGATGTTGTCCCCCCCTTGATAAAAGTGGGGGGGGAAATGGTCCCCCCCCCGTCCCCCACCAATCGACGCCCATAATCATACATACATACATACATACATCTTTTTATTCCAGTATAATGGGAGTGAAAGCTAGCAGTACCCATCTACATTTGCGTTGTCATCAAAATCTTACAGGATCTTTCAAAAAGAGCAAGGCAAAAATCCTCTGCTTGGAATTAATTGTTTTATATACTGTGTCGACTGCACATAAGGAATGATGGAACAAATCAAATGACGTCCTTTTTCTACATTTCCTTTTACAGATGCCTTCTTTTCTCACTCTATTTCAATCCTCCTTTACCTTCTGCTTATTCGTTTTAAAAGTACGTGGGAAGTTCAAAAATTTATACTAAGGAGATATTCACAGTTCACCAAAAAATACCAATTTTTTTATTATTCAATATACTAGTACTGTATATATGATTCCTAAGAAAATTTTCTTAATTTTAATACAAATATATGCTTTAAATTGAATAATCAATAAAAACATTTTTTGTCTCATTCGAAGAATGTTTTGAACATCTCTCATGCACCATTGCTCATAATCACAGTGCAACCTTATGGTGTTGCTTGGAACCCTGAATGCACAGGTATGCTGACCACGTGATGCATTTCACTATTGATTTGTTCATTGTATGTGCACATGCTGTATGTTTGAGTGTCTTTGAGCAATGTACTCCTGGTTTTGTAAAAATGCAAAGTCAACACCAGATTACCCCTCCCATGGTACCATACATTTTTAGTTCTGTCTGCTTGTTGCATTAAAGTCCCATTACCCCTCTTTGGTTTTTCTGATTATTACGAAAAATAGAACATAACAAAAACCAAAAATGAAAATAATTTTCTATGATTATTAATTATTGCTATGAGCATGTCCCATCTGGTGCCATTAGTCGGTAGACGCTGAAGATGCCACGGTGTCCTTCTAGTGCTGCAGTACAATCCATAAAAGGCTCGAAATTTTTGATTAATCAAACCGGAAAATCAAAGGTCACTTGGTATCAAAATAACTACGAAGATCCCAGGAATAAGACGAGAAGGGCACTCGGTCGAGCGCATACCTCCGCAACGTAATGCCTGATCCACGAGAACATTTCAGGCCCAATACATTTTTGAAATATCATGCTATATAGTACGAT
>CM068957.1:36229155-36244427 GCA_035128595.1 Eptatretus atami
GCCCTATCTCTCAATGGTGAAGAATCACTTTAGAAATTAAATCATTCTCATATCCAGATCCGGATTCGGATCCTCATCAAAATCGAAACCATTCGTCGTTGCAACACACCTAACCTGCCCCCTAAGTTTCGTCCGAATCCGTCCACAACTTTTTGAGATATCCTGCACACAAACAGACAGAAAGTGGTGAAAGCATAACCTCCTTCACCTTTGGTGGTGGAGGTAAAAATCCAAGATGGTTTGCCGATGGAACTGGAACACGTTTGAATATGTACACAGTTTGAAAAGCTGAAGAAACTGATTACGTTAACTGTAACCTGAAGTGAACAAACATTTCCATTTGTTGTCAAGCCATTATTTT
Organism: Eptatretus atami; assembly: GCA_035128595.1. Taxonomy (NCBI): domain Eukaryota; kingdom Metazoa; phylum Chordata; class Myxini; order Myxiniformes; family Myxinidae; genus Eptatretus; species Eptatretus atami. Next base: position 36,229,517 of record CM068957.1, read on the forward strand.
GTGGTCAAGTGAACTTGATTCAATGTAATTTACTGTGTCAAAATATAATCCTGTGAGCATTCAAGGAGGGAAGCTATTGTTCTGATCATTACAACATGTACAACATGTTTGGTACTCACAGTTTTATATGCATCAGATTTTGACATCTATCAAATGTTAAATAATTAATATTCTCAATGCATTGGTATTTGTGACATCTTATAGTCGCTATATTTATGAACATGTTATGACGTATACATGTCCAACAAGAGCATGAAACAGGCCTTCATGAATTTGTTTCCATACACCCATATACACATGGCAAATAACCATTCCTTTCACACCGTGAGGTGCACACTGCATATTAGTGGGGCAGATAACAGCAATTTTTGAGAGGAATCGTGCAAATGATGATACAAGCAATCAAATTTGGCACATTTGTTCTCCAGGGATTCTAATCAAATCTGCCTGATTGGCCATTGAAAATCCAAATTTTTAAAAATTTGAAAAGAAAAAAAAACTTCAAAAAAGTCAAGATCACGAATCAATGTTGGATGCTGGCTGAGATTGGTGAATGTTTCAGAAACATCATCAAAGACGTTCCAAGTCTGCCATGCAGTTTTCTTCCCTTACCGCGGAAGGCAGACACGACGTCACATCCAGTGAACGCATGGAAGTATGGGATCCCTCTAGCTTTCTCAGGCCATATTGCAAAAACTACCTCATGGACTGGAATCCATCGTGCCTTGGCTCCTTGGTCAAAGGCAATCCACATGTTCTCAAGACCTAGTTCCTGTAAGGATGCAGTACAGACATTGCTATGACTGAGTACGTCCGTGTCATTAGCCTTAATGATAATGGACTTGCTACCATCCGTCGTTGCATCCCTGGCATCTTCGTCTTTCTGGCATCGTTGCATCCCATCCATCATCGTCGTTGCATCTTCATGACAACATGGAGACACAGCATCCAGTGACTTCCTTGTGTTGCTAATGGCATCTTTTGTGACAATGACTGTGCTTGTCGTCTGTGCTTCACACATCGTTCTCCGCAAGGAAGTGAAACAGCTCAGTCTTGTTGCTGTCATCTCGAAGAAAGCTTCTCCAGTTACTTGGGGTCTTACTGGTTCCTGTCACTCTTCTTCTGATTCCTTGCCCCCTTTTCGACCTTGCCTCAGACTTCAGACTTGACTTCTTGTACACATCAAACACTACGTCCACCCTCTCATACCTGGCACCATAGGATTCCACCTTTGGGATGATGTCTTCTTTAGCATAGTCATCAAATATCTTTGAAGAGCGTGGAGGTAGGGCATTGATAAGTGCATCAATGATGACTGCATCTCCTCTTGGTTCTCTGTCTAGGATGTTCACTTGTGCTTCAAGAATTTCAGCCAGCTGTGACTTCCAATTTTTTTGAAGTTTTTTTTTTTTTCAAATTTTTCAAAATTTGGATTTTCAAATGGCCAATCGGGCAGATTTGATCAGAAAGCCCTGCAGAACAGAAATGCCAAATTTGATGCTTGTATCATAATTTGCACGATTTTTCTACTATCTACTACACTATATGGCAGCCGAGGCAGTTTAATATGGCTGAGGAGCACAGTCCTGGGTGGGTCACCACTCCGACGCAGGATACTATAATGGCTTATTACCCCCAGCATGCTGGTACTCATTTTTTGCTGACCTCAGAAGGATGACAAGCTGAGTCAACCCACCTGGTGTTATTTCAACGGTAAAACAGCGTCTCAAACTCAGGACGGGAAGATCTTAAGCCAACCACCTTAACCATGAAGCCACCACCAGGCTTCCATATAATATATGTTATCCAAATATTAAATGTCTCAAAATGAAAATTAGTAAATGATCTGAGGACATTCTACCTATGGGAATATAAACGATGTAAAGGTAATGTTTAACCACCTTGTGATTACATGGTAATCTAATGTCAAAAGTGTAAAATTTACAGTGAGAACCCTTCTTCAAAACGGCCATACCTTTGATTGTAAGAGTTTGCTACAACGTCATCATGACATCTCGAATCCCTGACCTGCCATCGAACAGAATGATGTCTGATGACCCTTATTAATTTCCCAGTTTAGATTGTCATCTCTTTTGGGTATCATGCTGCAGCATTACTTGGGAGAGTATGCCAGTTATCGCCGGCATCCTGAACAAATGACGAGAATCCCTGCTCTCACCTACAAGGAGCACTGCATCAGCAGCACGCAGAGCCATGCTCCTAGCAAAATATGCAAACCCCAATTCATGTGTTGCATACCATAAGAAGAAAGAAAAATGAACATCGCTCTGAATGCTCCATCATATGCAGCCAGGGTATCAATGCGAAGGAATGCATCAATAGATGACATGCTTGTATAAATGTAGAAGTAAACAGTTGGTCAACAACTCACTCCAAAAGAGTATGGCTGGTTTCTACCATAATGGAGTCAAACATTTGCACAGGCTTAATGGAGATTGAAATTAAAGGTTAACATATGCAAGCAACCCACTTTTGAACACTTGCTACATCTGTCCCACGCTTGTTTACAAGGAGACTGACTTTAAGGATGCCAATTGGCATGGCTTTGCATTGTGAGGCGTTTTCCTCCAGGGAATATTTCCAGAAATAATAATTTATCACGATACATCTCTACTGTAGATTTCTCTTGATAGTGGACCACCTCCTCCCTCCAGCCCTTAACGCACCACCCTCCCCTGCACTACTTCTGTATTTTCAAAATCCTGGATCCACCTTTGTTGAGACATGTCCAAAAAGAATCAGATTTTGCTCATTTCCATATTTTTTCCCGGCTTGCCAAGATTTAGCCACAGCTCAGCATGATTAAGCAGTCGGAAGCATGCCGAATATATACTGACACTGCGTCGTAATAGGTCTCTGTTGTTACAAATTCCCATGCGATGTGCAAGAGTTATCGATGAAAACTGGAAATCATCAAATTTTAAAAACGAAATAATTTTTCACTTTCAATCATTGCTTATTTTTTTCAATTTTCACTCAAAGGTTTCCACTCACAATCATTATTTCAATTTTCAATTTTTTTCAAATTTAGATGCAGACATCAAAGTACTCAACAATTTTGCTTATGTCTCAATTTGAAAGTGTGAACCCAGTGGTGTGTCCTTAAAAAGCGAAACAACTGAAGGTCGCTGGTTTCAAGATATGGCGGTGTCGGTAAATATTATAGGTCTTCACAAACAAGATGAGTTTTATTTTTACTCTTTTTGGACTCTATGAAAGTATGAATTACCATACTGGAGGCAAAGGCATCCATGCAATTGACATCCCATGACATTTTCAAATGGTTGCTGGTTTCAAGCAGTCATGTAAAAGTGCACTGTTTATGAAGCACTGTGTCATGGGCAGTTGTTTACCGTGATGATTCAAATGTGCAGGAAGAATAATCGACCCACCCTTGATTGCCAACTAAAGCATTTTCAATATGAGGGTGTCTAAAATTAGACCTGTGCTTTGATTTATAACTAAGCTTGTGCATATATTACAGAAGAAAAAAAAAACATGATGAATATTCCCATTTTATTTAAAACTGAGGCCACTGGAAGAGTGAGGTGATGTAGGGTAAAAAGGCAATGGACTGAGAGTTAGCCAGTGGGGCAGCAATTGGACACGACAAGCAAGGAGAGAGAAAGAGAGAGGTGAAGAGTAATTTTCAGGAAACAGTAACCTAAAAATAATAGGGTTGGTTTAGGTTAGGGACAATACACAAAATAACAAAATACATGATGCTTTGGGACATTGAGGTGGGTTGTGGGGGGGGGGGGGGTGGTTCTGGAGTGTCACAGAGCATCATACGGAGAGGGAGGAGGTGTTGGATCCACATTCACATGATGCCCTCTTCATCTTCATGGGCACAGCCATATTGGATTTCCTATCACCATGACAGGGCGTGCCAATAATTATCAATGACCTCGCTTTCGCTTGAATACGTCCAAAAATTGTAGAGGCACAGTTTAAATCATTGATTCAAGTCAATGAGAGGGCATTTCAGAAAAGAAGAAAGCAGGAAGTTCAACAAGAAGTTTGTTAAATTTGGAGGGGCCTGAAGGGCAACATTAAATCCCCAATTCGCTTGTTATCCCCAATTATGTCCCATCATCTTTATTATCCCCCTTAACATTTCCTAACCCATCCATCTTACCTGCGAGTTTCCGTTCTAGTTCCGTCTGCTTCTCAGCCTTCCAACCACTGCCACCTCCCACAGGACTCACACGTTCTTCCTGCAACCACCATCTGGTTGAACTCCAACAATCCAGGTTTATCCAGCTTCGACTCCAGGCGTGTCCGTGTTCCCCAAAAACATGCAGCATTAAAAAAATCTGGGTTCAACTCCCAAACTCTAAAATCCAGGTTTGTTTTTTCTCCCATTTGTACAGGAACTGCCTACTTGAGGCAGTTATATTTCACCTTTTCCTCCAGGGCTTCAAGCAAGTGGTGCTTGACAATCTCATATCATCCTTCATCCCTGCCAACAATCTTTTCTACCCCAATTAACCCTGCCTAACCCAAATCCCTAACTTGAAAATTTCCACATTTCTTCCTCTACTTTTTGTCTCCTATTTTCCCATTCGGTCATTCCCTTGCTTATTGTGTCTTACTGTTGCACTACTGCCCTGCTGCCAATTCGCTATCTTTTTACTCTCTGTCACGTCACATTGCCACAAGCCTCGAGTATATATGGAAAAATAGGGATGGGGGAAAATTGACAGCGATGTGTGAGACAATTACTATAGAATACCTACATATGCAAGGACAATGGAAGGAAGTATAACAGCTCACACTGCAACACATATGCTTGCAATTATTTATAACAGATGACATGTTAGTTGTTGTTTCTATCACTTAACGGGGAGTTCCCCACAAATTACCAAAAGGCAGCAATCCACAAGGGAAAGTGTGCAAGCCAGAATTTTAAATGTAATTTTTTTGATGTATGCATTCCTATCAGAAAAGGAAAAACTAGCTCAAAGTCTTATTTTTCCAAGGCAAACTGAATCCTTTGTGACATCACATAATATGAAGGGCACCAGCAAATGAAGGGAAGCAGAATTCCTCATTTGCAAAGCCTGACATGTCATCAGTGAACACAGATGAAATGCAGTCTGACAATTATTTCATTGATGTGCCAGCATTTGACTGAGAATTGCTTTGTACATAACTAGCCAGACTGATAAAAGGATCATGTCATCACACATTATTGCAAATGACCAGATTACATCCTTGGACATTTCAATGAATTGGTATTTAACCCTCTCCACGCCACCAACCACACAGAGAGTTGCCTCAAACATTTTCAAGTAGAATAAAATTAATTAAAATGCATTTGCAGAGTCGCTCTACATGTAAATATGACATATATATGTAACATACAGCATGCCATGTTAACAATCTAAGATGTTGATATTCATTCCTAGATTTAACAGGTAAAAAAATTACCCCCGTGTGGGGGTGATGGTCATCTCTATAATGTTTTTTACTATCATAATCGATTAACCGTTGCCAGATATCTCCTAAAATGACAGACTAGATAGGTTTTGAAAATGGCGACTTTCACAACTTTTGTGAACTCGTGACCTTGACCCTGACCTCGAATCCGGGAAAAAAATATGTCGTTGGGTATCACTCATCGACCTCTACCCACATACCAAATTTCATCAAGATCGGAAGTAAAAAGTTTTCTTTGTACCGGGAGGTGTTTTTGACCATCTTCCAGGTTACGTGGCGGCCAAACGGGACGGAAATTCAAAAATCTGTCCGGTTAGATACAAGATAATATTTTTTTACTATCATAATCAATAAACAGTTGCCGAATATCTTGTAGAATGGCAGACTAGATAGGTTTTGAAAATGGCGATTTTTATAACTTACGTGACCTCGTGACCTTGACCCTGACCTTGAACCGGGACAAAAGTTATATCGTTGTGCAACACTCATCGACCTCTACCCACATACTAAGTTTCATCAAGATCGGAAAGAAAAATTGTTGACGGACGTACGGACGTACGGACGGACGGACATTTGGTCCGGCTTTATTAGGTCATCTCGGTAGAGATGACCTAAAAACGACATAAAATGTCATAGCCCCCATTGTTTTCATAATTTTGCTGTATGGAGTTAAAGGGCTAGTCCATATTTATGTATAACTAAAATGGCCGTCAGTGTACTAGTCAGCCATCTTTGATCAGATCGCAAAATAAAGTGAGATGCATGTGTACACCATCACGTACTGTGCTTGTGCCACGTTTGAACAAAATCGGACCATGCATGTCAGAGAAATGCTTGGGGACACATTTAAGTAACAAAATGGACGCCAGTCGGCCATCTTGGATCTGATCTCGAAAACAAATGAGGTGCGTACATAAGCCATCATTCTTTATCTGTGTGTCAAGCTTGAACAACATCGGTAAATGCGTGTCCGAGAAATGGTTGAGGACGTTTTCAACATAGGGGTATTTTTTTACAACTAAAATGGCCGCCAGTCGGCCATCTTTGATCGAATTGCAAAACAAAATGATGTGCGTATGTGTACCATCATGTCTTACCTTGACGCCAAGTTCGAATAGAATCGGTCCATACATGTCTGAGATATGGTTGTGGACACACGGACACGAAAATCGACATCAAATCCATTATAAGCCCCCCGTTTCTGACAAAGTCCAACAGGGGCTAAAAAGGTTCAATTTCACACAAAACTAGAAGGGCACTTGGTCGAGCGCATACCTCCGCCATGTAATGCCTGATCCACAAGAACATATCAGGCCCAATACATTTTTGAAATACCTTGCTCTACATCTTTTTTGGCCCTATCTCTCAATGACAACGGTGAAGAATCACTTTAAAATTTCTAGCTGTCGGATCCAGATCCTGATCTCCACCAAAATCTAATCAATTCGGCCTTGTCACACACCCAACCTGCCCACCAAATGACTTTTTTGAGATATCTTGCACACAGTCAGACAGACAAACAGACAGGGGTGAAAACCTAACCTCCTTCACCTTCGATGCCGGAGGTAAAAAGGGTGGAAACTCCACTGCTGGTGTTAAATAAACCATTGTTACATTTACTTTTTAACTCAACTTATTGTTGCTTATGCTTATTCCTCGGTAAGAAACATCAATTTGATATCAACCTGTAGTCAGAATCGTACGTGTATGTAAAGGCAAACACACTGTGTTCAATTTCTTTCTAAACCCGTCCGAAGGACTCATTTCAGCCATCTTTGGGAATCATACCTGTTAAAGTAGAACGTGTCACTTAAATACCTGGTTATATTTTGAGGCACATGGCATTCACTTACCTGTTTAATACAAGTGTTTATACCCTCAAAATTTAAACCTTGTACAGCATGGTAAAACCCAAGAAAACTTAAAGTGTGTGTGTGTGTGTGTGTGTGTGTGTGTGTGTATTCATGTAGTTTTTCAAAAAATAAACTGAAAGAAAGTATTCGATTTTTCCTGAACAACAATTTCTCTTTACGTTTAGCAACACGATACTCCAACAGACAGTGGGGATACCATTGGGCTCAGATCCGGCCCCTTTCTTTGCAAATTTGTTCCTGCACATACATGAGTCTGATTGGGTCCAGAACATGTGCAGGAATAAACCAACAACTGTGTGAAGGTGTGGATCTGTAACTGAGGTTGTGGATCCATCGTTTGGAGAGGTTCTGGGCTGAAAAGATCGAAACCTCGAGGAAGAGCGGTGCCCAGCTGATGATACATGTGGTCGGGAAACCATTCAATTGCTTACAGGTTTACAATTTAAACAAGAAAAAGCAAAGAGATTGCAGACCCTCGCCAGGACTTGTTTTTTTGTGGTGTTTGGGTAGTTTTGTGTGGTGTATTTTGTGTGCTGTTTGTGTACTGGTGTGGTATATAATTAAGAACAGACATAACTAGAACTGCCACTTTATCATTGCTGGCGACCGGGTACCAAGACCTCCTGCTTTGATCGGACCTTTGACACTGACCCATAACGTTTATTATTATTATTATTGTTCAATCGAATTCAGAATGGTATTAAAATTAATTCAATTCAAATCAAATGGAAGCCCAAATATATAGTCATGCATTGGAGTCATCAGAAGGAACCCACACAAGCAAAAAAACAAAGATGAAGTCATCAGGAGCAACCTGGATAGGATTTAGGTTTCAGCTGCTACTCCTCGACACTCAAACCCATTCAGGTGCAGCCAAGTGAGCCTTATTTTAAAAAAAACAAAAAAATCAAAAAGAACCAAGATCAAAAAAATATATATATATTCTGGCTGCCAGACCATGCATCCGATGAGGTTGAAATTTAAAACATTAATTCCCCATTAGTACTACATCATAATTGTGAACTTTCACGTCGATTGATGAAATGGTTCAAGAGAAATAATTTTTAAAAGATTTTTCCTGAATCCAATATGGCTGCCAGACCATGTGACCTATCAATAATTATTCTTGAACATCCTGGTATCTCTAAGTCTTTGGGAACTGTGTGAAGTTTCTGCTTGATCTGTCTAGACATTCTGGAGAAGATTTTTTAAAGGTTTTAGGGTAAATCCAATATGGCTACCAAACCATATGACCTATGATGTCATAGGTTTGAAAGTTTTTGTCCTCATCGATAGTTGGTCATACCTGTAAAGTTTCGCCTTGATCTGTTCAGTCGTTTCAGAGAAGAAGATTTTTGAAGGTTTTATTTATTTATTTATTTTAAACAATATGGCTGCCGAACCACGTGACCGATGACATCAATTTTCTTTTTTGTGGGCCAATTTATCCCTCGGTGACCCACACAAAAATTTCATATTGATCGGATGTGGCGTTCTACATCTGTAATTATGATGTCATAATGAAGGCACCTATGAGACAAGAAGCAAATCACACTTATTTCCCATGGGGAGTCCTTGCCATCTGCCAAGTTTCAATTTTTTCCTTGGTGTGGTTTCAGAGATGCAGAGGTCCAATTTTTCCAACATGGCAGCCACACACATGACTGATGACGTCATAATTATCAGCAGAACATTCTACATGAGTAGTCTCTCCTGTCATTCCCACAATCGGTTGCAGAGCAAAACACTAAAGTTCTGTGCGGATAAACAAAGACAAACAGACAAATGGACCCAAATGCAACATCCCTCTCCTCTGGCGAGAGAATAATGTTCAATACAGGATGTTGTGAAATTAACATCACTTACAGCAATCCTTCAAATTATGTTGTATTTTACGAATAGCCGATACTGTACAATTAATAAATATAATTGTGTGTGTGTGTGTGTGTGTGTTGAAGTGAACCCTCCCAGAGCAAGGAAGGTCAACATCTATAAGTGTAGCTAGCTACAGCTATAACTGTATACCAAAGTTTGAAAAGTGCCAGATTTACTGACTGGCTGGATGAAGCTGAGGGTCATTGATCTACTGATGTGGACCCACTGTTTGTAAAGGTTCTGGGCTGAAAGGGACAAAACTCCATGAATAATGAGGCCCAGCTTCAGTCTTGTACAGGGCAGTCATAAAATCGATCACTATAAAGTTACTAAAGTTGGTACTTGTAGCACATCGACCATCTGCTTACTAAAATAGCACATCGACCATCTGCCGACTTGTTCATCTAATGCAAATGGAAAGGTGACCACAAGTCAAGTACCTGGTGCTTTTGATCAAATGTCTTGCGCATCATGAGTGTTGCCTTGTACAGTTAAAGCACCATGATAAAATTAATTGATGTCTTTCATCATGAGCTTGGGGACTCGATCCAGCAATGGAGCGAAGACTGTATGACCTTATTCAGTGCAGTGTGTTACAGGCAGATGACGCGAAACATTTTTGCCCTCTACTTATTGCCCACGATGCACTTCCATGTCCTGGGATCTTGGATCATGTTTCTGTGAAAGGAAAGGGACTTACAGATTAATTTTCTTTTTAACCTGAGCAGAAAGCCTAAAATTGAGACCTATCAAAAATATTGTGTTTGCTCCTCATACTGATCCTCCTTATGCCCATTGCATCATAACACCTAACCCCCGCCAAATTCGATCCTCATCCCAGAGTGCGATGAACTAAACGACCTTCTTTGCATTTGCACTTTTTAAAGTATTTGCTGATGTGGATCTATGTAAAATGTAATCTGAAAAAAAAAGCTTGAGACTGGACCCTGTGTTGCCTGTACTCTGCTGAATCGGTGCTGCCAATTAGCAGTGTCATTGTGAGATCATACATTTCACACGAAGTGGTTTGCCATTGCTATCCCACGATATTGTGATTTGTTCCAGTGTGCCAGCCAAAATGACTCGCCAACTCTTCACGAAAGACACCGTGGGGATCTTTAACGTACACAAACTAATGCTCGCAGACAGGACAACCGGCTTAACGTCCATCCAAAGGATGGCGCACTTTGTGATGCAACGATCTGTCTGCAAAACAACAATGCGACAGCTTGAAGTCAGGTGGGGAATCGAACCCAGGTTATAGACAGCTCAAAAGTAAGTGTGCTCCGCTCACTCTTATGTTTCACCTGCCTCATTAGCCTTTGCACCATTCAGTCAGACTAAAGGTCAGATAAACTAGGTAGGTATAGCACAAATATAATACTTATATAATTGGGATGGTTTGAGTAGATGTAAGTGCACAGAACATACTGTAATTAGCAGATAGTTTTGAACCAAATGGTTAATTATGCCCTTTCAACCAATATTAAACACAAACAATTATCCCTCTTTCCCTTCACAGAGCAGTGGTTTAGGAAAACATTCTGTGCTGTTATTTTAATTGCTTCAGTTTTCCTTTTTTCACCTCTAGGGGCTTCACTGTAGTTATTACATCTCCCTTTGTTCATTCACAATTCCGTTTTGCAGATGTCTTTTGGGGTAATTGTGCGGATGGAAACACATCTGTGTCAATTACCAGTCATAACTGTTCATTCCATTTCATTATTGCACTGCTGTTCAGGTAAGCACTCAAGAATCAGAGATCTCCTTCTCCTCCTCTTCCCTATATAAGGGGTGAGGGCTGATGACACCAAGCTTTTGCCCTACCTTGACCATGATACTCCTCCACTTCGCGATGTCCTCAGCCAACTCTCCATTCTACAAACAACCCTACCTTCCAGATATCCCTCCTCACACAATCCTCCCATCTCAATTTCCCCCCTTCCTTGCTCCCTCAACCTATCCCCTCTCTGCCATTTTCTCTTCCCCCATCCACAGCAAGTGTCCAACCCATCTCAGCCATCATTTCACCAATCTCCCCCATCAAGCTCATCTGCACACCAATCTCCTCCTTCAGTTCATCCATCCTCCTTCTACCCACCCTCTTCACCAACGCAAATGTCCTAACCCAGTTCTCGCAAAACTGCAGCCTCTGTTGTTGTCTCTGTCGGTGCCACTCTCTCCAGACTGTAAAGGTAGGCCGATGTTACACACATCAGAAACGCCCTTTCGATTTTCTTGATATCTTTCTGTCTGACATTACTCCCTCCACCCTCCCCCACACATTCACACCCACCTTAATCCTCCTCTGCACCTCTGCCTCGGACTTAGCATCCACGGTCACTGTTCCTCCCAGATACTCAAACCTATATTTCCCTGCCTCATCTCCTTCCCCCCTGACATGATGTGGGTTGGGCAGCAGAGAAAAGAAAATAACATCACCTTGGTCTTCTCCACACTCATCTGCAGCCCATGCTTCCCAAATGCCTCCTTCCACTCCTCCAGTACTTCCTGCATCTCCCACACACTCTCCACCACAACAGTCAGATCATCCACATACAGCATCCTCCCCATACTACCCCTCAAGCTCACCTTCTGGCTTATCAGCTACATCACCATGATAAACATGAGTGGGCTGAGAGCACTTCCTTGCCTCAAACCGATGTTCATGCTGAACTCTTCAAGCATCCCAGGACCAACCAAAACTCTTCCCTACGCTCCCTTGTGCATCCCTTCCACCAACCTAACTTCTGCTTCTGGCACTCTCATCCATCTCAGTGTCACCATTACCATCTCTTTTGGAACAGTGTCGTAAGGCCTTCTCCAGGTCCACAAATCCCAATGCCATCTCACTTTGCACCTCCAACCGGTTCTCCACCAGCTCAGTGTGAACATCCTATCCAATGCACCCTACCCTTTTTAAACCCCTGTTGCTCTTCTCCGATACCCACACACTTTCTTATACTCCATGTCCATAATCCTCTCCAGCACCTTCATGCCATGACTTCGGAGCATAATGCCCCTGCATTTTCCCTGATCTTGAACATCACCCTTCCCCTTCCATATCGGCACAATTAATCCTGTCCTCCACTCATCTGGAATTGAACCCTCTCTCATACTGTACATATATTCAACAGACTCTTCATCCAACTCACTCTAACTTCTTCCACCATAATTATCATCTCTGTACATGCCTCATCATTGCCTGGTGCTCTTCCCTTCTTCATCCTCTTCAATGCCGTCTGCACTTCCTCCTCTGTGATTTCCACCAACTCCACTTTCCCCTCTACATAACATGGTAACTCCAGCTCGCCAATGCTTCCTTCCCGGTTCAACAGCTCTTTGAAATATCCTTCCCACACCTTCAATACTGCCCCCCTGTCTGTCACAAGCCTCCTGCTACTATCCTTAATCACTGCACCCCTTCATGTCCTTATCATCCTCATCCTTATCACAAGCCAATTTATACATCATCTTCCTCCCACCATCCTCTTCCAACTTGTTGTACACCTCTTCCATATTATTCCTCACCTTATCCACAGCTCTCATTGCTGCTTTGTTCTTCTGCCCATACAGTTGTAGCAATTACACATCTGGCTGCCTCCCCCTATCCTTGATCTTCTCTATCGTCTTCCAAACCTCCTTCCTTTTCACCAACTTCCTTCACTACCTCCTCCATCCAGCACACCTGGTTTCTATCCCTCGGTGATGCACTCTTTCCTGACGTCCTTCCACAAAAAACTTCTGCAATTCCCCTGAATGCCTCTCATTCTTCTTCCACTCCTCCTCCAAGCCTTCTGCTTCTTCGTTAAGTTGTCATACCTTGTCCTGAAACTCTCCTTGTTCTCAACGACGTTTCCTCTGCACTTCCCCCACCAAATAATCTTCCGACCCCTGCTCTTAACCTCCCTCCTTTTCTCTATCTGTACCACGAACACCACAGGCTTGTGCTGGGTGGTAACATGCTCTCCCACCACTGCCTTACAATCCTTACCCTTCCACAGCTGTCACTTCCTTACCACCACCAAATCCAATTCTGTTCTATGCTATCTACTCCTATAGGTAATCTTGTGGCTTTCCCGCTTTTGAAACAATGAACCAGCTATGGCCAGTCCATTCCTCACCACCAGCTCCACAAGCTCTTGACCCTCTCGATCCCTCATTCCCCAACCAAATTTACCAACACATTCTTCTTCACCTGGCTCCATTACTCCCCACATGCACGTTAAAGTCCCCCACAATGCACAGCATCACCCTCAGCTCAACCATTCCCATCATGCTCTCCAGTGTATCCCTGAACTCCTGCTTCTCCACCCTAGTCCTAACCATTTGTGGCCCATATACTGACATACCACACTCTTTTTACCTCTGTATCACCACCCATGCCATAACTATCTGTCCTTCCCATCTTTCCACTCTGACCACCCACTTGCTGATCTCTTCCGATACGATTATTCCCATACCAGTATTCTTTCCATCCCCAACCATGTGCAACAACTTGTATCCTCCAACCAACCTCCTCACCCTGTCTCCTTTCCATCTGGTCTCCTGCACACACAACACTTCCAACCTTCTTCTCTGATTCATCTCCACCACCTCGACTCCTCTCCCTCCCATTGATCCCACATTCAAACTAACTCACTGAGCCTCACTTCTGAACAGCTGCCTGCCTGACAGCTGCCAACAACAAAACGACCTCCATTTTTGTCAATTTGACTAACCCTCTAACTCACATTACACTGACCCCGGGGTCCCTGGGCGGGAATCACTCCTCCCCCCAATCACTCATACGTACCATACACACAGGCTCGCTGGCCTCACTCACTCAACAAGTACACTTTCCATTCCTCAACTCGCACATCGCTGATCACTGCCATCCTGCTTGCTAATCCCCTAAATAACTCGTGCTCCCTCGTCATCCCTTAAAATATAGCACGTTCCATTTAACCTACGTAGCTAAGCTACGTCCCCTCTACACACTCACAGTCTGTCACTGTCTCCAAATATTATTTCCCATCTCCCTTCCTAAATCTCAACTACAATCCCTCTAACTATCCATTCCACGGGCTCCATGAGGACTTACCCCTGCCCCATGAAGTCGGTCAGCTATCACTAACCCTTCCCCCTAACTAGTGTTATCCTGTGCCCAGGCAAGGGGTCTTCCACCCTTGCCCAGGGAATCCTGTTCACCCGAAAGCGAGGCTTGCTTTTGTTCTCCATTTTTTTTTTTTAAGCACGTGCACCAGCGCGGAACTCGCAACCTGCGCACCTTGCCCGTGACGTCATGGCAGCTGTTCGCTTACCTCGTCCCTCTTGGACGGTACCATCCGGCAGGGATACCCTTCCTGCCGGATTCCAACCCTACGTGCAGCCATGACGTCACCTTGCGCATTAAAAGCAAAAACCTCGCATTTTAGGGGGTTCCCCACGCGAACACATGTGCTCTGGCCGTCCGTGACCTGCGTCGTGCGCTCTGCGAACAGAACACACTGCGCAGGCCACATAGAGCTTCACACACAAGCTCGCGTGGAGAACCCATCCGGTCCGAATCCGTTATCCAGCCTACCTTTTGTCCGTCGCGGGATCGGCAACATTCACCGCGGGCGTTCCGGACCGGGCTTCACTCCCGCAAGCGCGCACGTGGCGGCCTCGTGCGTTGCACAGCCCGAACCTCACGCTCGCCGCCGTATCTCTCTCTT
>CM068957.1:36247453-36272311 GCA_035128595.1 Eptatretus atami
GACACTGCCGCCGTCTGCTTCTTCGAGCTCCGTCCTGTTCTCCGACCCCTCCAGACTGCCACTCTCCAGAGCCGACTTGACTGCCACTCTCCAGACCCGACTTGACTGCTCGACCGACACTGCACTCGACTTGACTGCCCCGTCTCCTGACTCTCCAGACTGCCCACTCCGACACTGCACTGCTTGACTGCCGCGAGCTGCGTTGTGCTCACGCTTATATAGGTAGGCCGGGGGAGGAGCGCATATGCAAATTGTGGATCACAGCGGGTTCGGAGGCGGGGCTACACCACCTGATGCTCAGCCATTGGATGGATGAAAAGTGGGCGTGATACATTCTTGATCCGATTTCTTTCGTGAAAGGATCCCATTCACAACCCATGCACGACGTTCGTAGAAAGGCGAAGGTGGGGGAGTTTGCTGTGGTGGTTTGGAAGAAGATGTTGGTGGTGGCAATTGTTGTTGGCGGGCGTCGTTTGAGAGTGGGGTGAGGCGATGTTTGCGGGGTGGGTGTGGAGGTGAAGGGGCGAAGGTGGTGGTGGCTTGGTGTGTTTGTGGGCGTTGTTGGTGGGCGATTTGGTTGTTGGGGGATGATTGTGTCCAAAATAATGACAGCAAAAGAAAAACGGCTATCTCAAAGGATCGCAGCCCTGTAAACACGGAAATTCCCTCTAAACAACGGTGGGGAAATCTAACTACACAATTACTTATCGTCATAACTGATCTAAGGTCCTTTATGGTGGTCTGCGAATTTCCACAGCCGTAACAATATATGTATATATATAATATATATATATATATATATATATATATATTAATTTATCTGTAACATTATATATAACATTATATTTCTGCAGTGTACAGTCTCAAGGGTCCCACCGCCGGCGCTCAGGGAGCTAGACATCAAACCAACATCAGTCTGGCACATCCTCACTCAGGAACTGAAGCTTTTCCATACATCATCTCTATTAGGCATAACTGAGTCAAGATGACATGAAAGGGATCATGTGCATTGGCACATGATGAGCGGTACCCAAACTGATCAACCTGATCTGGTTCAGTGATGAAGCCCATTTCCACTTGAACGGTGCCATCAACAACCACAACATTTTCTGGGGGGCAGAACCACCTGAGATAACTGAGAGGTACAGAAAGGGCCTAAGGTCACATGCTTCTGCCTTCTATGCCAGATTGGGAATGCTGGGGCCTTTCTGGTTTGAGAATGACAACAGCAGGGATGGTGACGATCAACGATGAGCGCTACCAGGCCGTGCTCCAGAATTTCCAAAATGATTTAGCCAAAAGGTCACCCCAAACCAGCTCAGCATGAGCTGGTTTATGCAGGATGGTGCACCCACACATACAGCTGGTGACACCATCACTTTCCTGCAGCAGCTCTTCAGAAAACAACCTCATTGCCGTGGTACTGCTCATGATGGACACCCCATAGCCCAGACTTGAACCCTCTGGACGACTGTTCTGGGGGGCTGTCAAGGGCTCTGTCTACACCAACCGCCCTGCCACACTGAACGATCTGGAGCAGAAGATGTCAGTTTACCTCGAGCAGTGCCACATGAGACCTATCGGAAAGTTGGACAGAACTTTGGAGTCAAGATCAATACCGCCTGAACCGTGGAGAGGCACACATCGAGAACGTCAATTACAAGGATTTTGCATCAATGCCAATTTCAGACCTTGGACTCTCACTAACTCTAGCAGTGACTGACTGCAATAGCGATCAGTGATAGAAAACACCAGTCATAAGCTTTCAAGAAATGTTTGGTTCACGTTCCTGAGGTTTCTGTTTCTTTGTAAATAAACATTTAAAGTTGCCTCACTCTTTTTGAAACACCGTGTACATATACACATACATATTTACATATATACACAACGTATTTTAAAATATGCCATAACCGAAGTGTTCGTGTGAGAAATTTCTTTGGATATCTTGAAGATTCAACTCAGTGGGCTTTCATCATGTAAAAATATGGTCCTTGGGTGAGCCCTGGGTTGAAGCAGAATTTTTTCACCTGAGCCCTGCGCAGGACTTTACACCTGTTTATTAAATTAATTTTACCATAACCGAAGTGAAGCATTTCCTGACTTTTTGTGCACTGTGAGATACAGTTGGCGGTGTTGACTAGACTTTCATTACGGAGAATGATTTTTGACTAATGCAAAAAGGTTCCAAGAAATATCACAACATGTAAAAAAAATATATTTTGCGTTCACAGATTTTATTTGTTGTGTGTGGACAATTCAATCCATTCCCTTCCTCATATGATCTTTTTTTAAAAAAACCTCACAGGAACCCATCCATAATTGTTGTTCTGTGCACTTTGTAAAGGAGTAACGGCAGGAATAGGAAGCGAAGTGAAAGACTCAGCGGTGTCCCTCGCTCTATCGAAATGCCATTTTGCTATCAGCAGGCTAACAATGGCGCACTGAGATTCAGGGAGGATTCCAGGAGGTGATGTAGCCTGGTGGGTGTTTATTAACCCCTATTTAATGGCAAATCTTTATGGGACATCTTCTGTAATTTAAGTGCAACAGATTGAGTTACTGCTTATTGTGGCACGATTTAATTATGTGTTTTGGACATCAGGAAGATGAAGTGTGCATGCCACAAAAGCCTCGGGCAGGTGCTCGCATTTGTTCACAAACAACAGGCACCAAACTGATGGGGCTACACTTAATTATGCTGCCATTACAAGGCCCAGGGTCTTGGGAAAACTGCAGGTGATGCAGTCTGTTAAATTTCGCACAAGCCATTGGTTATTATCCAGGGAAACTCATCTTGACTGTACAATGATCTTCATTCATAACATTTTATAATAATCTGGCCTTGGGTCGATCGTTTTTGGATGTTCACGTCATTTCATACTTCGTACACCATACTTTAACCTCAGGTATGTAAATATGTAAAGGGAAGATCTTATAAATTTAAATTGAGACGTTAAGAGATGAATAAAACCTCCAGCTATGTGCAGACTGCACGAAGCAGACCGTATGGCAATCTGTGCATAGCCAGAGGTTTATCCTTCCTTTGATTGTGATTTATTGGCTACCTGAGTTTATCACAAGGAATCAAAACGAAATTTGACGCAAGAGGGCCATTCGCCATGATGCAGCACTACAAACACCAAATTAAAAATAGTCAAACAACTATGTAATTTATTGGGGGGATGGTGAAGAATGGGATGAGAAGAGCGTGGCAGACCCCGGGGTTTTTTTGTTTGATTTTGTATTTTTCGGTGGCAAAGCTTTTTGGGTGAATGCCATGATGTCTATGAGAGGGTCTTGTCCCTTGACAAGACCCTCTCATAGGCATCATACTCAGCACAGTTGTACACAATCACCCATCCATGCTCAAGTTACCGATGTCCTGCCAATAGCCCTGTACCTTTCTATCTCCATGCTTCTAGGTACCTATATAGTTCCAATTTAAACGCTCTGCCCATTCCAGGGAGACCATTCCATGCATTCACTAGTTCGCTGAATGAAAGACCTCTGCCTTACTACCATCTTAACTCTCCTCTTCTTCATTTTCAGGCTATGGTCCCTTGTCCTATCATTCTTCCACGTTTATTTTGTCTGTACCTTTCATTATCTGAAACATCTCTATGGTATCCCCTCATAGCCGCTTCCTTCTAATGGATAAAACGATGTCTACTCCTCATAGCTGAATCTAATTAGGCCCAAAATCAATCTCGTAGCCCCACCTTGAAGTTTGAACCCTCTCTATGGCAGCTATGTTCTTCCTCAGATGTGGTGACCAAACTGCACTCAATATTCTCGATGAGGCCTCACTAAATTCCTCCACAGTGTTAACACTACCTCTTTTGATTTGTCATTTATCCCCTGACAAATACAACCAAAAACCCTGTTTGCTTTACTTCGAGCTACCTGTCGCTGCCCTGTCTTCCCCACATACGTATATATTACCACACCTAGCTTTTTCTCCTGTGTAACACATTTCAAGACTGCCCATTGCATCATGTAATCTCTATTTTCATTTTCCTACCCATCCCCAGCATCTTACATTTGTTTATGTGAAACTGCATCTGCCAATTTTTTGCCCAATCTGTTTAAAATATCAATACTTTACTGAATCTGATCACCACTGCCTCTGTTATCCACTTTACCTCCAATCGTTGTATCGTCTACAAATTTGGAAAGCTTACTCTTCACCTCACTGTCCAAATCATTGATGTAAATTTATGATAATAATTGTCCTCATACTGGTCCCTGAGGTACCCACTATTACATCTTCTCAACTTGACTTCCTCCCACTCACAGCCACTCCTATCACTAATCCAGTTAGCTACCTGACCAGCTACTCCACAAGCCCCACCTTAGTTAAACAATCGCATATGTGGTACCTTATAAAATGCCTCCTGAAAGTCTAAATATACTATAGGGCGTCCATAAGTTGATAACCCCCTTTTGCCAAGCTGTAGATCGTGGAATATTTGATGAAAACGCACGTTTCTGGTGTCAAAATTTAGCTTTAAGATCAGAATAGAGATGGCGATGCTATCCCTTGCATTTGGCCTTAAAAAAATAATAAAAAATAATAATAATAATAAAAGAATGAAGATGCGTGCATCAGCTGATTTCTGGGCGGAAGAAATGTGCCTGGAAGTTCGTTGACCCCACTGGCTCAGTCTTCAATTCTATTTTTAAGGGCCAACTGCACGGAGTTAGCAGCATTATCTACATTCTGATCCTGAAGCTAAATTTTGACGACAGAGATGTGCGTTTTCATAAAATATTCCAGACCTACAGCTCGGAAAAGGGAGTTATCAACTTGTGGGACACCTTGTATATCCACTGCCATTCCCTCCCTCATCCACCCAATCAGAAACTGCTTCATAGAACTCCAATACATTTGTTAAAGAAGACCTCCCTTTGTTAAATCCCTGCTAACTGTCTTTAATTAGTTTGTTTTTACCTGCAACATATCCCAGGTCGACAAGAGGCTCTGCATTGCTTGTTGATGTTGTTGTTGTTGGTGTTGGGAGGGATGGCGGGGGGGGGGGGGGGGATCGATTTTTGAAATGTGTTCCATTCGTCAGATAGCTGCCGGACCACACCCAAATTGGTCGCTTGCTCCACCCACGATGGCACCCAGAACAAATATGGCCGCCATCTTGGCTTTCTTGTGGCCTAACACATTAGGCCTTAGGCCTATGCTCATTATACATTGTTTGAGTTTGTTGTGTCAGATTTCCATTGGCTTTGTTTGGGTCGAAAGTTAATCAATATGAGAGACCCCGAAAAATCTAATCACATGTCGAATGTAAATGATTATAAGGTTTAATCAAGCCTGTACATGCCTCCCTTAAAAAAATAGCGTTACGTGATTTTTGAACGACCTCATATTGAGGTTAAACATCTGTGACCGTGTGACGAATCAACTCGCTCTGATCTGACCATGGCAGAGGATGACGCGGATGAAAAGGTGTCGAGTTAATCTTTTAATAGTCTTTAATGCAGAGTTTCCAAATCGGCTCGTCACCGGATTTTAAAGACAATTCACTCACCCTCGATGGTGAAGTCCCGTACCTCGAATGACCGTGTACAGCTTTTTATGAACAAAAGGTTTATTGCAACAGAGAGCGTGAGGGTGGAAGAGAGGCAGATGAAGAGAGGGAACACACACACACACACACACACACACACACACACACACACACACACACACACACACACACACACACACACGACAAAACTGAGGTAACATATACTGTAAAGTAAATCTCATATTCGGATCACGATGAATCTATCTATCTAATCTTATTCATTCACATGTGAGCATGGGACAGACACGGCACAAGGTTAATGAGACAGATAAGAGAATGTAATCTGAGCCTTTCAACAACAAGAATGAGGGAGTTGAGTGGACAGAGGAGGAAAAAGATATATTTTGTGTGACAGGTTGTGACCATAGTGTGGGTCATTGTTGTTTTTTTAAAATGGTTCTCATCTGGTCCTTAATTAATGTTTCCAGCACATTCCCTACAACAAAGACAAACTAACAGTCTATAGTTTCCCAATTCTTCTCAAGATCCTTTCTTAAATTATGGAGTTACATTTGCTACTCTCCAATCCTCCGGTACCTGTCTGACTCCAGTGAACTATTGAAAATATCCGTTATAAACATCTCACTTACCTGCTCAGCCACCTCCATCAATACTCTCGGATGCATATTATCTGGCCCCGGAGCCTTATCTACTCTTAGATTCCGAGCTGTTCTTTACTTCCTCCACTCCAACCTGGATCTTCTGTAAAAGCCCTTCTTCACCTCCTCGATAGATACTCTCAGCCTATTGACAATTCTCCTGACTGTTTCTTGTGTAAATGTTGAAGCAAATACCTGTTTAATAAGCCTGCCATCTCCGTTCTTCACTAACGACTCTTCCTGTGCTATTACTCAATGGGCCGACACTTGTCCTAGTTTATTCTTCACCCCTCATATACTTAAAGAATGCCTTACTCTTAAGCTTGATATTCGTAGCCATGTCCTTCTCATATTCTCTTTGGCCTGCCGAGTTATTTCTTAACTTGCCTCTGCTTTCTCCGATACTGATACAAATCTTCCTCCAGGCCTATAATTTTTTTCCCTCGTAAACCTTCTGCTTCTCATAGCATTCCTTATCTCCCTGCTCAACCACCCTGGCTGGCCTCTTTTCTGACTGGAATTATGTTGTGGGCCCTGGCTGGCATGAAATGTGGCTAGAAATCGATTATTGTGACCCACCCAGGGGTCTACTTGAAATTAAGTTTAAGGCAGCAAGTGCTTATCTGCCGTTAGGAGTTTAATAATCGTAGTATCACAGGCTCGTTGGATGTCGTACGCAGATGGAGCACAAGGAGTAGTGTTATATAGAAGCCTTCGGCCGTTTATTCATTCCTAAAGAAGCGAGGGAAATGAAAAATATATATTCAGTAACCGTCTAATAGACACCTATCAAAAAAGTCAATTCTGATTGAACGTTCTCCACTGATGCGTCATCACCTCCTCTGGTTGAGAACCCAGAACAGCTACCTCCCACCCTAGACCATGGTGATGACCACAACATGATGTAAGCTTCACAGAGTGATGTAAGCTTTACAACATGATGTAAGGTTTACAACATGATGTAAGCTTTGCAGAGTGATGTAAGCTTTACAACATGATGTAAGCCTTCACAGAGTGATGTAAGCTTGCAGCAGCTGTAAGTTCGCAGAGAGCCAAGCTTTGGCTTCCCAGAATGCATCTGCATTATCTGAGCTGACCTAGAACCTTCGCTCTGAGCTCAACCCAGAACATTAATGGTATTGTCAATCTTTACTACCGACAAATGTCACGACTGACATACATACCTCCTCAAATTAGCTTCTCTAATTTAAACAGGTACAGTATACTAAAAGTACAATGATCATTTTCAAAGATTAACACATGCTTGTGTATCGCGTCGTTCAGGTGAGACAGAGGGATGAAGAGGAAGACCTTTTGCATTCAGCGATCTGTTACCAATGGTCAGCCTAACTTTCGGACATGCTGTCTTCATCCAGGTCGGTCTCTATAACTTGGTCTAACTACCATTAGTTACATGTCAGGTTTTCATCTTTCATCAGTAACACATCTCCAATCTGTAAGTTGTGGCAAGAGCAGTCAGTCCACTTTGGCTTCAAGTTATGCTCTGAAAGTATTCCTTCTTCCAACTTGTCCAAAACTGGTTTGCCAGGTACTGAACTGTTCCCCATCGCTTACGGGATTACAAGTCGGCATCTTGGAAGATACCTATAGGTGGCATTATCACTTTGGACTTCAGTGTCAGCAACTGGTTTGGTGAGGAGGTTCCAGTGATGTGGGATCATTCAATTATCAACTATCAGGGGCGACTGTTCACTATGACCGCGGCTTCACACATCAGTGTCCTCAGCAGCTCATCGTCAAGTTGGTTACGAGCTTGATGTATCAGAGTAGCAAGCACGCTCCTGTTGATCATATCTGCCGCTCCCAGACTCCACTCATGTGACTAGCTGAAGGAATGTTCATTTTGAATTTTAAATATCACAGTTCTTTGTCAAAAGCATCTTGTTGATTTTGTCATGATTCATTTCAGCCAATGCTCTTCAAGTTAATTGTTGGCTCTCACAAAGTTAGTGCCTCGGTCTGATCGAAGTGGCATATTGTGGCATCGAATAGCAAACAAAAATGAAGGGCATTGATGAAAGCATCAGTCTCCAAAGAGTTGGCAACTTCAATGTGACATCATACCTCTTCAGTTCTTCACATCTGACTTTGATGTACCATGGCACAAATAAATCCACTGCACAGTATGTGAATGGTGGGGCAGGGTTCAGTTAATCCATGGGCAAATCAGCCATATTTGTTATTGGCTGCAGCTCACAGTCTTTGACACAGTGTACATTTTGAAATGTAACTTGAGACTGCCGAGCTCATTCCAACAATCTAGAAACCACTGGTTCGGATCTCATTTATGATTATTCCACAACCCTGATGAGCAGCATGTTCATGGAAATGTCGAATGATCAAACTCGTAAGTGATGGTGTCAGGGAATGATCACTGGGTGTGCAAACCAGGTCACAATTGCTATCTTCAGATGCCCACCAACTCTGATCACTCCGCGATTATCAAGGAAAGATCGAGATGGATACAGTGTACTGTTTCGCTGAAGTTCTCATTTTCGCATCGTATCCCCTGCCTCTTACTGGGATTGGTAAGTGCCGAACTCTGTGCTAAAAGAAACTAATTTCTCAGAAAATGTGGTACTCTGCACCCGCTTGATTATCTCTATTCGCTTTCTGTAATTCTTGAACCCCGAGCGGATTACTAGTTGAAACAGTCGTTCACCTTCATTCTTGTCCACCCTGTTTGAACATGCTTGGAGAATAGATTTAAATCTGAGGCAACCTGCTATTGCTCTCTTGCTCTATGCCAACTGGAAAAGTATTCCAGATGTTCCAATATATCATCGCTGCTGGAAAAAATCATGTGCATGTGATGCAGAGACAAAAGCTCATTTTACCGCATGGTCTTTATTATCAATTGTAACTCCGTGTCATCAGACTTGCAGACAATTCGAGTTCCACAAGAAATGTGGATCCAGTAAGCCACTTGGATTTGTTTCCAATTTTCCGCTCGAGACCTCGTGACCCTTCGTCAGTACATATTTCCATTGCACCGGATCTGGGTGGTCCCGTATCTTTTGAACTCTATTCAGTCAAATATGTGAAATGCTTTGCTTCTTTGGCAAAGTATCAGAACGACCTTACTGTCATTCAAGTAGATTTCAGACACATCTCAATCTCAAGTTCCTTGGTCAAGAGTGCACTTACTTTGACTGACACCAGTGCCGCTGTCAATTCTATTCTTGGAACTGTGATCATTTTTAATGGTGCTACCCATTGCCTTTCCCATTACAAGAGGCAATGGACTTGTTGATGCTCGTCCACCAGTTGTAAGTATGAACATTGCCCATATCTACTCAGCTGGCCTCAGAGAAATGATGGAGTTCGGCCTTTATAACTTTCCCAAAGTTATAGTCCTGTTGAAGCACCTGTTGATCCGCAATGACTCTAAGAGGAAGAGGTTGCTTCTCCATTGTTCCCATTGTAGTCGAAGATATTGTGGAAGTGGACTGTCCCAGTCCATCTGATATTGCGTAGCTCTTGTAATATCTGTTTAACGACTAGAACAACAGAGCTGCAAATCAAGAGGGTCGTATACCAAGCGCACTGTCAATAAGACCCCTCGTTTCATTAATGGTGTGGTCTTTCAAGTGAATCTGAAACTGAAAGTATCAGATTCAATGCACCATTTGATGCCCAAAGCTCTTTACAATGGCAGTGAATTGTGCATCAGATTGAGATCTCAAATTCCTTTGCCTGATCTTGGGATGGAATGGCAGCCAAAACATCCTTTGAATTTGAGAAGAACTTGTGCAGTTTCAGCCTTCCCTGTAAGCACATCGACGGTGTTATTGATAAGGTCGATGGCTTCACTGACAGAAGCAACTGATGTGAGGCATTCATCGACGTAGAAGTTATGTCTGATGAAATCTGCAACATCTGATCCAAATTCAGCCTCATTGTCGCTGGCTGTTTGCTTTAAGCCAAAGTTTGCACAAGCTGAGAGGATTGGCGCCAAAAGATGAACGTTCATCCGGTATTTAACTGGTTCATTTTCAGTAGTCCCACTAAAGGAACTTAAGAAAGTCTCATTGTTCTTCTTGATCTTGAATTGGAAGAACATTTGCTCTATATGTCACACATCAGTGCAATAGGCTCTGGCAGAACCTGCAAAGGACTCCAACCAAGGCATTTGTTAGATCAGGATCCTGCACAGCAAGTGGTCGTTGGGAGACCGTCCCTGGATTTGTGCGCTACACTCAAACACTGCATGGATTATACCTGGCTTCCTCGTTGTATACACCCAATGGTGTGGAATATACCACACTGATCCATCAGTTTTATCTATGGCTGATAGTAGTACCTTCTCAGCATGTCCATTTTGGATAATACTTTGCATAAAGGCCGTATAATCCTGTTGGATGCCGTCCTTGCACATTAACAGACCTTTCTATTGTGACACGCCTTGGCTAAAGTCCTTTATCAAGGCAGCCAAAACAAAGACGTTTTTCTTTGGAAAGGAGCTTTCTATCCAGCAAAGTTTGGCTCAATACGATCAGACATCAATGTGATACTCACCTTTACAGATAAGGCACAACTTGTCATCATTTTCAACTTGTACATTTTCACAATTTTGTGTCATTTCAGTGGAGAGAGGGTAGCAACACCGACCTTTCTTTGGTTTCTGGTATTCCTGAATGTTCACCTTCCGAACTTCTGGCTTATTGATTTCATAGCCTGAGTAAAGTCACCAAATCACAAGCTATTTCTGCTTCTTTGGCAATAATCTTGACAAACATGAGAAAGGTGGAAACTTTTTCTTTTCTTCCTTCCAGTCTGAGACGATTCTTGCCATCCAAAGTTAGTCACTCAGGAAACTTTGTGAGCAATTTCCATTTTCTCGGCTGTCTTTAGAACTTGAAGACTGTCTATTTTCTTTATGGCTGCTTCACATTGTCTCAAGAAATCAGCATAGTTACGCAGAGCTGAGCCATTCATGATGAATCTTCAGCCAATTGTCTAGTTTCTCTCTGAATGTGTTGGCCGCAAAAAAAAACTCATCCCATAACGTCGTTGAGTACCCTCTTTGCATCCTCAAATGCCTCAGCGGTATTGATCAGAAAGTAACCTTCAACAGCCTCCTTGGCAGCACCCCCAAGATATTTCTGGAGAGAATAAATTCTTTCTGAATGTGGACTTTCTTTCCTTCTATTAAAGTTTCAAATGCCACTTTCCAAAGAGGATAGGTAAGGGCATTTCCTGTTAAAAAATCAGGCTCACGTTGGGTATCCATCCGAGGTTAACCTGATCAGCAAAACATTTGGCTAAAGTAGACAACTCAGCATTGTTCATGGTGTATAATTCCCATGACCAGTGTTTTCAGGGCATGGTTCATTTCAGATTGTGGTTGATCTTTGCGATTCTGAGGTCTGGCTCTGTCCTGGAGATGTTCTCAGTCTGGTAGAATGACCTTTTTAAAGTCTGGCTCTGCACATAAATTGCTGTTTTCACCATATGAATGATGATCCGAGTTTATAGAGTTCTGATCCGCCACACAGTAGTTGGGACATAATTTTCAATGAACCGTTCCTTGTCGATATCAGGCAGTGGCAGTCTATGTCTTTGATCTGGGAGAGAACTCTCTTCTTGTCGAGTTCGTGAAAGACGTTTACTTTCTTGTGCCATGTCAAGCTCCTTCATAATTTGAAGCCTTTCAAGTTCTGCTTACCTTCTTCTGCTTGACTTCTGCTTGAACCCTTGCAAGTTCTGCTTCTTTCTTAGCTTCAGAGTCGAAATATTTTAGTTTTGTCTTTAATGCAGCTGTTTCAGCTTGAGCTTCAGCTTTCACAGATGAGTTGATACCTTTGAGGACGAGAAGCATATAAATTTGGAGGAAGCTTTAGAACCTTTAGAAACATGAACCTTTAGAAGCATGAACCTTTAGAAACCCGGGAGTCCCTTTCTGCCATAATGTTGCGTATATGATCTGAAATAGATTTGTACAGATGGTAACTATCCTGTTCCACAGATTGATAGTACAAGTCAGTATTCTGGATCCCTGCTTCGAGATGGCATTAACTGATCAAGTATATCATGTGCCTTTGAAACGTCATCATGTGTCTCTCGAGAACATCTCGTTTTTGTTTAACAACTCCAGATCACTTGAATCTGACAACAGTCCTTCCATGCTTCTTGCCCTCTTGCGCCAGTTCGTAATGGCTGATTTCAAATTATATTTACGCTGAACTAACTACATTCAGTATAGTCATCGGTTGGTTTGGGTTCTCGATCAGAGCGACGTAACTTCTCATCATCCCTCTGTGTGTGTACATCACTACTATGTCATCAAACATGACAAGTGGTTCTTCACCTGTACACATTTACAATTTAAACAAATGATTACAAGTTCAAAACAACTTCCAAATAAAGTTGCAGGTGTCAAAATAAAAGTACTACAGAATCAGGTATGGTTCAGATCAATCACATCACTGTGCTCAAAATAATAGGCTGTACATTGCACGTATTTAAACCCATCTCACCACAGATAGTACAGGGTAATTAACACAGCAGAATGGGTTTAAATCAGCTTCAATCCTTCTAGGCACATGAACCTTTCACTTTAACAGTTTAAAATGATACAAAACGATACACTGTACAGGATTGTACGTACACGATATAGTGTTTCACCCTAATGGCGATAAGCACTTGCTCTGCGGCTAAATTAAGTTTATCTACACATTTCGACCCATAGAATCCGAATCTGCTTGTTTTCATGTCGAAATCTGCACATTACAGAGCTGTAAGGCATTTGGGGTCAAAATCACCCATTTCTGAAATCAGCCTCTATTCCGAATAAAATTGTTAATAGCATCCAAAAACTGCTCCTGAGGCCTTCAAACCTGGTATGCCATGAGCTAAAACATTCAGCTAGATGACAAAAGAAACACCTCTGCTGACTGTTGGTGTTAATGCGTGAAAACACAATTTTTGCAGAAAATGGCAATTTCGTGTTTTTTTTTTATTTATTTAAAATTTCAGAAAATGTTATAGAATACATGGTCGATATTTTTTTTTTTTCCACAAGGAAATCTGTTCCTAATGACATTTGAAAGTTTTTGGCAAAGTTTAGTGAGATTTGACCTGCGATTGAATTTTCTATCAATCTTTCTGTGCCGTCACTATCAAATATGAAAGCATCATCATGTCAGAATTCAATATTGAATGTAGGCAGTACAAAATCGAAAGAAGACTTCAAAATATTGCTTGTATAACCTTTAAAACTGGCAAAATCAAACCAAAGCATGATTCCACCCAACTATGGTGTTTGTAACACAAAAAAAAAAAAAAACATCACGAGGTAAAGTCTCTGGGGGTGCTTGATAGGAAATCGTAAAATCGAAGAACAAAGGATGGTTTAATCAGTTCTATATATCCTCATCAGAATCACTGTCAGATGATGGTCCATGAGGACTGTTCTGGGAATGTAGCAGTGATGTTGAGCAGTCATAGCAGCCACAGAATCTGTGCATGATATGCTACGACTGTGACAGGAGATCGGCTGTTCTGGCCAGCGATTTTTCTTAACACTACATGAAAAATATGTTCAAGCAGGTCACTTGGAATAGTCTCTTTAGTCATCCATTGTTTTTTAAAGTCATTTGCACCTGCAGCCCATCCACGGCCAACAGGACTTGAGCGACTCGATAAATAGATTCATTGCCCGATGATGTATCGCTGCCTGGTAATTACATCTGGCACAACGAGTCGAAGACTGTTAGATGTGGCTGAAGACTTGTTCACGCAGAGACTTCATGCAAAAACTTTATACCTGCCTCATCGACACTTTGCCAGGCTGACCATACGGGGAACAAACGAACTCTTCAAAATGATGCTTGAGGGTCAAGAGAGTGAACTGTTGTGCCAAGTTGGATAAAACAATTCTGGAAGACCTCTCTCTCTCCTTCACTAAAGTAAGGGACAAGTCTTCCCATTCCATGGAAGGCACTGTGCTGTCACATATAATGAACACATGAATTCCTGGGAGACTGCACACATTTTTGGCACCAATTTTGTAGACAGTCACGTGATATTTGATAACCTGAATTATGTTGCTTACTTCCATCCATGCTGAGAAAAGAGAGTGAATTTAGCTGGCCTGAGCAATAAGGATAATGGCAACATCTGTGTCTGGGCTTTGCATGAGTAATGAATTACCCGGCATGTTGCATGGTTACAGTGCAGCGCCATTCTTGTGTCTGCTTCTTCATGATCAGAAGATAGTTCTTGCACAACTTCGGCACAACGGCCAGGTCATGGTCCGGTTATACGATGACACTGATCTCTGTGTGTCATATAGAAAAAAGACACCTGCAAGCTGATGAGCAGAAACATTTAGAAAAGCTAGAGAAGCATGTATAACAGGAACTCAATGAGAGCCTCTTTGTTTTTGCCATCAGACAGAATACTTTCTCTCTGCTTAGCTAGTTCTGATCATCACTAAATATGCATCGTAAAGTGTGGAGTTGATGAAGTGGAATCCTGTGATGTGGCTCAGCAAATTTGATGTTGTCCTTAGGATAGCGGTCAAACACAATATCAATCGTGGATGTTTGTAGCGTTTTGCTTGACTGACTAGCTTATTGGGCACTTGTGCTGCTAGCTGTGCAAATGTTTCAGACAACATGCTGACCGGGATTGCATGGATCATGACCATCCATTGACAATAAGTGTCACATCAGTAGGAATATCCTTCACCTTTCAGTCCCCATAGTGCTGTTCAAGGTAATGAAGCAGTGCAGCCTTATTAGTTGTAGCAAGGGACCCATTTGTTGTTGCAAGTGGGTAAGAGACTGGCGAAGGGAATGAGAAAGGACTCCATGTCAATGTTGCCAATTTCTACCGATAATCAAGAGGCGAACGAAACAATTTTCTGTCACTCTGAAGATTATATTCCTTTCCCAACTTCTCGTCTTCAGCTTCAATTGTCAGAAAGTCTGTAGCTTTATCTGGAGGATTGGATCGTGAAAGCCCATTTTGCGGATTGGATACGGTTGTTGAGGAATCCATTAGAGCCAATTCCCCACATTCACGGTTATCCTGGAGTCCTTTGTGACAGAAGTATGCAGCGACCACAGATCTAATAGTGATAAGTCACTTTGATCAGACATGAAGGATTTATCATCTGATCAATGCACTCAATCACATTTTGAAATGGCTGTTTTCATTTCGATGCCACACTGTTTGGTCCAGGTCCTTTCTGGATTTACCGTCGTCGTGGAGCCAACCATCTTTCAACATTCATGGCAATGCGGCACGCTCACTTTGCTCAGGATCCTCCTCGAACAGCATACAGTTTAAAGTAATACCACTTGATATCACCGGCGGGTTTTGCAGTCACGATTGCAAGTTTGTTCTATGACTTGATCACCGACTGTAGCGAAAATCCATATCGGTTTGCCAGTTATCCATCCACTCCCCAGACATTACAAAAGTGGTTGTAGATATCAGGAATGGGTGACTGGTAGATTCTGCATCTCTACCCAGTATGCTGCAAGTAATGAGAATAATGCTCGTTCATATGTGAAGTACCAAGGAAGCATCGAATGCATTGAAGCAATGTGTAACTTTCCATCAGACTGACGGTGCATGGATGAAAAAGTAGCATCTAAACATTTTGATGACGAATTCAAAAAGCAAATATACTGTTAGGGAGCTTCAATCGACAGATGTAAGCTTCATATGCTGCGACAATCTCAGCCACTCAATGCTGGTAGCAAGAGTCCTTGAATATGGAGAAGGGAAGCATGAATTAGGTTCATGATGAATTGAACCACTTTGTTCCTTCTCACATCGGATTAAAATAATAATAATAATTAAAAAATCAAGAATGCTCTGACCTCAACTTTTGCATTGCTTCAAATACCAGCTTATGAGCGCCGATTGCTCTATTATACTGTTTGCCTTCGAGCATGGCATTGACTGAACCCATGAGCAACAAACCCTGCGTCGACAAGCAACATCAAAATTACAAGGAAATCTAACACAGGTGGAGGCCATTCAGCCCATCATGCCTGCACGAACACCATAAAAAGGCGCATCTCAAAATTGTCGATCAAAAATTGAAACAAATGACATGCTGATGTGGAATTCACCCAGGCAAATTACCAAGAGCTCATTGATATAAGTCTGTTTTCCATCGGATCTTCCTGAGCCTTTGCATAGATTGTCTGGTCGAAGACTTAGACAATAGTTGCAAGAGCAAGTTTGTCTGCAATTTCAACACGTGTGTCAAAACTGTGTTGGCCGTGTCCATTTCCATTGAGATTCCTCAATAACAGGAAGATAGGCAATAGCAGACTGATTGAGCTCATAACTATCATGAAGAATTGTATTGAAACCTGTCCAGCCAGCAGGTTGTTGAGATATTTGCTCTCCATCCTCATAAAGACATAACCATGTCCAAACAGTTGGCGTGATGGAAGTGGCGAATTAACCTTCACTCGATAGATCTATTAAGGGTCTGCGGTGATAGCCCCTGTCCACTTCTCGTGGTATGGTAAAGCGGAAATGCAATACTTCACAGTGCTCTCTGCTTCCTCTCGAAGATGGGTGAGAGGTGCTCTGCAATTTGTCGTTTCACCATGTGTTATCATTATCCCATTGTTGTGTTGGGTGGTCTGCGAGCCAGAAGACTGTCTCTTCTGCAAAATCAATATTTGTCCCAGACAAGGATAGTGTTTTTTCCTACCGATTGAGCCGGAACTGGGCTAAAGCAGTTCAAATCGGCAAGTATGGTCGAATGAGACGTGCAGTGAACAAACATCTTCAGCAAACAAAGCACTCGAGTTGAGCCAGTCAGATGCCTCACCACCAGGCCGAGACAGACAGACTTGGGTGTTGTTCTTGTCCCCTTGAACTGCAAAAACTCAACATCCTGCCAGCAAAGACAACAATTTGAGATTAACATTTTCTGGAACATCCACAATTTCTCAAGTGTAGGAGTATATCTGAGATTATATTGTCCAAGCCAATATATATAAGGAAACAGGAACAACAGCCTCGGCAGCCTTTACATTCAGGTCTGATGACACCGGTGCCAAGGTACTGCATGCCAGTAGGAAGGACAATTCTGTCCTAAGTATCATTGTGCATTGTACATTGTATGGTGAGATATACCTGCTGTACTTTTAACTGGAGTGCCCTCTCCCCTCCCCCAGCCCGCCCCCCACGACACAGCTGTCTCACTCTCAGTATCTCCAGTTTTGTTTCAGTTTCTGTGCTGAGTGATGCATTCCTCTTCTAAGGATCAGGTGATGAAATATTCTTCCAGAAAAAACCAATTTACTGGAATATCGCTTTGATGATCGATGGAATGCCAGCTGTCGGTATTTTCAGTCTCAGTCGTTCCTCAGGTTACCAGTTCCTGATATGAACAGAATGTGAAGGTTGTGGCATCAGTTTTGATATTGTTTTCATGATGAGCAAAAGAATATGGGATCAACCAGGGTTTTTATCAGCATCAGAGTTACTTGCTATGACGAAGCAGCACATCCTTTGTTCCGTTACGTCTTCAACAAACATGGCTGTAAGTTTGGTAAACCTGAAACACTTCATGCATGACAGATGATCCTTGCTTTCACAACATTTCACAAAAAAGGCAAATGACTTCTCAAAAAATGCAGATGTTATTTCAGACCTGCAGAGAAAGATAGAGATGATAAGCGATTTGTAGGATGTCTTTTTTCTTTATCCAACAGAACATTCTACACAGAGTATTTTATGTTGAAACGAAATCTCATGAGACAATGGTTTATAGTACATTCCAGCCAGTACTCATCGTCTTTGGTCTAAGTTTTCGGAATATTACACGGATAATCTCTGTGGCAACTTTTATGTATTTCACTTAAGGCCACACATCGTCCTCTCGATATGCACAAGGATCTTTCATTTCAGCCCTGCTTAGCAAACCTAAATACAAATGAACTCGGTGAACAGAATAATGATAATCGAGGAGAACAGACCAGAATAAAAGAATGAATCGCAAAAAATCTGATGGCATGTTCCAATGACCATTTCCTGAGAAATGTTCTTGTTGAGTAACAAAATCATATTTACACTGATTACATATATCCAGTATCATACTTACACGAATCAATCGTTTCAAGGCCCTGAAAAAAGTATCTCTGAGTCGTTTGTTTCTTCCTGAGTTATGAAAAAGATCGTTCTTCTACGTAATAATGCAAGCATCTGGCAACGCATGCTTGACACAGTGGGGCTCATGGCTGAGTGGTAGGAAGGTGGGGGGGGGGGGGGGGGGGGGGGGGGTCAACGTGAGCTGGTGTGCAGGGAGGGAATGGGAGGGGGACTGGCAGGGCGGGGGCTAAGCAGCTCCTGGGTGGCATCTGGAGATGGCCGCAACCGCTGAATTTGGGTGCGCGGGGGGGGGGTCCACATAATTCGTAGAGAGGAGAGGGGGATAGTACTTCAGAGCGATGTGCGCTTACACGTTGGCTATGCCAACCGGATGGCGCTACCGTATACAGCATGCTGGCACTCATAGTAGTGGAGTAACTTTTAAATGCTGAACGTGTTGCTTGAAAAATTGTAATACCACCTGTAGCTTCTACATGCACTGTCGCTTGCCACTTTATAGTCGTTGGCAACCCTATCAATTCAACATTTTTGTTGGTGAAGTGAGAATAGCAGTTCTCTGTGATACCGTATGATGCTCCACCATCACGTCAAACCAAAAGACTGTGTGCCCCAACAAGTCTGATGTTCTCACAATATCTCGCTCTCTCTACCGCTCATCACCTTAAGTCTTCCACCTGTCCTCACATCTCACACGCTTCCTTCCAACGACCTGTGAACGGCGTCACTTTTGGTGCTTCTGCGCTAATCGCATACAGCAAATAAGTCAAGTGTTTCAGAGAACATAACCAAGTTATCCACTCCTCACTGGGGGCTGCCACTTGCGATATGAATTGTTACAATGCCTCTCAGCCAACACACCGTTTGTATCGTATCTGTTGGGTGAATCGAAAGAAATAGTTCCCACCGAACTGTCAAACATTCGATCATTGCCAAGCCTTTGAGCAAGACACTCAATCTATATTCTAAGACCCACAGATTACGACATCTATTGGCAAAAAACTTTAGTAGTTCCTTTGACTGGGTCATAAGATTCATGGTCAACAGGGGTCAACGGGCTCATGGCCGAAATAAATCTACTCTGCACTCTACACATTTGCTCCTTGAATGGTGTACCATTCCTCTGATTGCTGATTGCCTTTGTGTACCCTCTCAATCCACAGCACCCAGCCTCTCCTCATATACCCTCAAGTTTGCCTTCCTGTAAGCTAAAGCCCTAATCTATTCTATAACCAAACTACTAATCTCAAACAGAATCCTTGCAACACAATGTTATGTACCACAGTATCCTGTTTATCCTTGAGATGTGCATCTTCATCCGATTCATCCACAGTATCAATGCCAGCCTTGACTTCCTGCGTTGGAATATCTTCTCTCACTTAGTATAACTGTCAATCCTGGCGTGTTTTTGCAGAATAGGGCAAGGCCCAATTGTGTTGCCATCCCTCAGGCAGGTCGATTAAAATAAAGGTGTCCTTTTGCATGCATTAGTTGGTGACTGCCAGTAAAATATCTCACGTGTCCTTCTAGAAGATAAGGAACTCTCGCTGACTCCTGAAGTAAATTCTAAATTCCTGCTTTGACCTACCAGGGGACACTGGCATCAGTGGCACAGCTGTGCCGCAGCAAAATGGTCTTCCCACAACCATGTGCTGCATACGAAAGAAGAGAGAAGGTTCACACTTAGTAACGTGGGTTATCACACACAAAACAAGCCGGTGAAAATCCACACTGTTACTTGAACAGGATCTGCAACGGTCAATCCATGTCATGCCAGTTCATACTCCACTCAATCACATCGCCAATGCAGCACCTGAGCCAAGCAATAACAGCTTCAGTGCCGTTGCTATCCTCAGACACATCAGAATGTTATACCCCTTGGGTAGTTAAGAATATCGCTCTGTGGTTTTAACGAGAATTGTTTTGCCCGAGAATGCTCCAGCGGCGTCTGAACATGGCACCATAAAAATGGTGTCATTCATAAGGAGGATATGGGGCTTGTGACATCTGGAGGACATTATTCATGCAGTGGAATTCCAATTCCAAAGATGTCAAGCGCAACAGTTCCTTTAATGACACCCTGAGCAAAGTCTGTTTAATACATAAGACTAGAGGCATACTGATGCAATGGAAATTGATAAACGAGGTTAGAAAATTCAGGAAATATAACATAGCAGGTTGTTGGTACAGTGGCTAAAGTAACATTGCAATCTGAACACAAGTTATCACACAGCACAAAGTTTGATAGTCCGTCTAAGTAGGAATGGCAATAAACATTCTCACAGCAATAGAGATAGCCAATAAAATTCAACTTCACGATTATTTCTTTATTTTGAAAATGAGTTTAATCATACGCATTATCATTGTTTTTCATTAATTTATAAGTGAAAATGAATTCAAACGGTATATGAAAGACCAGCAGAGGTCTACCGTTGCTCCACTGACAGGATCAATTAGATCATCCTGTTTGCCAAAAATTTGAGGCGAGGAGAAGGAAAGTGAAGACCAAATTTACCCAGGCAAGAGTCTTTAACTCTCAGCGTTGCCAAAAAAAAGACATTATGATGTACCTCTGCACACCACTACCAGGTGGCACAAAAGGTACAGCATTTACATCGTATAATTTACGCCATCCGAAGTAAGACATCCAAGGGGGCAATTTGGATTGTTCATAACCTGTGGTATATCCACACCTCAGGCTCCTGCTATATTCAAGTTGGCCTAATTATAGGCAGCTATTCCGGAAGCAGGGGTTTGCTCAGCAATAGGTGCATAATGCCGAAACTATTAAAAAAGATAGTATCGATCTGGTAACATCCACAACCCAAAATCCAGATGAAGCCAGCAACTTTATGTCCCATCGGAAAGGATAGCATGACCACAAATGCATTCAACCCCTTTGGTCGTGAACCAGAACAGCAGTTCTTAGTTGTTCCTCCAGTGGAAGGTGAAGACGATCGAACTGGCTTCACAGCGGAGCACACGAACTAACTGACAGCAACATTCACTCCGAAATGATTGATACTTAACTTTCAAGATTTCTAAGTACTTTTCACATTCAAAACTAGATGGACACCTCGGTAGCAGCGCAGTACCTCCACCATGCAATGGCGATCCATGAGAACATATCAGGCACATATGTTTTTGAAATATCATCCAATATGTATCGTTTTTGGCCCTATCTCTCAATGGTTAAGAATCACTTTAAAAAATCAAATAATTTTCGTACTTGGATCTGGATTCGATCTTCACCAAAATTAATCAAATTCTTACCATGTCACTACACCACGACTGTCCAGTAAGTTTCATCCAAATCCGTCTACACCCTTTTGAGAATTGTGCTAATTAGTTTGGCCCGATCTCTCAATAGTGAATTAATTACTTTGAAAATGTAGTAGTCAGGTCCAGATCCGGATCTTCACCAAAATCTAATCAGTTCGTCTTTGCACATACGAACCTTGTCACCAAAATTTCATCCAGCGTCGTCAAACAATTTTTTGAGATATCCTGTACACAGGCAAAAAACAGACAAAACAAAACAGACAGAAAGGGGTAGAAACATAATCTCCTTCACTTCGGTGGCAGAAGGTAATAACTAACTGACCATACTCCGGATGCGTGAATGGTTTAGAGTGTCTGTTCTGAGTCTGGAGCTCAGTGGTTTGATCCCAACCTAGCCGCACGGCCATCCTAAAGGACAACTAGAAAGTAGAATTCACGCAAATTCGTAAGGTGAAAATTAATGCTAAAATACAAGTAGTTCCACAATTAAAAAATTAAAATAAATATCTTTTTTTATAAATTTAATTAAATAAAGATATATATTTAATATATTAAGATGTACTATATATAATAGAAATGGTATATTATGTTGCCTGCCAACCATGTATGAGTCTGAGTGTGAGTGATGTGAGTGAGAGCGAGGATGAAGTAGGGGGGGGAGAGGGGGAGAGAGGAGAGGAGAGAGAGAGAGAGAGAGAGAGAGAGAGAGAGCAGAATGGAGAGAGAAGAGAGAGAGGAGAGAGAGAGAGAGAGAGAGAGAATTAGCGCTTTCTAGGGTCAACTTATGGTCTGCAAAGTGATTTTCCAAAGGCACATGACCTCTGAACCTTAAGTATCCTCAATACTAAATTGAATCAGTTAATCTTTGTATTCAATCCATACGTGTGTCAAGAATGTTGAAATCTTTGAGTGTTCAGAACGTATTACATAATCAGCGCAGGCGTATGGGAGCATGCACCAGAGCAGCGCGTCGCTGCGTCCACTTTCCGCCGGTACTCCAAGGGGCCTCTCATCTGGCCATCCCCCAGGCAGATGCTGGCCCATCCCCCATCTCCTTGCAGGCCGACAACCTGCTGCGAATACAGAGCATGTGGTCGGGCCATTGGCTCCTCCCACAAGTAGGCTCCGGCAGCTGAAGAATCTGGTGAGCAGGATCAGCATCAGTGAATACGAGCCACATGTCCATACAGCCCCGCAGCTGATGCTCCACGACTAGGCAGGTAGACAAATCTCATTTGAGTCTCTCTCAGCAACCGCCTCGTTGACACCCAAGTCAACCACGATAGCCAAGGATTCTCTCGAAGAGACCTTGTACCCGAAAGGAGTTAAGTCTCCATCTCAGATCCTTGGTCAGAAGTCCAAAGTCCACATCCTTAGAGCAAGACCGAAGCACCAAGACCTGAAGACTCAGGCTTTCGTCCTCCAATGCCACAGGTACAGGCCCCTTGCGGCACATCCCATTATCCAGTTGAATCATGACTGCCCACAGCAGACCCAGACGTACTGTTGACCTCTTGACTCACAGCCAGCAGGAGACATGAATATCACTGCCAGGTAAGTGTGAATCTCTCCACATTACAGTAATGCACATTCAATGAAAGGGCCACTTGACCTTGGCCATTTGACCTTTTGAACCCAATTTTAAAATTTGATTCAGTTTTACAATTCCATAGTTGTCCAAGTTCGTCAAACATCCCTCAGCGCGTTCAAAAGTTAACATCGAACGAAACATTGCTACTTTCAAGATTAAAGGCTCACGATAACCTTATGAGATTGAAAGACAAAAATTATCAGCTTTCGTGATGTATCAAATACAACTTGAGTACAAAGTTTGGTAAAGAAATCTTTTTAGCAGTTCACAAGTATGCGGGCTTGGAACAAAATCATCATGCACGGACAACCCGAAAAAATGTCTCCACCATGATCTTTTGACGCTTCTGACTCCAAAATAAATCAGTTCATCCATTGTATCATAATACCATCTTTGTATCAAGTTGGTTAATAAGAAAATTCAAAAAAAGAATCCCATAGCGGTTCACAAGTTTCTCACCATAAAAAATCATCATGCACTATCGGACAGACATACGAAACACCAGAAACATAATGTCTTCGCAGCGCGTGGCAAAAAAAAATTGGTACGGTTTGAAAAAAGGCATCCTGTAGAAAAAGAAAGTTGGATTTTTTTTTTTAATTGCTTCTAGTAGTGCCTTAGCCTTATAGCTATGTGAAGTGGTAAATATATATGAATCCACCCCGATTCCCTCCTAATGAGTTGCAGCGGAAGTGTTTTTAGGCCCCGACCAAAAATAGAAAAAAAAAAAACATGTGATTTTTTTTTCTAAATGCTAAACAGGATTAGAAAAAGACCAGGCAATGTCGGGGTAACCTCTACAAGATATTATATATATTTGGCAGCTACGTTTGATGGGAAACTGGAATGAAAATTTAATTTGTGGACCCAATTGCCTGAACGGTTCCTTTTCTGCTTAATCTGTTCTGCCATAAAAACAAAAAACAAGTTACATTTGCTTGCAAGAAATGCAGTGGAATGGAAATCCGATGCTGTGGTTCCCAAAAAGCATGCAAAAATCAAAACACAATTTAATGCAGCGTCTATTAAAGACTCGCAGAGAAGTTTGCGGCACTGTACACAGATCATTAAGAACGTCAATGTACATCCAGAAAAATAATGTGGACACAATAGGAAACGTGGGATGAATCGCCCCACACCGCAACCATATAAACAAAAGAAAATGAGCAATCAGAGATTGCAGACCATAGCCAGGACTGCCTTGTATGGTGTAATGTGTGGTGTTTGTGCACTGGTGTGGTAACATAATTAATAAGAGACATAATAGAACTGCCACCTTATTAACTGCTGGCAGTGATGACCGGGTACCAAGACCATCCGCTTTGATGCAACCCCGCTTTTGATCGGACACTTGACCCTGACCCATGAC
The DNA here is from genome assembly GCA_035128595.1 of Eptatretus atami. Taxonomy (NCBI): domain Eukaryota; kingdom Metazoa; phylum Chordata; class Myxini; order Myxiniformes; family Myxinidae; genus Eptatretus; species Eptatretus atami. The sequence goes on from CM068957.1 coordinate 36,271,988, forward strand.
ATGTTGAAAATTATTATTCATTATTCAATTGAATTTGCGAATGGGGATTAAAATAAATTCAATTCAAATCAATGGAAAGACCAAATAGGTCCAGTCCTGCATTGGAAGTAATTCGAAGGAACCCAAACAAGCAAAAAGCAAAGATGAAGGTCATCAGGAGGAACCTTGGATAGGTTTTGCATTTTAGCTGCTGCCCCCTCTACCCTAAAACCTATCCAAGGCACAGCCAAATGAGGCGTCTTCAAAAAAAAAGAAAGAAAAAAAAAGAACCCATTTCAAAAATTAAATAATTCTGGCTGACAGACGATGCGTCTGATCTCTCCT
>CM068957.1:36272336-36295928 GCA_035128595.1 Eptatretus atami
CTACACCACCTGATGCTCAGCCATTGGATGGATGAAAAGTGGGCGTGAATCATTCTTGATCCGATTTCTTTCGTGAAAGGATCCCATTCACAACCCATGGCACGACGTTCGGTAGAAAGGCGAAGGTGGTGGGAGTTTGCTGTGGTGGCTTTGGAAAAGATGTTGGTGGTGGCAATTGTTGTTGGCGGGCGTCGTTTGAGAGTGGGGTGAGGCGATGTTTGCGGGGTGGGTGTGGAGGTGAAGGGGCGAAGGTGGTGGTGGCTTGGTGGTTGTTTGTGGGCGTTGTGTGGTGTGGCGATTTGGTTGTTGGGGGATGATTGGTCCAAAATAATGACAGCAAAAGAAAAACGGCTATCTCAAAGGATCGCAGCCCTGTAAACACGGAAATTCCCTCTAAACAACGGTGGGGAAATCTAACTACACAATTACTTATCGTCATAACTGATCTAAGGTCCTTTATGGTGGTCTGCGAATTTCCACAGCCGTAACAATATATGTATATATATAATATATATATATATATATATATATATATATTAATTTATCTGTAACATTATATATAACATTATATTCTGCAGTGTACAGTCTCAAGGTCCCACCGCGGCGCTCAGGGAGCTAGACATCAAACCAACATCAGTCTGGCACATCCTCACTCAGGAACTGAAGCTTTTCCATACATCATCTCTATTAGGCATAACTGAGTCAAGATGACATGAAAGGAGATTCATATGTGCATTGGCTAATGATGAGCGGTACCCAAACTGATCAACCTGATCTGGTTCAGTGATGAAGCCCATTTCCACTTGAACGGTGCCATCAACAACCACAACATTTTCTGGGGGGCAGAACCACCTGAGATAACTGAGGGTATCAGAAAGGGCCTAAGGTCACATGCTTCTGTGCCTTCTATGCCAGATTGGGAATGCTGGGGCCTTTCTGGTTTGAGAATGACAACAGCAGGATGGTGACGATCAACGATGAGCGCTACCAGGCCGTGCTCCAGAATTTCCAAAATGATTTAGCCCAAAAGGTCACCCCAAACCAGCTCAGCATGAGCTGGTTTATGCAGGATGGTGCACCCACACATACAGCTGGTGACACCATCACTTTCCTGCAGCAGCTCTTCAGAAACAACCTCATTGCCGTGGGTACTGCTCATAAGTGGACACCCCATAGCCCAGACTTGAACCCTCTGGACGACTGGTTCTGGGGGGCTGTCAAGGGCTCTGTCTACACCAACCGCCCTGCCACACTGAACGATCTGAAGCAGAAGATGTCAGTTTACCTCGAGGCAGTGCCACATGAGACCTATCGGAAAGTTGGACAGAACTTTGGAGTCAAGATCAATACCTGCCTAAACCGTGGAGAGGCACACATCGAGAACGTCAATTACAAGGATTTTGCATCAATGCCAATTTCAGACCTTGGACTCTCACTAACTCTAGCAGTGACTGACTGCAATAGCGATCAGTGATAGAAAACACCATGTCATAAGCTTTCAAGAAATGTTTGGTTCACGTTCCTGAGGTTTCTGTTTCTTTGTAAATAAACATTTAAAGTTGCCTCACTCTTTTTGAAACACCGTGTACATATACACATACATATTTACATATATACACAACGTATTTTAAAATATGCCATAACCGAAGTGTTCGTGTGAGAAATTTCTTTGGATATCTTGAAGATTCAACTCAGTGGGCTTTCATCATGTAAATAATATGGTCCTTGGGCTTGAGCCCTGGGTTGAAGCAGAATTTTTTCACCTGAGCCCTGCGCAGGACTTTACACCTGTTTATTAAATTAATTTTTACCATAACCGAAGTGAAGCATTTCCTGACTTTTTGTGCACTGTGAGATACAGTTGGCGGTGTTGACTAGACTTTCATTACGGAGAATGATTTTTGACTAATGCAAAAAGGTTCCAAGAAAATAACACAACATGATAAAAAATATATATTTTGCAGTTCACAGATTTTATTTGTTGTGTGTGGACAATTCAATCCATTCCCTTCCTCATATGATCTTTTTTTTTAAAAAAACCTCACAGGAACCCATCCATAATTGTTGTTCTGTGCACTTTGTAAAGGAGTAACGGCAGGGAATAGGAAGCGAAGTGAAAGACTCAGCGGTGTCCCTCGCTCTATCGAAATGCCATTTTGCTATCAGCAGGCTAACAATGGCGCACTGAGATTCAGGGAGGATTCCAGGAGGTGATGTAGCCTGGTGGGTGTTTATTAACCCCTATTTAATGGCAAATCTTTTATGGGACATCTTCTGTAATTTAAGTGCAACAGATTGAGTTTACTGCTTATTGTGGCACGATTTAATTATGTGTTTTGGACATCAGGAAGATGAAGTGTGCATGCCACAAAAGCCTCGGGCAGGTGCTCGCATTTGTTCACAAACAACCAGGCCACCAAACTGATGGGGCTACACTTAATTATGCTGCCATTTACAAGGCCCAGGGGTCTTGGGGAAAACTGCAGGTGATGCAGTCTGTTAAATTGTCGCAGCAAGCCATTGGGTTATTATCCCAGGGAAACTTCATCTTGACTGTACAATGATCTTCATTCATAACATTATATCAATATATAATCTGGCCTTGGGTGTCGATCGTTTTTGGATGTTCACGTCATTTTCATACTTCGTACACCATACTTTTAAACCTCAGGTAGTGTAAATATGTAAAGGGAAGATCTTATAAATTTAAATTGAGACGTTAAGAGATGAATAAAACTTCCAGCTATGTGCAGACTGCACGAAGCAGACCGTATGGCAATCTGTGCATAGCCAGAGGTTTATCCTTCTTTTGATTGTGATTTTATTGGCTACCTGAGGTGAATGCCATGATGTCTATGAGAGGGTCTTGTCCCTTGACAAGACCCTCTCATAGGCATCATACTCAGCACAGTTGTACACAATCACCCATCCATGCTCAAGTTACCGATGTCCTGCCAATAGCCCTGTACCTTTCTATCTCCATGCTTCTAGGTACCTATATAGTTCCAATTTAAACGCTCTGCCCATTCCAGGGAGACCATTCCATGCATTCACTAGTTCGCTGAATGAAAGACCTCTGCCTTACTACCATCTTAACTCTCCTCTTCTTCATTTTCAGGCTATGGTCCCTTGTCCTATCATTCTTCCACGTTTATTTTGTCTGTACCTTTCATTATCTGAAACATCTCTATGGTATCCCCTCATAGCCGCTTCCCTTCTAATGGATAAAACGATGTCTACTCCTCATAGCTGAATCTAATTAGGCCCAAAATCAATCTCGTAGCCCCACCTTGAAGTTTGAACCCTCTCTATGGCAGCTATGTTCTTCCTCAGATGTGGTGACCAAAACTGCACTCAATATTCTCGATGAGGCCTCACTAAATTCCTCCACAGTGTTAACACTACCTCTTTTGATTTGTCATTTATCCCCTGACAAATACAACCAAAAACCCTGTTTGCTTTACTTCGAGCTACCTGTCGCTGCCCTGTCTTCCCCACATACGTATATATTACCACACCTAGCTTTTTCTCCTGTGTAACACATTTCAAGACTGCCCATTGCATCATGTAATCTCTATTTTCATTTTTCCTACCCATCCCCAGCATCTTACATTTGTTTATGTGAAACTGCATCTGCCAATTTTTTGCCCAATCTGTTAAAATATCAATACTTTACTGAATCTGATCACCACTGCCTCTGTTATCCACTTTACCTCCAATCGTTGTATCGTCTACAAATTTGGAAAGCTTACTCTTCACCTCACTGTCCAAATCATTGATGTAAATTATGAATAATAATTGTCCTCATACTGGTCCCTGAGGTACCCCACTACTTACATCTTCTCAACTTGACTTCCTCCCACTCACAGCCACTCCTATCACTAATCCAGTTAGCTACCTGACCAGCTACTCCACAAGCCCCCACCTTAGTTAAACAATCGCATATGTGGTACCTTATAAAATGCCTCCTGAAAGTCTAAATATACTATAGGGCGTCCCATAAGTTGATAACCCCCTTTTGCCAAGCTGTAGATCGTGGAATATTTGATGAAAACGCACGTTTCTGGTGTCAAAATTTAGCTTTAAGATCAGAATAGAGATGGCGATGCTATCCCCTTGCATTTGGCCCTTAAAAAAAATAATAAAAAATAATAATAATAATAAAAGAAATGAAGATGCGTGCATCAGCTGATTTCTGGGCGGAAGAGAAATGTGCCTGGAAGTTCGTTGACCCCACTGGCTCAGTCTTCAATTCTATTTTTAAGGGCCAACTGCACGGAGTTAGCAGCATTATCTACATTCTGATCCTGAAGCTAAATTTTGACGACAGAGATGTGCGTTTTCATAAAATATTCCACGACCTACAGCTCGGAAAAAGGGAGTTATCAACTTGTGGGACACCTTGTATATCAACTGCCATTCCCTCCCTCATCCACCCAATCAGAAACTGCTTCATAGAACTCCAATACATTTGTTAAAGAAGACCTCCCTTTGTTAAATCCCTGCTAACTGTCTTTAATTAGTTTGTTTTTACCTGCAACATATCCCAGGTCGACAAGAGCTCTGCATTGCTGTTGTTGTTGATGTTGTGGTGTGTTGTTGTGGTGTTGGGGAGGATGGCGGGGGGGGGGGGGGGGATCGATTTTTGAAATGTGTTCCAATTCGTCAGATAGCTGCCGGACCACACCCAAATTGGTCGCTTGCTCCACCACGATGGCACCCAGACAAAATATGGCCGCCATCTTGGCTTTCTTTGTGGCCTAAACATTAGGCCTTTAGGCCTATGCTCATTATACATTGTTTGAGTTTGTTGTGTCAGATTTCCATTGGCTTTTTGTTGGGTCGAAAGTTAATCAATATGAGAGACCCCGAAAAATCTAATCACATGTCGAATGTAAATGATTATAAGGTTTAATCAAGCCTGTACATGCCTCCCTTAAAAAAATAGCGTTACGTGATTTTGAACGACCTCATATGGTGTTAAACATCTGTGACCGTGTGACGAATCAACTCGCTCTGATCTGACCATGGCAGAGGATGACGCGGATGAAAAGGTGTCGAGTTAATCTTTTAATAGTCTTTAAATGCAGGTTTCCAAATCGGCTCGTCACCGGATTTTTAAAGACAATTCACTCACCCTCGATGGTGAAGTCCCGTACCTCGAATGACCGTGTACAGCTTTTTATGAACAAAAGGTTTATTGCAACAGAGAGCGGGAGGGTGGAAGAGAGGCAGATGAAGAGAGGGACACACACACACACACACACACACACACACACACACACACACACACACACACACACACACACACACACACACACACACACACACACACACACACACACGACAAAACTGAGGTAACATATACTGTAAAGTAAATCTCATATTCGGAATCACGATGAATCTTATCTATCTAATCTTATTCATTCACATGTGAGCATGGGACAGACACGGCACAAGGTTAATGAGACAGATAAGAGAATGTAATCTGAGCCTTTCAACAACAAGAATGAGGGAGTTGAGTGGACAGAGGAGGAAAAAGTATATATTTTGTGTGACAGGTTGTGACCATAGTGTGGTCATTGTTGTTTTTTTAAAATGGTTTCTCATCTGGTCCTTAATTAATGTTTCCAGCACATTCCCTACAACAAAAGACAAACTAACAGGTCTATAGTTTCCCAATTCTTCTCAAGATCCTTTCTTAAATTATGGAGTTACATTTGCTACTCTCCAATCCTCCGGTACCTGTCCTGACTCCAGTGAACTATTGAAAATATCCGTTATAAACATCTCACTTACCTGCTCAGCCACCTCCATCAATACTCTCGGATGCATATTATCTGGCCCCGGAGCCTTATCTACTCTTAGATTTCCGAGCTGTTCCTTTACTTCCTCCACTCCAACCTGGATCTTCTGTAAAAGCCCTTCTTCACCTCCTCGATAGATACTCTCAGCCTATTGACAATTCTCCTGACTGTTCTTGTGTAAATGTTGAAGCAAAATACCTGTTTAATAAGCCTGCCATCTCGCTTTCTTCACTAACGACTCTTCCTGTGCTATTACTCAATGGGCCGACACTTGTCCTAGTTTATTCTTCACCCCTCATATACTTAAAGAATGCCTTACTCTTAAGCTTGATATTCGTAGCCATGTCCTTCTCATATTCTCTTTTGGCCTGCCGAGTTATTTTCTTAACTTGCCTCTGCTTTCTCCGATACTGATACAAATCTTCCTCCAGGCCTATAATTTTTTTTCCCTCGTAAATGCCTTCTGCTTCTCCTTAATAGCATTCCTTATCTCCCTGCTCAACCACCCTGGCTGGCCTCTTTCTGCCTCTAGTTTTACACCTGACTGGAATTATGTTGTGGGCCCTGGCTGGGCATGAAATGTGGCTAGAAATCGATTATTGTGACCCACCCAGGGGTCTACTTGAAATTAAGTTTAATGGCAGCAAGTGCTTATCTGCCGTTAGGAGTTTAATAATCGTAGTATCACAGGCTCGTTGGATGTCGTACGCAGATGGAGCACAAGGAGTAGTGTTTATATAGAAGCCTTCGGCCGTTTATTCATTCCTAAAGAAGCGAGGGGAAATGAAAAATATATATTCAGTAACCGTCTAATAGACACCTATCAAAAAAGTCAATTCTGATTGAACGTTCTCCACTGATGCGTCATCACCTCCTCTGGGTTGAGAACCCAGAACAGGCTACTCCCACCTAGACCATTGGGTTGATGACCACAACATGATGTAAGCTTCGCAGAGTGATGTAAGCTTTACAACATGATGTAAGGTTAACAACATGATGTAAGCTTTGCAGAGTGATGTAAGCTTTACAACATGATGTAAGGTTTACAACATGATGTAAGCTTTGCAGAGTGATGTAAGCTTTACAACATGATGTAAGCTTCACAGAGTGATGTAAGCTTGCAGCAGCTGTAAGGTTCGCAGAGAGCCGAAGCTTTTGGCTTCCCAGAATGCATCTGCATCAGTTCTGAGCTGCACCTAGAACCTTCGCTCTGAGCTCAACCCAGAACATTAATGGTATTGTCAATCTTTACTGACCGACAAATGTCACGACTGACATTACATACCTCCTCAAATTAGCTTCTCTAATTTATAACAGGTACAGTATACTAAAAGTACAATGATCATTTTCAAAGATTAACACATGCTTGTGTATCGGTCGTTCAGGTGAGACAGAGGGATGAAGAGGAAGACCTTTTGCATTCAGCGATCTGTTACCAATGGTCAGCCTAACCTTGCGGACATGCTGGTCTTCATCCAGGTCGGTCTCTATAACTTGGTCTAACTACCATTAGTTACATGTCAGGTTTTCATCTTTCATCAGTAACACATCTCCAATCTGTAAGTTGTGGCAAGGAGCAGTCAGTCCACTTTTGGCTTCAAGTTATGCTCTGAAAGTATTCCTTCTTCCAACTTGTCCAAAACTGGTTTGCCAGGTACTGAACTGTTCCCCATCGCTTACGGGATTACAAGTCGGCATCTTGGAAGATACCTATAGGTGGCATTATCACTTTGGACTTCAGTGTCAGCAACTGGTTTGGTGACGAGGGTTCCAGTGATGTGGGATCATTCAAGTTATCAACTATCAGGGGGCGACTGTTCACTATGACCGCGGCTTCACACATCAGTGTCCTCAGCAGCTCATCGTCAAGTTGGTTACGAGCTTGATGTATCAGAGTAGCAAGCACGCTCCTGTTGATCATATCTGCCGCTCCCAGACTCCACTCATGTGACTAGCTGAAGGAATGTTCATTTTGAATTTTAAATATCACAGTTCTTTGTCAAAAGCATCTTGTTGATTTTGTCATGATTCATTTCAGCCAATGCTCTTTCAAGTTAATTGTTGGCTCTCACAAAGTTAGTGCCTCGGTCTGATCGAAGTTGGCATATTGGGCATCGAATAGCCAAACAAAAATGAAGGGCATTGATGAAAGCATCAGTCTCCAAAGAGTTGGCAACTTCAATGTGACATCATACCTCTTCAGTTCTTCACATCTGACTTTGATGTACCATGGCACAAATAAATCCACTGCACAGTATGTGAATGGTGGGGCAGGGTTCAGTTAATCCATGGGCAAATCAGCCATATTTTGTTATTGGGCTGCAGCTCACAGTCTTTGACACAGTGTACATTTTGAAATGTAACTTGAGACTGCCGAGCTCATTCCAACAATCTAGAAACCACTGGTTCGGATCTCATTTATGATTATTCCACAACCCTGATGAGCAGCATGTTCATGGAAATGTCGAATGATCAAACTCGTAATGTGATGGTGTCATGGAATGATCACTGGGTGTTGCAAACCAGGCTCACAATTGGCTATCTTCAGATGCCCACCAACTCTGATCACTCCGCGATTATCAAGGAAAGGATCGAGATGATGCAGTGTACTCATGTACTGTTTCGCTGAAGTTCTCATTTTCGCATCGTATCCACCTGCCTCTTACTGGGATTGGTAAGTGCCGAACTCTGTGCTAAAAGAAACTAAATTTCTGCAGAAAATGTGGTACTCTGCACCCGCTTGATTATCTCTAATTCCGCTTTCTGTAATTCTTGAACCCCGAGCGGATTACTAGTTGAAACAGTCGGTTCACCTTCATTCTTGTCCACCCTGTTTGAACATGCTTGGAGAATAGATTTAAATCTGAGGCAACCTGCTATTGCTCTCTTGGCTCTATGCCAACTGGAAAAGTATTCCAGATGTTCCAATATATCATCGCTGCTGGAAAAATCATGTGCATGTGATGCAGAGACAAAAGCTCATTTTACCGCATGGTCTTTATTATCAAGTTGTAACTCCGTGTCATCAGACTTGCAGACAATTCGGAGTTCCACAAGAAATGTGATCCAGTAAGCCACTTGGATTTGTTTCCAAGTTCTTCCGCTCGAAGACCTCGTGACCCTTCGTCAGTACATATTTCCATTGCACCGGATCTGGGTGGTCCCGTATCTTTTGAACTCTATTCACGTCAAATATGTGAAATTGCTTTGCTTCTTTGGCAAAGTATCCAAGAACGACCTTACTGTCATTCAAGTAGATTTCAGACACATTCTCAATCTCAAGTTCCTTGGTCAAGAGTGCACTTACTTTGACTGACACCAGTGCCGCTGTCAATTCTATTCTTGGAACTGTGATCATTTTTAATGGTGCTACCCATGCCTTTCCCATTACAAGAGAGCAATGGACTTGTTGATGCTCGTCCACCAGTTGTAAGTATGAACATTGCCCATATCTACTCAGCTGGCCTCAGAGAAATGATGGAGTTCGGCCTTTATAACTTTCCCAAAGTTAGTCCGTTTGAAGCACCTGTTGATCCGCAATGACTCTAAGAGGAAGAGGTTGCTTCTCCATTGTTCCCATTGTAGTCGAAGATATTGTGGAAGTGGACTGTCCCAGTCCATCTGATATTTGCGTAGCTCTTGTAATATCTGTTTAACGACTAGAACAACAGGAGCTGCAAATCCAAGAGGGTCGTATACCAAGCGCACTGTCAATAAGACCCCTCGTTTCATTAATGGTTGGTCTTTCAAGTGAATCTGAAACTGGAAAGTATCAGATTCAATGCACCATTGGATGCCCAAAGCTCTTTACAATGGCAGTGAATTGTGCATCAGATTGAGATCTCAAATTCCTTTGCCTGATCTTGGGATGGAATGGCAGCCAAAACATCCTTTGAATTTGAGAAGAACTTGTGCAGTTTCAGCCTTCCCTGTAAGCACATCGACGGTGTTATTGATAAGGTCGATGGCTTCACTGACAGAAGCAACTGATGTGAGGCATTCATCGACGTAGAAGTTATGTCTGATGAAATCTGCAACATCTGATCCAAATTCAGCCTCATTGTCGCTGGCTGTTTGCTTTAAGCCAAAGTTTGCACAAGCTGGAGAGGACTTGGCGCCAAAAAGATGAACGTTCATCCGGTATTTAACTGGTTCATTTTCAGTAGTCCCACTAAAGGAACTTAAGAAAGTCTCATTGTTCTTTCTTGATCTTGAATTGGAAGAACATTTGCTCTATGTCACACATCAGTGCAATAGGCTCCTGGCAGAACCTGCAAAGGACTCCAACCAAGGCATTTGTTAGATCAGGATCCTGCACAGCAAGTGGTCGTTGGGAGACCGTCCCTGGATTTGTGCGCTACACTCAAACACTGCATGGATTATACCTGGCTTCCTCGTGTGATACACCCAATGGTGTGGAATATACCACACTGATCCATCAGTTTTATCTATGGCTGATAGTAGTACCTTCTCAGCATGTCCATTTTGGATAATACTTTGCATAAAGGCCGTATAATCCTGTTTGGATGCCGTCCTTTGCACATTATACAGACCTTTCTATTGTGACACGCCTTGGCTAAATGTCCTTTATCAAGGCAGCCAAAACAAAGACGTTTTTCTTTGGAAAGGAGCTTTCTATCCAGCAAAGTTTTGGCTCAATACGATCGAGACATCAATGTGATACTCACCTTTACAGATAAGGCACAACTTGTCATCATTTTCAACTTGTACATTTTCACAATTTTGTGTCATTTCAGTGGAGAGAGGGGTAGCAACACCGACCTTTCTTTGGTTTCTGGTATTCCTGAATGTTCACCTTTCCGAACTTCTGGCTTATTGATTTCATAGCCTGGAGTAAAGTCACCAAATCACAAGCTATTTCTGCTTCTTTGGCAATAATCTTGACAAACATCGAGAAAGGTGGAAACTTTTTCTTGTCTTCCTTCCAGTCTGAGACGATTCTTGACCATCGCAAAGTTAGTCACTCAGGAAACTTTGTGAGCAATTTCCTATTTTCTCGGCTGTCGTTTAGAATTTGAAGACTGTCTATTTTCTTTATGGCTGCTTCACATTGTCTCAAGAAATCAGCATAGTTACGCAGAGCTGAGCCATTTCATGATGAAATCTTCAGCCAATTGTCTAGTTTCTCTCTGAATGTGTTGGCCGCAAAAAAAAAACTCATCCCCATAACGTCGTTGGAGTACCCTCTTTGCATCCTCAAATGCCTCAGCGGTATTGATCAGAAAGTAACCTTCAACAGCCTCCTTGGCAGCACCCCCAAGATATTTCTGGAGAGAATAAATTCTTTCTGAATGTGGGACTTTCTTTCCTTCTATTAAAGTTTCAAATGCCACTTTCCAAAGAGGATAGGTAAGGGCATTTCCTGTTAATAAATCAGGCTCACGTTGGGGTATCCATCCGAGGTTAACCTGATCAGCAAAACATTTGGCTAAAGTAGACAACTCAGCATTGTTCATGGTTGTATAATTCCCATGACCAGTGTTTTCAGGGCATGGTTCATTTTCAGATTGTGGTTGATCTTTGCGATTCTGAGGTCTGGCTCTGTTCCTGGTAGATGTTTCTCAGTCTGGTAGAATGACCTTTTTAAAGTCTGGCTCTGCACATAAATTGCTGTTTTCACCATATGAATGATGATCCGAGTTTATAGAGTTCTGATCCGCCACACAGTAGTTGTGGACATAATTTTCAATGAACCGTTCCTTGTCGATATCAGGCAGTGGCAGTCTATGTCTTTGATCTGGAAGAGAACTCTCTTCTTGTTCGAGTTCGTGAAAGACGTTTACTTTTGCTTGTGCCATGTCAAGCTCCTTCATAATTTGAAGCCTTTCAAGTTCTGCTTAACGTTCTGCTTGACGTTCTGCTTGAACCCTTGCAAGTTCTGCTCTTTTCTTAGCTTCAGAGTCGAAATATTTTAGTTTTGTCTTGAATGCAGCTGTTTCAGCTTGAGCTTCAGCTTTCACAGATGTAGTTGATACCTTTGAGGACCGAGAAGCATGAAATTTGGAGGAAGCTTTAGAACCTTTAGAAACATGAACCTTTAGAAGCATGAACCTTTAGAAACCCGGGAGTCCCTTTCTGCCATAATGTTGCGTATATGATCTGAAATAGATTTGTACAGATGGTAACTATCCTGTTCCACAGATTGATAGTACAAGTCAGTATCTGGATCCCTGCTTCGAGATGGCATTAACTGATCAAGTATATCATGTGCCTTTGAAACGTCATCCATGTGTCTCTCGAGAACATCTCGTTTTTGTTTAACAACGTCCAGATCACTTGAATCTGACAACAGTCCTTCCATGCTTCTTGCCCTCTTGCGCCAGTTCGTAATGGCTGATTTCAAATTATATTTACGCTGAACTAACTTACATTCAGTATAGTCATCGGTTGGTTTGGGTTCTCGATCAGAGCGACGTAACTTCTCATCATCCCTCTGTGTGTGTACATCACTACTTATGTCATCAAACATGACAAGTGGTTCTTCACCTGTACACATTTACAATTTAAACAAATGATTACAAGTTCAAAACAACTTCCAAATAAAGTTGCAGGTGTCAAAATAAAAGTACTACAGAATCAGGTATGGTTCAGATCAATCACATCACTGTGCTCAAACATATAGGCTGTACATTGCACGTATTTAAACCCATCTCACCACAGATAGTACAGGGTAATTAACACAGCAGAATGGGTTTAAATCAGCTTCAATCCTTCTAGGCACATGAACCTTTCACTTTAACAGTTTAAAATGATACAAAACCGATACACTGTACAGGATTGTACAGTACACGATATAGTGTTTCACCCTAATGGCAGATAAGCACTTGCTGCCGGTAAATTAAGTTTATCTACACCATTTCGACCCATAGAATCCGAATCTGCTTGTTTTCATGTCGAAATCTTGCACATTACAGAGCTGTAAGGCATTTGGGGTCAAAATCACCCATTTCTGAAATCAGCCTCTATTCCGATAAAATTGTTAATAGCATCCAATAAACTGCTCATGAGGCCTTCAAACCTGGTATGCCATGAGCTAAAACATTCAGCTAGATGACAAAAAGGAAACACCTCTGCTGACTGTTGGTGTTAATGCGTGAAAACACAATTTTTGCAGAAAATGGCAAATTTCGTGTTTTTTTTATTTATTTAAAATTTCAGAAAATGTATAGAATACAATGGTCGATATTTTTTTTTTTCCACAAGGAAATCTGTTCCTAATGACATTTGAAAGTTTTTGGCAAAGTTTAGTGAGATTTGACCTGCGATTGAATTTTCTATCAATCTTTCTGTGCCGTCACCTATCAGAATATGAAGCATCATCATGTCAGAATTCAATATTGAATGTAGGCAGTACAAAATCGAAAGGAAGCTTCAAAATATTGCTTGTATAACCTTAAAACCTGAACTCAAACCAAAGCATGTATTCCACCCAACTATGGGTGTTTGTAATACAAAAAAAAAAAAAAAAAACATCACGAGGTTAAAGTCTCTGGGGGTGCTTGATAGAAGAATCGTAAAATCGAAGAACAAAGGATGGTTTAATCAGTTCTATATATCCTCATCAGAATCACTGTCAGATTGATGGTCCATGAGGGACTGTTCTGGGAATGTAGCAGTGATGTTGAGGCAGTCATAGCAGCCACATGAATCTGTGCATGATATGCTACGACTGTGACAGGAGCATCGGCTGTTCTGGCAGCGATTTTTCTTACACTTACATGAAAAATGTTCAAGCAGGTCACTTGGAATAGTCTCTTTAGTCATCCATTGTTTTTTAAAGTCATTTGCACCTGCAGCCCATCCACGGCCAACAGGACTTGGAGCCTCGATAAATAGATTCATGGCCCGATGATGTATCGCTGCCTGGTAATTACATCTGGCACAACGGAGTCGAAGACTGTTAGATGTGGGCTGAAGACTTTGTTCACGCAGAGACTTCATGCAAAAGACTTTATACCTTGCCTCATCGACACTTTTGCCAGGCTGACCATACGGGGAACAAACGAACTCTTCCAAAGATGATGCTTGAGGGTCAAAGAGAGTGAACTGTTTGCCAAGTTGGATAAAACAATTCTGGAAGACCTCTCTCTCTCCTTCACTAAAGTGAAGGGACAAGTCTTCCCATTGCCATGGAAGGCACTGGTGCTGTCACATATAATGAACACATGAATTCCTGGGAGGACTGCACACATTTTGGCACCAATTTTGGTAGACAGTCACGTGATATTGATAACCTGATTATGTTGCTTACTTCCATTCAGTGCTGAGGAAAAGAGAGTGAATTTAGCTGGCCTGAGCAATAAGGATAATGGCAACATCTGTGTCTGGGCTTTGCATGAGTAATGAATTACCCGGGCATGTTGCATGGTTACAGTGCAGCGCCATTCTTGTGTCTGCTTCTTCATGATCAGAAGATAGTTCTTGCACAACTTCGGACACAACGGCCAGGTCATGGTCCGGGGTTATACGATGACACTGATCTCTGTGTGTCATATAGAAAAAGACACCTGCAAGCTGATGAGCAGAACATTTAGATAAGCTAGAGAAGCATGTATACAGGAACTCAATGAGAGCCTCTTTGTTTTTGCCATCAGACAGAATACTTTCTCATTGCTTAGGTAGTTTCTGATCATCACTAAATATGCATCGTAAGTGTGGAGTTGATGAAGTGGAGATCCTGTGGATGTGCTCAGCAAATTTGATGTTGTCCTTAGGATAGCGGTCAAACACAATATCAATCGTGGATGTTTGTAGCGTTTTGCTTGACTGACTAGCTTATTGGGCACTTGTGCTGCTAGCTGTGCAAATGTTTCAGACAACATGCTGACCGGGATTGCATGGATCATGACCATCCCATTGACAATAAGTGTCACATCAGTAGGAATATCCTTCACCTTTCAGTCACCATAGTGCTGTTCAAGGTAATGAAGCAGTGCAGCCTTATTAGTTGTAGCAAGGGACCCATTTGTTGTTGCAAGTGGGTAAGAGACTGGCCGAAGGGAATGAGAAAGGACTCCATGTCAATGTTGCAATTTCTACCGATAATCAAGAGGCGAACGAACAATTTTCTGTCACTCTGAAGGATTATTTCCTTTCCCAACTTTCTCGTCTTCAGCTTCAATTGTTCAGAAAAGGTCTGTAGCTTTATCTTGAGGATTGGATCGTGAAAGCCCAGTTTTGCGGATTGGATACGGTTGTTGAGGAATCCCATTAGAGCCAATTCCCCACATTCACGGTTATCCTGGAGGTCCTTTGTGACAGAAGGTATGGCAGCGACCACAGATCTAATAGTGATAAGTTCACTTTGATCAGACATGAAAGGATTTATCATCTGATCAATGCACTCAATCACATTTTGAATGGCTGTTTCATTTCGATGCCACACTGTTTGGTCCAGGTCCTTTCTGGATTTACCGTCGTCGTGGAGGCCAACCATCTTTTCACATTCATGGCAATGGCGGCACGCTCACTTTGCTCAGGATCCTCCTCGGAACAGCATTACAGTTTAAAGTAATACCACTGATATCACCGGCGGTTTTGCAGTCACGATTGCAAGTTTGTTCTATGACTTGATCACCGACTGTAGCCGAAAATCCATATCGTGTTTGCCAGTTTACCATCCACTCCCCAGACATTACAAAGTGGTTGTAGATATCAGGATGGGTGACTGGTAGATTCTGCATCTCTACCCAGTATGCTGGCAAGTAATGAGAATAATGCATTCTGTCATAGGTGAAGTACCAAGGAAGCATCGAATGCATTGAAGCAATGTGTAACTTCCAATCAGACTGACGGGTGGCATGGATGAAAATAAGTAGCAATCTAAACATTTTGATGTACGAATTCCAAAAAGCAAATATACTGTTTGGGGAGTTCAATCGACAGATGTAAGCTTCATATGCTGCGACAATCTCAGCCCACTCAATGCGGTAGCAAGAGTCCTTGAATAGTGGAGAAGGGAATGCATGAATTAGGTTCATGATGAATTGAACCACTTTGTTCCTTTCCACATCGGATTAAAAATAATAATAATAATTTAAAAAATCAAGGAATGCTCTGAACCTCAACTTTTGCATTGCTTCAAATACCAGCTTATGAGCGCCGATTGCTCTATTATACTGTTTGCCTTCGAGCATGGCATTGACTGAACCCATGAGCAACAAACCCTGCTTCGACAAGCACATCAAAATTACAAGGAAATCTAACACAGGTGGAGGCCATTCAGCCCATCATGCCTGCACGAACACCATAAAAAGGCCGGCATCTCAAAATTGTCGACCAAAAATTGAAACAAATGACATGCTGATGTGGAATTCACCCAGGCAAATTACCAAGAGCTCATTGAATAAGTCTGTTTTCCATCGGATCTCCTGAGCCTTTGCATAGATTGTCTGGTCGAAGACTTAGACAATAGTTGCAAGAGCAAGTTTGTCTGCAATTTCAACACTGTGTGTCAAAACTGTGTTGGCTGTGTCCATTTCCATTGGAGATTCCTCAATAACAGGAAGATAGGCAATAGCAGACTTGATGAGCTCATAACTATCATGAAGAATTGTATTGAAACCTGTCCAGCCCAGCAGGTTGTGAGATATTTGCTCTCCATCCTTCATAAAGACATAAGCCATGTCCAAACAGTTGGCGTGATGGAAGTGGCGAATGTAACCTTCACTCGATAGATCTATGTAAGGGTCTGCCGGTGATAGCCCCTGTCCACTTCTTCGTTGGTATGGTACAAGGGAAGATGCAATACTTCACAGTGCTCTCTGCTTCCTCTCGAAGGATGGGTGAGAGGTGCTCTGCCAATTTGTCGTTTCACCATGTTGTATCATTATCCCATTGGTATGTTGGGTGGTCCTGGAGCCAGAGACTGTCTCTTCTGCAAAATCAATATTGTCCCAGACAAGGATAGTGTTTTTTTCCTACCGATTGAGCCGGAACTGGGCTAAAGCAGTTTCAAATTCGGCAAGTATGGTCGAATGAGACGTGCAGTGAACAAACTTCTTCAGCAAACAAAGCACTCGAGTTGAGCCAGTCAGATGCCTCACCACCAGGCCGAGACAGACAGACTTGGGTGTTGTCTTGATCCCCTTGAACTGCAAAAACTCAACATCCTGCAGCAAAGACAACAATTTGAGATTAACATTTTCTGGAACATCCACATATTTCTCAAGTGTAGGAGTATCTGAGATTTATATTGTCCAAGCCAATATGTTATATAAGGAAACAGGAACAACAGCCTCGGCAGCCTTTACATTCAGGTCTGATGACACCGGTGGCCAAGGTACCTGCATGCCAGTAGGAAGGGACAATTCTGTCCTAAGTATCATTGTGGCATTGTACATTGTATGGAGAGATATACCTGCTGTACTTTTAACTGGAGTGCCCCTCTCCCCTCCCCCAGCCCCCCCCCCCACGACACGAGCTGTCTCACTCTCAGTATCTCCAGTTTTGGTTTCAGTTTCTGTGCTGGAGTGATGCAATTCCTCTTCTAAGGATCCAGGTGAAATATTCTCCAGAAAAACCAATTTACTGGAATATCGCTTTGATGATCGATGGAATGCCAGCTGTCGGTATTTCAGTCTCAGTCGTTCCTCAGGTCTACCAGTCCTGATATGAACAGAATGTGAAGGTTGTGGCATCAGTTTTGATATTGTTTTCATGGATGAGCAACAGAATATGGGATCAACCAGGGTTTTTATCAGCATCAGAGCTTACTTGTATGACGAAGCAGCACATCCTTCTTGTTCCGTTACCGTCTTCACAAACATGGCTGTAAGTTTGGTAAACCTGAACACTTCATGCTGACAGATGATCCTTGCTTCCACAACATTTTCACAAAAAATGGCAAATGACTTCTCAAAAATGGCAGATGTTATTTCAGACCTGCAGAGAAAAGATAAGAGATGATAAGGATTTGTAGGATGTCTTTTTTTCTATATCCAATGAACAATTTTAACAGGAGTATTTTATGTTGAACAGAAATCTCATGAGACAATGGTTTATAGTACATTCCAGCCAGTACTCATCGTTCTTTGTCTAGTTTTCGATGAATTAAGCGGATAATCTCTGTGGCAACTTTTATGGTATTTCACTTCAAGGGCCACACAGTCCTGTCCTCCGATATGCACAAGGATGCTTTCATTTCAGCTGCCTGTCTTAGCAAACCTATAATACAATGAACTCGGTGAACAGAATAATGATAATCAGAGGAGAACAGACCAGAATAAAAGAAATGAATGCAAAAAAATTGTGGCAGTTCCAATGACCATTTCCTGAGAAATGTCTTGTTGAGTTCAACAAATCATGATTTACACTGATTACATAATCCAGTATCATACTTACCAGCATCAATCGTTTCAGCCTGAAAAAGCTTATCTCTGAGTCGTTTGTTTCTTCCTGATGTTATAAAAAGATCGTTCTTCTTACGTAAAATGCAAGCATCTGGCAACGCATGCTTGACACGAGGTGGGGCTGCATGGCTGAGTGGAGAGGGTTCCACCAAGTGAAATGTCCTGGTAGGAGGAGGAGGAGGAGGAGGAGGAGATAGGGACCATACTCTGTGCAGAGCGATGGTGCTGCTTAAGCAGTCTCCTTGGCTATTGGGCACAATCCTGGATGGGTCGCCGCTCCGACACAGTATACCAGCATGCTGGCACTCATAGTAGGGGGTGGAGTAACCTTTTGAAATGCTGAACGTGTTGCTTGAAAAATTGTAATACCACCTGTAGCTTCTACAATGCACTGTCCTGCCACTTTATATCGTTCGGCAACCCTATCAATCAAAGTTTTGTTGGTGAAGTGAGAATAGCAGTTCCTGTGATACCCGTATGATGCATCCACCACGTCAAACCAAGACTTTGCCCACAAGTCTGAGTGTTCCACAAATATTCGCTTCTCTACGCCATCACCTAAGTTCTTCCACCTTCCTTCACATTCACACGCCTTCTTCCAACTGACAGCTGTGAACGGCGTCACTTTTGGTGCTTCTGTCGCTAATGCATACAGCAAATAAGTCAATGTTTCAGAACATACCAAGTTGATCCACTCCTCACTGGGGCTGCCATCTTGGATACTTAATTGTTACAATGACCTCTCCAGCCAACCACACCCCTTGTATTCGTAATCTGATTGGCTGAGATGAAATGAAATAGTTCGCCACCAACTGTCAAAATTCGATTCATTGCGCAACCTTTGAGCAAGACAACTCAATCTATATTCTAAGACCAATTACACATCTATTTGGCAAAAAAATTAGGTAGTTCCTTTGACTGGGTCATAAGATTCATTGGTCAACAGGGGGTCAACGGGCTCATGGCCGAAATAAATCTACTCTGCACTCTACACATTTGCTCCTTGAAGGGTACCCATTCCTCTGATGCTGATTGCCCTCTTGTTAGCCTCTCTCAATCCACAGCACCCAGCTCTCTCCTCATACCCTCAAGGTTTGCCTTCCTGTAAGCTAAAGCCTAACTCTACTATAACCCAAACTCTAACTCTCAACAGAATCCTTGCACACACAATGTGTATGTACCACAGTATCCTGTTTATCCTTGAGATGTGCACTTTCATCCTGATTCATCCAGGTGTCATGCCAGCTGACTATCCTGCGTTGGAATATCTTCCTCACTCTAAACTGTCATCCTGGTGTTTTGCAGATAGGGCAAGGCCCCAATGTGTGTGCCATCCCTCAGGCAGGCGTTAAAATAAAGGTGTCCCTTTTGCTAGCATTAGTTGGTGGACATTAAATATCTCACGGTGTCCTTCCTGAAGAGTAAGAGAACTCTCGCTGACATCCTGAATAAATTCTAAATTCCTGCTTTGACCTACAGGGGACACTGCATCAGTGGCACAGCTGTGCCCGCAGCAAATGGTGCTTCCCACAACCATGTGCTGCATACGAAAGAAGAAGAAGGTTCACACTTGTAAACGTGGGTTAGCAACACACAAACAAGCCGGTGAAAAGTCCACACTGTTCTTGGGAACGGATCTGCAACGGCTCAATCATGTCATGCCAGTTCATACGTCCACTCAATCACATCGCCAGCAGCACCTGAGGAAGCATAAACGGTCAGTGCTGTTCATGTCTCAGAACACATCAGAATGGTTATACCCCCTTGGGAGTGGAATATGTCCTCTGTGGTTTTAACGAGGAATTGTTTGCCCGAGAATGCTCAGGGCGTCGAACATGGCACCAAAATGGTTCATTCAATAAGGAGGATATTGGGGGGTTGTGACATCTGGAGGACATTAATCATGAGTGAATTCCAATTTCCAAATGTCAAGCAACAGTCTCTTTTAATACACCTGAGCAAGTCTGTTTTAATACAAGTACTGCAGTACTGATTCAATGGAAATTGATAAACGAGGTTAGAATTCAGAGAATATAACATAGCAGGTTGTTGGTACGTGGCTAAAGTAAACATTGCATCTGAACACAAGTTATCACCAGCACACAAGTTGATAGTCCGTTAAGTGGAATGGCATAAACATTCTCACAGCAATAGAGTAGCCAATAAAATTCAACTTCACGATTATATTTCTTTATTTTTGAAAATGAGCTTTAATCATACGCAGTATTCATTGTTTTCATTAATTTATAAGTGAAAATTGAGATTCAAAACGGTATATGAAAGACCAGCAGAGTCTACCTGTTGCTCCACTGACGGATCAATTAGTCATCCTGTTTGCCAAAAATTTGAGGCGAGGAGAAGGAAAGGAAGACCAATTTACCCAGGCATAGAGTGCTTTAACCTCAGCGTTGCCCAGAAAAAAAAGGACATTATGATACCTTCTGCCACCACCACTACCAGGTGGCGCTAAAAGGTACACATTTACATCGATAATTTACGCCATCCGAAGCTAAGACATCCAAGGGGGCAATTTGGATTGTCATACCTGTGGTATATCCACACCTCAGGTCTCCTGCTTATTTCAAGTTGGGCTAATTATGCAGCTATTCCGGAACAGGGGTTTGCTCAGCATATAGGTGCATAATGGCCGAAACTATTAAAAAGATAGTATCGCATCTGTAACATCCACAACCCAAAATCCAGATGAAGCAGCAACTTTATGTCCCCATCGGAAGGATAGCATACTCACAAATGCATCACCCCCTTTTGGGTCGTGAACCAGAACAGCAGTTCTTAGTTGTTCCTCCCAGTGGAGGATCGAACCGAGCCGAGACTGCTTCACAGCGAGCACACTAACAACTGAGCAATCATGTCACCCCCGAAAGATTGATATTAACTTTCAAGATTTCAAAGTTACTTTCACATTCAAAACTAGATGGACACTCGGTAGAGCGCATACCTCCACCATGCAATGGCTGATCCATGAGAACATATCAGGCACAATATGTTTTTGAAATATCATTCCATATATCGTTTTTGGCCCTATCTCTCAATGGTTAAGAATCACTTTAAAAATCAAATAATTTTTCGTATCTGGATCTGGATTCGGATCTTCACCAAAATTAAATCAATTCTTCCATGTCACACACCCAACCTGTCCAGTAAGTTTCATCCAAATCCGTCTACACCCTTTTGAGATATTGTGCTATATATTAGTTTGGCCCGATCTCTCAATAGTGAATAATTACTTTGAAAATTGTAGTAGTCGGGTCCAGATCCGGATCTTCACCAAAATCTAATTAGTTCGTCCTTGTCACATACCGAACCTGTCCACAAAATTTCATCCAGGTCCGTCAACAATTTTTTGAGATATCCTGTACACAGGCAAACAAACAGACAAACAAACAGACAGAAAGGGGTGAAAACATAATCTCCTTCACCTTCGTGGGCGGAGGTAATAACTAACTGACCATACTCGGTGGTGTAATGGTTAGAGTGTCGTTCTGAGTCTGGGAGCTCAGTGGTTTGATCCCAACCTAGCCGAGCCATACTAAAGACTAACTAGAAAGTAGAATTTCACGCAAATTCGTTAATGGATATGCCTCTGCCCACAACCCAATGTTATATTTGATCTGGAGTGTGTGAGTATGGTGAGTGAGTGAGCGAGTGAGTGAGAGATAGGGGGGAGAGAGAGAGAGAGGAGAGAGAGAGAGAGAGAGAGAGAGAGAGAGAGAGAGAGAGAGAGAGAGAGAGAGAGAGAGAGAGAGAGAGAGAATTAGCTGCTTTTCTAGGTCAACTTATGGTCTGCAAAGTGATTTTCAAAGGACACATGACCTCTGACCTTTAACGTATTCAATCTAAAATTCAATCAGTTAATCTTTGTATTCAAGTCCATACGTGTGTCAAGAATGGTTGAAATCTCTTGAGTGGTTCAGAATTATTACAGTAATCAGGTCAGGCCAGGTATGGGAGCATGCACCAGAGCAGCGCGTCGCTGCGTCCACTTTCCGCCGTACTCCAGGGGCCTCCATCTGGCCATCCCCCAGGCAGATGCCTGGCCCATCCCCATCTCCTTGAGATGCCGATCAACCTGCTGCAACCACGAGGCACGTGGTCGGCCCATTGGCCTCCTCCACACATGAGGCTCCCGCGCTGAGAGAATCTGGTGAGCAGGATCAGCATCAGGAATACGAGCCACATGTCCATTACAGCCGCAGCTGATGCTCACGGACTAGGCAGGTAACAAATCTCATTTGAGTCTCTCTCAGCAACCGCTCGTTGGACACCAAGTCCAACCAGCGATAGCCAAGGATTCTCTGAAGAGACCTGGTACCAAAGGAGTTAAGTCTCCATCTCAGATCCTTGGTCAGAGTCCAAGTCTCACATCCTTAGAGCAAGACCGGAAGCACCAAGGACCTGAAGACTCAGGCTTTCGTCCTCCTGCACAGGTACAGGCTGCGCCACACCCCATTATCCAGTGAATCCATGACTCCCCAGGCCAGACCCAGACGTCTGTTGACCTCTGACTCACAGCCAGCAGAGACATGAATATCACTGCCAAGGTAAGTGAATCTCTCCACATTACAGTAATGCACATTCATGAAAGGGCACTTGACCTTAGGCATTTGACCTTTTGAACCCAAAATTTTAAAATTTGATCTTCGTTTTACAATCCATAGTTGTGTCAAGTTCGGTCAAAATCCCTTCAGCGGTTCAAAAGTTAACATGGTAACGAAAATTTGCTACTTTCAGATAAAGGTCACGTAACCTTTGAGATTGAAAGACAAAATTAATATTTTCGTGATTGTATCATAATACAACTTTGTACAAAGTTTGGTAAAAATCTTTTTAGCAGTTCACAAGTTATCGCTGTAACAAAATCATCATGCACGGACAACCCAAAAAATGTCTCCACATGATCTTTGACCTTTGACTCCAAAATATAATCAGTTCATCATTGTATCATAATACATCTTTGTATCAAGTTTGGTTAAAATAGAAATTCAAAAAAAGAATCCCATTAGCGGTTCACAAGTTCTCACCATAACAAAATCATCATGCACTATCGGACAGACATACGGACAACCCAAAAACATAATGTCTTCGGCAGCGTAGGCAAAAAAAATGGTACGGGTTTGAAAAAGGCATCCTGTAGAAAAAGAAAGTTGGATTTTTTTTAATTGCTCTATAGTGCCTTAGCCTTTATAGCTATGTGAATGGTAATAATATATGATCCCCGACCCCATTCCTTAATGAGTGCAGGGAAGTGTTTTAGGCCCCGACCAAAAATAGAAAAAAAAACATTTGATTTTTTAAATAACTGCTAAACAGGATTAGAAAAGCACCAGGCAATGTCGGGTACCTCTGCAAGTATTATATAATACGGCAGCTACGTTTGATGGGAAACTGGAATG
>CM068957.1:36304123-36322772 GCA_035128595.1 Eptatretus atami
TTCTCTTCTTTTATCTCCATTTCTCGTTTATATTTTCTCTTGAAATCGATGTTTAGTACCCTTCGACGCATATAATTTCTCAATAGGACTTTGTCAATTCCTATGTTTTCCTCAGTGCGTTAAGATTGATTTATTTTCTGTAATACCTTCTATCCTTCGTTTAAAACTTCACTGGTTCCATTATTCTTTATATTATTCATTTCTCTCTCTTTCCATCCCTCCTCCCAATCTCCTCCTTCTCTCTTCTATTTCCCCTCTCCTCCATTCTCTCTCTTCGTCCCTTCTCCTCCTTCTCTCTCTCTCACTCTCCTTCTCTCTCTCTTCTCCCTCTCCTCCTTCTCTCTTTGTCTCAGTTTCTTTAAACTTCCTTCCCTCATCCCCTTACTATCCTGAACCACTTTCACCCCATAGAATTATCAGACATACATATATTCACCTGGATTCTGCGGGATACTCTTGAATCCACAATCTTTTTCTCATAATAAAAACCAATAAGATTTGTTGATGATTTCTAAAAGAGTTTGATATTTTATTCACCTTTAGAAGTTTCATTTTTATTTAAATAAATTTAATCCAAATTCTCTATTTGTGGGGTTTTTAACATCAGTATTAAGGCCAATTTTTAATTAAAATTGGCCCGTGTCTAGTTCCAATTCATCTAAGGAATGTAAAATCGAAACACAACTTTTCTTGTAGGTATCTTGAATGCAAAAATTATTAATTTTCTTGAAGTCTTCTTGCTGTTTCATTTAATTGTCATCAGAAAATATGACAGATTAATTATGATGATACATATGACCACCCCATCTTGCTGTTGTTATCAGTTTGTTATTCCTCGACTTTTGAAATAGTATAACGCAATGCCTTCCTTCTTTGTCATATAAACTATTGCTTACCAACATAGTAATGTCCTATTCCGTTTCGAAAATCGTGTATTGTTCTTTGCTAATTGTGCTTCACATATCTACTGATTCTTACCTTGGCGATAATATCTTCTTTATCGAGACTGATAAAAATCGTGGTCTTTCGGTTGGAATGAAAAAGACAATTATATCCGTAAATCACACCATTTATTATACTCCAATTCTCGTCATTCTTCATGTTAATCTATTCTTCATTCTTTATAAAGATTTCAGACTAAGTCATGCATAATTTGAAATTTAAAAGAAAAGGTTGTTATGGTTATGATTGAACCAGGTGGTTGTGGTTGTAATTCTACTCCTTTAACAAAACGTGCCGTTTTATTTAAGAATATATATAATGATAAATCACTTAATCTCACCTAGTCATTCGCGTCAGTCGGGCTTGGATAATTTATTAACTTATAAGCGTTTTTCATATAAATATTTTTTGCTATCCTATATTTCTGTCGTTCAGACTGTGCCTTTGTGTAATAATTTGATAAATCAATATTCAGTTCCTGGGATACACCAAAGATAGAACCATCTTTACCAACATTTTGCATAAAAGCAAAAACCCTTTTAGTTTCTAAAGAATGGGCTGTGTGGATTGATATATATATATATATATATATATATATATATATATATATATATATATATATTCCACTAATCAATCCACTCTGAGCAAGTCGCGTTCTGGAGATGACGTCAACGGTCACGTGACCTGCGGTTCGCTGAACTCAACTTTTTTGAGGGCGGGGCATAGAAAGTTGTGAAAAGCACTACAAATGTTCGAAATATTGGTCTAATCATCCCATTGTTGATTTTAGAAAAGAAGCATGGGTGATTTCTTCACTAGGAAGGTCAAGTTATATAATAAATAACCAGAAACTTTTGAGTGTCATGGGACCTTTAAAATTTCGGTTTTCAACTAATATGGCTGCCAAACTACGTGACAATGGCGTTGAAATTTGGACTCTGCAAATTTGGTAGTGGATCATGTGTGTGAAGTTTCGTTCTGATCGGAAAAGGTTCATTTTTTTATCCAATATGGCTGCCACACCACATGACCTATGATGTCATCATTTCCACACTGTACGCTGGTATATATTTTGATAATACTTGGTAAATTTCACTTCGATCGGATAAGCGGTTCCAGAGAAAACATTATTTAATATTTTTCGTCAATCCAATATGGCCAACAAACCACGTGACCATCAATTTTTCTTTATCATCCTAATATCCCAAAGTCATGAGGAATATGTCTATGAAGCTTCTTCTCAATCTGTCCAGCCATTCTGAAGAAGAAGATTTTTGAAGGTGTAAGGGTAAATCCATGGTGGCTGCCAGACCATGTGACCTACGATGTCATAGATAGCAAACTTTATTCAGAATGGATAGTCGATCATTTGCGTGCAGTTTCACGTCGATCTGTAAAGCGGTTCTGGAGTCGAAGATTTATTTTCCATTTTTTTTTTTTTAACAATGTGGCTGCCAAACCATGTGACAGATGATGCCATAATAATCTTTTCTGCGTTGAAACCTTTCGCAAGATGAACCTCACAAATTTTCATTCTGATCGAATGCAGTGTTCTACTTGTCAAATTTTGACCGGAATACCACTTCACCGATGACGTCATAGTCAAATCGTTCTTAATTCCCATTCAGAGTCGTCAGGTGCCAAGTTTCAATTTGTTCCATCTTGTAGTTTAGGAGATACAGAGGTCCAAAATTTTTCCATTTTTCCAACATTTTTGCCCCCACCCCCTACGTGACCTATGACGTCATAATTATAATTTAAAATTTTTTGCATGATGAGTCGCATCTATGGTCAAAATCAGAGAAAATTTGCATGTACGTACGTACGGACGGACAACCCGACAACATAATGCCACTGGCGCATCGTTACCAGAGGCATAAATCTAAAATACATCCACCGATAACTTTAACAGCCATTACTCAAAGCATTACTTCCTTATGCTCAATGCTTCAAGTGAGTGTTGCCACGTAAAAACTGCTCCTATGTAATTCCATTCAGGAATGGCACTTTTGAAGGATGCGCAGGCAGTGTTCTTGCTATTCCAGATAGGTCTTGGTATTTCTCACAAGAATGGCTTCCCAATGAGAGACTACTTCTTTTTAACCTCTTGACATCAGACTCAGTGGCATAATGGTTAGTGTCTGCTCTGAGTTTGGGAGGTCGGTGGTTTGAAGTGGAGCCAAGCTGAGTCATTCCAAAAAATTTAATAATGGAACATATTACTTCATTGGTTGATTGAAGTGGAGCCAAGCTGAGTCATATCAAATAATTTAATCATGGTAATTTAATAATGGTACATGCTATGTCCTTGCTTGATAATTAATAAGCATTTAAAAAAGGAACATGGAAAAACAACCAGAGTGTAGTAACAATTGTGCAGGCTTGATTGGTCTGATGGCCTCCACTTGTGTTAAAGTTCCTTTTGAGGAAATTCATATTATTATTACCTCTGTTGGCCAACTTAATATCCTTTAATTATCTTATGCCTTTTAAAAATCTATCTTAGCTGTTTCTTTAATATACTCTGTAAAAACTTTTTGAATTGCACAGTTTCAGGATGACTTCATCTTTGTGAGTAACTTCCAAGATTGAATCTTCTATTTGGTTAGAAACCCCTCTTGGTCACCTCATACCCTTCCCAATGATTGGTTGAGAAAATGATATTTCTTCTTTTTCTGCTGACACAGACCAACTCGTCCTTATAAAGACTACTTTTCTGTCTTGTAATCTGCCAAATAAAGGTTGTTTTTCGTTTTACGGCCAATTTTTTTTTATACCTCCATATATATTTTCAAGAGTAACTTTGGGAAATGAAAAGAACGTTTGTACTTTATAAGCTGATGTTCTTGCAAAAGACAAGCAGATAAACGGTGTGATGCAAATGGTTGTCAACTTCACTTAGCAGGTCGTTAATACTCTCAACAAAGAGTGCATGTTCTTTATACTGACACACGAGCATTTCCATTTTGTTTCCTGGCAGGACATCAGCATTGGCCTTTTGTTGGTCAAAGATGAAATAGATAAAGTCAGGCAATAAATCATAGCAAATGCTCTCCCATTTGACTTATCACACAAGGGTGACTAAATCAGTGATGATTGAGATTTATATTACCTTGCTTGTGTTGATTTTAACAGTGAACTCGTGTATTATCTTTGAGTGAAAAGTTAAATTTCCAGGAATGCAAAAATGAATAAACAAATGAGGTTTAATTATCTTGTCCTTGTGGGCCACTTTGTGACCTTTCCTACCAAACTGCTTATGGACTCTATTTATTTTGCACCTGAAAAGATGGCGAGGTTTCTGGCAATCCTCGACTCTAATTCTGCAACTGCTCACATGTCGTAAGAACTTGCTCTGCTGCTCTTTCACATCCTCTTTCTGCTCTTTTCACCCTATCATTTGCCCTAGGTCATCTTCCTTCTGCTTGGAAACCGGTCAACATCACTGAATTACGTCGAAAAAGGTGCAGAAAAACTGATCCCCTTAACTGCAGAAATATTAGCTTACTTCCAGTCATCAGAAACGTCATGGAATCCATCATCAGAGTTGATATGTAATCCTTCCTTTTCTCCAATGGTCTGATCTGAGACCATCAGTTCGGATTCACACTTGGTCATTATACATGGCATGTACTGCTCCTACTCTCCCAATAATGGATGGGGGTATGCCCTTAATGTCAAACATGAGATCAGAGCCATCTCTCTGGACATATCTTGAGCTTTCGATACAGACTGGCATTCCTCCTTGCTCCCCAAACTCTCTGATAATGGCATCCAAGGCCAGCTCCACTCTTGGGTTACTTACTTCCTCTACTCACCTAACCAATGTGTGGCTCTCAACAGAATCTTATCATCTCTCCCTGTTAAGGCCCTGTCACATCTTGACGTTTTAGCCAGCGTATGCCGACGTGTGAAAATTTGGCGAATACGCTGGTACACGTCGAATACGTTATGGGTAAGTTTTGTATACGTTAAGAGCACGCTGAAGCACGCTGGCATACGTCGTAGTACGCCGAGCTCGTCGACAAATTTTAAGCATGCTCAAAAATTTTCGACGTATAGGGGCTGGGTGTGCTCTGGCTTTCAAAAGGAATTAGCCACTGTGGCTAATCCAGGTTTAGAATGATTAGCCACAGGAGAAAGGAAATAGCCACTATTTTATTCAAAAGTTTTTTTTTAGCAATATGAAATAATAAGTTAATTTTAAGGCGGATGTGTGAGTTTGATGGGTGAGGTTGGTTGGATGAGTGAGTTGGATTGTTCAGATTGGTTGGATGAGTGAGTTTGACGTGTGAGATTGGTTGAATGAACGACCATCAGGGAGGTGGTGATTGTGAGGGATGGTGGTGGTGGTGGTGACGGTGATGGTGATGGTGTGTGTGTGTGTGTGGTGGGGGGGGGGGGGTATGGTCGGTGTGCCTTTAGTAGGTGGTAGTGGGGATGGGGGTGGTTGTGGACCAGGATTGGACCAACCTCATGCCAGTCAAACTCACTCATCCAACCAATCTCATCCAACAACTTCACTCATCCAACCAATCTCACACATCAAACTCACTCATCCAACCAATGTCACACATCAACTTCACTCATCCAACCAACCAAAGTCACCCATAAAAACTCACTCGTCCTACTACAGGTACTACTACTGATTGTGTCAAAACTCACCTGGCAACCACTGACCCAACGAAGCATGTAGCGCGAGTAGCGCCGAATCACACCAAATCATTCCGGGGAAAAAAAAATTTTTTTTTTCAAAAAAATTAAAATAAAATTTTGAGATGAGAATCATGGGAATCATGCGTAATTTCGGTCGATTTTTTTACGAGAAACTAGTTTAAAACTACTAAAGTTAGTATATATAAGCTTGTACGAAATCATGCGTGATTCCCGTAGTCAAAACATACAAAAATGCGGCCGTCTCAACGAAGGTTGAATTCTGTGCTAAAATCACCCAAAATTCGTCTAAAACTGGTAAAAAAAAAAAAAACACTAAAACATGGATTAGCCACAGTGGCTAATGGGTGGTTTAAAATATTAGCCACAGGTAAGGGGGATTCGCCCTGTGGCGACGTGGCGAGCGGCAGCGCACACCCAGATGGGCTGTCACACATTGACGTTTTAGCCAGCGTATGCCGACGTATGAAAAATTTGCGAATACGCTGGCACACGTCGAATACGTTATGGGTAAGTTTTGTATACGTTAGAGCACGCTGAAGCACGCTGGCATACGTCGTAGTACGAATTTTAGTACGACAAATTTTAGCATGCTCAAAATTT
This sequence comes from Eptatretus atami, assembly GCA_035128595.1. Classification (NCBI taxonomy): domain Eukaryota; kingdom Metazoa; phylum Chordata; class Myxini; order Myxiniformes; family Myxinidae; genus Eptatretus; species Eptatretus atami. The sequence continues at coordinate 36,310,343 of CM068957.1, forward strand.
TCCGACATATTGCCAGCGATGACTCACACACGTTCCGCATACGCTGGCCATAAGTTGTAGGCACGTTATGCGATCGTTGACAGTCGACACACGTTACTTGTAAGTTACTCATAAGTCGAAATACGTCGAGGTAATGTCTAGCGTACCCGAAACTTATTCTAACCTATGAGTAACGTGCTTTGAACCTATGTGTAACGTATCTCCAACGCATATTGACGTATGTAGACGTATTTGACGTCTTCCGGACGACCACAGAACTTACTGAACGTGTTTCTAACTTACAGCTACCGTATAATGGCGTATTGGCAGCATTTAGGGGAATTGGTATATAAAATGGGCTTCACAGGAGGACCCATCAGTGTTCCAGACTCCATGGTTTTTTTTTTTCTTCTCTTCTTCGGCATGACGGTGATGTTGACACTTCGATGTCTAGTGCGGTTATGATTTGAATCGTCGAGCGCAACCTATTAATAGCTACGCCACATGATCGTCGGCGATACGCTGCCGCGGCTATGCATAAGTTAGACTATCGTTGGGCATAAGTTGTGAACGCCGCCAACACGCTAAGCATTCGTTGGTATAAGTTATCGAAACGTTCTGTGTACGTTACTAATACGTTATGCATACATCCAACTCGTTAATATACGCCCAAAACTGAAAAAAACATCAATAGTTCAGCGTACGCCAGCGTTTTAGATCAATTTTGATACGTTGCCATACGCTGGCTAAATCGTCAAGTGTGACAGGGGCTTATGCTAGCGTATGACTAAACACGTTCCGCATACGCTGACCATAAGTTGTAGGCACGTTATGCGATCGTTGACACACGTCGACACACGTTACTTGTAATTACTCATAAGTCGAAATAACGTCGAGGTAATGTCTAGTGTACCCAAAACTTATTTCTAACCTATGAGTAACGTGCTTTGAACCTATGTGTAACGTATCTCCAACGCATATTGACGTATGTAGACGTATTTGACGTCTTCGGAGACCACAGAACTTACTGAACGTGTTTCTAACTTACAGCTACCGTATAATGGCGTATTGGCAGCGTTTAGGGGAATTGGTATATAAAAATGGGCTTCACAGGAGGAACCCGTCAGTGTTCCAGACTCTATGTTTTTTTTTTGTTTTTTTTTTCTACGGCATGACGGTGATGTTGACACTTCGATGTCTAGTGCGGTTATGATTTAAATCGTTGAGTGGCAGCCTATTAATAGGCTACGCCACGTGATCGTCGGCGATACGCTGCCGCGCTATGCATAAGTTAGACTATCGTTGGGCATAGGTTGTGACGCCGACAACACGCTAAGCATTCGTTGGTAATGTCATCTATAAGTTATCGAAACTTCTGTGTACGTTACTAATACGTTATGCATACATCCAACTCGTTATTATACGCCCAAAACTGAAAAAAACATCAATAGTTCAGCGTACGCCAGCGTTTTAGATACATTTTGATACGTTACCATACGCTGGCTAAAACGTCAAGGTGTGACAGGGCCTTTAAGGCTGGAGTCCCGCCAGGTCGTGTTTTGGGCCCACAGCATTCAGCATCTTCATCAGTCTCTCTGACCACCTGGAAAATCCTCTATCTATTTGCTGATGACTCCACCCTCTGCTGTGACTTCCACCATCCTTCAGATAATGCAGGCAGCAGCCGCTTTCCTCTCTTCAGACCTTAACAAAATTACAAGATGGTCAAACACTTTGAATATCTTTCAATCCTGACAAACTCAGATTCTCAATCTCTCCGTCCAAAAGTATGGCAAACCCTCCTATCTACTTTCTTCACAAACTTCCTGAGGAAGTTCAGTCACTCAAACTCTTGGGTTTCACTATCAACCAAGATCTTTCTTGGGAAAACCACTTTTCAAAGTTGGCCTCCAAAGACAGTTGTTGACTGGGCATACTGCATCATACAAAGTCCTTCCTCAGCACACCTGAATTCATACTCAACCACAAGGCCTTAATCTGCAGCTTGATTGAGTACTGCTTTCCTCTTTGGGCTGACTCCCCTGGCTCACACCATGCTCAGCTTGATGCCATGGAAACCAAGGCCTTCAAGATTATTGGAATCTCCCATGATGAAGCTGAGTCTATAGGCCTATCAATGCAGACATCACAAATAGGTTGGTGATCTCTCTGTCTTCTTCTGCCTCCTTTCCCATTGCAGACAGGTTGGTGATGTATCTGTATTCTTCCTCCTTTCTGGTCGAGCACCATCTGCTGTTTCTGTGCTTTGTCTTTTTTGAAAGCCCCAGGTTTCTGCAGGGCACACACTGTCCACCATCAGCCCCCTTCTGATGAAACTTTGTTTTTTTATTTATTCTGTATCCATCTTGTTAAATCCACCACCAGAGATGGAAGGAGGTTATGTTTTCACCTCTGCCTGTTTGTCACTTGGGAAAAAAAAATGTTCGCCAAGTATGTTGGGCTGTAGCATTTGTCTGTTTGTCTGTCACACGATTTTTGGCCGCAGTTTTCAAGCAACCATTCTGAAATGATTTGTGTATTTAGGTGACCGGCCAAGGACAACAACGCTTAATTTGGGTGAACATCCGAATCCAGATCCAGATTGGATAATTTTTTTTAAGTGATTCTTCACAATTGAGAGATAGCCTTAAAACGAAACATTGCACAATATTTCAAAAATATATCAGGCCCGATATGTTCTATGGATCAGGCATTGCATGGCGGAGGTGTGCGCTCTACCGAGTGCCTTTCTACTTTGCCTCTGTATCCATCTTGTCCACCCTATGCGTCCTCCCCGACCCATCATCCCTCCCCACACCTATTATTTGAACAAGTCTACCTCTATTTTGTCCTTCAACCCTGCTGTTGGTGTCCCACCCCCCCACCCCCTACCCTCAATGATGCAAAAAATTGTCAGTGGGAAGTGTGTTTGTAAGCAATTATCACTAAAAGCAAATTATTACCAAATGTTATCATCAGGGGTTGTCTGTGCTCTATCCTTTAAATGCTGAATGTCAGACGAGGAGGCAAGACTTACCATTTTTAAAGTTCACTAATGTTGCTTCATCCATTGAATATAAAATATCCGTTGAATGTAGAATATAAGATCCGTTGCTTCACTAATGCAAATACCAATCTTTGCTGTGATGGCTAATCAATATAATAGGGCAAGAAGAAAAAGGATTACTGAGAGTGCAGGGAGAACCAAGTGCAGGGAAAACCTGAGAGTGACAGACAGAATTACTGACAATAAGGGTCACCTATTTCGGCGACCCAATATATATATACATATACATATGTATCATAGCATGTGTACCTGGCATTGCTGGGCAATGCCAGGTCCCTTCTCCCACAACTTACTCCCTCTGTTAGTTACCATGTGTAGTTGCCAGTGTTCAGTTCCCAGGTTTCCTGGGGAGTGCTCCCCAAGTGGCTTAAACACTCAAGCAAGCACTCCATTTGAACCCCTGATAAAGAATTGCTGGCTTGGCAAGCACGAGCTAACTACTTGGTAACTGAATACACCCTGGACATCTCAACAGCATACAGGACATACAAAATGCTGACAAAAGGACAGTTTTTATTCAATTAAAGACTTTAAATATTAGTCATGACTTTGTGTTGAAATGAAAATGAAAAGGTACCTTGGTGTTTTAAAATATACATAAACTCAGAGGTGATGTTGAATGTACAAAAGTGGACTTGTACATTTCATACAACTTCAAAGTGTAGGTGTACATAACTTATTTAAACTGTATGTGTGGCATAATAAATATCTCTGGAATTTCCACAGCCTCCCGATAAATTAATTATGGACGCATTTCACGACCAAGCCAATTTTAATGTTTATTTACTTCACATAATATGTAAATCACATGCCCATCAGTTTTTTTTTTATAAGCCTTGAAAGTGCAGGCAAAAAACCAAAATTTTTTTTTATAAGCCTTGAAAAGTCAGGCGAAAACCAAAAGTTTTTTTTATAAGCCTTGAAAAGTCAGGCGAAAACCAAAAGTTTTTTTTTATAAGCCTTGAAAAGTCAGGCGAAAACCAAAAGTTTTTTTTTATAAGCGTTGAAAAGTCAGGCGAAAACCAAAAGTTTTTTTTAATGAAAGATCACGATATTCTTTCCTATGCGTTATGAGAATATACCTTCATTGAGCAGTGTATATTAGACTGCTACCACAATCACTGCACACAAAACATGCATTACCTCATTTGAATTGAAATCAAAATGTACCTTTGTTTCCTCAAAACTGTATCTTTGTTTAATGACAGAAGACACGTCGTTCAGTCTTTAAGTGCACATCAGAGGCCGATGAACAGAGCAATGCGGAGTGAAAAAGATGGTAGCGATTTCTGGGTGGCTGGAGGGAAAGGTGTGGGCTGGCTAATGGGCGGTGCTTGTGATGCTGGAGGGAGAGAGGGAAAGGCATGGCCTGCAGAATGCGCAGCACTTATGACCAACAGACACAAACTCAAGACACAGATGATATACATATATATAATATATTATATACATATATATATATATATATATATATATATATATATGTATGAAACGAAGACCCACCCACATCTCTCACCTGTGAATGGAGGGAATAACTAATTAGCTCTCACCTCATAAACCCAGGTGGCAAGGAGGATTATATAAATAAATTGACTCCTCCCAGGCTCTTGCCAAATAATTCCCAGGTAAGAGATGTGAGTGGGTCTTTGTTCTTCATTTATATGTTGATTGCTTTTGGACATTTGCACGTGGTACATGCTTAGGAGCCTCTTTGGTATGCATTTCTGTTTGTGCTGTCGCTGATGATTCGCAAATAAGTGATGAAACTGGTCCGGCAGCTGAGGGGGTGTGTATACCATTAGGATTCTCATGTGTGTACTATTTGTGAATGTCTTTACAGCTGTGGAGGAACTCTGGGATGGGTTTGAAACAGCAAAGAGCTCACTTTGTGTAGTCTTTCATGGTTGCTTTATGCAGCTTTCTTCAGTGCGAAGAGCATAGGAGGAGTCGATTTATTTATGTAATCCTAGCGAGAATACATATGGCCCGTGCCTTGTTAATGTGGAACCAAAATTACATAAAATAAACATACACACCGATTTGTATTCATGATTCATTTTTCAGAATAATATCTTACACATTGACATCAATATAACTGACCAACAAAAGTTAAAAAAAAAGTAATGGTACCACAAAGCATCATTTTGTTCTGAACTCAGGCCAAACTAGAAAGGTGACCCTTAGTTTTTTTTACCTTCCTTCATACCAAAGGAAATGTTAGTTGATGTTCGGAATGTCCATGTATTGCCGATCTATTCCCATTGCAAGCTGTGTGTACATTGGCATTTTTAGGCCTCTAGTGGCTTGTTTTTATTCCATTTCTTCACTTTTGCCTTTAGTTCACATAAAGGTCATCTCAGAGATGATGGTGCCACAAATTGGGAAAGCATGAGGATAATAGAAATCTTTCATATCTCCATGACACCCAGACCACTGGAGATTTCCCCCATTGGCACCGTGAAGCAACATCAATGTTTGCTCTTTCTGCTACAGTGGCCGATAGGGTGACAATAGCGAAATAAATATATGATAACCTCTAGAAGGCATTGTGGAAACTAAGTTTACTTTTTAATCAATCTTCAGGATGGCAGGTCAGTTCAGTTGTCACCCTTGAGATGTCTTGTTGTGTTCACCTTTTTGATACGACTCTTCTGGTTTCAACCCCAAGTTTAAATTTGTATTTGCAGTAAAAACACAATCTCTCTTCCTCTCTCTCTCTTCCCAATGGCGTCACACCTTTGTGAACAATGTGGGACTGGTTGAAGACCACATAGAAAATGATTATGCTGCATTTTGCTGCAGCAGGACCATTCCTTTGTTTTTCATTTTGGAAAAAAAACATTTTGACTTTCCCTTGTAGGTTGTTGCAACAACAATCTCATGGAAAGCCATTGTGTTCCAGTACTCTGACCAAATCGCCTGTTCAACATTCGCTGTGTAATTGCCATTATGTGCAATATGGGTGCAGTACAGCCATTTGCCCTCCTCTAAGATTATATTTTTTAAAAAAATAATTGTCCTCTCAATCACCTTCTCACCGTCATCCTTGTCATTTGAAGTAACGATTGCGATCAGGCCAATGCATAGTTTCTCTGATGAGAATATTAAAGGAAAGGTTCAAGGACCGCTAATGATCAGTTTGTCTCTTGAAAGCACTGTGAGGAATAGATCTGTAAGGCTAAAACGAAAATGTGCTCAGCAGGTAAAGTTATGTTAAAACTTTACTCTGTTCAGAATCAATATGTTGAGGCAGCAGTGAGCAGGCATATTGACCTGGAGTGATTCGTTTCAGCCATTCCGTAACCCATAACGGACAATCATGTCTCTTCCATGCTTGACTTCCTCCTCCTTTGATCTTGAACCTTTTCATTCCCTACTCAGCTCTGGTGATGATATGAAGTTGAGAAAATTGATGTGACCATTGCACATTGCCAATTTTGGTTGGTGGTCCATGGTAATACCTTGTGGAGATCTATTTTGCTTATGGTGGGCCTGTGCATGATGACAGTGCACACGTCTTGAAAACTTCATCTCGGCATTTAGAGTTCAAGAATTCTGCCTGTAAATCCTTCCAGTAAATGGGCAGAGCAGGAACATCTCTTTTTAAGCCGTTGAAGGTCCTTACATTCTCCATAAGTCACGACCACCGTTGATGAGCCATCACACCAACAGCTGCTCGTCTTTCAGGAAAGGGTGGTGGAGAATTATTTTGCTTTGGCTCTTGGAGAGTTTTCCATCGAAGTGTGAAATAACACGCCATCGTAAGTTGCAGCCACACCTTTGCCTCGCTGCTGCATTCTCACTAAGCAAGTGTATGATGTCACAATCTCGGAATATTTTGCTCTCGTGTACACCTCAAGCACACATTGCTCACATATGTAAATACAAATGAAAGCTATTTTGGCAACACTGGCAGCCTACCATTGATAATGCTATAATTCACAGTATGCAACCATTTGAAATAATTAAAACATTTCATTTTGTCAACTTACTTCAGGAAACAACTACATGGTTGTAATTCATGAATTTCAGGCCAACTGATGTCAGTTTACTTGAAAATTACATAAATATTTTGATTGAAATGTCACAAGGTTCTCATCTGGTACTGTGGTATATGGCAATAAAAAATATGATGCATCAGGAAACATGCAATATACAGTATATCAAGCAAGTGATGCTTCAATGAACATAAGCAAGCCTCTTCAGGATGGCATTTGGTGAAATCAAATTTTATGGTCAATAGTCTGATCAAATCTGTGATGCTGTTTCTCATATTGCCGTCTTTTGTCGATGTGTGAGTGCGTGTTTCATTTGGGCAACATATGTAAGAGATGCGGCCATTTGGAAACACAGGAAAGAGATGCGGCCATTTGGAAACATAGGTAAGAGATGTGGCCATTTGCAAATATAGGTAAGAGATGTGGCCATTTGGAAACATAGGTAAGAGATGTGGCCATTTGGAAACATAGGTAAGAGATGTGGCCATTTGGAAACATAGGTAAGAGATGTGGCCATTTGGAAACATAGGGAAGAGATGTGGCCATTTGGAAACATAGGGAAGAGATGTGGCCATTTGGAAACATAGGTAAGAGATGTGGCCATTTGCAAATATAGGTAAGAGATGCGGCCATTTGGAAACAATAGGTAAGAGATGTGGCCATTGGAAACACAGGAAAGAGATGCGGCCATTTGGAAACATATGTAAGAGATGCGGCCATTTGGAACATAGGTAAAGAGATGTGGCCATTTGGAAACATAGGTAAGAGATGTGGCCATTTGGAAACATAGGTAAGAGATGTGGCCATTTGGAAACATATGTAGAGAGATGCGGCATTTGGAAACATAGGTAAGAGATGGCCATTTGGAACATAGGTAAGAGATGGGCCATTTGGAAACATAGGTAAGAGATGTGGCCATTTGGAAACAATGTAAGAGATTGGCCATTTGGAAACATAGGTAAGAGATGTGGCCATTTGGAAACAAGTAAGAGATGCGGCATTGGAAACATATGTAAGAGTGCGGCCATTTGGAACATAGAAAGAGATGCGGGCCATTTGAAACATAGGTAAGAGATGTGGCCATTTGCAAATATTAGGTAAGAGATGCGGCCATTTGGAAACATAGGTAAGAGATGTGGCCATTTGGAAACATAGGTAAGAGATGTGGCATTTTTGGAAACCAGGTAAGAGATGTGGCCATTTTTGGAAACATAGGTAAGAGATGTGGGCATTTGGAAACAGGTAAGAGATGTGGCCATTTGGAAACACAGGTAAAATCCCAGAAACATCATCACCCCGAAAACGAGTGATGTTTCTGGGTTTATCCTGGCCATGATCACTCTTTTGGCCAATCATTCACCAGGTGGTGCCACCATTGACTGGGCCTGTGCTGATATTCCCCTCATGTCTTGTTTGCGGAGGAGTCAAATGACAGCAGCAAGGTGCATTTATGTGTTCATCTAAGGTAGAGAGAATTAAACGATTCGGGATCATTTGTTTTTAGGAGGTAGAACTAAGTGCAACATTGCAGCACATTTGGAATGAAATTCATGACCAATGGCGAAGCTAAGCCATATTTTGTGGACGTATCTCCTCCGAAACTGCTGGACCGACTGTCGCCACTTTCGGCATGCGGGTGCTCTGTGGTCTAATGTACAGCGTAGGCTATGTGAGATCGCGCCAGCCGGACAGGTTTGGGAATTTTTGGCGATTTTCTAATTTTTACACCCATTTGCATGGCGACGTGTGACGTCACCACTGAGAGGCGTAATGACGTCATTATGTCATCTGTCATTCGCTGACGTCATTACGTCTGTCGTGGCCGTCACGTCATTACGTTACCCCTCAGTAGTTGTTCGCCAGTACCTGCGCGAACTACCTCCTTTCCAGGGAGGACAACAAGGCCCTCTTCCAGTCAGTTGGGGGTGATGCCTGTTTCCAAGCAGAGCACAGAACCACATGCAATGACAAGAGGCAGCATTTCCACCAGCCTTGAGAAGTTCAGCATGGATGCCACAGATCCCAGGAGCTTTACCCAATTTCAATCGGTTCACCACAGCCTGTGTTTCCACAAACAAAGGTGGATCACAGTTGATTGAAAGGTCGGTAATCAGAGATAGTAACTCCCCTGATATCCAACTCAACAGCTGGTGGATCAGCTGGTGCAGTCGCTCAAAGTAACCGGCCCAGGGGCCTTCACTTCTGACTGCTCTGTCAAGAGCCCTCCACCTTCTGCTCTAACTGCAGTACACCGAGGGACGGGCTTGGAGGAACGCAATGCGCGAATTCCCTGTAAGCAGGACGAGAATCACTTGACCACAGGTGATGCTCTATCCCTCACAGATTCCTCGCACATAGGCCTCTGTGGAAGAAAATAATTATATTCATGTAGTCTCAATTATAATTGTTGCTGTACTTTATATATTTAACTTTTTGTACTATAGTCAAATTGGCTGTCAGTAATGTTTCCCTTTCCCCGAGAGTCTTTTGACCTACAATTGATAAAAGGATATCATTCTATGAAGAAAGGTCTTGCTCGCTGCATGGAACAAGGGTGACCTGGTTGATAACACTGCAACTTTTGCCATGATTGTGTCATTCTCTCCCTCCCACCCAAAGTGGACACGTATTGCAGTTTGAGTTATTTTTGCCTAATGTGTCTCACCCTCCCATTCTTTGGAATATCAAACTGGGCATAAGAGGAATTGCTTCGGGCTTCAAATTGCAGAGAAGTCCATTCAAATGTTTCAGTGAATCATTCAATCATTCAATTCAATGTCCTCCGCATATACGATATTAAAGTTTCTTCAGTTGTATGCTGATCCAACGTGGTGGAATTGAATTCTTTTCGACCACACCTCCTTGTTCACCCTCAGCGCACATACAGTTTTATGCCTCAACTTCTGAAAAGCTCCAGCTCTGCTATTAGGCCTGGCCCTGTGACGCTTGTCAATGGTATGCAGTGTCCCTTGCGAGACAAAATTCTTCTTTGCCCTACGGTGAGTTCCAAGACTTCCACTGGAAACATCAAGGACGGTGGTCTTGAAGGTACTCCACGACTCTTCAGGATTCCCCAAAGCACTCAGACCTCCCAAATGCCCAGTCAGCCGTTTTGCATCCCTCATACTCTCTCATCCTATTCTTGCCAACATCCAGCCTCGGCTGGGAGGTACCATTCTCCTGGATTTAAACTGCAACTTCAGAGTTGCTACCACAAGCCTGTGTGTTGTATGAACTGAGCACTCAGGTGACCCAATTTCTGATCATCTCCGGCGACCAACAACGAGCACGTGTCAATCTCCTTTGCCATGACACCAGCGTTGGAATACCAAGCCAGCGATGAGCCTGTGGGCGTGAACCATGAACAGCCACCCTAAGTCCATGACTTCTTGCAAAGTCAAGGAACTTAGTGCTATTTAGGTTCACAGTTCCATACCCATGGGGAACAACAAATGTCTCATCTTATCAGTTCCAGTCTACATTGAAATCCCCCAAGACTAGAAGTGATCGCATCTGGGGCACTGATCAACCACAGACTCGAGCGTGGCGTAGAATGCATCCTTCAGGTGAGATCACTCACCTCAGTTGGGGCATATACAGAGTCCAGAGAAACGACACCAAGGAGTGACAAATCTTAGTCTTATAATATGCTTGTGAACTGGTGTTACCTCAATTACCATTGGAATCAGTTTCTTGGATAGAGTACAGCAACTCCTTGGGCATGGTAACCATCACAGCAACCAGACCAATAGTAGGTGTAACCACCCACCATCTCTCCACCACTATCTGGTTTCTGAAACTCAGAGAGTGCTGCAAACATGATGTTCAAACGCTTGAACTCAGATGATAAGAGACAGTTGATCATCCTCTCTTCGGATAGGACATTCCAGGCACCCAGCCGAAGGGACCGCCTCAGGTTAACCCAAGGAGACACCGCCTGACTCTAGTGGATGACACCTCAGCACCTCCCAACACACACTACCGCCATCTACCTGGGAAGCTTACCCGTGGTTTTCCTCCCATCATCAAAGAGTGAGGGTCCCGAAGGATTTGCCCCAATCACGTCATCATGTGAGCTGCCCTGTGGAGGACAGCTGCACAGGAGGTACTCCCACGGAGTGGGTTTATAATTTTCTTTGCGGTTTTCTTGTGTTTTGCGGAGTGAAGGGTTTTACGGTGGCTGGACTACAAATCCTGCTACCAACCTCCTAATAGAAAGTAACCCAACTGCAGGAGGACGTCCGCAGACACAGTTGGGTACCAGATATGGATGTCCGTTGGCTTACAAGGAGCTCCTCCACCTTTTGACAGGTTTTGTTTATAATTCTGCCTGCTGGTTGTCCATATCATACACCCACCTCACCGGAAAACCTGGTAGGGGATACGGTTTTGTCGCCGACAACCCGACCATGAAACAGGTTAGTACAGTTTTACATGATACCTGCAGCAAGTCACACACGGATCTGATCTGGCCTGACCTGACAATAATGACCTGCAGACAGGGTGATTCATCAATGTGTGTGCCGTCTCTCTGACGTACGTTAAACTGAATGTCCCATCGCACACTCACCTGCCTCTAACTTGTCTAGCCTGGATTTGAATCCCAACCCAGCTATAAACTGTCATCTTGGTGTTTCAAGGACAGGGTGATTACTGAATGTGTGAGACGTCAAACTTGACGTCCCGTCACACACTTACCTCCAAGGTGTCTAGCCTGGGTTCGAATCCCTACCCAGCTGTAAGGTATCCACTCAATGTTTCGCATGCAGGATGATTAATAAATGTGTGTGCCGTCCCTAAGATAGACGTTAAACTTGATGTCCCGTTGCACAATCGCGTCTAAGCTGTCTAGTTATCGCTGGCACCAGCCGGTTCGTGAAACATTTGGGTTAATCTTCCCATGGCCGAATCCAGCCGAACTGACGAGAAGGTGGGATTAATGGTGACCGTTAACATAAGTACACTCGTTCATTCTCCCAACATAAAAAAAAGTTAAATAACCAATTTGCGACCAACAAACAAATCAATTTACCAATAGGGTCCATCCAAATGAGAATGAATGCCAAATGAGAAGCTGCGTTACTGCAGTGGCATTTCAGAGTAAAACTACACCATTCCTGTTCATCAACATATAAGAATACCTATGAAACTTCTTTCCACAACCCTCCTGTAACAGATTGGAGCAGTTTATTGCCGCACAAAATATAATTTTAACTTTTGTTTGGCTTTTTCAATCTGGGATGCATTCAGAACCACCTTGACCCGGGACGCGAGTCAGCCGTGTGATGCTCACAAAAATGGTGCCAGTCACATGACCTTGAGGGTGACACTTTTCACTGGTTATGAGCATTCTATTAATTTCATTGTTTTTTTTATATTTTGTTAC
>CM068957.1:36323173-36345518 GCA_035128595.1 Eptatretus atami
TATTTTGTTACTCTGGTATGGATTAAATTAATCTGTTATTAAATTGTTTTAATATTTGTTTCCAGTTGATTTGGGTGATGGCAGGGAACATGGGGAATACAAGATGGACATTACAGGGACTTTCAGGAAGGAAAGCAGTGAATTTGAAGTAGGTGGGCTTGGGGTGGATTAACAGGGATAGAAAAGATCAAGGATTTGGATGGGGGATGATAAGAGGTGGTGGCTGAACAACTGTTTTGAAGGCCTGGAGGAAGAATGGGATTGAATAGAGTGAGAGAGTTTATTCCAAAGGTGGGAAAAAAGAGGAATGAAAGAGTGAAGGTGAGCAGCGATTCGTGATTTTGGTAGTTTTACCAGAAGGGGGTTGTTGGCGGACCTTGAGCGCCCTGCGGAAATGTGGTGGGGACAAATCGCAGAAGAGCAGGGGGGGGCGAGGCTGGAGAGGAGACGGTGGAAGACAGAAAGACCACCGACCAGCCTGCGGTTGCGGTAGGTTATACCTGGGAAGGTTTTACCTCATTGCGGTTTTACATTGTTTTGAGATGGGAAGAAGCAGAAGAAGAAGTACAAATTGGCGATCTAGCGATCTCTCGTTGTGGTACTTTAATGATGTATTTTGGCATCTTTTTGAGTCTTGGTAGTTCAGAAAACGCTCGAGAATAAAAGTTATGGCTTTTAAATGCTTACGACTTCACTCTTGAGGAGTTTATGGGCACATCATTGTGTACCCATTTGAATGGGTGGCCATTTTTTCCCCCATATCATCCCTCTATATGCAGTAATACCATACTCCATGATACTTTTTTTTTTAAGGGTGAAAATCAGTACCAGTAATGAAAACAACTCAGGTAAGTGGTCCAGTATAAATTTTACACCAGATTGAAACCGATTTCAATTGAGCTCGGAAATTTTCATGACTCATTTAAAGATATTGGTAATTGATTGTTCAGCATTACATATGCAATGCCTTAAATTCAGCAAGTGTTACTAATATAATTGCAAAAAAACAAACAAACTTGACACAAGAAGGAAAATAATTAACTCATTAAAGTTCGTTGATGTAACTAATGTTCTGAGAACATCTGAAATTTCAGAACTGATGACCCGTTATGGATGTTTTTGAGAAATGAAGAAAAACATGCACAAATGTTTAACCTCCGCCATCTTCGAAGATGGATGGAGGTTACTGTTTTCACCCCTTTCTGTTTGTTTGTGTTTGTGTTGTTTGTTTGTTTGTTTGTTTGTTTGTGAACAGTATTACGAAAAACTCCTCGACGGATTTCGACGAAACTTGGTGGGGGGTTAGGTATGGTCCAAGGATCATGCCATTAAATTTTGGACTTGGTCCCCCCCCCCAAAAAAAAAAAAATTGTTAGAGGAAAAAAAAAAAAATTTTTGCATTTCTACATGTTTTAAATGATTTCCAACCCCCCCCCCCCCCCACAAAAAATTGTTAGAGAAAAAAAAATTTTTGCAACTTTTTTTCAACAAAATTTCGATTTCTTTTTTTTGCATTTCTACATGTTTTAAGTGATTTCCAACCCCCCCCCCCCCCCCAAAAAAAAAGTTGGAGAAAAGAACTATAACTCTGTCAGCACTGTTGACATCATATTTAATGAATAAGATTATAAGTCACTTGAGTGACCCAGCAGTATTGGCGGCGGAGGTTTTGCACTCTCCCGAGTGCTCCCCCTCTAGTTAGCAACATGTTATAGGCAGGTTACTTATCAGTTATCACTAACTCAACATGAGTTTATGGCTGTTGTCACAATATCAGTCTTTATGAGCAGGCTTGCTGCAACCTTGTTGCTCGAATAACTAAGTGGAAATTGCAAAATACAAACTTGAAATTGTTTCCACGATTTAAATTCATTATGTACAGCAGGACACTAAGATGGAAAGGAATATTTTTTTTTATTTCGTCGACGGAGGCATTATATTATGTTTTTGGATGTTCATCCATCCATGCGACTGTGATAAGTTATCATGGTAACGAAAACCTAAGAATGGTTGAAGGGATCTAACTCAAACTTGGGACAACTATGTATTATGATGTAACTATCAACTGATTAGATTTTGGAGTCAAGTGGTCAAAGGTCAGAGGTCATGTTAGGTAAAAATTATTTTACCACATTAATTTGTGAACCAGTGATTGTATTTTCATCAAACTTGATACAAGTGTGGATAATGGCGTAAAGATGAACTGATTAGATTTTGGGGTCAAAGGTCAGAGGTCATGTTGTTGGCAGAGGCATATCGGCCGACGTTGTGACGTTGAAGAGTGCTGTTGTCATTTTATATGTCGAATAGTGTGGATCGGCTTGCTACCCTCGCCTCTCCACAAGTCATTGCAGAGATTGATGTCATACCTTCGATATGTTGGCATGATTTACACCAATAACAATACAAACATTTCTTTTCTGCAAATTTATTTGTAATATTGGTGATATTATATTTATTTGTGATAAAAGAAGGTCCAAATGGTTTAATTAGTCAAGGGTCTAAGCTCTCTGATCTGTCTGAAGGGTCCAAGGGGACTAAAGGGTCCTCAGGGTCTTTGGGGTGTTCAGGGTCTTTTGGGTATTATGGGTCCTCTAGGACTTTTGGGTCTTCTGGGTCCTCAGGAACCTCAGGGTTTTTTGAAGTCTTCGGGGTCTTCAGGATCTTTTGGGTCCTTCAGGTCTTCAGGGTCTTAGGGAATTAATGTTCAAACAGGATGTGATTTATCGACATTTAGTCTTCACGGACTGACGGATGGCTTGACTGCTTGACGGCTTCACAGACTCGCCGACTCACCGTGCTTTTAGTTTTTATATATTTATAGATGCAGATAATTCTACAAACTTTTAAGTCCAACAAATTACAGTGATCTTCCACAGTAATGAGGCTATACACAATTAATATGTACAGGGAATTTGAACAAAGCTATCAACATCAGCATATCAGCTTACTTCCAATCATCAGCAAGGTCATGGAATCCATTATCACAGTTGAGATGAAATCCTTCCTTTTCTCCAACAACCTCATCTCAGATCACCAATTTTCAACTCAGCAAACAATATATGGAGGCCCTCAGTATCAAACATGAGATCAGGCCCATCTCTTTGGACATATCTTGTACTTTTTATACAGTCTGGCATCCCACCTTACTCTCCAAACTTTATGCCTATGGCATCCAAGGCCAACTCCACAAAAGATTAACAGACTTCTACTCTCATAGCCAATGTGTGGCACTCAATGAAATCCTTTCATCTCCTCTCCTCCTGTCAAGGCTACAGTGCCCAAAGGCAGTGTTCTGGACCTGGTACTATTCCTGATCTTCATAAATGATATCTCTGAATCTCTGGAAAATCGTCTTCATCTATTTGCTGATGACTCCACCCCTGGTCATGACATCCCACAGCTTTCAGCCAGGAAAGCTGCAGCCTCTTCCCTCACTTCAGACCTTGACAAAATCAGAAGATAATAATCAAACACTTGGAATATGTCTTTCAATCCTGACAAATCTCACACTCTTACTCTTTCTCTGAAAGGACTGTCTGGCAACCCCTCCCCACCCCCCTCTACTTTCTCAATAATCCTCTTGAGGGAGATCAGTCACTCAAACTCCTGAATCTCACTATCAACCATGATCTTTCTTGGGAAAATCACATTTCAAAGTTGGTCTCCAAAGCCATCTGGTGACTGGGCATCCTCCATTATACAAGATCCTTCCTTGGCAAACATGAACTCCTAACCACCTACAAGGCCTTCATCCACAGCTTGATGGAGTACTGCTCTCCCCTCTGGGCTGGCTCTCCTGCCTCACATCTTGCTTTGCTTGACAGTGGAAACCAAGGCCTTCAAAATCATTGGAAACTCCCACGCTGAAGCTGAGTCTCCGGGCTTATCACTTCGACATCGCAGAGAGGTTGGTGGTGTCTTTTTCTTCTACCACCTCCTTTCTAGTCTTGCATTCTCTGCTCTTTCCGTGCTTTGCCCCCCTCCAGGTTTCTGCAGGACACACACAAGGTGCAAGATCAACCCCTTTCTGGTTAAACTTCCTAAATCCAGGATCACTTCTCACCACCACTCACTCGATCATTTTCTCTCACCTATGGAACAACTTCCACATTCTCTTCAATCTCATTCTTTCCTCCAGGTCTTCAAGACAGCTGTTCACCACCATCTCAGATAATCCCAAATCTAAAAACATGATCTTTTCTACCCTTGTAAACCCACCCCAATCCATCCTTTCAAATTTCCAGTTTTCCCTCCTGAAAGCTTCCTTCTTTATCCATCTTGTCCACCCTATGCATCCTCTCCTGTCCCTCATTCCTCCCCACACCCATTATTTGTCCAAGTCAGCCTCTACTTTGGCCTTCAACCCTGCATTTGGTGTTTCCCCTCTCTCTCTCAACTGTTTCATTTGTGGTGTTATGTCCTGAATCCTGATACATTCAGTGTGCTAATTTTACCTCTTCCACAAGCCTCAACTATGTATACAAATATTTAAGCATAAATAACAGACACATGACCATCACCCCTACACTCAAATTTTGCGTCTGTATCCATCTTATCCACCCCCTGCATTTTCCTCTACCCCTAAACCTTACCAGCACATCCGTTGTTGTCTGTCTCCATTTATTTTCTCCCTCGGCCCTGCTGTGGGAATTCCTCTTTCTCCTTCTGCTGTTTCTTTTGTTATGTTGCATGCTGATCCGTTTTGTGTTCCAGCTCTTCAATGAGCCTTGAATCTGTACACAAAAACTGAAAAATAAATATATCCTGTTCACAAACCTTATGAGATATACTGCTCAAAAACAGACAAACAAACAAGAAAGATGTTGTGCATAGCACGATACATGCAGCATCCATAAAACAAACTTGACCTTAAAAATAATTGGTGGTTGACTTCAATGATCAAATATGCAAATCCTCTTCAAATTTCAAGTCAGTGGGATGAAAATAGAGGATTTCAGAAATTCCACCGAAGTTGTTGACCTTTGGCTTGTGTTAACCTTTTGGTCTCTGTTGATGTCAAAAATAAATGGTGGTTGAATTCAGTGACTTGAAATATAAATCCTCTTCAAATTTCTCGCCAATTGGATGAAAATTGTTGATTTTGGAATTCTGACAGTTTTTGATCTTTGGCCGATGTCGACATTTTGACCTTTTGGCCTCAAAAACAATAGGCTTCTTGCTCATGACAAACTCTACCATGTGGTGAAGTTTCGTGAAGATTTGTTTAAAATTGTGACCTGTAGGCGATTGACATAGACAGACAGACAGACAGAGACAGAATAACGCACAAGACCAACTAAGATACTTGAAAAACCTTCGATTTTCACAAGTAACAGACAGATGTACATAGCATGATACTTGTAAAGTCAAAATAGGCAATATTCTTCTACGTTTTGATTGGTGAACCAATTGAGTGACCCAATATGCAAATGACATTCAACCTCGCAGAGTACCCACCCTCCAGGTAGGTGGAAATTTCACATTACTTGGTGAAAAAGTATAGTCTGTGTATTGAAAGAAGACTCGATTGATGTTTGTGTGGTGTGCGTCTCAAGGGATCTTATGGATATTCAGGCCAAAAGGGTCTAAGTTGTCTAAGGGGTGCAAAAGTCTAAAGGGTCGAAGTGGTTCAATGGGTCCATCGGACTCTATATGTGCATCAGCGTCTTAAGATGTCTGAAGGTCTAAGAGGTCAAAAGGAGTCTAACGTCTCAAAAGAGGTTCTAATGGGTCTAAATGTTTAAAAGGTTGAAGGATCAAGGACTCTAACTGGTCTAAAGGTCTTCAGGAGTTTAAGGGGTCCATGGATCTAAAAGGGGTCTAAAAGATGTCTAACTCTAAAGGGATCTAAAAGATCTAAATGTTCAAGGGGTCTAAACAGTCTTGAGGGTCTAAGGGGATCAAAAGGGTTTTAAAAGGTCCAAAATGG
The DNA here is from genome assembly GCA_035128595.1 of Eptatretus atami. NCBI lineage: Eukaryota > Metazoa > Chordata > Myxini > Myxiniformes > Myxinidae > Eptatretus > Eptatretus atami. Next base: position 36,329,106 of record CM068957.1, read on the forward strand.
CTTAAAGGGTTCTAAAAGGTATGTTCCAAGAGTAGTCACAGGTCTGAAGGTTGTTAAAAGGTCTAAAAGAGTCAATAGTCGATCAGGTGCAGGGGGCAGTTGGCATCAAAAGGGTGGCCAAGGATCATTGGTACTATTTGAAAAGTCTTTGAGGAACTAATTTTTTGCCTGGTAGCAGTCTCAAATTGGTAGCTTTCAGGAAATTACACATGATTAAAGTGAAGTGGTAGTGTGATATTGCATGGCAAATTTACTTATATTAGACAGCACCCCATGTGTCGATATAATTATGTGACTGAACACTAAAACCACTCGAACCAGAGAAGTTGTGACATCAAAGAAGTGAAGCATGAATGTGGAAGATGTCCCATTATCAATATCCAGGGTGTTCCAAAAAGACCTGGACAACTTTGGTTGTTAATATATTTAGTACCACAAATGATACAACAATAACCTTTCTTTTATATGATACAGAGACCTCACCATACAGTTTTCTTTATTTTCAGGTCTGGTGGTTGAATGTAAAATAAAATGGCGACTCCACAGGTGGAAGCGAATGGTCGAATGGTTCATCGAGACGAGATCCGACACGCAAGTTCAGCGTAATTTTCGTACAAGGTATGGAAAGAATCCGCCATCACGGAAGAGTATCAGAGAGTGGTACAAGAGGTTTAAGGAAACTGGAAATTGTCAGAAACAAAAGTACCGGTCGGTCAAGCACAAATGCAGCAGACGTTGAACGAGTGTGTGAATCATTTCAACAAAGTCCCAGAAAATTAATCCAACGTGCATCCAGATAGCACGGACTACCAACCACCACTGTACACAGGATTTTGCATAAAAGACTGAAGTTTTATGCCTATAAAGTGCAGCTTCGCATGAACTCAAACCAAACGATGGACTCAAAACACGTTTGCCTTGGAAATACTCAGTCGCATCGAGGATGACAAAGATTAGCTGAAAAAGGTCATGTTCACAGACGAAGCTTGCTTTTATGTATCGGGGATCGACTTACATGATTTCATGATCGACTTACAAAACTGCAACTAAAACCATTGCAGATTCAAACAAAAAATCACGAATAAAATCTAGTGGCATGGAACTCATTTTATCAACAACCACAATCTCTTTGGAAATATGTTTATGTTGGCACAAGCACTTCAACTTGATATGCAAGAGGTCCTTGAGCATCCACTTGGTGAAATACCACGGTCTTTGGCCAGTGCCGATGGCTGACCAAGGAAAACATGCAAATCAGCCATTGCAAAATAACTTCAAACTTGCACTCTTCGACATCGCCAGATATGCCTCGGCCCATATTATTACATAATTATTCAAAATATGAAATAATTCTGAAACCAGATTCAAAATATTAAATCATTCTGGCTGCCAGACCATGCCTCCAATCAGGTTGAAATTTAGAACATATATTCCCCATTATGACTGGATCATAATTGTGAAGTTTCACATTGATTGAAGGAGCAGTTCAAGACTATTTTTTAAAAAGATTTTCATTCAATCCAATATGGTTGTCAGACCGTGTGACCTATCAATTCAATTATGCGTGAACACCCTTATATCCCCAAGGTTTTGGGATCATGTGGGTGAAGTTTCCCCTTGATCTGTCAAGCTGTTGTGGAGAAGATTGATTTGTAAAGGTTTATTCTTCAAAAAAAAAATAATAGCTGACAAGCCATGTGACCTATGATGTCATAGGTGGAGAACTTTTTGTTCCTCATGGAAAGGCATAATACCTGTAAAATTACACCTCGATCTGTTCAGCTGTTTCAGAAAAGAAGATTTTTCAAGGTTTTTATGTTAAAAACAATATGGCTGCCAAACCACATGGCTGATGACATCATAAGTTTTTTTTACCCCATAATTTAGCCCAACATTCAAAATTTTTCATTCTCATCATATGCAGTGATTGACGTATGCAATTATAATATCACAACAAAGCCACCTGTAACATCATCAAAAAAAATCACTTATTTCCCATGGGGAGAACTTGACATGGGCCAAGTTTCAATTTTTTCCCACAAAGCAGTTTCGAAGATACAGAGATCCAAAGTTTTTTTCCATTTTTTCCAACATGGCTGCCACACCACATGACCGATGACGTCATAATTATCATTACAACACACTACATGAGTAGTAGCACCGATGGTGAAAAATTTTTGTCAATCGGATAAGTGGTTGCAGAGAAAACAGAGAAAATTAGCATGAACAGACGACGTACGTTGCATACAGACGGACGGTGAAAAGTGAACACAAAACCTTTGGCGATATTGTGTCCCATATTCTGACAAAATGAAGCTTCCCATTCATCCCGTCTTGACATCGTGTTTGACGTTTACAAGGAAAAAAAATCAATAAAAGATGCTGAAAGAGAGATCAGAAGGTATAATGCAAGTTCTGTTCAGTTGAAAAACATCACAGCAAAACAAACGGTTATGCATCGCGGAAACTTTTTTCTGCAACACCAAACAAGACCCGTTTCATTCACTTTCTTGTACAAGAATGGAAACGAGCAAAATACACCGAAAGGCTTAGAGAGCAGGTGTTGTATGTGACTTCTGGCAAAAAAAAATGCTATAAAATCTGCTGTTAGCTGGATTTTAATCTATTATACTTGTTGTTGATGATACCGATGTGTTCTTGCTAGTCTTAGCTTTTAGTGCTGATATTGAAGCATCGATCCATCTCAAATCTGGAACTCAATCAACTACAAAGACATCAAGAAATTTGCATCGGTATGCATACATTTACTCGCTAAGATAGTGTGAACACATCAGCTGATCGAGGAAAGATCACTTCATTGAAGATGCTGTAAAGCAAAATGAAGAACTTCAATGCACTTTTGCTGAGTTGGGTAAAGCATAAGCGGCGTCACCATTAATACTTGACAGACTCGAAGCCTTTACTTGCCAATTGTATTGTTGCGGCTCTGCAAAGCTGGCACTCCCTGAAGGCAATGGCTCCCAAAATACAGTGGTCCTGAGACAGTTATTTAATTAGTATGCATTCAGTTAGCCCTTCCATTATGTCTAGTAGGTATATGGGACAAGATGCATTGCGTTGGGCTTTTGCTTAGGTCTTCGATCCCTTTTGCTATTCTTTTACCCATATTTTTACTTTAACTTCACACATGACCTCTTCATACATGCAAGCGAGCCAGACCAGGCAGGAACGTATACCGCAGCAGCCTCATTAGCATACGCGTGCCATTTCCCCATTAAAACTGCGTGCCATTCACCAACGGACGCCTCTCACCTCAGACCCTCACCATGCTCATCACGATGCTGTGACCCTCAGCAGAACACAACGCCTCCTAAAAATCCTCACAGTAACCTATGCTCAACCTCCTTGCTGCAATCACCACAAAAGCTTCAGCCTCCTTACCACAACCACTTCAACCACTCCCAATGCTTCAACGTCCTTCCCACAAACACCACAGCGCTTCCCCGACCTCACTACAACTGTTGCAACTACAGTTAGTTCCCTCAACGCTCACCACAGTCCTTTGGGATGCTGGGGGAAAGGACGACATTGCGAGTCAAACACATTGGCGTGTAACTCGAAGCGCAAATATGCACTAGACTCATTCAATGACGTCTGGGTAGCCCTGGCGCTCCGCTAAATAACAACACTCGGATGCAGCCCAGTGCACCTTCATGGCCGGAGAGCGCTCCCAGAAACCCGTGCCCCAAATAAATCTCGGAGCTCTGTTGCATGGCCGAGCCTGGGAGCAAATTAAGTCATTTTTGGCTCCAGTCTGGCGGGGAGGGACTGCTCCTCGGGGTAGCATCTGCGTGTCACTGAGAATGCTCAGAAATGCCTACAGGGCCTTTTGATTCGATCTCTAGCTCTTCCTTCACCCGTGCTAAATAAAGGTATCGACAGAGAGCAAATTGCTGATCTGACTCACTCAACAAGCCCGAGCCGACAGTGCCAGTCACTGAGCAAGGGCGACACTGACTGAGCCGAGAGAGCAGCACGAGTCACCAAGAAGAACCGAGTGAGCAGTTACCGAATCAATGCCGAGAAGTTGCCAGGTCATCAGTGCAGGGATTCCGCTGCGTTCCACAGCCAATAATTATCATTACCATTAACATTTACAGATTCTCTCACATGCCACATTAAGCTATCCTCTCACATTTCTGTCTCTTCCATCTACTGTCTCATCTGCTGTAGACACAAATCACTAAAAGAGCAATTACAGACATGCAATCCTTCAATCCTCCGCTTATGCATCACACTTGCACCTCCCACTCACACACCATAAACACCCCCAGTTTTCTTCCCTCTTCCCCCCTCCTAAGTGACTGGAAAGCACAGGTCTGTCGGCGATGCCAGGTATTGAACAATGTCAAAAACCCCTCAACTGCCTCTCCTCATTCTTGCTCTCTAATTTCCTCGGGTGTGTGTCTGATGGCACATGTAATATTCGCACAAGATAAGAATGTTTAAGTTTTTTTTTATATCAGTTTAGCTCTGCCCTGTCTTCTTTTTATACATAATTGCATTTCTTTTGCCACACCCCACAAATCCTTGCATTTCCTGCTGTACATTTTCTTGAATAAAACCCTTTTTATTGGGACACATACTTTTCCTTGGCTTTATAAATAAATTGTGCATGTTATGAATGCACCCAGCCCATTTCGTCTTTCCCTTCATTGGTCCAGCAGCATGGTCCGCACGTTAGTTTAGTCGAGAAGTTCTGCCCCACCAAATTTGCTCTTGTTAGCTAGCGCACACTCACTTTATCGCTCGGCAGTAATATGGGTGTGCGCTGAGGGCAAAAGACCCCACCTTGGTTCGGTCGTCCACAGGTAAGGTATCACATGAGGTAGTGTAACCCTGCCAGAATTGGCACATTCATGGTTGCTCAGCAACCCACCGGTGCACGGAGTTATCTGTGCCCGTCGGCCTCAGGACCGGGCATTCAGGAGAGACCCAAGTGCTTTCCCTCGGGATTTTTCCAATCAGCCAAATTTGACCCTTCACCTGATGGACTACAATGGGTCTCAAGGGTCAAAGCGGTCTGAAGAGTGTACAGGTCTAAAGGGTGTAATAGTCAACAGGGGGGTCTAAAGGGTCATAAAACGTTCAAAGGGTCTAAAAGGTGTAAAATGGTTTAAAGGAGTCTAAAGGTCGAAATGTCTAAAAGGTATGTTCCAATAGTGCTTAATTAATAGACGTACTCACAGTTCAACTCATGCTTCCACAGTACGTAATTAATAAACATACTCACTTGAGTCGACCAAGACTTCACCTCTACGAAGGGTTCACCATCAACCTGTGTTTTTCGGTTTTATATACTGTATACATATGCATATACCAGCAACCATGTACATGACGTGAACATGCACATTTATGAACATGACAACAGCTCGTGTCATAGGGTCAGTGTGGTTCTTTGGTTGATTTTAATATTCCTGGCTGCAAACCTCCTGACTGGCAGGTGACACTTGCTGCTGGCAGTCATGCAGCAAGTGCTGTGATGGGACTCGATTTGGGCCCTGCTACCTCGTTAAGTTAGGGGGTTCCATTCAGTTTATTAATGAGCCCAATATGGTCACGAATAAACGATCAGCAGTATGTTGGCCTGATGAGCCCACAACAAGGGCAAAATCTATCTCAACATTTATGCTTTCATCTATTTGTGACCATAGGTTATAATCTAAGTCTGCAAAAGCTTGAGGACCATATGGATGCCTCCTAGTTTGGAGGTGATGTGTTGGGATAATTTATGTACAGGAGGTCAGCGTCGGGTCATAAGGTCAGTGTGCTGCTTTCCTGCTCTTGCTTGTTGCTCATATTAGCAGAGTCGATCTCGTTTTACATTTTGTTGGAGGCGCCTCCTTCTTCTTTAAAAATAAGAATATATACATATATATTTAATGATTTATGTGACCCTGACCTTTTTGACCTATTGACATCAAAAACAATAGGATTCCAGCTCATCACTACCTCCACCAGGTGATTAAGGGTCATGAAGAGTTGAGTAAAAATGCGGCCTGTAGGCAATTGACATCGACAGACGGACAGACAGACTAACAGACTAGACCAACCAATATACTTGAAAATCTTCAATTTCACAAGTAAAAAAGAGACAGCCAAACAGTGGTGAACACACAACCTCCATCCACTTTTGGTGGCGGATGTAATTATATGTCATAATACAGGGTGTTACAAAAAAACCTGGACAACTTTGGTCTGTCAATATATTTAGAACCACAAATGACACAATACAACAATACCCTTTGTTTTATATGATACAGAAACTCATAAAGTTTTGTGCATACCACCAAAACACTTCAATGTGAGCTCCGTTTTTCACACGTAGGACATCAAGGGAGTACACGAGTTCTTGTCATGTTCAGCTCAGCATGTTTTCGTCCACCAGTGCACATGAAGCTGTGATCCTAGAACGAAGATCCTGCAGGTTTGCCACCTTGGTGTTGTAGACAACATCTTTGGCAAACCCCCACAAAAAAAATATATATATATATAAAAACAAAATTAGGGGGTTATTTCTTGTGATAATCGTGGGGGGCATGCGGTTGGTCTGTCTTGGCCAAACCAGTGACCTGGAAATTTTTCCATCAGGACGGCTCGAACAACTAAGGCCGAATGAGGGGGAGCACCACCCTGTTGAAAAATGATATCGGGTTGCAGGTCTTCAATCTGTGGGAAGGTGAATCCTTCTAACATGTTCATGTCAATTGTTGAGGTCACTGTATCCTCCGCAAAGAAAAACAGACCCACCATGCAGTCATGGAGAAGGCCACACCATCCATTGATCTTTGGACTGTCACGTATGCGTTCAATGACTACATGGAGGTTTTCAGAGACCCAGGTCCTCGCATTCTGCCAGTTGACCTTCACCGATACATAAAAGCAAGCTTTGTCTGCTAACATGACCTTTTTTAGGTAATCTTCATCATTCTCTATGCAACTGAGCATACCCAAGGTAAACACCTTGCAGTTGTGTCAATCATTTGGTTTGAGTACCTGCAGAATCTGCACCTTATAGGCATAAAGCTTCAGTCATTTATGCAAAATCCTATGTGCAGTGCTGGCTGGTAATCCCAGTTCTCTGGATGGACGTTGGATTGATTTTCTGGGACTTTGTTGAAATGATCCACCTACTCGTTCAACATCTGCTGCACTTATGCTTGGTCGACCGGTACTTTTGTTTCTGACAACTGTGTCTCCTTAAACCTCTTGTACCATTCTCTGATACTGGTCTGCGATGGCAGATTCCTTTCATACCTTGTTCCGGAATTACACTGAACTTGCTTGTTGGATCTCGGCTCGATGAACCATTCAACGCACTGAGCTTTCTCCTGTGGAGTCGCCATTTTCTTTTGCATGAAACCACCAAACCTGAAAATTAAGAATAGCTGATAAGTTTCTGTATCATATAAACCAAAGGTTATCATTCTATTATTTGTGGTACTAAATATATTAACAACCAAATTTGTCCAGTTCTTTTTGGAACACCCTGTATGTATCGTGAAAACGTTTTTTGCACAATCCAGTGACTTTTTCAAACGTCTTGTAACTTTTCTTTAAGTAATGAAAACAAAATGATTGTAACAATGATCGCCCAATAAAGGCACTCTTAAAAGCAATTTATCGAGCTTGTTTGCTCACATATGAGGAATGGACAACAAGTCTGTGGCCAGACATAAAGTTAATGGCTGACATTACCGAAGCCTTTTTTGTTGACACAAAACGGTTACAACAATTTCATCCTTTTAAACTGAACAATTCTTTACATTTTCTCCACTTACACATTAAGCAACAGATTTGTTGGTCAACCAACCATCATGTATGAGGTGCTCAAACATCAAGTAAAATGATGCTTTAATTTAGTATTTCCAGTTATGTCGGGGGTTTTTTTTTCTTTCAGAAATTATAATTTCTCTCTACAATTTCACTTACTTTTGTGTGGTTTATTTTATCCCAAGCGAAGTGCCCACAAATAGCTTCGACCACCACATATAGCATTTTTCCGATTTCAAAGCAAAAATATTACAGCTTGTCAGTCTACAAATGTTTCTAGGGTAAAAAAAAACAACAACATATATTCATATAAAATTGAAATGAAGAATAAACAAAGATGCAAGTGATTAGGACTCGTTTCCAACCTTGGTATTTTCTGCTTTGAAATCAGAGACAGGTTTTGTTTAAAAAGTTATCTTAATTTAGCCCAACAATGTCAATCACAAGCATGGATCCTTCAGAGAAATTGATGTATATAATTTGGCAGAAGGACATGGACACAAGGCCTGGTCCAAGTGTGAAAGCAGAAGCAGTGTCCTTTAAGACAGGCATTGATATTAATTAGTTATAATCCATGTGACCACTGCCCATTGCTCCTTTTTGATGAACGTCAATGTTCATGCCATGTGGACATACGAAGACCTCTTATATTGCAGACAAATTGGTAGTCCATGCCTGGTCTTAGTCCAGTTGCTTCTTCAGACCTTCCTCTCTCCAAAGATAGTGTTCGTTGCATACACTTGTACAGAAACACAAACCTTATTATCTTCCCCCAAATTTGAGCTCACTGCCCCTCAACGATTTAACCCTCTCTCCTTTGTCTGTGGAACCACCTCATTGAGATTGTAAATCGCATTCTTAACTGCATTCATTCAAGATAGCGACTTATGGTAATCATACACTGTCCCACATGTCTACCCATTATCTTTTTTGTTCTTGATAACACTTCCTGCAACTTTCACTATCTACATTTACCATATTATTCAGCTTTTCCTTGATGTCCCAATGCGTGTTTGTCCAATTTTTCACCTTCTGCTCTATTGTCTTGTCTGAGCTTTCTGAATCCAGTGCTGTCTGTCTGTTTCTTTTCCTCGCCTGTTTGTACATCTCTCGTTTGCCATAAATTTTGTTGTCAAATGATAAATTATAACATGTTGGGGGGGGGGAGTGAGGATGGGGAAGAATGCAAAGGAGGTTGGGTGAAAAGATAAGAGGGCAAGAGAACATATGGGTATATGAAGAGGAAAAAGGGAAGAGGTAAGGAAGAGGTGGAAATGGGGAGCAAGGGAAAATGTAAGAAAATGGTAAAGGGAGGGAAAATGAGGTGGGGTTGAGATGTCAGATTGTGAGAGAAGTGAATGAGTGAGGGGGAGGAGGAAATTGGCAGTGTGTAGCAGGACATTCGGTGGGTTGGCAGTCAGGGAGAGAGTAAAGTAGTGGTAAAAGAAAAAGTGGAATGCCTACAGGAAAATTAAAATTGCGTGCATCGTGGTAGGCGCCGTGGTGGACACAGGAGCAAGCGCCACAATCAGCCCTGTGGTGCCTCAATTTGAGTACAAATGGTTGGGATAATATCAGCCATTTGGAAAATCATAGCTTGAAGATGGCGACTGGGGAAATGGCTCCCATCATAGGGCGTGGTTTTGTGACCCTTAAATTGAGTTCATAAAGCACAGAGTGGAGGTTTGGGTTGCAGTGGTGTGCAATGCACGCCTAATACGGTTGGATTTGCTAACCACCAGCAAGTGTAAAATCAATCTAGGTTGAGGCATCCCGTAGGTGGGGTTGAAACAGCTGCCATCAAGGGGGCGTGAGCATAGATGATAGAGTGCAGATGGAGGCTCCAGAGTCAATTACCATTCCCCCGGTTGCCGAGACAATAGGCCCGGCACAATGGCGGACTCACCCAACCTGGCGGGAGCTTTGCGGCCGAGTGGAACCATTGGTTCCAGGGACGTGGGACGTAATAATCCAGGGCTTAGTTGTGGGCCATACCTTTGTAAATAGTGATGGGCCTATGGTGGTTGTGAGGGTAATTAATACTTTGCATAGAACCATGCACTATCAGACGAGCCACAAAAGTATCAGACTGCACTCCAGTTATTAATATTGCAGAGGTGAGTGAAGAGAACATCCAGTTGAACCAACTCCAAAGGAAGTCACAAGGTTCTGGTAGGAATTGGCTCGATACTTTTTTTTGAGATGGTCGATCGAAGTAGTGTAGGTTTGGAGGAGGCCGAGCGGGAGGCTTAACACACATTAATCAATCAACATTTAGATATCTTCTGTATATCTTCGGAGGACATTGGATGCACGGGCCTGGTTAAACATCAGATCAACACCGGTGATGCACAGTCTTTTTGTCAACCTACCCGACAGCTCCCTTGGAACAACAGGGAGAAAGCTGATTAACAGATGGGAAAAAAATGCTAAATGCACGAATCATTGAGTCCTTGGTAAGACCTTGATTGGCACCTGTTGTATTGGTCAAAAAGAAGGTATGACCACAATTTTGTGTGTGGACTATCGCGAGCTTAACAACGTGCCATTCAATAAGACTCATATCTTTTGCCTAGAATTGACAATGCCCTCAATGCCGTTGCAGGCTCAAATTGGTTTTCAACCTTGGACCTCAAGAGCAGGTTTTGGTAGGTGGAGATGAATAAAACAGAGAACGAGATGGCATTTTCCACAATAACAGCACTAGGTAGAGCCCATACCTTCGCCGGGCTGAATAGTTTACGTTTTGCATCCCACTGATAGGCCGGATCTTGACTGGAACCAGAATTAAATCTGCTTGTTCTTGTTACCTAAACAACTCGTCCATCAAGTTTTGTCACAACTCGTCCATAACTTTTTGAAATATGATGCTATATATATCGTTTTTGGCTCCATCTCTCAATGGTGAAGAATCACAAATAATTCTCAGATCCAGATCCGGATTTGTATCCTCACCAAAATTGAATAAATTCGTCCTTGTCACACAACAAACCCATGTATCAAATTTCGTCCAAATCCATCAATAGCTTTTTGAGATATCGTGCTATAATATCAGACCCCGACATTTGCGGTTCCACGAAATGCAGACCCTGCTTTTTTGCAGTTCACAAAACGTGACCTCTTTCTACATTCATGGCCCTGTACTTTGCGTATTCGTGTTTTTTTCACATTTTTGTGGGTTTTTTTTTCGTGTTTTTGTATATTTTTATGGGTGTATTTGTGGTTTTCCACAGGGTTTTTAATTTTCCCTAATGAATCACGAACTGCCGGGAACCTATTCTCCATTTCCCCATTGAAACAATGCCGCAACATTTGCAGATTCACCATTCACGACATTTTTCAGGAACGTATCCCCCCGTGAGTGTCAGGGATCTGACAGTATATGATGTTTGATCATTATAGAATCCGGATCTGAATCCAGATCTTCACCAAAATCTAATCATTTCGTCCTTGTAACACACCCACCCTCTCCACCAAATTTTGTCCGAATCTGTCCGCAGCTTTTTGAAATATCCTGTTCACAAACATACAGACAAACAGGCAGACAGACAGGGTTGAAAACATGACTTCTATCCACCTTCAGCGGCAGAGGTAAATACAGAATTAAGGAATGCCAGAGGAAGATGTTCTAAAATTTGTTAGGTACCAGGGTGATTCGGGTGACCAACAAAAAAAATAGGACAACGGGTCCTGAAACTCACCTGTATCAGGGGCAACAGTCAATGACGTCATAAAATCTGGAAATTTTGTTCATGTGCAGAATTTGGTTATGTGATTGATTGAGAATGGAAGCCCTCTCAATGCTGATTACAGTGATACATGTTTACAGGTCATGTTTTTTTTACAGGTTACAGGTCATGTTTTTTTTACAGGTTACAGGTCATGTTTTTGGCTGAGGGCATGGCTGTGCTGCTGATGCAATGTGCCCTGTCGGTTAAAGCAGAAATTTTTAGTGTTTTAAGCCTGATTTCAACCCATTATTGAGCGCAGATTTTGATACGGTCAATGCACCTTCGTTAGGCATCAGATATGAAGCTTGTGGCCAATTTTCATCAAAATTGTGTGTTTGGTTCAAGCGATAATGACTGAATTGCTTACAGACTCACTCGCTGATTGACTAAATTATCGATGGACAATGCTCGATTGCATAAGCTCACTGGACTAAAATGCAGGTGAGCTAAAAATTGAACCTTTTGTCGAATATCTTACGTCTTACGAATGACAACCTCTTGTAAAGAGACAAACAGTCACTGTTTAAAGAGAGAACCTGTTGTATAGACATCTAAACAGAGAATAGGAACATTAAAAATGCACAGCCAGAGGTTTGAATAGGGGAGGACAATAGTTGGATAGGAAAAACAAACATCTCATTGTTCATACGCAACACATCCTTACTACAATCCATGAACCGGTATTTGCGGGCTTGTTTGTCGTGCTACTCTTCCTACATTTCTGGACCAATTACATCCAGACTTGCTCCAGAGGATCAGCATGACCCCAGTTAATGTATGGGGTATTTTTTATCTTTGCTGGGAGTCTTGGAGGGGTGAGGGGGGAGCACGCAAATTCTCTATGTAAATATGTATTGTGTAGCAACGCCTCCAGGTGGGGGAGGGGAGGGTATTATAAGCCTCTACCATTTACAGCACAGTATTCCTGTCCCCATGTTTTCTAGTGTAATGAGGTGTTTTGAATTATAAGCAGTATGTGTTTGCTTCATGCACATAACCCGGGTTATTATTATTACTGTTTTGCCGATACAGAGCTGTCAGTTACCTATACACTGCCCACATAAAGGTATGCATCAGAAGAATGTGTTGCATGCTTGGAACAAGATCGCCCAAAGGGCAGGTACTCTGCTAGTATCTATAGTTCGTCATGCTTATCTAAAAAAAATGCTAAGAAATAACTATCATTCCATTAAACAATTTTATTAACCCCTAAAGATGATTCCTGCAACACTATATACAGGGTTATCCCAACAATACAGAACCCACCTTTTGTATCATATTGTACGTCTTACAAGGAAAACAGACACAGGTGGAGGCCACTCAGCCCTTCATGCCTGCGCGAACAACATACTAATTTATCAACACAAGATCCAAAGAAGAAAATGTAATTTTTTAAATTTTTTTAAGACACCTATAGGATCTTACTCTTGTGTTTTTTTCAGGTGATCAAAGAAGAGTGAACCACAAGACCGACTACGGAAGTTGGTGACAATGCTTCACTTTTTAAAGATGCCATGGACAGTTAAGCAAAAGACTTATTCTGTGGTTATTTTTTCTTAAAATGGACTCCTGCACAAGACTAAAATTGCATTTAAACGTGAGTTTGGATCTTCCACTGCATCCTGCAAATCATGGATATTTGCCTGGTTCAAAAAGTTCAGAGAAAAAAAGCATTGTCACAAATGTCAACAATAAAAGTGTTGGAGGACCAACACACTTGGGATGTCCTCAAGATGTAATATCTCCGAAGGACCTTGACCTTGTTTGTGATTCAGTGGGCAGAAACCCGAAGAAATCTCTCAGGAATCGGAGCTTGGAATTTCATGTGAATCAGTGAGAAGAATTCTCAAACTGTATCCGTACAGAATTCAGATTAAACACAAACTGGCTGCAGCCCGTATGCAGAAAAGAGTGGCAATGTGCCTGTGTTTTCCAGACAAGGTTGAAGAAAATCTCACTTCCTTGACAATCTGGCTTTCTGACGAGGCCCCTTTCCTTTTTGTGTGGGCATGTCAACTACAAGAACTGCATATTCTGGGGATTGACCCTCCCCAAATCTCGTGTTTGAGTGACCGCCCCACTCAGAAAAATGCACTGACTGCGTCGCAATCAGTAAACATGGAATCTTCAGCCCTTTCTGTTTTGAGGACGACACAGACAAGGCATTGACTGTCAACACAAAACGTTACATCTAAGTTCTTTGGAAGGTTTGGAGGGCCCTAAGCAGTCACAGGGGGGATTCGAGAGAGAAAAAATGGTTTCAACAGGATGGAGCCATTCCCCACACTTCAAATGATTCATTGAACTGGCTCAACACACACTTTGGTGATGGAGTCATCAGACGAAGACTTGCTGTTGAATGGGCCCCACCACTCACCAGATCTGTCACTGTCAGATTTATATATTTGGGGTACTCTGAAGGACAACATCAACAGAGGAAGGCCACAATCCATTGAAGAACTCAAAGCAGCAATTATCGATAAAATTCTCTTAATTTCTACAGCGGAATGCATCAGAGTGATCAACCATTTTTTTTCCATCGCATCCAAGTGTGCTTGCAGTGCCATGGTAAACATTTGAAGGAAGTCATTTAAGCACAGTTGACCATTTAAACCTATTCAAGGTAATCTGTGTCACAAATTGTGCTATTTGAGTGATGAATAAGGATTTTATATTAAATAGTATGGGTTCTGTCATTTTTGGGTCACCCTGTACAATGATGCTGAGAAACTGCTTCGTATTATATCTCTGTGAAAAGCACACCAGTTTGGACCCACAACATTCGCCATAGCCAGGTGAATGGGTGAGCTGTCAGGACCTGCCTCACTGTGGGGAATCACCAGTATGATGAATGGCCCAATAGGATCACCAAAGCTTTGTATGAACAGTATGCCCCATTCAAGTATGAATGAAAGAGCAAAATCTGCCTAAAGCACTGAAAAATGCTGAGACCCTGAAGCCCACAAAACAGCTCAATATCAAAGAGAAAATCTCTCCAAGTCGGAAAGCAAAGTGATAATCATCAGCATCTGCATTTTTCGCCTCTCTTGAACACACTCTTTGGAGTCGCATGATCTTCACACACTCGTACATCGACCTCTCTTTCCTTGCTCTGATTTTTCTGTCTCTAATCTCCTTCACCACATTCGCACACTCTCATGTCCTGTGATCCAGGTGCTCCCTTGCTTATCAGGGGCCCCTCAAACAGCTACTCATGGCCTCCAAAACTCGAAGCTTTTAGGGGAATGCTTTCACATGCCTGGGCACATCTTCGCTTTGCTACCCAGCGGTACCATTGTCCAATAAGGATGACTACTTCTGACCTTCATGGTGAGTTGCAAGTTTAGTGCCAGCTGTACTTATATTCGTTTTTGCTTCGATTATCCTCCTCGTTCACATTTCATAACTTTAAATTACAAACTTCACAAATAATATATGAATTAATGTTGAAACAGTAATAATCATGCATGTTCTAAAAATTACAAATCCCAGAGGAGCAACAATTACATCATCAATCATTGCACTCAATCAAAGCAAAACATCACAACAACATACAAAAAGTACTAATTCTGTAACAATATGCAAATACTTATTTGTTGAGAAATAAAAAAAGTTTAGTGTTGCTTCAACCTCTCTCTCTATCTATCAAATGCAGCCTATGGCTGCTGGTTGCATCATTGGTTGGGTCACAGCTATGCTGCTGATGCAGTGTCCCCCTTACCAGTACACTGGTGCTCATTTTGCCAATCTCGGAAGGATGACAGGCTGAGTCAACCTCCTGGTGTATTTTAATTCAGCAGCCAACGGGGCTTGAACTCAGGACCCAAGGATCCCAAGCCACCACCCTAACCACGAAGCCAACACCAGGCTGGTTGCTTCAACCAATAGTGATAAAATAGTTCATAGAACATTTTGAACACCTCCGTAAAAGCAGAATGATGTCTCATAATGTGCTTGCCGAAGAAGCATTAATAAATCACGATTAAAAAATAATTTCCCCCATAAAGTTAGGGGCAGGGTGGCCTGCCCCAAACTTGATTTTGGGCTGTTTTCCCCCACAAAGTTAAAACGAGAAAGCAACTGAAAATGCAAAGCCCATCCACTTTGTACTCACATTAAGCTTGACGAAAACGACAGTTTTAAAAAATATATATTGTATACATTTTATTCATTTGGGTTCTCCATAATCTCATAATAAAGGTTTGTTGAAGATTTGATGACAAAAGCTCAATTGGTAAAAATGTTACAGTATGGACGTATGTGTATATATATATATATATTATATTATATATATATATATATTATATATATATATATATATATATATATATATATATATATATATATATATATACGGTTTTATAAACTGCATGCTGAGATTGAAACGCACAGCATGTAGACACTTTAGAATAGTTATTTCCGCTAATGAACGTTAAGAATAGCACCTTCCCTTTCGGGGTTATAATGTATAATTATAATCTAATCTTAATATTATAATAATCAAAAATTATAATCCAACCAAATGCGTTGGATTAGGTAGTTAGCGCCCCCTCTCAACCCGTTGGGATAATAGAGACATCAACAGCATGATGACGTGCGCCGTGACTGCCGTCATCACACAGGGCGTGCGTGTTTTACTGCCATGGTGTTCAACGTGTGCGACTAACACCAGAATTCTGGAATGTGCGCCAAATTCTCACATTCCCATTTGTTGTTTAAAGCACCATAAAGTCCTTGCTTATCTGTTCGTCTGTATGGATGTCTATCCTGTAATGAAATTTATTGCAGTCTACTCCTGTACTGTATTTCGTTCCCCTACGCCTAAAATGACCGGTAAAAGGACCAGGACATGATGACCCAGCCTCCCTGAAATTATTGCCCCATTCCC
>CM068957.1:36382336-36414279 GCA_035128595.1 Eptatretus atami
GGTTCTTTTTATTATAACCGCACCACGAATTGTCATCAGTGGGAGTGGCCTGTGCATGAACATTACTGGCAACCAAACTCGGAGTCGCAAAATAGCAGCGCGGCCCCACAGCGCAACACGAAATGGGTTGCTATTAATAGCGAGGCGGGTAAGAGGCGGTTAATATTAATATTAACGGGTAAGAGGCGACCAGGGTTGCGTCAGGAAGGGCATCCGGCGTAAAAACTAAGCCAAATCAGTATGTGGATCATACGAATGATCTGCTGTGGCGACCCCTAACGGGAGCAACCGAAAGAAGAAGAGATATAGATATGTATATATATATATATATATATATATATATATATATATATATATATAACATATGTATATATATAGAGATATAGATATGTATATACATATATACATATACATACAATTTATATATATATATATATATATATATATATATATATATATATATACATACACACACGCAGGGTGTGCTTTCACATTGTGTAAGCATACGAACCGTGCTTCCCCATTGTCTCAGGTCGCTCACCTGCATTTGAGTTTTCATTTCTGACAGCTCTATGATTTTTCCTGATGTCTCAGCTTCGATGTCCATCGACACGCAAAAATTACCCTGCTTACGTATCGTCTCTGGTCGCTCACCTGCATTTTTTTCATTTGTTATGTTTTCATTTGGAGATGTAGTCTGACGATTCTGTGATTTTTCCCAGTGTATCAGCTTCGATGTCCATCACCACGCAAAAGTTCAGCTTTCGACATCACCTGGAAAGTACCGATCTGTAATATCAGTCAGTGAGTCAGTCAGTCAGTGGTTATAATGAGCTTTTTATATTAGATTATGTACAAACAATTATCATCGGTCCCATCTCTGATGGGATTACGAAGAGAGGGGGAGGTTAGAGAGGAGGGGTTGGGTGGAGAAAGAGGAGGGTGATGGGAGTGGGAGGGGAGAGTGAGAGTGGTGGGGAGCGAGAAGGCGTGGGGAGCGAGGAGGTGTGGGGAGGGAAGGAAGCATGAGGGGAGTGGAAGTCATTACAGCGTGAGGGGAGGGAAGTCATTGCAGCGTGAGGGTAGGGGAAGTCATTGCAGTTTGAGGGGAGGAGAAGTCATTGCAGCGTGAGGGTAGAAAGGAAGGCAGTGTGAGGTAGGAGAAGGGAAGGCAGCGTGAGGGTAGGAGAAGGGAAGGCAGCATGAGGATAGGAGAAAGGAGGGCAGCATTAGGGGAGGGGAAGGCAGCAAGAGGGTAGGAGAAGGGAGGGCGCATAAGGGGAGGGGAAGGCAGCATAAGGGGAGGGGAAGGCAGTGTGAGGTGAGGCGAAGGCAGTGCGAGGGGAGGGGAAGGCAGCGTGAGGGGAGGGAAGGCAGTGTGAGGTGAGGGGAAGCAGGTGAGGGGAGGGGAAGGCAGCATGTGAGGGAGGGGAGGACAGCGTGAGGTGAGGGGAAGGCAGCGTGAGGTGAGGGGAAGGCAGTGTGAGGTGAGGGGAAGGCAGCATAAGGGGTGGGGGAGGCAGCATGAGGGAAAGGGAAGGCAGCGTGCCGGGATGTTACCGGGGTGAAAGTGCTTTCAATCATCAATTGCGAAAGTGAACTTGTTGCTGTTGCAGACTTTGGTTTCTTTGAATCCGCATTTTCAAACATAACTAAGAGGTACTCTCTCTGGTATTTGGTTTTCAAATGTTTAAGCATATTGGATGTATTACAGTTATGAGAAAGGTCCAATGAACAAAGTGGGCGTGCAACTTTTGGACTTTCTTTAACCTTCCCGAAATTGTTCCAAACTGCACTTCTGGACCTTTTGAACGACATGTTAAAACTTTATCAGTCAATGTATTGTCTATCCATCCATCTATCAGCAATGCAATCAGCACACTTTAGCGGCCAACTATAAACGTCTTGCTATTCATCGAAAAGGAACACACCCTTGAAGCGTGTTTAGTTTACAAGTGACTTGCTTTTGCTGCTATATTGAAAGCTGGATGTTCCAGGGGGGGTTCCTTTTCAATTAATATATTACCAGGCCATGCGTAACCGGAACATGTCCAACAGAGAAGAAGAAAAACATACTTCTTTATATGAAGTAGGAATTGCTCAGAATCGTCATCAATTCCAGTTCACAACTCGATTCCTTTCAATTCTATGGTTGGAATCGAGTACTTTGGAATCGACTCTACCCACCGCTATTGAGCACTCAAGCAAGCACTCCAACAAAATGGTTGATAAGGAACGGCTGGATGGGTCATACTAAATACCGTCTGGAGATGTCCAGAGACATCCATAGTATGAAACAATGTGTGAATTGGACAAATAAACACTTTTTTTTTTCGTGGTATAACCTACTGCTAAGTTCAATTCCACAGTTTAAATTTTGAAATTCGGTTCAGATTTAGAGATTCTAGAGCTTATCGAATTTCAGATGTAATGCTTATAGACATCCAGAGAGTTGTATCCACACATTATTGATACTCCGGATGTGTCTGGATGGTGCTTATCTTGGGACATGTCTAGACGGTGGTCATCTTCGGAAGTCTCCGGCCAGTGGTTGTCTCCGGATGTTACCGGACAGGATTTGTCTCCAGAAGTGTCCGGACGGTGTTTGTAGTATGATCGGTAGAAAATGTATTTCAGACTTTATTTTGTTTCCATCTTCACTGTTATTCTATGCAGAATCATTCTGATGAGACGTATGAATCGTAATTAATGCTCCACTGCATGTCTGCTTTTCCTTCCTCTTATTTCATGCTTACCTCCTTCCATTCCCCTTCCCATTTTATCCTCATAAAACTGTGGATGTTTATAAGCATCACAGCTGA
The DNA here is from genome assembly GCA_035128595.1 of Eptatretus atami. Classification (NCBI taxonomy): domain Eukaryota; kingdom Metazoa; phylum Chordata; class Myxini; order Myxiniformes; family Myxinidae; genus Eptatretus; species Eptatretus atami. The sequence continues at coordinate 36,385,159 of CM068957.1, forward strand.
AATGCAATAAGCTCTCGAATCTCTTTACCTGAACCAAATTTCAAAATTTAAAACTGTGGAATTGACCTCAGCAGCAGTTAAGACTGCAAAAAAATAAAAAACACTTAAAAAGTGTTCATTTGTCCAATTCGCACATTGTTTGATACTCCAGATGTCTTGGCTCAGATTAAGAGATTCTCAAGCTTATCGCATATGAGGAAATAAAATAAAAGCATGAACACTCGAGGTTGGAATTTTTTTCCCCCTCGGACATGACGGTGGGACATGCCACGACGCAGCACAGCACGGACACCTCTCAGGCAAACTTGCACACCGCCCAGGCACACTCGGACACCGCCGACAAAATGGGTGATGAATGCTTTGTCACACCATTGCAGGCTGACCAGCTGTCTTTTGTGTTATGGGACCATGCCGTTTCATACTTGCCCAGTATGCCATTTGTGTCTGTGGTAATGTCCGTGCTGTTTCCATGCCATGTCCCATCATGTCTGTGCCGTATTGTGCCACGTCCCACTGTCATGCCGTATCCCACCATCATGCCCGTACCATGCCGTGTCCCACTGTCGCGTCCGTGCCATGTCCCACCGTCGTGTCTGTGGTTGTGTCGTGCCATGCATGTCATCTCCATGCCATGTCCCACTGTCATGTCTGTGGTTGTGTTGTGCCATGCCGTGTCGTGTCTGTGCCGTTTCTGCACTGCATCGTGTCTGTGCTGTGTCCCACTGTCGAGGTGAGATCAGTCACCAGCAAGCCAATACAGGTATTTGATTCACCACTCAAATCGCCAGTGTACACGTGCAGGTAGATGGTTTGAGGCGATCTTACAGTTTTGAGGGATGGCCATTTCTTCTGATTAATCGTGGGGATGGCATCCTCTCTTGATCGTGGCAGATAACCACAATATTGTTTCATAACAGTGCTGTAAAATGTTCCAAGCACAAAAGCCAACATTTTCTCGGCCCGATCCACACTTGGGTATTTCAGCAAAACTTAGTACAATTTCTTGCAAACTTAGGGTCTTTTGGCCATTGGTGTGGCATGAAATCATCTCGGTTTCTATTACAACTACTACCAAGGATGCATCGACTCAGCATATTTGTGGCAAATTAAAAATCATTCGCCGTTTGAGATAAATCATACCGCGATGTAACCCTGAAGCAGTACGAATATGGCGGTCGACTCCCGGGTGTGACGTAACGGCTAAGCATGAAGAATAAGAAGATCCTGACTTTTAATTGCAAATTGGAAAAAGAAACATCATATCTATTTTATGGGATATCAATGGATGGATTAGCATCGAGATGGTCTGAGTGTTTTGGTTCCCCTTTAAAATCATGTTCCTCCATTGCATGGTGCACACACAAATCAGATATTTTACTTTGCAACACTATTTCTCAACTGTCTTTGCAATTAACCCTTTGGCTGATTGTGTTGCCAACTTATGAAAATTTATCCAGCAATGGCCATGATGGAACCCAAATTTGTGTCACCACAGCAGCTCAAGGGTAAATTTTCACATACATATATATATATATATATATATATATATATATATGTGTGTATATATATTCTTTGCTGATCTGTCTGTCAATTCAGGTCAGGCGTTGGTGTTGCACAGGCATGACGGACTGAATTGACAACTTCTGCATCTTCTTTCCTTATTATTCCTTGTAAGCGGTTGGCCAGGTTGAGACCTGATGTTAGACTGAAGATGGCAGTAATTTGAAATTTTGCGATATCTTGCCTACTCTGTGCAATGGACTCCATTGAATCTTTAATGTTCATCAGCTAATGCTGGCAGATGTTTGACCAATCAATGTGTTGCCCTACACATGAAATACCAGGCTGACAGAGTTTATAGCTGTGCCAATATTTTAACCTAGGTGAGATAGCTCAGAGCCAAGTTCACATACCTCCAGGCTCTCCTTCCAGCCAATCAATATACAACACCATATAGACACATTATGCCAAGATCCTGCCACCCACTGGGAATCACCTGTTGATTGCAGACTAATGTAATGAATGATTTGCTTCGTAAGATTTCTGCTTGAGAGGGAGCGAGGGGGTTGGGGGGGGGGGCAGCAGCTGTCGGGAATGCTTTCTTTGGGAGAAAATGTTCATTGAGAATGCCTCGTGGGTGTTATGCAGAGGTTCATTTCACTTTGAGAAATAGTGAATATAATAGCCCTATCACCGCCTCCAGCGTAGATTAGTGGAGGAAGTTTGTCATGGTTCCTTCATTATTACATTTTCCTCCTAAATTACACCCAAAGTGTCTAGTACTGTGGTTAGTCTAGGCCAGTGGTTCCCAAACTTATTTGTCCATGACCCAAAATTTGAAATCACATTTGCCTCGCAACCCAAATGATACTGGTACCTAGTGTGTACCTATGATAAAAATTGTCAGAGAAAATTCTTTTGACATGAAACCCCCCCTCAAAAACTGAGATTTTGAGGGGGGGGGGGTTCAAGTTTGGGTCACGACCCTGGGTTTGGGAACCCCTGGTCTAGGCTTTCAAAGTACTGTGGATTTTGCTTTCAGGAACTGCTGATTTGGCCAACCAGTGCCTCCAACGACAGAAATATAATGACAACGGCACTCAGCAGAGCACATACTTTCGCCAAGCTGAACAGTTTACGTTTTGTATCCAACCAATTAGCAGGATCTTCATCCCGACCAGAACCAAAATCTAATCGGCTTGTTCTTGTCACCAACCCAACTCATCCACCAAGTTTCGGCATAACTCGTCCAAAACTTTTTGACATATCATGGTATATATATATATATATATATATTATATATATATATATATTATATATATATATATATATTAATACTGGAAATATATATACTGTATATAGGTGTGTGTGTGTGTGTGTATATATATATATATATATATATATATTATATATATATATATATATATTTATTTATTTATTTATATGTGTGTGTGTATATGTATATATATATTATATATATATATATATCTATCTATATATATATACAACACACACACATATAGATATAATATATATATAATCACAAACACACACACACATATATATATATTCTGTATATATATAACACACACACACACATATATATATATATACACATATACTGTATTATGAATATACATACTGTATATATATATATGTATAATTATATATATATATATATATATTATATATATATATATATATATATATACACACACACTTACATATATATAAATATATACATACATATATATACAATATATACAATATGTATATATATGTATATAATATATGTATGTACAGTATATATGGATATATATTTACGGCTGTGGAAATTCGCAACCACCATTCAGTTCCGTAGGTGAGTATTTCTGAAGTACATGTATAGTTAGCTCCAAACACGTTGTTTAGAGGGAATAATGTGATTCATTCGGGCTGCGACACTTTGAGTCAGTCGTTTTTCTGTTCTTTTTATTTTTGAACCAACCACGTCAACCACAACCACGCATCCCAACACAGCGCGACCGCGCTGCGGCCGCGCCGCCTCGCCATCTGCGCGACTGCATCTTCGCCATCCGCCATTCTTTCCCGCGCGAGGAGTGTGACAGAAGCGGGTGGGGCAGCTGGCGCCCGATTGGTGGACGCGCGGTGTGACGCGGCCAGGGAGGGGAACGCCCCTCTTCGAGACCTTTCTCGAAGCGCCTCGAAGGGGGGTGGAGCAAAGAACGGGGCGGAGCAACAGGGCGAGCCCGTGGTATAAAGGACGCCGACGGAGAGGCTCAAAAAAAGGCTGTTCACAGCGCGTGACTTCCCTGTGCCGGTGGGCGCGACAAACTGCGTCTACACGGCCGGGTGCAAAAAGCTGATGTGGGAGCGATTTTACTTGCGATAATAAAGAAGCTGACCTATGATGAAGACTTCAACGTTGAGAATGAGCTTCCTGATGTTCCTGATCTGCAAAAAGCACTCGGTCTTTTTCCCCTTGTTCGTGGAGCTGGTGGAGCGGAGCTGTGAGGAGTCGTCGAGTCGGCAGTAAGGGACGGCGAAGGAGACGGAGCTCGGAGTTGAGTCATGGGAGAAGGGCTCGACGGCCGCACCAAGGGAAGTCCTTTGTTCTTTTCGGGATTTATTTTGTGTGGAACTTGCTGTTGGCGCCGTCTGTGAAGTAGAACGTTAAGTGTTGCCTGTGTGCGCGTAGTCGGTTGTAGAGCTGCGTCGTTGTTGCTTTGGTTTTATTTGATATATGTGATTTCTGACTGTTTGGCTGTAAATACGTGCCTTATGTGTGCTATCCGTGTTTGTGAATTAAACGTGCTTGTGTGAATTTGTTCCCCGTTTCGCTGCGTCCTTCCCTTTATTGAACCTCCATCTTGCTTCGCGTAAAGGGTTCGTAGTGGGCGTGATACGCCCGATAATTAATTGGAACCGTCGAGGTCGAGATAACACCGCTCGGTTATCCCGATAGTACGGAACGGGCCGCTTAAGCGGTTCGTGTCCGGAGTCGACCTGTGGCGTGGTGCAACCCCTCGGTAGGTTACCCGTGCGAGTACTTAGGTATATCGACTTTCGGCGATTCACCCTACCTCGCACGGGTAGAATGCGGACTGGGTTGTGGTGAGGTTAAACCCACCCGTGACTAGCTCCCGGCGTTAGTCCGGAGGGTCACGACTGAATTGTCTCTCGGTGGGCGAGGCGGCCGCGATTCGAGTCACGTGGCCGTTCGCACGCCGGCGGGCGCGAATTCGCAACATATTTATGTATGGATATATAATATATATATATATAACTATATATACATACATAATATATATATATATATATATATATATATAAATATATATATATACATATATATTGTTGCGAATTCGGCCCGCGGCGTGCGGACGGCCACGTAACTCGGATCGCGGCACGTCGCACGGACGGACAATTCTGTCGTGACCCTCTCGGACTAACGCCGGGAGCTAGTCACGGGTGGACCTTTCGACCTCACCACGATCGTGCCAATCGGCCACCCGCGTGGATAGGGTTGTTCGCCAAACTCAACCTAACCTAGTACCCACGCGGATGGTAACCGGGCGATCGCACCTCGCCGCAGGTCGACTCCGGACACGGGCCGCTTAAGCGGTCCGTTCCGTGCTATCGGATAACCGAGCGGTGTTATCGTCGGCCTCGACGGTCCAATTAATTATCGGCGTATCAAGCCCACTACGAACCCTTTACGTGGAGCAAGATGTGAGATTCAAACGAAGGAAAGGACGCAGCGAAACGGGGAACAATTCAACATAATGCACATTTATTTCACACACAGACCAGCACGGAAGCACACATATACAGCCAAACAGAATCAGAATGCAACATATATCAAGTACAACAAAAGAAACAATGACGCAGAGATACTACCGAATACGCGAACACACGGCAACACTTATACAGTTCTACTTTACAGACGGCGGCCACACACATTTACACAAAACCCCAAAGAAAAGAAAGGACTTCCTTGGTGCGGCCGTCGAGTCTCCTTCACGACTCAACTCCGAGCTCCTCTCCTTCGCCGTCTCACTGCCAACTCGACCGACCGACTCGACGACGACACAGCTCGACGACGACCCAACAACGACTTCAGACTTCAGACGGAGGCGAGTTCCACGAGTCAGGCGAGTTCCACGCGACAGAGAGAGAGCGAGACCTCAAGCCACTCCGCCTCGATCTTTTTTTCCAAGCTTGATCTCTTCTCAACTCCACCCGCGCGTTTCAGCCGAAGCTCATTCTCTCTCAACTCCACCGCGCGCGCGTTTCAGCCGTTCCCGCCGAGCTCTTCCTCACTCGCTCGCGTTCGCGTTCGGCCTTTTCCCGCGAGCTCTCCTCACTCGCTCGCTTTCGCGTTGGCCTTTCCGCCGAGCTCTCCTCACTCGCTCGCGTTCGCGTTCGGCTTTCCCGCCGAGCTCTCCTCACTCGCTCGCGTTCGCGTTCGGCCTTTCCCGCCGAGCTCTCACTGCCTCGCTTCGCGTTCGCCTTTTCCCCGCGAGCTTCTCTCACTCGCTCGCGTTCGGCTTTCCGCCGAGCTCTCCTCACTCGCTCGCGTTCGCGTTCGCCTTTCCCGCCGAGCTCTCCTCACTCGCTCGCGTTCGCGTTCGGCCTAAAATCAACTTCACTGTCCTTCGCGTTTTCGTTCCGCCCCTTTTTCTTCAGCAAGCCCCGCCCTTCGCTGTGCGTTCTGCCCCTTTTCACAAAGCCCCGCCCCTCTCAACTCCCGCCCTCCTTCCAGAACATGCTGGAAACTTCCGGAAGGGGGTCTCCAATCGGCGACGCTCGCACGCCGTGGCTTCTTCCTCTTCCCTCGCAGGGTGAAATCCACCGCGGCGGCGCCATTCGTTCGGGGGAGGGGGGCGGAACGGGGGCCGCCGGCTTTCCCTCGTCGAAGGCCAGGCCTCTGGCAACCGTGTCCGAGTCAGAACGCGGTGGCGTGGTTGGGTGGTTGTTGTAGTGGTGGCGTGGTTGGGACGTGGTTGGTTCAAAATAAAGATAGAACAGAAAAAGGCTATCTCAAAGCGTCGCAGCCGAATAGATCACATAAATTCCCTCTATACAATGGGTTTGGGGCTAACTACACATTGTACTTAGAGATATCTCACCTACGGGACCTGAATGGTGGTTTGCGAATTTCACAGCCGTAACACTACCCCTCCCCTTTTTACAGACTCGTCCGAGTCGTCAAATTCTCGTGTGCCATCATGTGTAGTTCTCCCCTAGTACGTTTTGCCTTCGGATCCCTGAGTGCGCCATTCATGGTATTCGTGTCCCCAAAATAAATAACCTGAGGGCTGAGTAACTAACTAAACAAACCCATCACACGACGACTTAAATAAAATTCCGGCGCTAGACAGACATGCGGGGGCGCACTCATATTTACAGTACAATACATCTTAACCTTATAATTTACACTAAACCATGGCCCAGGATCAATGGACTCTGCAGGGAGCAAAACAAGTTAACGGTGAACCGGCGCACGGCGCGCACTGCAGGCCGTGTTGTAGCTGCCAACAGGACAGTTCTTGCAGCTTGCAAACTGTTGCTTGATCCTGGCGCACATGGCAATGAACAAGGGGGGCAAATCAAAACAGAACGGGGCTGGTGAACAGGGGCAGTGGGCATGGCATGGCAAAGGCAGGCAGGCAAGGCATGACAAAGCCGCTGCAGCAAACAGCCGGCAGATGATCGACCGGCACAGGCCTTGAAGCAAAACACCAGCAGACGATCGGCCGGACAGGCCTTGCAGTAACACAGCTGCTGACGATCCGGCCGGCACAGGCCTTGCAGTAACACAGCTGCTGACAATCCGGCCGGCACAGGCCTTGCAGTAAAACAGCTGCTGACGATCGGCCGGTACAGGCTTGCAGCAAACACACAACTGCCGATGAAGTGGCCGCTTTGCCTATCAGTGGAGGGAGTGCGGTGGTGCTGGCCACTCGGAGCGGGCTCGGACCTACCTAAACGTCTCCCTCCCACCTATCGCCTTTGCCTGTCACTGTACCTACCCACTCCTTAATTTGTAAAAACCCAACTTAGCCCCAATTATTTTTTTGTTGTTTTTTTTTTTTTTTAACTTCCCCACTATAAATCGTCCCCTAACCCCCTTTACTGTCTTTGTTCGGCTAACCTATCGTCCCTAGCCTACTCCCAATCCCTACGTTCCTTCCCGGAGGGGAATGAGGGAGGGCTAGCGTCCTGTGTCGAGGCCCAATGAAGCCTCAGGATGCTCTCCCAGACTTCAGCGATCTTTACCCAAAGTGGGTCCAGCGGCCCACAACGAGAGCGAAGGGATGGATGGTGCGGAGGGGTACACTTCCTAATCTACCCTAACATTACCCTTTAAACTACCCCGGGGCTTTCAACCAGCGCCTCTCGCTTAATCTATTGGTTCTAACAACCCAGATTCCCGTCGCCTGTGTTGGTGTCCTCACAATTTCGGGCCTCGCCCCCAATTTTCTTCCCGTGCCCTCACACGGTCTCATGGCTGGGACGCGTGGCTCCCTTGGCAGGAACGACCCTCTGCCGATTCTCGACGATGGACCCCGGGCACTACACTGCTCCGAGCCTACCAGCTCCTTAAACACCGGGGAGTGCCCTCCCTGGCGACTCCCCTGAAACGCTCACGTGGCAGGCTGGCTTCCCGGGCCCCTTCCGAGGGTCACCCGTCCACGACACTGCCACGTGCTAACGGCGCCCCGGCCCGCATAATGCGGCGCACCGTGCCCACTACGCTAACCCGGCCCCCATGGGCACTTGGCCTACCACGGCCGACTAGCCACCGTGCGGGGTACCCACTCAGCGATACTCACCTTTCGCAGCCATGCTCCCGCAACAGGGCTCCTGCACCCTCCAAAACAGGTTCGAGCCTACTCTCCACCAACAGCAAAACGACTTCCATTTTGTCAATTTAACTAACCCACTAACTCACTCTACATGACCCCGGGGTCCCTTGGGCGGGAGTCACTCCTCCCCCCAATCACTCATCGCACCATGCATTCCACAATCACTCCATACACTCAGACCGCTGGCCTCACTCACTCACCAAGTACATTTTCCATTCATCTTTCTCAACTCACACCGTGAATCTCTCCATTCTTCTGACTACATCCCTAACTAACTCGTGCTCCCACTCATCCCTTACACTATAGCACGTTCCTTTTAACACTACATAGCTAAACTACGTCCCCTCTACACATCCACAGTCTGTCACTGTCCCCAAATCATAAAATCATTTCCATTTACCATTTCCCCATCCTAAATCTGACTAAAATCCCTCTAACTAATCCATTCCACGGACTCCATGAGGACTTACCCCTGCCCCATGAAGTCGGTCTAGCTAAGCTAACCCTTCCCCCTAACTAGTGTCATCCTGTGCCCTGGCCAAGGGGATCATCACCCCTTGCCCAGGGAATCCTGTTCACCCGAAAGCGAGGCTTGCTTTTGTTAATTTTTTTTTTCAATTACGCGCAGCAACCGCGGCAACTCGCAGCTGCGCACTTTGTACCTGCCCGTGACGTCATGCAGCTGCACCTGTACCTCGTCCCTTCTGGACGGTACCATCCGGCAGGGATTCACCCTCCTGCCGGATTCCAACCCCACGTGCAGCCATGACGTCACCCTGCGCACCCCAAAAGCAAACCTCGCACTCCGAGGGGTCCCCAGCGAAACACATGTGCTCTGCCCGTTGGAGCTTAACACACACGCCCACGTGGAGAACCCATCCGGTCCAAATTCGTTTACCTGCCTAAACTTTGTCCGTCCGCGGGATCGGCAAATCACCGCTGGCGTTTCGGCGGGCTTCACTCCCGCAGCCGAGCACGTGGCGGCCTCGTTCGTTCACAGCACGGACCTCGCGCTCGCTGCTGGGTGAACCCGCGCGGTCCCCGATTCAGCTACGGCCGCTACTCGGCCCTTGTCTCTCTGTCGCCGTCGTCGTCTCATTCACAACAACGCACTCCCACGTGTCACGAGCCACACACCTACAATTACTCACCCCCCGGGAGAGCGGCTGCTGCTCCCGCATGCCGACCGACATCTCCCTTGCACAAGCGACCTTACACACGCTGTCTCCCATCAAATCGGCCGCTCACTCACTCGTGCCATTTCCCTTGCACACGTGGCTCCTTCCACACACGGTGCCTCATCCACACACGGCGTGCTGGGAGGCACGCACTTCGGCACACTTGCCACCACACATCACCACGGGGTCGCACTCACACCTGGGGTCTCATCCAACACGGGGTCTTTGTCACCCACCCGGTCGCTCTCACACACGCCCTTGCACCCGCGCTATGCGTGCGTTGCAGCACGCATTTCGCCACACTCGTGAACACACACCTCGACACCACACACGCCGGGACAAACACGCTGGGGATTCGTGCCACCACAAGGGGTTCCGGGGCCTCTATACCCCCAAGCTCGGCGTGCACCGTTCGCAGCACCCGTCCCCTCAACTCCGCGAAGCACGACCGAACCCACCTGGTCGTGAGTCGCCTCAAGGGGGCATACTCCTCCCCTCGTTCCTGGAGGAGGCTATCAACTGCTCGCACCGGTGTCTTACACGCTCCGCGAGCTCACCCTCATCGTCCTCCACTAACTCCGGTGTGTGTGGCGTCTCTAACCCCGTCCAATTCACCCTCTATCTCCCGTGTCTCTGCTAACTCAGTCACCTCTTCACCCATTACCTCCCTTGTCTCCATTTTTTATTTCCTTTGTCGTCACCTCGTGTCTGTCTCACACGTTCTGGTCCCCATTTATTTTTCCCTCTCGGTCACCGTCACTTTCTCTGTCACGACCCTCGCCAACACGTCCCCGAATTACTTTGTCCTCACCCGCCTCCACTGCGGGCCTGACAACCGTTGCACCTCCCAGCTCGTTCGCTGCCACAGTGGCGTCGCATTACGCACTCCCTGTTACTTGCCTTCATGCCCGCTGCAGGCTTCGCGCCATGTTCTGCGTCTCACCCGCATTTTTTTTATTTCTTCCTTCATTCTTGCGCATTTGTTTCCATATTCGTTTTCATTTCGTTTGTGTTTGTTTCCATTTTCGTTTTCATTTCGTTTGTGTTTGTATCCATCTTTTCGTTCTGCCTTTTATTTCGTTTTTCATTTGAGTGCTTGTTGCGTATTTCCATCCATTTTGGTTTTCATTTCTTGCATGTCCCCACTGATTCCTGCCAGCATGGCGCATAGCTGGGCCATGTCGAGTGCACTCGGCTGAGCCGATTCGGCGAGGATCGGGGGGTTTTGGCGGAGAGGGGGAGGGGAGGTGTCATCACAGCGGCCGCCGCCGCGCCCATTTCGGGCTCTGCGTTTGGTTGGGGGATTTCGTCCTGAACACAAGCATTTCCTGCTCGGGGTTTCCATCCTGAGCCATGGATTCTACACATTCTAAATCCATATCTACCCCCGGCTCCCGCCGCCTTGAGACTCGATATTATTTCTCCGTAAACGGCGTTATTTGTTAAATGCTCGTAATGGTCTGGAGCGGAAGGTCGGGGGTCGGTGTCGCCTGCTTATCGCGCTGGGACCGATTTCCCGGGTAACTTCTAGCTTGAGGACGAGGAGTTGTGGTGGTTGTGGCGGGCGTTCTTCAGCTCTGACTACAAGCGTGTTTTTTGGGAAGTGGATGGCGGCGCCCGCCGCGGCGAGGGTGGACCCGGCCAGCGCTACTTCACGGGGAGGTCGGCGGCGTCCGTGGTCCGTTTCCCACCGGGGGACGGACAAGTTCTGGTCGCTGACCGGTTTCTGACTAGACGCCGGGAGCTCGTCACGAGGCTGGCCCGCGTGTACGAGCCGCAGTGACGCGACGATTCGGTGCGGCTCGAAGTGGACAACGAAGAGGCGCAGTGCCTCGGCCTGCGGGAGTGAAGCCGGTCCGGAACGCCCAGCGGTGGAAGTCTTCGGTGGCGACGAGGGTTGTTCGGCCAATCGCCCTGTGACTAAAGAACAACACAGTGGATGGTATAGAGCCCGGTGCGAATCATCGTTGACGACCTCGCGTCGAACTCTGCGGTACGGGTCTCGCTTTAGCGCTCAGTTCCGTTGCTAGGCGTGGATTGTTAAGCTCACCAGCCGGTGGTTAGTATCATCGGACCTCGATGGGTTCCAATGGATATCGCGGCGTATCAAGCACTAGGAATCCGCGGAGGTCGGAGCACAGAGTGGAGGAGTCAGAACGATAGGAAAGTGGGACGGCAGTAAGACGGGGAACCATGTGAATGGCTTGAGTGTTCAAGGCACTATCAATGGCGGAGCAAGTGTGTAAAATTCTCTTTCACACAGAGCAGAGGCCAGCGACGGAAGGCAACGCGATGGAAAGAGGTTACCAGCGAGTACAGAAAGTCAGGCGAAATGCATCAGTAATACGTTAAACAGGGAGGTTACAGTACAGTGCGGGAGACTAGAAGGATTGACGAGAGGGGGTGCTGGCAGTACCTGACCAAAAAAAAGAATATTTGACAGCAAAAGACCACAAGGGCCAACATAGGTCTATCTGGGATGAACAGGGATTTCTTCTAGGGCAAGGTGTGAGAGTTCGCAACGGTCCCGCTCTCGGCACAAGGGCCAGGATGCATAAGTTTACGAGCGGAGAAGGGCTTTTCAGATTAAGTAGAAAGAAAGGAAGTATCTTCCCATATGGCAGGTGGTAGTAGTCCTCTTCATCGCACGAGTCGCTGTCAGATACGACTGTAGCTTACTCGTCTCAGCTTACGGCATGTTTCTTACTTTTAGGATGGGGAAATGGTATGCGAGCTGGAACATGATGATTCTTGACCCGATCGATTCGACGGACAGATGAGCAGCGACTCGAGTGAGAATCAATCGGTGTGACGGTGGTCGAGACTTCATGACGGAGGCTCTGAGTGCTCCTGATCGTAGTTCAAGGACGAGTTCCACGGCGTGCTCATGAAGAGAGAGTGTAGAGAGACTCGAGTTGGAGCACCCGAGAGCCTAAGTCGCGCTCGCATGTGGATGTCAGTCATCCAAGAGCTTGACATCTCTTGGCTCAAACTTTCAGGCGCGCACTGTCAGTTGCAGCAGTTATCGAGGACGTATGCGCAAAATCTACTTGAGGCTTCGGATGTGACGTCTGCAGGTCGCGAGCGTTGTTCGCGTTCGTGGAGTTGTTTTCGGCAGCTGGACTTGTGGAATGCATGGTGCGATTGAGTGATTGGGGGGGAGTGCATCCGCTCCTAAAGGTGCACGCTCGCGTGTTTGTCGCTGATTGCGGTGCTTTTCGCCGAGCTGACGTTCAGTAACGGTGATTCGCAGTTAAATGTGACAGAAGGAAGTCGTTTTGCTGTTGGTGGGAGAGTAGGTTCGAACCTTGTTTGGAGGGGTGCCAGGAGGCCTGTTTGACGGTGGGGAGCATGGCTGGCGAAAGGTGGAGGTATCAGCCTAAGTGGGTATCCGCGTTGCGGCGTTTGGCACGGCGAGACTCTCCTCAGTCTTCGGCTTCCGTGTTCGAGTAGGAGGTTCGGCACCTTGTGTCCGGAGCCCTATTCGGGCTCACTGCGTAGTACGGGTTAGGTAGTGGGCAGGGTGCCCCGATTTATGCGGGGGGCCGCGTTAGCCGCGTGGGCACGTGTCGTGGGCACGGGTGACCTCGGAAAGCGGCGCGGTGTCAGGCAGGCTGTCTCAGTGAGGTTTCGTATAAGGTGGAGTGCTGACCGGGAGCGGGACTGCCTCCTGGCGTCTCTTAAGCTACGGTGGTTCGCGGGTTGCTCGGGATGGGCGGAGTCCCGTAGTGCCCTCCCGGGGCGGTGAACTGGTCGGATCCATACTGGAACGATGGCGTCGTTCCTGACGGGGAGCACGCGTCCAGCCATAGACGTGGTGAGGGACGGGAAGAAAATATCGGGGGGCGAGGCCGATCGACTTGTGATTGGATTAGAGCACTTCTACACGACGAGGCGAACGGCTCACTCTCTCCTGGGGTTATGTTAGATACCAGATTATACAGATTATAAGCGAAGGCGCTGGCTTTGTCCACGCCGAGACCTCCCGCTCAGTCGGCGTCTCGCGTCGCATAAATGGCGGCCTTATCCAGTCGGGATTTCGTCGTCCTCAGTTCAGCATCTGCAGGAGTGTACGCGTTCCGCGAGATCATCCCTCGCTCTCGTTTGTGGCGCTGGACGCCTCTTTCGGTAGAGACTAGCATCTCACTGTAATCGGTCTGGGGATGCCCATCCTGTTCGGTCTGCCATTGTTCGTCGCACACGACGCTAGCCCTTTTCCTGCCGAGTCATTCCTCTCACCTGCGCGCATAGGGAAGTACGGGGTTCGGGATATGTATGGTCTTGAGATCGTCACCGGGCGGTTTCTGGAGCCTAGAAACTCAAGCACTTACACTGTGTATACGGGGTTTTTAGGCGTATCACGCCTTTATTTACGATAGGGCAAGAAGTCTAAACCGCAAAAACACTAAAATGAGACAGCAACAGCACGAATTTATATTTCGTGGGCTGCACCTTTATGTTCACGCGGAATAGCCCTTTTAAACAAAATTAAAGGGAGTGGGTAGGTCCAAGCTGACAGGCTAACATGGCGAATATACAGATGGTGGCCCAGCCATGGGAGAACGTCAGACTCTTATGGTAAGGTCCAGAACATGCCCGCTGGAATACTTCGGAGATGGAGGCAGGCTCACCTACCGCCACATTGGCCCTCGACGGATAGGCTAAACAGGCGGCACAGCCTGCTATGCGGCAATGTCTTGCCTTCTTCCGTTCGCTAGGGTGATGACTCCACGCGGCACGGCTGCCATCGTTCAGGGGAGGCCGGTCGCGACGGGGGATCGCGTCATCGCACGGCTGTTGTCTACTCCGCACCGACGGATGTGCGTCGAGAGTTCCGATAGGTCGTCTTGGCAGCATCGCGTGTGCGAGCTCAGGCGCAAGGCGTGCTGTGTGTCTGGACGGGTAGTGCGTGGTCTTTAGGCTAGGCTGTGTTTGCTAAAGGCTTGTGTGGCGGGTGGCCTGTGTAGGTGATCGTGGTCTTTGCGTTCTCGAGTAGTAATAAAGATATGGCTATGAAAAGAGCAACGTGTCTCGCCTGGTCGATCTAATCATGCTGCGGTGTTTGCATTGCCAAGCGGTTTGCTCATGCCTTGCTGCCTGCTTTGCCATGAATGCGCCTGCCCCTCGTGTCAATCCGAGACCCGTTCTGTGTTTGCAATTTATGCCTACCCTGTTACATTTGCCATGTCCTCGCGGCAGGAATCAAGCAACAGTTTTCGTACAAAGCTGCAATAAACTGCTCACTAGTTGGTCAGCTAGAGAGATGGGCTGCAGTGTTGTCGGCCGGCGGTAATCTGCGTCCGGTATACCGTTAATTTTTGTTTTGACTCCATTGCAGAGGTTCCATTGAACTTTCCTGGCAGTGGAGTTTAGTGTAATTTATAGAAGGGATTAAGTATCGTTCATGTCTAGGACTCTAAATGGTAGGTATAGTGGGCGAACTTTCCCCACCGAAGCATGTCTCGTCCTAAGACAGCCTAGGTATTAATTTATTGGATATTATCTAAAGTTATGCTGATACTGTGTGAGTGGGTTTAGTATTTTTAGTTAATTAGTATACTTCAGATATATAGCCCTCAGTTTGTTATTATTTAATTGGGGACACTGAATACATATGAATAAATTAGGCGCACTCAGGGTATTATATAAACAGATTGTTAATATAATATATATTTTATAATATAAACAGATTGTTTGGTATCGACAGAACTTTAATATGGAATTACAGCAAAACCGACAATAATTGGTGACCGAACCTTTTCGAGCTTGCACTCTTCAAGGGTAAAACGCAGCAAGTGAAGTGAGGAAGTGAAGGCGCCGTGCTTTCTACGAGGTCCTCAATAAGGTAGGACATGATTGGTTCAACCGTAATGACATCACGTTAATCCTGAAACCGCCCATTGGTCGGCTCATCATCTTCACCTCAAGTTCCAATTGGCTGGAGCAGAGTTTTGTCGATGATTGACGTATTGCAACTGCATCCTGGAGAGAGGGGGGATGGTTTCCCCTAAGGTCATTCACCATTTGTTTTACCGTACTTCCCTTGATCTTTCCATGCTGAAAGAGACACAGAGATCGTGCAAATTGATTTGGATGACATAATATTGGATCGGTGGTAAGGATGAAGGTTGCTTCCAACATACGTAAATTAAATGAGCTCCGACCTCGGCTCAATATCCTGAACATATCTGCATTGTACTGGTCTGCACAAATAGGGTGGGCAACCAGGTGCTGTGCAATGGCAGATGAAGCAGATACAGTGGCCGGCAGTTGCTGGATATTTCCACATGTTCGCACTGGTTGTGTTTTATCCCTCACAATCTTTCTTCGAATCGCCAAGGGGATGTGTTGTTTGATCTGATCAGCCAATATTAGTGTTGTGCGGCCCACGTACCGAGCTTCACATTGGCACTTAAACTCATAAAAATTTATTGCTGGTTTGTGAGGTGGGTAGCACCATTTTTTACCCTGAAGAGTGCAGCACGAAAAGCTTCGGTCACTATTATATCGTGTTTGTTTGTATCCATATGTGTATATACGTATATATATATATATATATATATATATATATATATATATATATATATATATATATACATCCATACATACATTCACTACCGGTCAAAAGATTTGGAACACCCCCATTTTCCAGTTTTAACTGAAATTTAAGCAGTTTAATGTTTCAATGTACTCTGAAATTAAAGCATAGAACAAATGAACAATTTCAGATAAAAAAGAAATCATGGAATCGTTTTATTGAACAAAATTTAATCTAAATTTTTGACTCATCAAAGTAGCCACATTTGCAGATATAACAGCCGAAACATACTCGTGGCATTCTTTCTCCAATGGAAATCAAATATTGTTTGGAAAGTTCTTCCCAACACTGTTGAGTTCCCACAAATGTGTTGCACTGTAGGTTGCTTTGCTTTCACCCTTCTGTCAGTTCATCCCAAAACAGCTCGATGGGGTTTAAGTCTGTGAGACTGTGCTGGCCATTCCATGATTTTGAAGCCTCCGTCATTTCTTTTCTTCTAAGGTAGTTCTGACATAGCCTGATGATGTTTTTGGTTGTTATCTTGCCTCTGGATGAACCCATGACCAACTAGGCGTAGTCCACAGGGTATTGCATGGCGCTGCAAAATGCTGTTGTTGCCCTTTTGGTTCAGGGTGCCAGTCACTCTGCTGCATATCGCCGACTCTGGATCCAGCAATAGAGTCCCAGATCATTACGCTTCCTCCTCCATGTTTGACAATTGGTGTCATACACTGAGAAACCATTCTTTCACCTACTCGACGGAGTACAAAAACCCTGCGTGATGAACCGAAGATTTCAAATTTTCATTCATCGGTCCATAAAACCTTCTTCCAATTCTCAGTGGTCCACTGGCGGTGCTTCATGGCCCAGGTAAGCCTCTTTTTCTTATTTTGCCATCTTAGCAATGGCTTTCTTACTGCCTCTCGACCTGTCATACCTGCAGCTCGAAGTCTTCTCTTCACAGTTGAAACTGAGACTTCCTTACTTCGACCAGTGTTAAGCTGTACTTGAAGCTGCTGTCCTGTGAGCCGCCTATTACGCAAGCTGTTGACTCTCATAAACTTGTCTTCTGATTGTGTTGTGGTTTTGGGTCTGCCAGATCTCTTCCTGTCAGAGTTTCCTCCAGTTTCAAAGTGCCTTTTGATGGTGAAGGAAACTGTACTCACTGACACCTTGGCTTCCTTTGCAATTTCTCGAAAGGAAAGACATACACTTTTCAGGGTTGTAATGGTCTGTCTGTCTTCCTTTGTTAATTGTCTTTTTCTTGCCATTAGGACAGCAATTTTCTACTTCCTGCAGTGCAATATTATCCAAATAATGCTTCAGAGGGTGTGGCAACACAGTCTGTTCCAACACTGCTTTTATCCAGGCAGAGGGCTTGTAACTAATCACCAAAAGTTGGGACACCTGGAGGAATTGTTTGCATCAACTTTCAAGGCTTGATTTACTTCCATTGTTGCAGAACAGCTGCAGTTGCTAACCCATTACTTGTTTCCTGCAAAGCGGCTTTTCTACCACTCGGAATTTACATTTTTTTCAGTTTTGTCACCTAAACTTTTTTTTTAACCTCTGGCAGTTTACCGCTTAGCTTTGTACCATTTCAGGTTATTCACAGGACTTAACTGCTTAAATTTCAGTAAAAACTGAAAAATGGGGATTCTAAAACTTTTGACCGGAAGTGAATATGTATGCATATATATACACATTAAAAAAATATATATATATAAATGTATGCATATATATACATATATATGTATATACACATATATACATGTATAAATGTTTGTATATATATATATATATATATATATATATATATAATATACATATGTATATATATCATATATAAATTTATGCATATATAAAATTATGCATGTATATAACACATATACATATACATACAGTATGTTATACACATTTTTACAAATACTTATGTACATATATATATATATATATATATATATATATATATATATATATAATGTACACATACATTCATTATCCATACATTTACATTACATATAGGAGGAGGAGATTGGGACCATACTCTGTGCAGAGCGTTGGTGCTGCTTCAGCAGTCTCCTTAGCGATTGGCACAATCCTGGACGGGTCACCACTCCGTCAGAGTATACCGGCATGCTAGCACTCATTTTGCTGACCTCGGAATGATGACAGGCCGAAGTTAACCCCACCTGGTATTAATTCAACAGCTGAGTGGATTTGAACTCAGGACCCTCGGATCCAAAGCCCGCACCTCACCATTAAGCCAACACCAGGCATAATTCATGTATATAATTAATACATATTATAGTATACATATATTTATATATATATATATATAATATATATATATATATATATATATATATATAAATATATATATATTATATATATATAAAGAAACACGCGATGGAGGGAATTAGCCAATCAGCTCTGTGAAACAGAAATAAGCTGACTCTCTCCGAAACAACCAAACCTAGGTGGCAAGGATTATATAAATAATTGACACCTCCCACACTCCTCTCGCCGAAGAAGCTGCAGAAAGCAACATAAGAAGGCCTACACAAGGTAAGCACTTTGCTGTTTCAAACCCGTCCCAGAGTTCCTTCACAGCTATAAAGACATTCACACAGAGTGCAGCTGAAGGGGTGTGTAGCATTGGGATTCTTACATGTGTACTATGTGTGAATGTCTTAAAAGCTGTGGAGGAACTCTGGGAAGGGTTTTAATTAGGAAGGAAGGAAGAACAACGATTCACTGAAACACTCAAATGAACTTCACTGAAACAGAAGCCCGAAGTAATCCCTCCTATGCACAATTTGACATCCAAAAAATGGGAGGGTGAGACATTTGGCAATTCAACCACAGGATGAGCTGATAGACACGAGCCAAAAGAACTCAGAACTGCAATACGTGGCCACTTTGGGTGTGAGGGAGAGAATGACACACTCCTGGAAAAAGTTTGCAGTTTTAACAACCAGGTTACCCTGTTTCTATGCATCAAGCAAGACCTTTTTTCACCGTAAGATATTCATTTATCACCATGTAGGTCAAAAGACTCTCGAGAAAAGGGAAACATTACCGACAGCCAATTCGACTACAGTACAAAAATTATATTTATAAAGTACCAGCAACAATTCAACAAGTGAATATAATTGAGAATGCATGAATATAATTATTTTTCTTCCACAGATGTAAATTGACGATTTTTCAGTTGAAAATTGAGTATTTTTGAAGCTTCACCTTGAGTTGACCTTTTTTGATCAGATGTCAGGTCAGGTCAGATTAGATCTGTGACTTGCCACAAGTATTATGTCAACCTGTACTAACCTGTTTCATGGCCGGGTTTGCAGCAACGAAACCGTCTCCCCCACCAAGATTATTGGTGAGGAGTGTGTATATGGACACCAAAAAGGATTAAAAACAAAACCTGTCAAAGGGCGGAGGAGCTCCTTGTGACCCAATGGCCATCCATATCTAGTGCCTAACTGTGTCTGCGGACGTCCTCCTGCAGTTGGGTTACTTTTTATGAGGAGGGTGGTGGCAGGATTTGCACTCCGGCCACCGTAAAACCCTTCATTACACAAAACATACCAAAAGCACAAAAAAATCTGAAAACCCACTCTGTGGGAGTGCCTCCTGGGCAGCTGCCCTCCGCAGGGCAGCTCACCAGATGATGGGATTGAGGCAAAGCATTTGGAATCTCCAATCATTGATGATAGGAGGGAAACCACGGGGTAAACTTCCCGGGTCATATTGCAGTATTGTGTGTCTTGGTGGTGCTGAGGTGTCATCCACCAGACGGTGGTCTCCTTGGGTTAATCTGAGGTGGTCCAGTCAGGTGGGTGCCTGGAGTGTTTGATCCCAAGAGAGGATGATCACCTGTCTCTGTTATCATCTGAACTCAAGCATTTTGTCATTGGTATTGCAGCACTCTTTGAGGTTCGGAGAACGGATTGCAGCGAGATCATGAGAGGTGGTTACACCTACTATTGTTGTGGTCTCTGATGGTTACCATGCCCAATGAGTTGCTGCGGCTGTGTCAAATAAGCTGACTCCAATGATAATTGAGGTAACACCGGTCAATGAGCGTATTATGAGACAAAGGATTCATCAATCCTTGGGTGTCATTTCCCTGGTCTCTGGATATGCTCCGACTGAGGCGTGTGATCTCACCGTGAAGCATTCTCTGCCACGCTCGAGGCTTTCGTTGATCAGTGCCCCAGGCGAGATACTCTTCCAGTCTCGGGATTTCAATGCATAGTCTGTAACTGATCGGGAAAGTTAAGAGACATGTGTTGGTCCCCATGGGTCTGGAACTGTGAAACAGAATAGCACTAATTTCCTTGACTTTGCAATATGTCATGAACTTAGGGTGTCTGGTTTATGGTTTCAGTGCCAACAGGCCCATCAATGGACTTGGTATTCCAACACTGGTGGTGTGGCTGGAGGTCACTGGAGGATGTTCCAGAACTGCAGGGTCTACTGGAGTGTTCAGTTCCTCTGAGGGGGTGGAGCATCACCTGTGGTCAAGTGATTCACATCCTGCTTACAGGAGAATTTGTGCATTGCGTTCCTCCAAGCCGGTCCCTTGGTGTGCTGCAATTAGAGCATAGGGTGGTAGGCTCTTGACAGAGGAGTCCAAAGTGAAGGCCCGCTGGGCCAATTACTTTGAGCAGCTGTACCAGGCTGATCCACAAGCTGTCGAGTTGGATGTCAGGGGTGTTACTATCCCTATTGCTGACCCTCCAATCAACTGTGATCCACCTTCATTTGTTGAAACACAGACTGCGGTGAACCGGTTGAAATGGGGTAACGCTCCTGGGATCTGTGGCATCCATGCTGAACTTCTCAAGGCTGGTGGAAAGGCTGTACTCGTGTCGTTGCGTGCACTTCTTTGCTCTGCCTGGAACACAGGCATCACCTCAACTGACTGTAAGAGGGGCCTTGTTGTCCCTCTCTGGAAAGGAAAGGGTGATCACCAAGACTGCAACAACTACCGAGGGGTGACGCTGCTATCAGTGCCGGGCAAGGTCTTTGCTCGGATAATTCTTGATTGGGTTCACCACCATCTACTCGAGCACCAACCAGCACCCAGAGCAGTCAGGCTTTACACCAAAGATGTCAATGATTGACCGTATCCTTGCTCTTCGGGTCCTCACCAAACGCAGACGAGAGTTTCGGCAGGGGCTGCTTGCAGCCTCTGTTAATCTCTGCAAAGTGTTCAATCCAGTAAATCGGGATGCACTTTGGAACATTCTTGGTCTTCATGGGGTGCTACCAAAACTGATTCTGGTATTGAGAGTGTTGTGAAGTATGGTGGTTTCACCTCTGACTTATTTCCAGTTGTTACTGGAGTTCGTCAAGGGTATGTACTGGCCCCCACACTTTTCAGCGCTTGTAGGGACTGGATTCTGGGGAGGATGGTGGAGAGATCAAGCTGCGGTGCATCGTTTGGGAATGTCAAGATCTCTGACCTTGATTTTGAAGATGATGCAGTCATCTTTGTGAAGACTCTGGGTATCCTTTTTGGGGCCCTCAAGGTGCTGAATGAGGAGTCAGAGCTGCTGGGATTATGGGTTTCCTGGGTCAAAACTTATATCCAGGCTTCCAATGACATCTTGGATGCTGCTATCTTGTCTGTACCTGTTTGTGGTGAGGATGTTGAGGATATGGAGAGAGTCACTTACCTTGGCAGTGGTATTCATGTCTCTGCTGGCTGTGAGCCAGAGGTCAACAGACGTCTAGGTCAGGCCTGGGAAGTCATGGATTCACTGGATCATGGGGTGTGGCACTGCCGGTGCCCATGCAGGAGGAAAGTCTGAATCTTCAGGTCCTTGGTGCTTACAGTCTTGCTCTACAGATGTCAGACTTGGACTCTGACCAGGGATCTGAGACAGAGACTTAATTCCTTTGGTACCAGGTCTCTTTGGAGATCCTTGGCTATCGCTGATCAGACTTCGGGTCCAATGAGCGGTTGCTAAGAAGGACTCAAATGAGATTTGTTACCTGCATAGTCCGTGAGCATCAGCTGCACTGTGGCTGTATGGACATGTGGTTCTTTTTCCTGATGCTGATTCTGCTCACCAGATTCTCTGAGTGAGGGAGCCTCGTGAGTGGAGGTTCGTCTGACCTCGTAAGTGGAGGTCTGTTCTTCAATGGGCCAACCATGTGCCTCATGGTTGCAGCAGGTTGATCAGCCTGTCAAGGAGATGGGGATGGACCAGGCATCTGCCTGAGGGATGGCCAGACGGATGCCCCTGGAGTACCGGCGGAAAGTGGACGCAGCGATGTGTTGGTCCGGCGGCGCATGCTCCCATACCTGACGTGACCTGAACTTGCACCTTTTGACCTCAAAAATAGTTGGTTTCATAATTCAGTGATGCAATGTGCAAATCCTGTTCAAATTTCAAATCAATCGTATGAAAAAATACGATTTCAGAAATTTGCCCTCAAGATGATCTTTGACCTTTGACCTTAAAATCAATAGGCTTGTCAGTTGAGACTACCTCCACAATTTCGTAAAGTTTCATGACGATCGGTTTCGAATTGTGACCTGCAGGCAATAGACAGTCAGACAGAAGAACAAAATCGACTGACCAATATACTTGAAAAATCTTCGATTTTGCAAGTAACAAACAGACAGAAAAGGGGAGAAAACATAACCTCCTTCACCTTCAGTGGCAGAGTTAAATATCTGGCAACGGCACTTGACACTGGGGTAATACGCCATGCGTGTGAACGCCTCTGCAACAACAATGTCGGATTGGTCTCTCACTCTCGCATTCATCATGGAAAATAAAATGACAATGAACCATTGTAGATGGAAATCGTCTTGATAACCTTCCAATACCAGCAATGGAGGTGGGTTTAGTTCACAAAAAATTCCCCTAGACTTTTTGCACAACAACTGCAAATTTGCAAAACAGTTAAAGTTCTCAATATTTATTGTTATGGTTATCCTTTGTAGCCAGAGATTGCCATTCACAGATGACATGTGAGCACATGTGTGCGTGAATTTATTTACATTTAGGAGCTACAGCCTACACAGTGGCCACACTGACATAGCAAGCAGTATAACATGGTGTTTAGGAATATTTAAGTTTGGAATTTTGTCAAGGTGCAGGTAATAATTCGCATACTCATTGCAAAAGAGACCTTCACATCTTTAATGTCATTCAACTAATTATAGCAGACAGGATACAAAGTTTAACATAGACCCAAGGGATGGTTTACTTTGTGATGCAGCGCGGTATGTACTGTAGTTGGGTCATGATTCAAAACCAGACATGAAAGTTCAAAAGTAAGTATTCTACCTCGGCACCATCTTGCCAGATCCATGCTACGGGAATGTAGCTTTGTTTCTTTATAGTTGCTGTATAGTATTATAAAGGTCACTTACTTGTACATGCAGCTCCATAATGTTCCCTCAATAGGGTGTGCGTGCGTGCGTGTGTTTTCTTGGACAGCCAGACTAAATAAGTCCCGACCCGCTGTAATACTGTATCCAGGTAGGTCCTTCGGCAAACTAATAGTGCCTCAGGGTCCACCATGAGACAGCAACTAACATGAATCCAGCAGATGCTTTGGACAGGAGTTTTGAGTTTTGCTAAGGTGTGGCACACAATTGCCTACTATTTTCAAAAAGGCACTGTGGGATCTTTCATTTCGACCAGCTGATGCTGGTCGATGGACTACTTGCATGTGCTGGGAAAGCTAAATTGTACTCTCATTGGTATGTTCATTGCATAATGCAAAGAGGGAACTATATCACAGACTTTGCAGCATTGGTTCATCACATTACATTCCCTGTCTGTCTTAAGCTGAACAATCAGTTGATTGCACATAGAATTGCATGATGACAACTTTACGATAGTGAGAAACACACAAGGACATATTCCAAATTTAGAAAATGGGATTTTCTCAACTAAAAATTTATAAGTACAGGTTGTCCACACAGTCTAGTTTGGTTTGGTTGCAATAAAAAAAATTTAAACCGGAACAAAACTGTGGACGCGCTGTTTGGTTATTGTCGGGAAACGAGATTGGCTCTTGGTTTAAGCATTGGTCCTTCATTTTTATCACTCTGATAAAAGGCCAATGCTTTAAAGGTCAGCCACACCTCATTTGTCAATTTAGTAAACACACTATTATCAACTTTTAGTTTGAGATAAATACATTGTTGTTATTGATCTGTGGTCGACATGTTTTTTATTTTATTTTATTCAGCCTGTGACTGCTTGGCTGCATCATTTTCTGTGGATACAGCTATACTGCTGATGCAATGCCCGAGTTACCAGCACTCTGGCACTCATTTTGCCAACCTCAGAAAGATGACAGGCCGAGTCAACCCTATCTGGTGTTAATTCAACGGCCCAACAGGGGCTTGAGCTCAAGACCCGAGGATATTAAGCCAAGCACCTTAACCATTAAGCCAACACCAGGTTTGGTCTACGTGTGACAACAATAGATAAAATGATTAGAGCGTCAATCTGCGAACCCAGACCAAATCATATCAAAGACTTTAAAAATGGACGTTGTACATTGTATCGTACGTGCTGATTCCTTGCAAAAGCTCAGCTTTTAAAAAGATAGAGCGCGGCCAAATAACCATAAGTTGGCAATACCAGCACAGGCTTTGATGCGCCTCATACACCAAAGTTCCTTGTAAAGGAACTCGTATTATTATTATTGGGTGGTCGCTAGATGACCATTATTCTCAGGTTTTCCGTCTGTCTGTATGTCTGTTGGGTGGTCGTGAGACTACCCTTAGTCTCAGGTTTTCTGTCTGTCTGTATGTCTGTTGGGTGGTCGCTAGACTACCCTTAGTCTCAGGTTTTCCGTCTGTCTGTATGTATGTAATGGACAGCTCTGGCAGGGCCAGTGGAGTCAAGCGATTTTGATGAAACTTGACTGGTAGGTTCATACCAGGATCTAGTTGTATGCTTTTGAGCACCGTTGCTATGGACGCCACCGCTGCCTAGCAACGGGACTTTGAAATTTTTTTAAAATCCTAAAAAAATTATTTTCGAAAATCAAAAATCGCCTTCCAGACTTTTATGCGCACTATAATCAACCTCTTTGTCAAAAATTTCAGCCCGATCCGTCAAAAACTGTATGACTAGTATGCAATTATGGAGCGACCACCCAGTCACCTACCGCTTGTCTGTTTGTTTGTATGTAATGGACAGCTCTGGAGGCCAGAGGAGTCAACCGATTTGATGAAACTTGACTGGTAGGTTCATACCAGGATCTATTTGTATGCTTGAGCACCGTTGCTATGGACACCACCGTTGCCCAGCAACGGGACTTTGAAATTTTTGAAAAATCCGAAAAAAAATTTCGAAAATCAAAAATCGGCTTCCGCGTTTTTATGCGCACTATAATCAACTCTTTATCAAAAATTTTCAGCCCCATCCGTCAAAAAGTGTATGACTAGTATGCATTATATAGCGACCACCCATGTCACTACCGGCTTGTTATTGTTATTATGACTATTATTATGTCAACACAGATCAACGCAAGTCTTGGCAGTGTCTAGTATTATTTCTTAATCATTCAGGCTCTGCACACGTCCGTCACAGAAATTGCCCCAACGAGGAAAAACCTGCAGGTAGTGATGTTGTATTGCTGTATAACATAAATTATGTGCACCCTTGAATGATACGTTTTATGAAAATTGCATAATTTTTACCCGCATGTACCCATTGCCTCAATCTACAAAACATATCAAACCAATTATTTTTCAATTTTTTTTATGGGATATGGGTGATGGTCTCTTTTTATAAGCAACATTTCAGTGTCCATTCTAATTTATCTTGGGCATTTTAAGAATCAACCATAAAGTATCGACTGCTGTTGCATGGAGACCACAGACTAGTTTGAACATGGCATCTGGGTTTTTAAACCGAAACTGGCATTCCAATTATTGTGATACTTACCGAGTTCACAAAGGCTTAGAAGACAAATCCTTAGTTCTAATACCGTCAGCCAGATTTCAACCCAAAATGTCGAGGATGCCAGTCAAGTGTCCTCAGCAATAAGCCATCCATTTCAATATAACCCGTTTCCTCATCTCCTTTCATTGCGTCCATCCCACAGGTATATGGCGATTCGGCATCCACTGAAGCCTCGTCTTTCTGCCCAAAACACTCGTGGAGTCGTGGCTGGAATCTGGCTCTTGGCACTCTGCCTTGCATTACCACTATGTGTGTTTTCCCATGTCACACAAGGCCAAGGCCGTATAATCTGCAGCATCAAATGGCCTAACACCATGAGTGGTAACAGCCAGTTAGTGTAAGTTGTCATATTTCATTTATATCCAATTTGTCAGGGCAGCAACATTTTGATAACCTATAAATCATTTTGTCTAGTGTCAAAAAATTAACATGCCTTCTATCCCAATAAAATCAGGAAACTTGCCTACTGCTGGAGAAAATATGCAGCACTGGATGTAAATAACGTTGAAAAGGATTAACATACAGCGTGTGACTTGTATTGCAGGTGCAGGACAATTCTGCCATGGTTGGAGGAAAAAAATGGGGAAAGAAATATTTGCTTTCTCTTTGCTTATTTCTCTGCAGCCTGATCACACATATCTGGAGTGCTGGCATTATCAAACTTGATATGTACATAATGCAACTCTTAATAAACGCCAAAATTATATTCCCCTTACTCATTGCTACATGCCATTCAGCTGCCTGGCTTTCATCCAGAATCGTTCCATTCATGATTTGCGAGCAGCAAAATCTCTTTTTAAAGAAAGCGATCACCATTACAATTGCTTTTATCAATTTTGACAGTTTAATTGACCATTTTAATATCACATCTGCAATAACGAAAATTATTGATCTACCTCTCCTCCCGCCCCATCCCCTCCACAGAACGTTGGTGCTGCTGAAGAAGTTTATATAGCTCGGGTAACGATCTTGAGTGGGTCGCCACTCCAACATAGGAAGTCAGAGCAGAATTTGGAATTTGGCCAGGGTGCCGGCGATAGCATGGGTGAACATAAAATAGCTCAGAGCTTGCTCAAAGCTTTTTTATGAAACAAAAATTCAAATTTTGAAAAGGCAGCACCTGCTGGAGAAATAATCATAACAGCAGTTACCATAATGTCTGAACAGCTTGAACAAGAGCAGTGCAAAACAAAAACAAACTATAAGGGCACTCGGTAGCATGCATACCTTCTCCAGGCTGATTAGTTTACGTTTTGTATCCCACTGATCGGCCCCATCTGGATTCGGACTTGAACTTAAATTTAATTGGATTGTTGTTGTCATCTTACCAACTCATCCACCAAGTTTCGTCCGAATCTGTTCACAACTTTTTGAGATATTGTGCTATATGTCATTTTTGGCCCACCACTCAATGGTGAAGAATCACTTTCAAAAATTCTCGGATCCGGATCCAGATCTTCATCAAAATCGAAGCAATTCTTCCTTGTTACATACCCAACCTGCCCACCAAGTTTCGGCCGAATCTGTCCCCAATTTTTTGAGATATAATCGGCTTGTTGTTGTCACCTAACCAACACCTGCTGTATGTTGTTTTTGGCCCTCTCAATGGTGAAAATTCACTTTAAAAATTCACGGATCTAAATCAAGATCTGGACCTTCACCAAAATCTATTTTGTCGGTGTCACATGCCCAAGCTCTCCACCAAATTTAGTCCGAATCCATCCACAACTTTTTGAAATATTTTGTTCACAAACAGACAAACAAATGACAAGCCGGTAGGCGGCGAGGGATTCGCTAGGATCGAAGCGCTGGATACGATGCTTTCCATTACTGACGATCCACGACAAAGATTCATGCCAAGACGTATTGGTTCAACATACAATTGTTCCTCTGCCTGGCAAGATTTTTCCTATTGCGTATTTGTGCAACTGGCACTCTCATAAAAAATGACGGTAAATAGACACCTATTTTGAAGGACTACCATTTGAAAAATAATCGGTTTGCTGGTTTGTGCTGTGGAGCCTCGCGTTGCCGCACACACACACACACACACACACACACACACACACACGGAAAACCTGATAAACTTCTCTCAATGTCTTGTTTGACCACACCTCCTGAGCCACACATAATTTTTCACAAGCACACCCACTTTCCATAAGCCACTCCCACTTTCCTACGCCACTCCCATTTCCTACACACTCCCACTTTTCATACCCGTCACTTCCTAACTCCCCACTTCTACACACTCCACTTTTCATACAGTCCACTTTCCTAAGCTCCGCCCACTTTCCAAGCCCCTCATAAAAATGAGTGAATAGACACCATTTTTGAAGGACGACCATTTGAAAAATAAAACTCAATCAAAATCGGCTCAAGTAAAATTTTCTAAATATCTCGAAGTGTTTAATTCCGAAGTCTCGCTTTCTACATTCAAAACTGAAGACAAGTATTGAAAATACTGTACGCGTTTTTCGGCCGCTGCCAGCAACGGTGGTTGCTAGGCAACGAAATTCAAACGCGCCATTCCCAGACCATATGGCACCTGTTGGCAAAGTTTCATCGAAATCGGTTCGCTGGTTCGTGCGTGGAGCCTCGCGTTGCAGACACACACACACACACACACACACACACACACAACACACACACACACACACACACGGAAAACCCGACAATAAGGGATATCTAGCATATATAGCGAATCAAAAAATCACTCATCAAGCGACACTTGTCGAAGAGGAACGGCACTCGGATAGACGCAGATACCTTAGCTAGGCTGAACAGTTTACATTATGTACCCCACTGATAGGCCGGATCTGAATCCGGACCTGAAACAAAATCGAATTGGATTGTTCTTGTTACCTTAGCAACTCATCCACCTAGTTATGTCACAAGTCGTCCACAATTTTTGGAGATATGATGCTATACATAGATTTTGGCCCCCATCTCTCAATGGCGAAGATCACTTTTAACAAGTTCGAATTGCTAACATACCCCGTGGAAGTTCATTCGTACAACTCTCAAGTGAGCGACAGCACAGACGACAGATAGTTTTGAAATTTGGTAAGATTTTC
>CM068957.1:36418689-36431189 GCA_035128595.1 Eptatretus atami
AATCAGGCCTATGTCGACCTTTTGACTTTAAAAATAATTGGTGGTTGAATTCATTGACCTGATATGCAAATCCTGATATGTAACTCAACTTTCGGATCCGTTTCTTAAGCAATGGTAGTAGTTTCTCAGGGGCCTCTGCAGACTTTCTCAAGGATTAGTTTTCTGGTCGTTTTTGTCGCATTTTTACTGTTATTTTGTTATCTTCATGTTCACTGCGTGTTTCTAGTTTGGCTTTCTGTTTAAACTTGTGATAATTGGTGAGTGTTCGTCGTTCTTTTCACATCGGGTTTCCTTAAGGCCTACCCTTCTTCTTCCCGCCTGTGTTCACAATTTTGTTGTTTTATTTTCTCCTTATCACCTTCAGTTTTTATTTTCTCCACTAAACCTCCACTACTTCTTCAATTTCCTCTCAACTATACCCTCTGTTTCATGTATTAAATTAAAAATAAATCAATAAATAAATACAATCTTTTCCCTTACCTATCCCTCCCGTAACCACGTGACTTCCTGTATGGACTCTTAACACCACCTCATATCTTCCCCCATCCAAAATCTTGATGTTTTCTTCCCCCGTTAACTCTCCCCAAACCCACATCCTTCAAATTCCCTGTTTTTCTTCGTGAAAGTCCCTGAAGTAGCATCTTGTTTCCTCCGTGTACCCCCACCCCATCCCTCTCCCCTGCACAGATATGTCTCTGTTGCTCACTATTTTTTGCTTCACTCTCCCACCCCTCTTGTTTTCTACCTTGTTATATGTTCTCTGTGTTACCTCTTACACGAACCTCGACATGGTAGAAAAAAAAAAGTCCGGTACAAATTTCAAGTCAATCGGATTAAAATTGAGTTTAGAAATTGCACCTCAGTTGTTGACCTTTGGCCTATTTGACCTTTCGGCCGATGTTGACCTCAAAATTAATTGGCTGGTTGAATCCAGTGACTTGAAATAGAAATCCTCTTCAAATTTCAAGTCAGTCGGATGAAAATTGCGGATTTTAGAAATTGCACCTCAGTTGTTGACATTTGGCCTACGTTGACCTTTTGGCACATGCTGACCTCAAAAATAATTGGGGCTGTATTCATTGAGCTGATATGAAAATACTGCTCAAATTTCAAGTAAATTGGATGAAAATTGGAAATTTTAGAAATATCGGCCTAGGTTGATTTTTGGCTAAAGTTGACCTCAAAAACAATTGGTGGTTGAATTTAGTGACCTGATATGCAAATGCTCTTAAAATGTCAAGTCAATCGGATGAAAATTGAGGGTTTTAGAAATTTGGAAAAGTTGTTGACCTTTGGTCTGTGATGACCTTTTGACCTCAACAATAAATAAAATTATGTCAGACCACCAACCTCACCATTTCGTGAAGTTTCGTGAAGATCAGTTGAAAATTGCAACCTGTTGGTGATTAAAGGTGAGCGGACAGACAAACAGAAGCGATCAACATGTCTACTTGTCAAAAAATGTTTTTTTTGGCCATTTAACAAACAGACAGACAGACAAACAGACAGACAGACAGGGGTGAAAACATATTCTCCATCCACCTTCAGTGGTGGAGGTAAATATTCACCAATTACAAAAGGTAAAATGGGACAATTTTAAGCATGACACTGAACAATCATTCCAACAACTCAAGACTAACAACATCACCAACGGCACGCTGATATCCACATCAACAGTTTAACCTGATCACAGACGCAGCTACCAAATACATTCCAAAGGGCAACATAAAAAAAATACAACCCCAACGACCCTCCAGGTCTTCAAAACAGCTGTTCACCACCATCTCAGATCTTTTACAATTACAAATCATGATATTTTCTACACCTGATAACCCCTCCAAAACCCCACCCAAAGTCCTCATCTTTCAAAATTCCAATTCCCCCCCCTTCTTGAGAGTTTCCTTCTTTATCTGTCTTGTCCTTCAACTCCACTGTTGGTGTTCTCCCCAAACCTCTCCACTGTTCCTTTTGTCCTGTTACGTTCTGATCCGTTCAGTTGTACTAGCTCTTCCACGACCCATGACTGTGTGTGTATGTATGTATGTATGTATGTATACATATATATACATATATATATATTTATATATATTTAAGAGTTTTTCATACTTAAACCTCAAGAAGTAACATCAAAATGTGAAAACGTTTTTACTGACAGCCCGGTATGTTATTCTCGTAATATGTGTCCTTGCACATTCAAATAGTATCCTGTGCTGTTCTACAGTATCCATATGAGAAATTGTCGCATTGTCATATTGTTAAATCACCGATTTTTCAGATCGTGCATATAATTTGACATGATTACTTTCTTTAACTTGCTTCCATAACATCAACTGCAAAGTTTTGACTTGAAAAGAAAAGGTCAATTAATCCTATTTCATAATGCTGGTTATGTTGTGTCATAACTCATTTATGTAAAACATCGGGGCTCCGCTTGGTTTTTTTTTTTTTGCTGTTGTTGAGTGTACCTGTGCATGAATGAGCATTTTTGTGTGTTTTATCAGGCTTGCAAATTTATTACACATCTTCCTTGATATTATGTTGAAGGAATTGCAGTAATTCTGGATTGTGCTGTCTCTGGCTTTGGTTCACATATTATTGGGTCCAATAGGCCCTCTTGTGGGCTTTTGTTGGTGATATATGATATAATAGGGTGATATAATACTCATTGTGATAATAATAATAGAGATTGCAGTATAGTCTGGAGGTATGCACATTTTGAACTGTCTCACCTGGGTTCGAATCCCGACTCAGCTATAAACTGTCATCCCGGTATTTCACAGGCAAGGTGATTCATCAATGTGTGCGCCGTCCCTCGGACGGACGTTAAACTGGGCATCCCGTCTACCAGCGTTAATCGGTGGACGTTAAAGATCCCACGGTGTCCTCCACGAAAAGTTGGCGAGCTATCCCGGACAACATGAACAAATTACAAATTCCTGCCCAAATGGCATCTGAGAATCCCAAATGGCATTCCAGATGGCATTCCTTGTGCTGCACAGCCACGCCCTCAGCCAACGATGCAACCCCACAGCCTTGTGCTGCATATGAACGAAGTGCTTGGGTGTCACTTCACGAAGTGTGCAGGGTGTTGCATCACAAAGTGCACAGTCCTCTAAATGGACGTGAAGTTGGACGTCCCATACGCTGTCATTCGTTGGCGGATATTAATAAGGCATGTACGCATTCTTTTGAGCTGTTTAGCCTGGGTTCGAATTCTAACCCACTTATAAACTCACACTGGTGTTTCACAGGGAGGGTGATGCATCAATGTGTGTGCAGTCCATCAGAAAGATGTTAAGTCGGAGGACCCTTCCTCCAACAGCGGTCGTTGGTGGATGTTGAAGATCCCAGTGTGTCTTTCCTGAAAAGTAGGCGAATTATCGCTGGTACCAAGACCACATTACAAATTTCTGCCACCTTCAGTCGAACATCAGGCCTGGCCATGTCGGTTTGTTAAACATACGAGCCAAAAAGGTTCGTCAGCTGACCCCACAAGAAAGTGGAAATAATTGGGACCGTTAAACAAGTATCCTATTTCACACCGGTTACTAATTTGAAGATCATCATGGAATGTACATCTATCACCGATACTTGCAAAGAGGAATAAAACAATCAATAAAACCTGGAAGTTAACAACTAGAAAATTGGCTTTCACTGCCAACGACGCAAACCTGACACCCTGTTTGTACTGTTATCATTGAATGGTTTCAGGTTAAAATCTGACTCTCAAATTAATAATACCACATTTAATATATAAATTTTTTCCCTTCATGTTTCCTTCCTTCCCACAGCTACCAATTCGTTATTGCCGTCTTGCTTTACGTGCTACCATTGACTGTCATGGCTGTGACATACACGATGGTAGGAATAACCCTGTGGGGAGGGCAGATTCCTGGAGATTCCTCAGAACACTTTCGCCAACAACTCCAAGCCAAGCGAAAGGTGAACTCGGTGTAGTCGGGCCTGCAGGTTTTGACAAACATCTCGTGTTTGAATGACTTTTCTTCAAGATGATTTAAAACAAGGACAAATGTGTCCAAGAGCAGCGTCCTAAAGGTTTTGTCGGGACTAAAAAAAAATATATATATATATAAAAAACAACAACAACAACAACAACTTCCGATATTTCGTCACGTGCCTTGATTAAGCCAATAGCGAGACCCGTCATAATGTATTTACGTATTTACGAAATATCGTGTATTTACGAAATAAATAATGTATTTACGAAATTACAATATATTAAATGGAATAATCTTTAAAAAGTAACGTGAACTTTTCGAAACTTTAAAGCAAATGTCCGAATATATTTAAAAGTTCATGATAGACGCTCTCAAAAGGCACCGTCAATGCGAGGATGTGTACAGGTGTTTAATATTTAAGGAGATCCGGATCGTGTATATAAAAGAGCCGAGTCCTAATATAAAGGTTTTGTCTTAAGAAGAAGAAGGTAGAAGAACGCTGAGCTCTCTAAAAGCAGCATTCGCGACGCGAGACGCTGCTAAAAACAAAAAAAAACAACAACATTCACTATCAAGAATGTGATGTGCATCATTGTTGGTCGGGACGAAGAAACAAAGCAAGAATAAAAATTAATAAATGCTGCTTACACTTCAGTGTTGCCAACATCTGAGTTCACAAGTGACCAGTGTGACCCACTCCTTGGCTTTTTTTCACAAGATCTTGGCTATTCGTTGTTCACCTCGGCGTCTTGGTTTTCTATAGGTTTTCTTGGCGTATAGGTTTTCTATTATTATCATCGCTTTTCCGAAACCTTGTGAATTCTTGGCTTCTTTCATTGGCTCACCTTGGCATTTATGAAAATGAGGAGTGGTCACACTGCAAGTGACCTGGAAAAGAGAATGTACTGGAATAGTAATAGTAATAATTTTATGCATTGGTATTTGAAGATAAGGTCATGGATAATTATTAAATGCCAGATGAGCAGAATTTTAAAAAAGTAATCAAAGGGTTTTTCTAAAAGTCAAAAAGTATAATGGAAATATTTTAGATATGTTTGAAAAATCGAAATCGAGGGTATGAGTTTAATCGATTGTTTTCGTGGGTTCTTCGAGGTCAGAGATCATCAGAAAAATAAATATTTTATGAGGCAGGTGTCTGGAAAGCAGAATTGAGGTAATCAGGAAGTTTTAAACGAATTATTACCGACTCCAATGAAGGCGGACGAAGGTTATGTTTTCATCCGTGTCTGTTTGTCTGTGAGCAGGATATCTCAAAAAGTTATGGACGGATTCGGACGAAATTTGGTGGACAGATTGGAAGTGCGACAAGGACAAATTGATTCGATTTTGGTGAAGATACGTATCTGGATCCGAATACTGGAATTGTTTTTCCGCGATTCTTCACCATTGAGAGATACTATATGACTGAAAACGACGTTCTTACAGTTCTGGCTTTTATGTAGGTGCAAGACAGACACTCTCAAAGTATAACCCTAGTTATGTTGTAGTACTTTGTTTTGTTAAGTATTCTGTGTTCACGTAAGCAGATATGCGTTGCAAGTGTTTAGATTGGTATCAAATACGTTATGTTCCGATTTTTACACTCTCATCTACAGCCATTTTTTTCACCTCACAGCCTTTTCTCGCACCTCTTGTACACATTTTCTCTGCTAAAATGTCAACACACAACGTTTTGCCCTCTCTTCAAAAAACCCGGAACAAATCTCCCCAAACTGGCTCGAACCAGCTTCGTGCATTTCCTCTCAAGAAGTCCGCAAAATTATGTCACATCGATCATCATGAAGGGTGACAGCATGCTGAAATATATCCTGGCAGTGTCCCACACCCCAATCCGCGAAGAGCCAGTCCAAAATTGCCACTGGCATTGGGATGGCGAATGCGCCAGTCACGAGCAGAGAAGAGTGGAGGGGCGTGAGGGAAGAAGGTAATCCAGGGATAAAAGCGGAGGAGCACACAAGTCTGCTAAGTCGGCTGTGCAGTCTGCTTGAGTCGAGAGAGTCAAAATGAGAGTCTGAGCAGTCTGGCCTCTTGTCCGTCCGACTTCATCTGCCCTTTCGCTTCTGTTCACTTGCGCCTTTTCACTTTCGTTCTCTCACACCTTTCACTTTAATTTCCTCTTGCACCGTTCACCTTCTGCTCTTGCATACCTTCGCCTTGCGTACCATTCGCTGCATTCAAGTTATCTGGCTATGTCGATGCCAGGCGGTCCTACCAAAACCCGTGCTGAGTTTGTGCCATGAACACTACATCAACGGGCAAGCGTGGGGGTTGGAGCATGGGGGGACTGGACCAGTGGAACATTTGTGTGAGAACTATCGGGTGGCGCGAGCTCAACCGAGTTAGCACAAGGTGTGCAGCAGCTCAACTCATCCCCATCTTCTTCTTTATCTCTATCTCCATCTGCATCTCCATCTTGCTCTTGCCCATTTGCCCCTTCCATGTCTGATGCATGATTGGTGCCAATGTCAGTGTTAAAGTGATAAGTGTCTGCACAAAGCATCCAATGGCACAAATGTTCTCTTTGGGGATAAGTGGGAATGTATACGTGCTCTGTAAATACACGCTTGCAAATTGCCTCCTTTGTAAATACGTGTTTTGGAATAGATTTTAGAAATAACTTGTGTCCTGACTTATCCTGTCTTTTTCGATTGCGGCATAAGGCAACTGAGTGGTTGATTGCTCAGATTTAGATTGGCTTGTAGATCGTAGGAAGTGGCGTGGAATGTTGTTTCACTCGGCCAATTAACATCCGTTACGTAGCTCCCGGCACGATACTCTATGTGTGACGAACATCTCACCAGTAACGACAATGCGACACTGGGTGTGGGGAGCCGGCCAGAGATGAGCGGCATGGACGGCGTTTGTGGTCTTTGAAGACTCGTCGACCATTTTAGAGTTATCCAGAGGCGATATCCATCACAAGATGTCGCACAATATCTCAAAGAGCTGTAGACAGATTCGAACAAAACTTTGTGAAGAGGTCGGGTGTGTGAGAAGGATGAAATGATTCAATTACAGTGAAGATCTGGACCCACATCCAGATCGCCCACCACTGATTGTAAGAGGCAAAAACGATATCTCAAAAGGCTATGGACTGATTCGGACGAAACTTGGTGGGAAGGTTGGGTGTGTTCCAAGGACGAATTGATTAGATTTTGGTGAAGATCCAGATCAGGATCTGAGTTTTTGAATTTTTTAAAGTGATTCTTCATCATTGAGAGAAGGGGCAAAAAACTATAAATAGCACAATATCTCAAAAAGTTGTGGACGTATTTTGACAAAACTTGGTGGACGAGTTGGGGAGGTGACAAGAACAAGCCAATTGAATATAGGTGGATGGAACTCAGAGTTCAACCCGCATGTGGCATCATTTCTGTGGGTAACGATTGTACCGCAGATGCAGCACCCTCTGTAGGTTCGGGCAGGAACTTGGAATTTGTGCCAGTTGTAACTCACTTACTCTTCATCAAAAGACACAGTGGGGTCTTTAACATTCATCAACTACTCGCAGATGGAACACCTGGCTCAATGTGCATCCAAGGAACGGCGCATTTCGTGATGCAACACCCTGTCTGCAAACCACCAATCGGACAGCTGATAGTAGAGTGGGAATTGAAGCCAGATGAGATCAGCTCAAAAGGAAGTGTGTGATAAGTGGCATTCAAGTAATAATGGATTGATCGATGAGAAGGATTGACAGACTGAGAGCTCTTTTACGATTCTGGGGGTGATGGTGCAGGCCGTTCTTAGTTGGTGGAGTGATCCATCTGGTTGATTCTGATAACGAGTGAGACTCCGACATGCTAACTACTTCCATGACCCTGGTGTGGCCGTCAGACTAATTTATTAGAGGGATGAGCAGCTGAAAGCCGTGCGAGATGGAGCAATAACAGGTCTGTGATGCCCTTCGATGTCCGGAGCCACACGCGCACTGCACTTGACGGGCCAGCACGTTCCTTGCCCTTCGCTGACAGACTCGAGTAAACCGCTGAGCCCCATCTATGTTGGGGACTGGGGCTTGAGACGGTGTCCCACAAATGAGGAATTCCCAGTAAACGCAAGTCATCAGCTCAAGTTGATCAAGTCCCTGCCCTTTGTACACACCACCCATCACTACTACCGATCGGACGGTTTGGTGAGATTCTCTGATCAGCCCCTGCATGGGCTGTCCATCCATCCATCCATCCATTGGGACCATACTCTGTACAGAGCGTTGGTGCTGCCTTAGCAGTCTCCTTGGCTATTGGGCACAATCCTGGATGGGTCACCACTCCAACACAGGATACCAGCAAGCTGGCACTCATTTTGCCGACCTCAGAAGGATGACAGGCTGAGTCAACCCCACCTGGTATTAATTCAACAGCCAAGCAGGATTTGAACTCAGGACCCAAGGATCCCAAGCCCACCACCCTAAACATTAAGCCAACACAAGGCATATGGGCTGTCCACGATACACGTTACACATTGTCGTTGTGTCGGCTCATACTGATACGTTGAAAGCGATGCTGTGGGTGGTGGTGCTGTGTAAGGCAGGAGGGGAGACCAAAAACGATTCTGTGGAATGGGTTGGGGGGAGGGTAGACCCTGAGAGACCTTCTGCTTGACCATTTAGAGCTTTACACCTAAGGAGGAGTCAATGATATCTTAGCACCATTTTGTCCGGACAGTAATTGCACTAAAATCTAAGAACTAAAAGATTGTGTGCAATGCCTCCTACATTTTGTGAATGCCTAAGACGTTTAATTGGGGGAATTAAAGGATGTGGGAATCAAAACCGAGTTCTATTTAAAATAAAATTTCAGCTTCAGGAGGCATCCGACGTACGACTCCAAAAATTGCAAAGCAAGGATAAATCTGATGAAAACATTACCATTTTAAGTACTGTCAGCTTAAGCAACACCATGTTTGACCTTTTTTCTGCAGGTGGTGAAAATGATGATTGTGGTTGTAATTACGTTTGCCATCTGCTGGTTGCCGTTTCACGTGTACTTCCTCCTGTATGGATTCGTGAAGGAGATCTACAAATGGCGATATATTCAGCAAGCTTACCTGTCCATGTTTTGGCTTTCACAGAGTTTTACAATGTACAACCCCATCATTTACTGCTGTCTCAACAACAGGTATTTCAGCATACACTGACTTTTACGACACGTCCGATTTCCTTTTTCATTTACACATGCCCACAGTATCTTCCTTTTACATGGCCATCCATTTCACCTTTATATTTAAATTATCATTCATCACCTTTTTCTCTTATTATCCCACACAGGCAAAGTGAAAAGTGGGGTTAAGCAATTGGTTCACTTTGTCTCTGTCTGTCTGTCTGTCTACAAACGTCACTTTATGATCGAGGAACAACTTAATTTCAATCGAATTGTATTGTGCACATTAATCGGAAAACGGACCTGTAGTTTAGCAGTACTTTGGCTTTGAATTTGTCCCGATCGCGCATGCGCACTATCGAGCAGTAAATTTCACCACCTTAAAAATCATTATATCAATGAAATTATATACTTAAACAGTGGAGAACACAAATCACCTTTGTGACACTTTAAAAACCCATCCGTTGAGCAGTACTTGCGACAAAATATTACGGCGTTTTGCGTCATCACGACCAATCGAATTTTCCGCTCACAGAGCCGACCCATGTCCTTGTTTCTCAAGACTGCATGGGGTAAGGTCAAGGACATCAAAAACATTTGAAACACCTATTAGGCCACAATTAGAAAAAATGTATCAACCAAATTTGTTATCCATAACAATCAATCAAGTGAAACACTTGATCGGTCAAATTTTAGAAATTGCAAAATTGCTGTTTCCAGGGTAACTATTGTTTATTTCACAAGTATCATGCTATACATGATGTCTTTCTTGTTTTTTATATTCACCGTCTTATTATCCAGAGATCATTTGAAGGGGTTTTGGCAAACTCGCTTGCCAATGCTGGCTGGTGAGCGTGTTTAATTAGGTTCTGACTGATCTTCCCAGAATGGGTTGCCCTGCTGGAATTTGCACAAAGTGACAATACCACTCATATAGATAGCATCTTCAGTCATTGGATCACGCAAGCAATAGAACCATGCTAAGGTAGAGTTTCATTGCTAGAAGAAGTGTTCCAACAGCTGAATGGTGAAATAAACACACACAACATATATATATATATAATATATATATATATGCACACACACACACACATATATATATATATATATATATATATATGCACACACACACACACACATATATATATATATATTATAACAGGCACTTATATATATATATATATATATATATATATATATATATATATATATATATATATTATATATATATATATATGCACACACACACACATATGTCAGGTCAGGTTAGATCTGTGACCTGCTACAGGTACCATGTAAACCTGTACTAACTGTTCCATGGTCGGGTTGTCGGCGACTAAACCGTCTCCCCTACCAGGTTTTCTGGTGAGGAGGGTGTTTGGATATGGACACCCAGCAGGATTAAAAACAAAACCTGTCAAAGGGCGGAGGAGCTCCTTGTGAGCCAACGGCCATCCATATCTAGTGCCCAACTGTGTCTGCGGACGTCCTCCTGCAGTTGGGTTACTTTTTTATTAGGAGGTTGGTGGCAGGATTTGCACTCCGGCCACCGTAAATCCTTCATTCCGCAAAACACAAAAACGCAAAAAAATCTGAAACCCACTCCGTGGGAGTACCTCCTGTGCAGCTTCCCTTCGCAGGGCAGCTCACCGGATGACGGGATTGGGCAAAGCCTTCGGGACCCCAATCTTTGATGATAGGAGGGAAACCACGGGGTAACATCCCTGGGTCAGATTGCGGGGAGTGTGTCGGAGTGTGCTGAGGTGTCGTCCACCAGACGGCGTCTCCTTGGGTTAACCTGAGGCGGTCCTTCGGGTGGGTGCCTGGAATGTCCTATCCCTAAGAGAGGATGATCACCTGTCTCTGTTGTCATCTAGCTCAAGCGTTTGGACATCGGGATTGCAGCTCTCTCTGAGGTTCGGAGACCGGATTGCGGCGAGATAATGGTGGGTGGTTACACCTACTATTGGTCTGGTCGCTCTGATGGTTGCCATACCCAAGGAGTTGCTGTGGCTGTGTCCAATAAGCTGACCCCAATGATAATTGAGGTACACCGGTCAACGAGCGTATTATGAGATTAAGGATTCGTCACTCCTAGGTGTCATTTCCCTGGTCTCTGTTTATGCTCCGACTGAGGCGAGTGATCTCACCATGAAGGACGCATTCTACGCCACGCTCGAGTCTGTGGTTGATCAGTGCCCAGACGAGATACACTTCTAGTCTTGGGGGATTTCAATGCATCGACTGGAACTGATAGGGATGGTTATGAGAATGTGTGTTGGTCCCATGGGTCAGGAACTATGAACCAGAATAGCACTAAGTTCCTTGACTTTGCAAGAAGTCATGGACTTAGGGTGGCTGGTTCATGGTTTCAGCGCCCACAAGCTCATCGCTGGACTTGGTATTCCAACGCTGGCGGTGCGGCAAAGGAGATTGACCATGTCCTCATTGACGGTCGCTGGAATGATCCAGAACTGCAGGGCTACCGGAGTGCTCAGTTCCTCATACTGACCACAGGCTTGTTGTAGCAACTCTAAAGCTGCACCTTAAATCCTGGAGAATGTACCATCCCAGCCTAGGTGGATGTTGGCAAGCTCAGGGATGAGAGAGTAGCTGAGGAGTTTGCGAACAGGCTGAGTGGACACTTGGGGGTCTGGGTGCTTTGGGGTCCTGAAGAGTTGTGGAGTGCCTTCAAGACCACCATCCTTGATGTTGCCGGTGGATGTCTTGGACTCACCGCAGGGCAAAGAAGAATTTTGTCTCTCAAGGGACACTGGATACCATTGACCAGCGTCGCAGGGCCAGGCTGAATGGCAAAGCTGAGCTGTTCAGGGAGCTGAGGCGTAAAACTGTACGTGCACTGAGGGTGGACAAGGAGGCCTATGTGCGAGGATCTGTGAGGGGTAGAGCATCACCTGTGGACAGGTGATTCTCGTCCCGCTTACAGGGGAATTCGCGCATTGCGTTCATCCAAGCCCATCCCTCGGAGCACTGCAGTTAGAGCAGAGAGTGGTAGGTCTTGACAGAGGAGTCTGAAGTGAAGGCCCGCTGGGCCGGTTACTTGAGCGGTTGTACCAAGCTGTGCCCCAGCTGTCGAGTTGGACGTCAAGGGTGTTACAATCCCTGTTGCTGACCTCAAATCAACTGTGGTCCACCTTCGCTTGTGGAAACACGGGCTGCGGTGAACCGGTTGAAAGGGGCAAAGCTCCCGGGATCTGTGGCATCCATGCTGAACTTCTCAAGGCTGGTGGAAATGCTGCACTCGTGTCGTTGCATGCAGTTTTGTGCTCTGCCTGGAACACAGGCATCATCCCAACTGACTGGAAGAGGGCCTTGTTGTTCCTCTCTGGAAAGGAAGGGTGATCGCCAAGACTGCAACAACTACCGAGGTGACGCTGCTCTCAGTGCCGGGCAAGGT
>CM068957.1:36436189-36443743 GCA_035128595.1 Eptatretus atami
CCGCTATGCCAAAATGAATTAAATTCAAATTGATAATTCCAATTACTCATTAACGATTACATTTACAGCAAAGAAACCATTGATTACACATACAGTACATTTAGGCAATCTCGTGAAAATGGACACGGATCTCTTTGAAGAAGTGAAGAGAGATAACAGAGCAGAATGGGAATTTGGAGAATTTTTAAACGTAATGAAAGAAAACCGTTTTTGCATCTGTAATGTGACTTGGTGGTTGAGTGGGTAAAGCATTGTTGCATTGCCCTCACTGATGTTGGTTTGATTCCCATGGCTACTGAGTAGAAATTGACACCTTGCGACAGAGTGGCAACCTGTCAAGAACTATTTATAGCCTCGGCGTGTTCAAGAATTGTAGTAAGTACCCCAATGCTCTGATAGCATGGGCATGCGTTGGTCACGTCTGACAAAAGAAAGCTTACATTCAATGTGTATAGCATTGAAATGTGGTCACTTACAAAAAGGATGGAGCAAAGATTAATCACCATACAAAGAGCCATCAAAATACTTGCATTGGCCTAACAAGAGACAAGAAGCCAACGAATCGGACGGAAAACTAAGTCCAGCAACATATTGATCACAGTAAAATAAATAAACGAAATGGAACTTGGCTGGGCAGCTACCTCAAAAGGACCCAAAAGAAACCAGCATGAAAAGGAAACAGCTGGGTGTCCCATCTGGTGGAATCGGAGGAAAACGAGAGATGCTGAGACTAAACTGAATAAAATTAACTGGCCTGCAGTGGACCTCAAATTGCGTGGAATAGGAAAAACATTGACCATGTTGAGGGAGGCCTTCATCCTGGAGTGACTCAGAGGCTATTCAAATCAAGTCTTAGTCAGATATTAAGACTAATGATATATCAAAATAAACTAGCATCCGTTGAAGCCAAAGTCTTCGATATCCCACACCATAGTAAATGAGGATTAACAAACTTATATTCCCTAAGCGTGTGCAATATGTATGTGAAGTTTCCCCTTGATCTGACCAGCCGTTCTGGAGAAGATGTTTGAAGGTTTTAGGGTAAATTCAATATGGCCGCCAAACCATGTGACCTATCAATTAGAAATTAACAAACTTCTGAAAGGATGTCTTGGGGAAAGTGTATGTGA
This sequence comes from Eptatretus atami, assembly GCA_035128595.1. Lineage (NCBI taxonomy): Eukaryota > Metazoa > Chordata > Myxini > Myxiniformes > Myxinidae > Eptatretus > Eptatretus atami. Next base: position 36,437,320 of record CM068957.1, read on the forward strand.
AATTTTGCCTCAATCTGTCCAGCCGTTCTGGAGAAGAAGATTTTTAAAATTTCTTTATTTTCAATCCAAGATGGCTGACGAACCATGTGACCTATGACATCATAAATTTACATTCTGCCTCCAATCCTCCAGTGGAATATGTGTGTAAAGTTTCGTGTTAATCGGATGAGGTGTGTTTTTCTATCCAAGATGGCCACCAAACCATGTGACTTCATAATTTTTACTATGTATGCAGACATGATGGAAGATGATAGTTGCAAATTTTCGCTTCGTTAGGTTATGTGATTCCAGAGAAAACATTATTTAATATTTTTCTTGAATCCAACATGGCTGCCAAACCATGTGACCTATCAATTAGAAAATATCAAAAGGCACCAGTTCACCACTTGCTTGATATGTGTACCAAATTTCGTAAATATATCTTGAGGGGATTTGTAGTTAAGCTCCGGAAACGAAATGTGACCGACGGACGGACGGACGGACGGAACCCATTTCTATATCCCCCGCCAACTTCGTTGGTTGGCGGGGGATAAAAAGGATGGAGATTCTACATCTGCATAGGTGTAGCAGGTATACCAACTTTATTACTCATTTATTGTTTAAAATATTCCATACTTCACACTCCCCAATCCAGCACCCAGTAACAGGTCTCAAGTCAAGAACGACAGAGAGCTATTCATCTCACAATGTAAGCATAATGCTATTATTATGCTTTCATTGTGAGATTCATAATTACCTCCGCCACCAGAGGTGAAGGAAGCTATGTTTTCACCCCTCTCTGTCCGTTTGTTTGTCTGTGTGCAGGATATCTCAAAAACTTGTGGATGGATCCGGATGAAATTTGGTGGGCAGGTTGGTTGTGTCACAAGGACGAATTGATTACATTTTGGTAAAGATCCGGATCCGGATCTGATAATTTTTTCAGTGATTCTTCACCATTGAGAGATAGGACGAAACCGATATATAGCACGATATCTCAAAAAGTTGAAGACGGATTCGGATGAAACTTGGTGGACATGTTGGGTGTGTGACAAAGAATTGTTTGATTCATTTTGGTGAAGATCCGAATCTGGATCTGGATACGAGAATTATTTAATTTCAAAAATGATTCTTCACCATTGAGAGATGGGGCCAAAAACGATATATCGCATGATATTTCAAAAATGTATTGGGCCTGATATGTTCTCGTGGATCAGACAAACAGGGCAGAGGTATGCGTTCTCCCAAGTACTTTTCTAGTTGTCTATGAATCTCATAATGGAAAGAAACTATGCATTAACAGATATATTCTTAATCTGTTGGAAGTGGGAAAAATAATGTAGCACATACAGTAGCAGAAAAAAAGGTGTTTAAAGAGTTTTTATAGACGTCGAGGATATAGATATACTGTCTTAAAGCTGGTGTTTTGTTTTATTTTGCCAGGCGGAATAGAAACAGGATGAACAGAAAGCCCTTGATCAAGAATGATAATTGCTACAACCTGTAGGGTTATTTTTCTTCGAGACAATCCTTGAAGTTTTCCGCATCACAGGTGATAACCATGTGTGCTTTCCTCAAATAAGCTGAAGAGCATTCAGGCCAAGGCCTGTAGTTTAGCTTTGAGTAAACTATAGATCAATTCATTATTTATTTTAATATTTAAGTAACATAATTTATGGGGGGTAAAGCTACACCGCAGATGCAAGTCACACCACACAGGAACTTTTTTTTTTCCTTCCAATTTTCAGGACAAAACATTAGAAACAGGACAATCTTTCACCATAAGCTCATATCTTCTCTGAAAACATAGTGTCAAATGGATGGACAAGTCGGACTTGACGACACATCTGGCTACTCATTCTTCATTGCATCTATCAGCATAGACAGCATTCTATCTTTCCTTGTCAGCTCAAAATTTTTCACAAGTCTGTCAATTGTATAATTTTTATGTCTCTTCTTGCTGATTGGTAGATATGACACCATGCTCACAGACTCAAATATTTCACCTCCTCCATTTAATGGGAGAAGTGTTTGTTACAATAGTTCAGCAATGTGCATGTTCTTCCCTGGACAAAACTTGCACACAAAATTGTATTGTTGCACATTGATCAGCACGCCCAGGAGACGGCTTGGTGCCTGAGCCAGTGGCTTACTCATGATGAACAACAATGGCTTGTGGTCAGTCGTGATCTCAGCTGGTTGCCATAGGGTGTATTGATGAAACTTGCTCAGTGCAAACACAATAGCAAGAATCTCCTTTACAATTTTGGCATGTCGTACTTCCGTCTGTTTCTATGCTTTACTTGCATACTCTATCGACTTGCCATATTGCATACAATTCACATCCAGCCCTGTCTTGCTCACATCACATTATATTGTCAATGATTTGTCTCAGTCAAAGTACACCAGAGCTAAAAAAAAAATTTGTATACAAAGTCAAGGCTCGGGGAAGAGCTAGAACACAAAAGGGATCAGGATGCAACATAACAAAAGGAACAGCAGGGAGAGGGGGTGGGGGAGGAGACACCAACAACAGGATTGAGGGGCAGAATAGAGGGAGACTTGGATGTGGAGAAGTTGAGGAGTAGGGGAGGATACACAGGGTGGACAAGATGGATACAGAAGCAGCTCTCAGGAAAGAAACACTTTCTTTGAAGGCATTTTGACTTCTATCAGGCCATTTCTTGTGCCTCACCCCATAGCCAGTCAACATTATTGGTAGTAACTAGTGAGGGGTCATATTCGTTACAAGGAATATGACTTACCAGGGAAAACCATGCCAGGTAGTCAGCCATGCTACTTCAGTGCTACACCTTGGTTACATCTCGGTGATGCCATCTTTCAAAATGCTTCTACAGTTGCCTGCAAAAGTATTCACCCCCTCGCCCCTCCTCCTCCAAAGTTTTTGCATTTTGATGCCACCTGGGCTTCTTTCATGATGATTTAAAGTCAAACTAAATGTATCGAGTCTTCACAAACGACTCCAAAGTGATAAAACGAAAAAAATGAAGATAAAATGTGAATAAGTTAGATTAACAGAGGAAAATCAGATGATTCTCAGTTGCATAAGTATTCAAACCCATTGCCTAATCACAACTACATAATTTCAGGAGCAAATTAATTGTTTGAAAGGTTACAAAATAAGTGTAATCATTTTCACCTGTGTATAATCAGTAGTTTAACTTAAAAATAGGTCCACTCGACCTGCAGCTTATCTGGGCCCTGGCCTAATGTTGAAACCCAAATTTGGTAGCATTCTTGACTGATGTGTCTGGAGAATAAAATTTTTGAAGGAATTTATGCGATTTCCCCCAAAAATTACGAAGGGTCACCATTTTGACACAATTTAACATCCTTACCCTGGCCTCATGTTGTAATCCACATTTGGTATCATTTTGACTTGTACCCGTCTGGAGAAGATCGATTTTTGAAGGAATTTACTAAGTCCGCCATTTTGACCTACTTATAGTCACATGACTGGAACGAGCTTTGCAATCCCCATTACCAGTCAGGAGCGAAATCTTCCTGCCAAATTTCAGCTGGATCGGCCTCACTGTTTGACCGGAGAAGTCAAAATAGGAGATGCACTGACGGACGGACAGATGGACGGTGCACGGACAAAATCTTATCTGGAATTCCAATTCCAGATAAGCTAAAAATGAAGCTCCCCCACTTATCTCAAGAGTTTTAAGATGCAATTCACTTAGTCAACTAACAATGCAAACATGAAGACCAAAGAGCTTTCCAAATAAGTCGGACATAAAGTGATGGAGAAGCACCATTCAGGAGAGGGTTATCAGAAAATTTCAAAGTCACTCATTATCCCTTTGAGTAGGGAGAAATCCATCATTAAGAAGTTGAAGACGCGTCATACCACCAAGACTCCACCCAGATCACGTCGCCCATCCAAACTTAGCCGCCGGGCAAGCAGGAGACTGGTTTGGGATGTCACTGTTAATCCAACAATGACTTTGAAAAATCTGCAAGGCACTATGTGCAAGATGGGGGGCAGTGCTCATCAATCAACAATATCCTATTCCCTTCGCAAAGCAAATTCAAAAAGAAAAGCTTCACATTCTGAGCAAATCCGAAACAGTCTTTCCAAGACACTAGCAAGTGGATCATCCAAAATTCACACTAATCACATTCTTGAACTGGAACGGGAACTTGGTAGAGCACATACCTCCTCCAGGCTGATAGTTTACGTTTTGTATCCCACTGATAGGCCGGATCTGGACCGGACCTGAACCAAAATCGATCAGCTTATTCTTGTCAACGAACCGACTCATCTGCCAAGTTTCGTCGAAATCCATCCAGAACTTTTTGAGATATTGCGCTATATATTGGTTTTAGCCCTATCTCTCAATGGTGAGGAATCACTTAAAAAATTATCGGATCCAGATTTGGATCTTCACCAAAATCGAATCAATTCGTCCTAGTCACACACCCAAACTGCCCACCAAATTTCATCAAAATCCATAAACAACTTTTTGAGATATTCTGCACACAAACAGACAGGGGTGAAAACATTACCTCCATCCATCACAGATGGTGGAGATAACAATGTCATGTCTGTCAGAAAAATGTGAGGAATTCAATCATTGCATACCTTCAAGCAGGGTGTTTTATTTGTCATGTGGCAAGGCTCTTGAAAGAGGAGAGGAACTGTTTACGACATCAGAAGATGTTCTCAAGCCATTGGATCAATAAGAAATATGCTAAGAAATGACGTCACAGGATAACAACTCCTGCTCAGGACAGATAGATTGGCATGACCCATCTACGCAATTAGCTTTAAACACTCCCTGGACCTCGAGGCAATGATTTCTGTCTTCCATGTTGGATCCTTATGTGAAAACATTCGCCACAATGCAGCATTACGTGATTAGGTCAAAATGAAATGGACATGTAATTGTTCAGAATTTATCTTGGTCAGAGGTTTGCACCTCATCTGTGTCCCAGGATGTGACACAAATCACAGCAATAACAATCACATGGCAGAGAGTACTCGTATGTTGTTTAAATAATGTATCATGTCTGCAAAAACAAGGAAAACAAAAAGTACAATGTACTGATGAATCGTCATTCACATCATCAAATCTTGCATGATGTCGTGCTATTGACGAGACGCACTCCAACAGATGCATTCCAACTCAGCAATTGAAAACTAGAACCAGGTTTGCACTGATTCGCCATCAATACAATTGACTTTTTTATCTTAGCAGAGGTCGAGGTTCATGGAAGAGTTAAATGACAGAGATGAGAGGCAGTCACACACAGCACAGAGAAGATGGGGAATTGTGCAACAAACAGATAGGCAGCATTTGGCATATCACATGTTTGGACATACTGACAGGACAATGAAACAAGCGAGGTGGGTAGACATCTGAGCAGCGAGTAAAAGCTGGAAAAAACGCTGAATGGGGAAAAGAGTGCAGGTGGACTGGAAAGGAGAGTTCGTGCGAATAGAAGAGATCAGGAAAAGGGATCATCAGATGTGATGGCTAGCCAATTTTTAAAGGAGTGGATAGAAGAACTTGACTGGACAGACTCAAGTGAGGCAATTCCACAGCCAGGTGTGAGAGGAAAGAGTGGAGGTGAACAGGGAGCTTTGATTTGAGAAGATTTACAAGGCATGGGTTGCTCGGTGATTGAGTGTGACCTTTACTGCTCGTTGACGAGGTAAAGACACCTATAAGTTTAAGATAGAGCAATAGGATTGTGTTCACTTGGACACAGTAGGTTAAGAATAAAGCTCATGGAGTTACTACCTTTGTACATGTCGTATCATTTGTGGGAACATTCAAAGCATAAAGATGGTTGCTCTTTCGCATTCCAACATTTCATTAGGATGAAACAAATTTACACATGCAAGTGATCGGGCGATTATCCTTCATTCTCTGTGCAACATCTCAAATGTTTGCCTTGAGTGACAGCAGTTGGTTACTTGTGAGAACGTCACTCACCATATTCACGCTTATTTCTAAACTCGCTGCAACACTTAAACACAACTACATGAAAGATGTGAATCACCAAGTTGTGCAGACAGACTCCTGTGAATTTAAATTGCTTTGATATTCTCTCATTCACAAGGAACATAATGACACATCCTTGTTTCACAGCACGTCTGACTATGCTTCCTGCAATCTAATGTCCAAGCTCAAAGTAAAAAATTCCACATTAACCTTGAACCTTCATCACAATATTCCTCTGTCACTAATCTTACGTCTCATACAGAGTACTCTTAACCCTGAATTATGTCATTATATTTTCATTGCTATTGATGAATCATCTCTTCACCTTCATTGTCCATAATCACAGGAAAGGAAAGTATAGTATAACATTTGGTTTTTTGGCTGCAAGTAAAATATTACAGTGTCTATCAATTAAAGCTTTTATTCTGATTTTTTTTTTCTTAAATCAAGATGACATATCACACTGTTTA
>CM068957.1:36474409-36492221 GCA_035128595.1 Eptatretus atami
ACCTCAAATGGCCGCACTGCTGATACCACACGTGAAAAGGCTGAATGCTTAAACTTGGTGTTTGCATCTAAATCTTGTGTCCGAAATCCATTGCTTTCTGTACCCACATTACCCAGTCGCACCCAACTGTCCCTGCACACTGTGTACTTTTCTTTTGACAAAGTGGAGAGCTTGCTGTCAAACCTCGACTCAGATTCTGCAACCGATCCAGACAATATCAGCCCACATGTCCTAAAAACCTGCTCCTCTGCTCTTGCTCACCCTCTCTCTATTCAATTCACCCTCTCATTTGCTCAAGGTCAGCTGCCATCTGCATGGAAATCAGCAAACATTACCACCCTGCAAGAAAAGGTGCAAAAACAGATCCCTGCAACAACAGACCAATCAGCCTTCTCCAAATTATCAGCAAGGTTATGGAATCCATCATCGCTTCAGACATTACATCCTTCCTCTTCTCCAATGGCTTGATTTCCAATCAACAATTTGCTTTCAGAAAAGGTCACTCTACCCTGGATATGCTGCTTCTGCTCTCCAAAAAATGGATGGAAGTACTCAATGCCAGACATGAAATCAGAGCCATATCCCTAGACATATCGCGTGTTTTTGACACGGTCTGGCACCCTGCCCTGCTCACCAAACTCTCTTCCTATGGTATCCAAAGCCATCTCCACTCATGGCTCGCAGACTTCCTCTCCTGTCGCAGCCAACGTGTGCCCGAAATGGAGTTATCTCATCCCCTCTTCCTGTCCAGGCTGGAGTTCCTCAAGGCAGCATTCTGGGCCTTGTTCTTTTTTCTGTTTTTTATCAATGATCTCTCTGACTCTCTGGAAAATTCTCTTTATCTCTTTGCTGCTGACTCCACCCTCTGTCATATCTTCTGTCATCCCTCAGACCGGCAAACAGCAGCTTCTTCGCTCTCTGCAGATCTAGATAAAATCACAAACTAGTCCAACACAAACTGGTCCTTCAATCATGACAAATCTCACACTCTCACTCTCTGTCTTCCGAAAGGATGTTTGAGACCCCCCCCGCCCCATAAACTTTCAAACAATCCTCTGGATAGAGTCTTTCGTTCAAGCTTCTTGGTCTCACGCACTGCCATGATCCTTCCTGGGAAAGCCACGTTTCCAACCTGGCCTCCAAAGTCAGTCGCAGACTGGGAATCCTTCGTCGTGCAAAGTCATTCCTCGGTCCACCTGAGCTCCTGACCACATACAAAGCTTTCGTCCACAGCATGATGGAATACTGCTCTCCCCTCTGTGCTGGTGCTCCTGCCTCTCACCTTTGTTGGCTTTAAGCTGTGGAAACCAAGGTATTTAGGATCAATGGTATCTCCCGTGGTGAGTCTGAGTCTTTGGGCCTCTCACTCTCTCACCTCAGGCAGGTCAGTGGTCTTTTTGTCTGCTACCGTCTCCTCTCCAGCCTCGCCCTCCACTGCTCTGTCTGCGATCTGTCCTCCTGATATTTCCGCAGGGCGCTGATGGTCCGCCAGCAACCCCCTTCTGGTAAAACTACCAAAATCACGAATCACTGCTCACCTTCACTCTTTCATTCCTCTTTTTTCCTACTTTTGGAATAAACTCCCACACTCTCTTCCATCCCATTCTTCCCTCCAGGCCTTCAAAACAGCTGTTCACCAACACCTCTTGTCTTCACCCATCTATAACCTCGATCTTTTCTTCCCCCGTTAATCCACCCCAAACCCACCTTCTTCAAATTCCCTGCTTTCCTTCCTGAAAGTCCCTGTAGTGTCCATCTTGTATACCCCGTGTTCCCTGCCCCCATCCCTCTCCCTTCCACAGATCTCCTCATGTCTCTGTTCCCCACTGTTTTGTCCATCCCTCTCCTGCCCCTCTTGTGTCATGCCCCCCTAACTGTGCATTGTGTGTTAGCTATCATACGAGCCTCGGCAATGTATACCAAAAAAAAGTCACACATATGTCGTCATACGTCACATGGCTTGACAGCCATATTGAATTTACCTGAAAACCGATAAAAAAAATACACCATTCAAAAGAAGTACTGGTGAGGGTTTGCAATCTCTGCTCTTTTTCTTGTTCCTCGCTGTTTTTGATACAAGGTTTCTTGAGTCCAGGTAAAAATTGATTGCTGTAACCATTGTTGGATAAAACGTGCTGTGCTCGCGTTATCTCTTTTGTTGCGGCATCATCGGACGATAAAATTGTCCATGCTCAGGACGCTGGTGTGCGAGCAACACTACGTTTGTGACAACCATGATTACACGAATTAAAATCGAGCAATTTTTTGTTGTTGGTTGGTTTTCTATTCATAGACGTTTCCAGAGCAGTCATGCTGTCGGCATACCTCCACATCCAAAAATACCAATCGACAGTCCTTCACCATTTCTTTGGCGAATTTTATGCCGAGGTAAATATCACCAAGGTTTTCCAGGAGATGTTCCACTTTGTCCCAGTGTACGATGGCAAATATGTCATCTATGTATCTGTGTCAGAGTCGTGGTGACCAGTCATTGCTCACAACAAAGACTTTCCGTTCTAACTCTTCCATCACCAAGTTTCATACCACTGCAGACACCGGAGAGCCCATCACCATTCCAAAGATCTGTTTGTAATGCAAACCATGATACATGAACGTCGCACTTTATAGACACATTTCCAGCAACCCTGTGATGTCATCTTGCGTCAGCCATCTGTTTGGGGAGAAATACATATCTGAGGCTGGATAATAATCCCACAGCTAAACAGCGATACACCCTTAACTCCAAACTGGCTGCTTTGAAAATAACTGGCAGTCTTGCAGTGCAGGACTATCACTGTTATATACAGCAACAAGGGAGGAGCACCGTGATTATTTGGCCTACCAAAGATACATAAACAGGATGTCATTAACACCTATTGTGTCTTTCGGCAACGCTCCTTCATACAGAACATCGCGTTATCTTGCTCGCATTATTCGCAAACTGGTGGGCAAAACCGAAACAACTGTCAGAAATAGTGGCGAGGTTGTACAAATATAAAAGAATATTACAATCCGTGATGAAGAGGTGATGGTATCATTTGATGTTGTCTCACTCTTCACAAATGTTCCAATGGATTTGGTGGTCAAAGTGACATGGGAACATCTCGATGAGTCAGATGATTGGAAAACGGCCTCCTCAAACAGTCGGCTGATGCCAGATGACATCACAGGGTTGCTGGAAATATGTCTGTACAGTGTGACGTTCATGTATGATGGTTTGCATTACAAACAGATCTTTGGAATGGTGATGGGCTCTCTGGGATCTGCACTGGTATGAAACTTGGTGATGGAAGAGTTAGAATGGAAAGTCTTTGCCGTGAGCAATGACTGGTCACCGCAACTCTGCTACAGATACGTAGATGACACATTTGCCATCGTGCACAGGGACAAAGTGAAACATCTGGAAAAATTGGTGACGTTTATGTCAGCATAAAATTCTCCCAAGAAATGGAGGGCAGACGATTTTCATCTTTGGATGTGGAGGTACACCGACAACATGACGGCTCTGGAAACGTCTGTGTATGGAAAACCAACCAACACCAATAGGTTTCTCGATTTTAATTCGTGTAATCCTGTTTGTCACAAATGTCGTGTTGCTCACACATTATCGTCCCGAGCATGGAAAAATTCATCGTCCAAAGATGCTGCAATAAAAAAAGAGATAACAGGAGCACAGCACATATTATCCACATTGGTTACAGCAAGCATTTTTTACCTGGACCCAAGAAACCTTGTAGCAAATACAGCAAGGAACAAGAAATCATTGGTCGATGTATTCGACCGCATTACCCGGACCTCTCGGAAAGAATTGCCAAGGTGATGCAAGGAGCATAAATGGGAGTGCCTATAAACCAGTATGCACGATCTGCAGCACCACCACCAAATTACAAGTCCTCATTCCATCCAGTTATACGTCAGGAGTGGTGTACAGTACCACTTGCAATGATTGTGGTCAGGCGTATGTTGGTGAAACTGGTAGAAGGCTTAATATAAGTCACGTTTGGATGAACATAAAAGGGCGATGCGGCTAGGTAGGGCAGATCAGTCAGCCATTGCACGGCACCAAGTACAAACCAGGCATGAGTTTGACCTGCACGGAACCCGCATACTAAGTGCCATTCCCACCAAACACATATGACTGATTATTCAAGCTTGGAACACCAAAGAACAGGGAGGGGGGTTAACCGGTGAAACGATTGATCTCCCAACTCAATATAATACACTAACAAAGACATGAAGAAGGGGATGGTGTAAAACCAAGATGATTGACAAGCCAACCCCACCCAGACAGCACCCAGGAACTCGAGCAGGTGCTCAACTGGAAGCACGTCAGTGGGGGGGCAAAAATGGGGAGGACAGTTGTCACCACTCATGTGCTTCATTAGAATACCACATCACGAGGTTTGCAACATCGGAATGAGAAGTAAACCAGTGATGATGACGTGGCTTCCTCTTGTTTTAACAACAAAAAAGGGTTCCATGCTTCCGTGCACGACCGGAAGTCGATCGAGTGGTGGACAAAATTAACAATAAAATGACAGTGTGTGCCAGCTTGGTTCCCTTTGGCTTGATTAGGCTTGTGGATCACAAACGAAACGTTGCCAGAGGCTGACACTGCTCTTCCCGTTTGTTTCATAATTGGAGAGTGTTGTTCAGTCTTTTTGGTTCACTTTGCCTTATTTTTATTCGATATATATATATATATATATATATATATATATATATATATATATATATATATACATGCAGCACTGTGCAAAGGTTTGGGTAATTCCAATGATATTCATACTTGAGGATAGCTTCTTAAATTATATATCAGTGATAACAGTCACAAGTGTTTATTATTATAACTTAGCATCCTTTATAAATGTGCGTGAAACAAACTCTTTTAGTGAATAACAAGAACAGTGTCATTTTATAGTGCCAGTAAATACTTTGTGTGTCTGCCATTTGCCTTATTGAGAGCCATCACTCTTTTACCCATGCTTCCTGTATATGACTGAAGCACTCTTACAGGAATATTGTGCCAAATATCCTGTAGAACATTCCACAGTTCGGTGAGGTTAGTTGGGTTGCTCTTGTTCTTCTATGTTTCCAGCTAATTCTATATGGCCTCGATGGGACTCATGTCTGCACTATGGGGTGGCCTTTCCAACACATGGAGCACAACAGCTGTAACTTTGCTCTCCAAATACTGTTTTTCTTCGTTGGAAGTGTGTGTGGGATCATTATCTTGTTGGAAAATGAATCCTCTTCCCATTAAACGATTTCCACAAGGAACTACATGATGTTGCAGTATCTGCTTGTACTTCTCTTTTGTTAGTGTCCAATTGATTTTAACAAGTTTTCCTGCACCAAAAGCTGAGATTCAACCTCAGAGAGTCACAGAAACTCCCCTGTATTTAACAGTAGGCTGAAAACATTGTGTGCCATAATGTTCTCCAGGTCTTTGGCATATGAACTGGTGTCTCTTCGATCCAAAAAGGTCAAACTTCAATTCATCAGACCAGCGTACCCGATTCCATTGTTCAGTCCCCCACTATTAGTGTTGCCCTGTAAATTTCACTTTTTGCACCTTATTTTGTGGTCTCAGCAGTGGTTTCTTTGCTGCACCTCAGCCATGTAGACCTGCTGCAATCCGCCTTCTGCGCACAGTGCTGGATGAGATGTTAATGTTCAGGCATGCTGTCATTTCATTTGGCAGCTGCTGACTGGTTTTTTTTTTCTATCATGTAAACAAAACAACTCCAAGGGCTTGTCTTGCCTTGGGGAGGTTCTTCTGGGTCTTCCTGGCCTTTTCTTGTCTTGTACCGACACAGTATATTACAGGCATTGCAAAGTCTACCTCACAACATTGTTGGAGATCTTCAGCTTTTCTGATATTATCTTTATAGTGTGCCCTTCTTGCAGAGTTTGGATCTTCACACATTGTTCTGTTGAAAGTTGCTTCCTCAGTGCCATGTTGAACCCACTCATAGGCTTTCAAGCAAGGAAACAACCTGAAGAAAACTAATTTCACATATTAACTAATTTTCAACTTTTATTGTGGTTTCTTGTAATTTGCATTAATGTAACTAGTCCAGTGTTGATTACTTCATTTATTTATTAATATTTACTGTACAAAAATCAACAAACTGTTTCCTGCATATTTTCTTTGTGGGAAGTGGATACTATACTTGCAAATGATAATGTAATATTTATAGCAAAAATATAACTTTTTCAATTTCCGAATTTATTTTAAACCAGCAAAGGTACGTAGCATTGCCGTGCAACGCCGGGTCCCTCCTCCCATCCTTCCCCTCCCTCCTCCCACCATTTCCCCTGCATCCTCAACCCTACCACCTCCTTCCAGACTCCCACCCCCTCACTCACTCCTGACCTTTCCCTCCCTCTTCCATACCCCACCCATTCCACCTCCTCCTCCAACCTTCCCTTCTTCTCCCACAAAGGTACCTGGCATTCTCGGCAATGCGGATCCCTTTTCCACCAATTCCCCTCCCTCTCCTACTCCATCCTCCTCTCACTCTTCACTGCCTCCTCTCGCCCTTCCCTCCCTCCTCTCGCACTTCCCCTCCCTCCTCTCGCCCTTCCCCCCCTCTCTCGCCCTTCCCCCTCCTCTCTAACCTTTCCTCTCCATACTCCACCCCCACCCTCACTCCTCTTCAACCCTTTCCCTCCCTCTTCCACACCCACCCCCCCTCCAGAATCCCAGCTTTCATCTGCTTTAAAATATATTACGTTGCACTCAATGAAGTTACACTTTGGCATATCCGTTTATCTTTCTTCACTCATATATAATTGTTAGAACAGTAGAAAAAGTTAAGTTAATGCTTTGCAATTTCACTGTGTACTTATTGGATGTAAATATGGAGGAGAGAGCAGAGCCTTCCTTAAATAAATACACTTAGTTACTGTCAGACCCTGCTATTCGCCGGCAAGGGCGTACCAGAGGTCCAAAAGCGACGAGGCAAAAAGAGGTGAACTGTCCTATTCAGGTATTGTGATAGGAGTGGAGATAAGAGTATTCAGAACTGCCAGGTAGCTTTGATAGTTACTCCCAGGGAGCTCAGAGGCCAGAGGGTCAGGCCAGATAAATATTTCAGGAAATGAGCGACGAGGCAACTGCCTCGTCTGCCTCAGCCTGGCTACGCCCTAGGCCGGGGATACGTTCCTGGAAAATGCCCAAATAGTGAATCCGCGAATAGTGAATCCACGAATAGCGGAGCATTGTTTCAATGGAAAAAGGGGGATAGGTTCCTGACAGTTAGTGACCCGCAAAAAATATCGCAAATGTTGACACTGCAAATTGTTTCAATGGGAAAAAGGGGGATAAGTTCCCAGCAGTTCCTGACTCATCAAAAATGCCACGAATGGCGAAGCCGCGAATGTCTCGCATTGTTTCAATGGAAAAATGTGGATAGGTTCCTGGCGGTTCCTCATTTATGAAAAATGCCATGAATGGCGAATTAGCACATGGCGAAGCTGCGGATGTTGCACATTGTTTCAATAGAAAAAGGGGGATAGGATCCCAGCGGTTCCTGGTTCATCGAGGAAACTTAAAATTTAAAAAAATCTTTTAGACTATGAATGCACATGATTACATTTTCATAAAAAAATTGTTGGAAATAAAATATAAAAAACATCAGGCACTGTTTCCAATGTTTTTTGAAGAAATGTGATTAACAGTTTGTTAAAAGTGATGAACCAAACATGCCATAAAATGGGGAGAAAAACAACAACAATGAGGATCCTGATGAGTCCCTCATCAAAGGGGATGCAGGATAGACAGGTGAGGTAGGCAAGGCAGGCGAGGGTGCTGGTGCTCCTGAGGTGGATAGACCAGGGCAGAATTCTGTGATTGAGAGCTTCCTGGCAGATTGCCGCAGGTTTCGATGTAGCTCCTTGTATGGGAGCATCATGTCATCCAACCCCCTCGTGAACTTGAGGTAATGCTCCATGACCGGATCGGCATCTTGACAGCCTCGCGGTAACTGATCGCATGTCCTGCAGTATCTCACCCAGGAACTTGACCATGAGTTTGGACATTGACACATATATATATATAATATATATATATATATATATATATATATATATATATATATATATATAGTATATATAATATATATTATATATATATCACCATATATGTATATATATATAAGACATACATATACTGTATATTACATATACATAAATATATATATACTGTATATATATGTGTGTGTATATATAATATATATATTATATTATATATAATATATTATATACACATACACATACATCAGCAATATTAATATAATATATATATATATATCATATACATATGTACATGTATCTATACATTCTTCTTCTTCTTTCGGCTATCCCGTTAGGGGTCACCACAGCGGATCATCCGTCTCCATTTCGCTCTATCCTCCACATCTTCCGTTGACACTACCACCCATGTCCGCCCTCACCGCATCCATGACCTCTTCTTTGGCTTCCTCTTCTCCTCCTACTGGCGGCTCCTCTCAACATCCTTCTCCGATATACTCCGCTTCCCTCCTGTGCACATGTCCAAACATCTCAATATCGCCTCTCTCACTTTGTCTCCAAACCGTCCTACCTGCGCTGTCCCTCTAATATCCATTCCTTATCCTGTCCATCTCTTCATCCAATGAGAAATCGCAGCATCTTTAACTCTGCCACCTCCAGCTCCGCTTCCTGTCTTTTGTCAGCGCACCGCTCCAAACATACAACATAGCTGGTCTCACTACCGTCTTATATACTTTCCCCTTCACTCTTGCAGCTACCTTCTGTCAAATCACACTCCTAAACTCTTCTCCACCCACTCCATCCTGCCTGCACTCTTTTTTTACTTCTCTCCCCACACTCTCCGTTACTTTGGACAGTTGATCCCAAGTAAACCATCCACCTTCCCACTCAACTCCTTGCAACCGCACCATACACCACCCTCCCTCTCATTAACGCACATGTACTTCGTCTTACTCCTACTGACTATCATTCCCTTTTTCCACAGTGCGTATCCTACCTCTCGAGGCTCGCCTCAGCCTGCTCCCTACTCTCTCTACAGATCATGATGTCATCCAGAACATCATAGTCCATGGAGACTCCAGTCTGATTCTGTCCGTCAACCTGTCATCACATGCAAACAGGAAAGGGCTCAGAGTCGATCCTTGGTGCAATCCCCACTTTTACCTTAAACCGTCCGTCATTCCTACCGAACACTCACCGCTGTCACACTGTCCTCATACATATGCTGACGATCTCACATACTTCTCTACATCCGACTTCCTATCAATACACAACTCTCTCTTGCACCTATCATAAGCTTTTCTCTAAATCACAAACACACAATGTAACTCTTCTGGCCTTCCCTATACTTCTCCATCAACATTCTCAAAGCAACATCGCATCAGTGGTGCTTTTCTGGCATAAACTCATATTGCTGCTCGGAAATCATCATCTCTCTCACCCTAGCTTCCATTCCTTTCCCACAACTTCATGGTGTGGCTTAACAACTTTATCCCTCTGTAATTACCACAGCTCTGCACATCACCCTTTTCTTGAAGGAACAGTACACTTAATCGGAACCAGTACACTTATAAGTATAGATATATATATACAACACAACAACAACACATGTATACTGTACTAATATATATATATATATATATATTAATATATATAATATATATTATATATATATATATATATTTATATATATACAGAGGTCCGTCTAAAAAGTAACGGGACTGACTTCACAGAAATTTTATTCAAAAATATATTGAAATCACAGCTTGTCCCTTAAAAAAGTTTCCCTCCAGTCTCACACACTTGTCCATCTCTTCTTCCATGCTTCGATGCACCCGGAAGGCTTCTTATGGAATCCTCGGAGCTCCCTCGTCACGGCCCTTTTGCTGGCTCCACATCAGGAAATCGGTTCCTTGATCACCACTTGAGCTTGGGGAATGGGAAATTCACAAGGGGCCAAATGTGGTGAATACGGGGGTTGCTCCAGAGTTGGCACGTTCCTCTTCGCCAGAAACTGTCGGATGCTCAGGGCACTGTGAGCAGGGGCGTTGTCAATGGTTGGAGCACCCAGGCCTTGTTCTCCCACAGATCCCTCCTCTTGTCCCGGACTGTGTCCTAATCAGTGTCCTTTCACGTAAATTCCAAGGACCTGTGTCGATAATTTTAATAAACCGTGTATGTGATGATACTGTGATCCCACTATCATGAGTAACATCAAACAGGTCAATTCAGACTTTACACCTCTGTTCGCTTCTTGCCAGAAAAATCAGGCACTTTCCATGCACTCTTCAGGAGGATCTTACATGAACCAGCATCGGCAGGATTTAACAAAACTGTCAAGAAAAGCACACTATTTTAAAGATGTAAAATGATTTGAAGCAAATCCACAACGATTTACCTTGCGCTATTTTTATTGTGCCTTCCTTTACTCCCGTGAAATATAACAGTCATATTTTATATAATCGAGAGTCATATTTCAGACATAAAAACTGAGAATTGAAAGTATAAGTAGTATACCACAATCAGAATTGGCTTGGTTCAGATATCGGCAGTATTCACTTGAGGTCCTCACCATTATGTTAAAATAGCCCTCTTACGCCACCATGTGATTTCTTTAGTGTAAAACACAATAGTTCCTCTATTTTTGCCACCTGTGAAATCACTTCCACATTCTCTTCAATTTCATCTCATTCTTCCCTCCGGGTCTTCAAACCAGCTGTTCACCACCATCTCGGATCATCTCCCATCCAAAACCATGATCTTTGTACCCCCATCAACCCACACTCCCAAGCTGACCTCCTTCCAAATTCCTAGTTTGTCCTTCCCAAGAGTTTACGTCTGTGTCAATCGTGTCCACCCCGTAAATCCTCTCCACTTCAATTCTTTATCCAAGTCTTCCCCCTTTTTTATCCTTCAACCCTGCTGTTGGTGTTTCCACTCTCTTTAATGTCCCTTTCGTTATGCTGTGCCCTGATCCGTCCCGTGTTCTAGCTCTTCCACGAAGTGCACTGTGCCCAGCCAGAACTCCCACGTCACGAGGTTTGCATTCATTTAAATTTTAGCTGCTCTCTTATTCTGCTTACTGTGAGTCATTCCGATCCAAAGCGGGTAGCTGTGTATTTGAACCACGAGATCTTCCTCCATTGTAATAACATTCCCTCAGTGGAAGGGCACTCGGTAGAGTGCATATCTCGCCCATGCAATGCATGATCCAGTGGAACATATCGGGCCCAATAACGTTTTGAAATATTGTGCTATATATCGTTTTTAGCACCATCTCGCAATGGTGAAGAATCACTTTGAAAATTAAATAATCATCGTATCTGGATCCGGATTCAGATCTTCACCGAAATCGAAAGAAATTGTCCTTGTCACACACCCAACCTGTCCATCAAGTTTCATTCGAATCCGTCCACAACTTTTTGAGATAGCATGATATATATTGGTTTAGCTCGATCTCTCAATGGTGAAAAATCACTTAAGAGAGAAGATCCTCCGAAATTGTTGGAGATCTTCAGCTTTCTGATATTAATCTTGTATAGTGTGCCCTTCTGCGAGTATTGGATCTTCACAATTGTTCTGTTGAGAAGTATGCTTCTCTCAGTGCCAATGTTGAACCCACTCACTAGGCCTTCAAGCAAGGAAACAAACCTGAAGAAAATAATTCACTATAATTACACTAATTTCAACTTTCTATTGTGGTTTCTCTGTCAATTTGCATTAATGGAACTAGTCTAGTGTTGATTACTTCATTTATTATAATATTTACTGTACGAGATAATCAACAACTGTTCACTGCATATTTTCTATTTGGGAAGGGAGTACATTACTTTGCAAATATATTAATATCTTATAACAAAAATATAACTTTTCAATTTCCGAAGTTATGTTTAACCAGCAAGGTACGTCAGCAATATGCCGTGCAAACGCCGGGTCCTCCCCATCCTTTCCCCTCCCTCCATCCCACCATTTCCCTGCATCCTCAACCCTAACCCCCCTTCCAAGCTCCCCACCCTCACTCATCTCCTGACCCTTGTCCCTCCTCTTCCTTACCACCCATTCCCTCCCTCCTCCAGCAACCTTCCCTTCCTCCTCCCCACAGGTACACTGCAATTCTCGGCAATGCCGGATCCTTTCCCACCAATTCCCCTCCCTACCTCCTACCTCCACCGTCGCCTCTCTCACTTCTTCCATGTGCCTCCTTCGCCCTATCCCCTCCACTCCCTCTCGCACTTCCCCTCCTCCTTCGCCCTTCGCCCTCCTACCTTCTCGCCTCTTCCCCTCCCTCTCTCTAACCTTTCCTCTCCATACTCCACCCCCACCCCTCACTCCTGCTCAACTTCCCCCCTCTTCCCACCCACCCCCTCCAGAATCCAGCTTTCATCTGCTTTAAAATATTTTACGTTGCACTCAATGAAGTTACAATTTGGGCATATCCGTTATCTTTTCTTCACTCAATCATAATTGTTAGAACAGTAGAAAAGTTAAGTTTAATGCTTTGGCAATTTCACTGTAGTTATTGGATGTAAAGTATGGAGGAGGGAAGCAGAGCCTTCCTTAAATAAATACACTTAGTTACTGTCAGACTGCTATTCGCACGGCAAGGGCGTAGCCAGAGGTCCAAAAGACGACGAAGGCAAAAAGAGGTGAACTTCATATTCAGGTATTGTGATAGGAGTGGAGATAAGAGTATTCAGAGCACTGCCAAGGTAGCCTTTGATAGTTTACTCCCAGGGAGCTCAGATGGCCAGAGGGCTCAGGCCAAGATCATATTTCAGGAAAATGAGCGACGAGGCAACTGCTCGTTCGCCTCAGCCTGGCTACGCCTAGGCGGGGATACGTTCTGGAAAATGCCAAATAGTGAAATCCGCGAATAGTGAATCCACGAATAGCGGAGCATTGTTTAATGGAAAAGGGGATAGGTTCTGACAGTTAGTGACCGCAAAAAAAATCGCAAATGTTGACACTGCAACTGTTTCAATGGGAAAAAGGGGATAGGTTCCAGCAGTTCCTGACTCATCAAAAATGCCACGCATGGCGAAGCCCGCGAATGTCTCGCATTGTTTCAATGGAAAATGTGGATAGGTTCCTCGCGGTTCCTCATTATGAAAAATGCCATGAATGGCGAATTAGCACATGGCGAAGCTGCGGATGTTGCACATTGTTTCAATAGAAAAGGGGGATAGGATCCCAGCGGTTCCTGGTTCATCGAGGAAACTAAAATTTAAACAAAATCTTTTAGACTATGAATGCACATGATTACATTTTCATAAAAAAATTGTTGGAAATAAAATATAAAAAACATCAGGCACTGTTTCCAATGTTTTTCTGAAGGAATGTGATTAACAGTTTGTTAAAAGTGATGAACCAAACATGCCATAAAATGGGGAGAAAACACAACAATGAGGATCCTGATGAGTCCCTCATCAAAGGGGATGCAGGATAGACAGGTGAGGTAGGCAAGGCAGGCAACCGTGGTGCTGGGCTCCTGAGAGGGATAGACCAGGCAGAATTCTGTGATTGAAGAGCTCCTGGCAGATTGCCGCAGGTTTCGATGTAGCTCCTTGTATGGGAGCATCATGTCATCCAACCCGCCTCGTGAAATGAGGTAATGCTCCATGACGGATCGGCATCTGACAGCCTCCGGTAACTGATCGCATTCCTGCAGTATCTCACCGGAACTTGACGCATGGAGTTTGGACATTGACACATATATATATATATATATCTATATATAATATATATATATATATATATATATATATATATATAATATATATATATATATGTAATTATCACATAATATGTATATATATATAAAGAATACATATCTGTATATACATATATCATAAATATATATATACTGTTATATATGTGTGTGTATATATATATATATATATATATATATATATATATATAATATATATAATACACATACACTATACATCAGCAAATATATATATAATATATATATATATATACATATAACACTATGTCATGTATCTATACATCTTCTTCTTCTTCTTTCGGCTACTCCCGTTAGGGGTCACCACAGTGGCGGATCATATCCGGTCTCCATTCGCTCTATCCTCCACATCTTCCGTTGAACATCCAAGCCACCTGCATGTCCGCCTACCACCGCATCATGACTCTTCTTTGGCATTCCTCTTCTCCTCCTACTGGCGGCTCCGTCCTCAACATCCTTCTCCCGAATTAATCCGTTCCTCCTGTGCACATGTCCAAACATCTCAATTCGCCTCTTCACTTTGTCTCCAAACCGTCCACCTGCGCTGTCCTCTAATATACTCATTCCTTATCCTGTCCATCCTCGTCACTCCAATGAGAAATCGCAGCATCTTTAACTCTGCCACCTCCAGCTCCGCTTCCTGTCTTTTGTCAGCGCCAACCTGCCTCCAACCATCAACATAGCTGGTCTCACTACCGTCTTATATACTTTCCCCTTCACTCTTGCAGCTACCCTTCTGTCACAATCACTCCTACCAACTCTTCTCCACCCACTCCATCCTGCCTGCACTCTCTTTTCACTTCTCTCCACACACTCTCCGTTACTTTGGACAGTTGATCCCAAGTAAACCATCCACCTTCCCACCTCAACTCCTGCAACCGCACCATACCACCACCCCCTCTCATTTACGCACATGTACTTCGTCTTACTCCTACTGACTATCATTCCCTTTTCTCCAGTGCGTACCTCCACCTCTCGAGGCTCGCCTCAGCCTGCTCCCTACTCTCTCTACAGATCATGATGTCATCCAGAACATCATAGTCCATGGAGACTCCAGTCTGATCTCGTCCGTCAACCTGTCCATCACCAGTGCAAACAGGAAAGGGCTCAGAGTCGATCCTTGGTGCAATCCCACTTTTTACCTTAAACCGGTCCGTCATCCTCCGCACACCTCACCGCTGTCACACTGTCCTCATACATATGCTGCACGATCCTCAATAATACTTCTCTAGCCACTCCCGACTTCCTCATACAATACCACAACTCTCTCTTGGCACCCTATCATAAGCTTTCTCTAAATCCACAAACACACAATGTAATCCTTCTGGCCTTCCCTATACTTCTCCATCAACATTCTCAAAGCAAACATCGCATCAGTGGTGCTTCCTGGCATAAACCATATTGCTGCTCGGAATCATCACCTCTCTCACCTAGCTTCCACTCCTCTTCCCACAACTTCATGGTGTGGCTTAACAACTTTATCCTCTGTAATTACCACAGCTCTGCACATACCCTTGTTCTTGAAACGGAACCAGTACACTTAATCGGAACCAGTAACTTAAAGTATAGATATATTATACAACAAACAACAACAACACATGTATACTGTACATTAAATATATATATATATAATATATATAATATATATATATATATATTATATATATATATATATATACTATATATATAGATATTACACGAGGTCCGTCTAAAAGTAACGGGACTGACTTCACAGAAATTTTATTCCAAAAAATATTTGAAATCAGCAGCTTGTCCCTTAAAAAAGTTTCCCTCCAGTCTCACACACTTGTCATCTCTTCTTCCATGCTTCGATGCACCCGGAAGGCTTCTTATGGAATCCTCGGAGCTCCTCGTCACGGCCCTTTTGCTGGCCTCCACATCAGGAAATCGGGTCTCCTTGATCACCACTTGAGCTTGGGGAATGGGAAAATTCACAAGGGGCCAAATGTGGTGAATACGGGGGTTGCTCCAGAGTTGGCACGTTCCTCTTCGCCAGAAACTGTCGGATGCCAGGGCACTGTGAGCAGGGGCGTTGTCATGGTGGAGCACCCAGGCCTTGTTCTCCACAGATCCTCCTCTTGTCCCGGACTGTGTCCTAATCAGTGTCCTTTCACGTAAATTCCAAGGACCTGTGTCGATAATTTTAATAAACCGTGTATGGATGATACTGTGATCCCACTATCATGAGTAACATCAAACAGGTCAATTCAGACTTTACACTCTGTTCGCTTCTTGCCATAAAAATCAGGCACTTTCCATGCACTCTTCAGGAGGATCTTACATGAACCAGCATCGGCAGGATTTAACAAAACTGTCAAGAAAAGCACACTATTTTAAAGATGTAAAATGATTTGAAGCAAATCCACAACGATTTACCTTGCGCTATTTTATTGTGCCTTCCTTTACTCCCGTGAAATATAACAGTCATATTTTATATAATTGAGAGTCATATTTCAGACATAAAAACTGAGAATTGAAAGTATAAGTAGTATACCACAACAGAATTGGCTTGGTTCAGATATCGGCAGTATTCACTTGAGGTCCTCACATATGTTAAAATAGCCCTCTTACGCCACCATGTGATTTCTTTAGTGTAAAACACAATAGTTCCTCTATTTTTGCCACTGTGAAATCACTTCCACATTCTCTTCAATTTCATCTCATTCTTCCCTCCGGGTCTTCAAACCAGCTGATCACCACCATCTCGGATCACTCCCATCCAAAACCATGATCTTTGTACCCCATCAACCCACACTCCCAAGCTGACCTCCTTCAAATTCCTAGTTTGTCCTTCCCAAGAGTTTACGTCTGTGTCAATCGTGTCACCCCGTAAATCCTCTCCACTTCAATTCTTTATCCAAGTCTTCCCCCTTTTTTATCCTTCAACCCTGCTGTTGGTGTTTCCACTCTCTTAATGTCCCTTTCGTTATGCTGTGCCCTGATCCGTCCGTGTTCTAGCTCTTCCACGAAGTGCACTGTGCCCAGCCAGAACTCCCACGTCACGAGGTTTGCATTCATTTAAATTTTAGCTGCTCTCTTATTCTGCTTACTGTGAGTCATTCCGATCCAAAGCGGGTAGCTGTGATTTGAACCACGAGATCTTCCTCCATTGTAATAACATTCCTCAGTGGAAGGGCACTCGGTAGAGTGCATATCTCGCCCATGCAATGCATGATCCAGTGGAACATATCGGGCCCAATAACGTTTTGAAATATTGTGCTATATATCGTTTTTTAGCACCATCTCGCAATGGTGAAGAATCACTTTGAAAATTAAATAATTATCGTATCTGGATCCGGATTCAGATCTTCACCGAAATCGAAGAAATTGTCTTGTCACACACCCAACCTGTCCATCATTTCATTCGAATCCGTCCACACACTTTTTGAGATAGCATGATATATATTGGTTTAGCTCGATCTCTCAATGGTGAAAAATCACTTCAAAAATTCTAGAAGCCGTATCCGATCCGGATCTTCACCAAAACTAATCATTTCGACCTTTTCAACACCCAACCAAATTTCATCTGAATCCGTACATAACATTTTGAGATATCCTGCGCACAAACAAACAGACAAATGAAATTGCTCGTTGAGCAAGGAATTGCCGGAATAACTTTGTCATATCTCCATGATCTCTGAAAAAACAAAAACCTGGAAATCAATTTGGTTCTTATAAGTCGATAGTGCTACTGTTTTAATGAGTTATAGCACTTAGTTTGGTCATGATCATACTTGGAAGTCAATCGGACTTGAAATGGCGTTTTTTATCACAATTTGAAAGTTTTGACCCGATCCCCCTGACATTCGACCCCGACCGCTAAGAAGGGTGTTGGTGTGACACCCCACTGAACGTATGGTTGGATGCAGTATTGGAAGATGCACATTTTGGGATTTGGTTTGAAGTCGATACGACATGTTAGCGGACGTTATTGCGAAAATAAGAATTTTGGTTTTTCGGTGACCTTGACCTTGACCTTTGACCTAGATTCACCAAAAACGACAAGTG
>CM068957.1:36492246-36526864 GCA_035128595.1 Eptatretus atami
AAAAATTCTAGAAGCGTATCCGATCCGGATCTTCACCAAAACTACATATATTCGACCTTTTCACACCCAACCAAATTTCATCTGAATCCTACATAAATTTTGAGATATCTGCGCACAAACAAACAGACAAATGAAATTGTCCGTTGAGCAAGGAATTGCCGGAATAACTTTGTCATATCTCCATGATCTTCTGAAAAAAAAAAACTCTGGAAATCAATTTGGTTCTTTAAGTCGATAGTGCTACTGTTTTAATGAGTTATAGCACTTAGTTTGGTCTGATCTAACTTGGAAGTCAATCGGACTTGAAATGGCGTTTTTATTAGTCACAATTTGAAGTTTTGAACACCGATCCGCCTGAATGACCCCCGATCTAAGTTGGACCATGGCCGACGTCTGTACCCAGTTTGGTCATGATCGCTGAAACAGTGTGGCTGCTACAAGGTAAACAAACACACAAACAAACAGACAGACACAGACACACAGAATGACACACACAACCGACAAACATAATTGCCGAAATCCGAAGGATTCCGGCAAGTAACAAGAAAAAGACATCGTGCAGAGCACGATACTTGCAAAACCCACCCCCTCTCCAAAGGTTGCCATGGATACCCCAAATTGTCCATTTCATGAAGATTAAAATTGACAATCTTAATGAAAGCTCAGGTCAATCAGAGGAAAATTGATTATTACCTCTGCCACCGAAGGTGAAAGAGGTTATGATTTCACCCCTCTCTGTCTGTTTGTTTGTCTGTTTGTGTGCAAGATATCTCTAAAAGTTGTGGACGGATCTGGATGAAATTTTTGTGGACAGGTTGGGTGTATGACACGGACGAACTCATTAGATTTTGCTGGACATCCGGATTCGGATCAGGCTACAAGATTTTTAAAAATTATTCTTCACCATTGAGAGATAGGGCCAAAAATGATATGTAGCACGATATCTCAAAAATATGTGGACGGATTGAGACGAAACTTGGTGGACATGTTGATGTGTGACAAGGACGAACCGATTAGATTTTGGTGAATTTCCGAATGCAGATCTGGATACGAGAGTTGTTTAATTTTAAAGTGATTCTTCACCATTGAGAGATAGGGCCAAAAACTATATTTGCATGAAATTTCAAAAATGTATTGGGCCCAATATGTTCTCATGGATCAGGCATTATGCAGCAGGCATTCGCTCTACCTCGTGCATTCAGGTATTCGCTCTACCTCGTGCCCTTCTGGTTTCTCTATCTCTTTCTCACGGTTCATTTTCTTCATGCCTGGTGTTGGCTTAATGGTTCAGGTGGTAGACTTGGGATCCTATGATCCTGAGTTCTAAACCCCATTCAGCTGTTGAATTAATACCAGGTGGGGTTAACTCTGTCTGTCATCCTTCTGAGGTTGGCAAAATGAGTGCCAGCTTGCTGGTATCCTGTGTCGGATTGGCGACCCATCCAGGATTGTGTCCAATAGCCAAGAAGTCTGCTTCGGCAGCACCAACGCTCTGCACAGAGTATGGTCCCAATGGATGGATGGATTTTCTTCATTGTATTTGACTCCACTTGCTAAGTTTATGGACAATTAGCCCCCTTTTTTTCACAATGAAATTGATGATTTTAGAAGTTTGGCCTTGAGTTGACCTTTGACCTCACATAGTTGGTTTCACAATTCAGTGACGCAATATGCAAATCCTGTTCAACTTTCAAGTCAATCGGATGAAAAATGATGATTTTAGAAATACGACCCCGAGATAACCTTTGATTTCAAAATCAATCGGCTTCTCAGATGAGACTACCTCGACAACTTGGTAAAGTTTCATGATGATTGGTTTGGAATTGTGACGTGTAGGCGATTGACAAACAAACAAACAGACAAACAGACAGAATAACAAAATCGACTAACCAATATACTTGAAAAATCTTCAATTTTGCAATAACAAACAAACAAACAAACAGAAAGGGGGTGAAAACATAACCTCCTTCACCTTCGGTGGTGGAGGAAATAAAACCGAATGCACCGCCGGCACTGATTTAAACGTCACCCTTATACCCCGCTTCATAGCAGTTTATTTTGATGGAAAAAACCTCACGGTCATGACTTTTAGAAATCACCGATAAAGAAAGTTTAAACAACTTGATAATACAGTATACATTACTGTGTTGTTGAAATGTGAGTGAAGATAATTCGATTTTTTTTATTTTAAAGTTTCATTTAATGCACTTCAACAACTCAGTCTATGACTAACACGTTCACTGCCGACTCTGACAGTGTACATCACCTCCCATTTGCCAAGCTAAGTATGCGTGTGCATATACTTTATTTTCAAATTTTACCCCTCTAGAAGCAAACCGAAGTTCATTTGTTATCCATTGGTGGAGAAATCCCACTTTACGATTTTTAACCTCCGCCATCGAAGATGGACGGAGGTTACTGTTTTCACCCCTGTCTGTTTGTTTGTTTGTGAACAGTATTACGGAAAAACTCCTGGAGGATTTCGACGAAACTTGGTGGGGGATTAGGTTGGTCCAAGGATCATGCCATTAGATTTTGGACTTGGTCCAAAAAAAAAAAACTTTGAAAATTTTGCAACTTTTTTCAAAAAAAATTCGATTTTATTTGAAAAATATTTGAAATTTTTTTTTGCATTTCTACATGTTTTAAGTGATTTCCAACCCCCCCCCCCAAAAAAAAAAATTGTTAGAGAAAAAAAAACAAATTTTGCAACTTTTTTTTCAAAAAAATTTCGATTTTTTTTTTTGGATTTCTACATGCGCGTCGATCTAGTTTAGTTTATTCAATCGTGGTTCAGTAGAGTCTGATCCGTTTTGACCTACAATGAATAGGATATCAGGTTCACTTAAGTGACCCAGCAGTATTGGCGGCGGAGGTTTTGCACTCTACCGAGTGCTCCCCTCTAGTTAGGACTGAATCGACGTTGGTATAACGTCTGTTACGTTATTGTTTATGGAGATCAGGTGCTAGTACCACGGATTTTCCCTTTTTTGATACTTGTCATTACTTTTCAAAATGGCACGATGAGCACAGTGCAGTGGAAAAACTTCACATGGGACTGATAACGTTGACAGTAATGATCCCGCCATGGACTCTGGTGATGGATTGCAGAATTGCTCTCAGACTGAAAAAATTCTCGTATTCGGATGATTCGGATTTTCACCACAATCGAATCAAATCTTCCTTGTCAGACACACAACCTGTCCACCAAGTTTCATCAGAACTGTCCCACAATTTTTGAGATATCATGCTGCATATCGTTATTAGCTACATTTCTCAATGGTGAAAAATCACTTTTAAAAATATTTGGATCCACATCTGGATTTGGATCCTCACCAAATTTGAATCAATTCATCCAGTAACTTTTGGCCGAATCGATCCACAACTTTTTGAGAAATCGCGCTGTATAGCAAATCAAATTTCGGTTACATTCAAAAGACACAGAACGAGTAGTCCAAGGACTAAAATAGTTCAGTTCCATCAAAGTAAAATACACAGCAGTGTATGTGCCTCGTTTTTGGCCCAATTGCTGAATGGCAATGAATCACTTAAAAATTCTACAATCTGGATCTGGATTTGAATCTTCACCAAAATCTTATCAATTTTTTCTTGTCACACCCCCAACCTGTCCACTAAATTTCGTCTGAATCCATCCATAACGTTTTGAGATATCCTGCTCACAGACAGACAGACAGACAGACAGACAGACTTATAACTAGACAGACCTACAAACAGACAGGCCTGAAAACAAAACCTCCGTCTACCTCAGGTGGTGTAGGTAACCAGGCCATGAAGACAAGTATGTGGAGCATCCTCTTCCAGACAAATAATATTTGGCTATAATTGTTATCAAGAACAATCAAGCTTGTGCATGCAGATTATGTCAAAAATAATTTATATCCTTATGCTTCAAAAAAAAAAAATAAAACGTGGCAATATTGTAATCGGCTCTGTCTATCTGTTTGTAATCGATTGACTCTGTCTATCAATATTGTAATCCTCCCCTTCTGGACTTGGTGATAACAACCTTCCCCACAAATGTCTCCTGATCTTCCTCGGCTCCAACTGGTTCATCTGATCATATGTTTGTGAGAGTCAAAATCTCTTTGGCTATTCTCAGAGAGCAGCTTCAATACCAGCGAGTCTGGCAGTTCACTCAGGCAGATTGGCAGGGATGACAAGCAGCCATCCCTCTTCAGGACTGGTCTCCTATATCTACTGCTCCTGATATTAACTCAGCCTGGGAATTCTTCCACAGAAACCTGTTCTCTCTTATGTACAGATTCATCCCATCTCGTATTCAGTTATCAGACCCTTCTTCCCACCAATGGTACACTGAATGCTGTGGTGAGGTGGTTGCTCTGAAACAACTTACTTTCTCTTCCTGGAAGGCAAATCTGATGGAAGACAATCTCAGTGCATTCCAAAAAGTCCAGAACAAGTGTGTGTCCACACAGGAGTGACAGAAAATAACATCCGTCCAACTTCAAGATTGAGCTATCAAACTTTTCTGCCTCCTCGAAAACCAGGTGGTGCTTTGTTAACTCTTTCTCTGGTGCATGCTCCACTTCTCTCCGGTCTTGTTATCAGCCACGATCTTTCTTTGGCAAACCACATTTCAAAGTTGGCCTCCAAAGCCAGTCGCCAACTGGGCATTTTCTGTTGTGCAAAGTCCCCCCTTGGTACACTTGAACTCCTATCCACATACCAAGCCCTTCATCCGCAGCATGATGGAATACTGCTCCCTGCTTTGAACTGACGCCCATGCCTCACATGTTTCTCAGCTTGATGCCACGGATACCAAGACCTTCACCATTATTGGAATCTCCCGCGATGAAGCTGATCTATGGGCCTATCACTTTCCCATCGCAGACAAATCAGTGGTCTCTCTTTCTTCTTCCACATCCTTTCGAGTTTTGTACCCTTTACTCTTTCCATGCTTTGTCCCCCACTCCCCCCTTTAGCAAAGGTTCCTACAGGGCACACAAGGTCCACCATCAACTCTATTCTGGCTAAAATATCTAAATACAGAATCACTGCTCACCTCCACCCATTTGTTCCTCTTTTTTCCTGCCTGTAGAACCAACTTCCACATTCTCTTCAATCTCACCCTCCCGATCTTAAAGACAGCTGTTCACCACCATTTCAGATCATCCTCAATCCAAAACCATCATCTTTTCTACCCTCGTTAACCCTCACCCCAAACCCTCCAAGCCCTGCTCCTTCCAAATTTCTCGTTTTTCCTTCCTTAGAATTTCCTTCTTTATCCGACCCACACCCATTGTTTGCTCAAGTCTCCCTCTAGTTTGTCCTTCAACTCTACTGTTTGTGTCAGACCCCACCCCCTCTCCTGTTCCTCTTGTCCTGTTGCATCCTGATCCATTTAGTGTTGTAGCTCTTGCATGAGCCTTGACTCTGTATATAAAATAGAAGGAATTGAAGCCTTTTGGCCCATCTTTGCCGTGGTGCACTACCGGGTTAATTTTTGTTACAGCTTTAAACATCAATATTCTTGATGGTTTACTAGAGTCTAAATAACCCGATCTTAAGAGGTAACTCAGCTTGTGCTCTTATATGCAGTATTTTCTGCTGGCACTGCATTACAATGGCAGTTTTGTTTATTTAAGAGAAGTTTTTTTCTTTTTTTAGACCGCCCAGAAGGCTAGGCCGACCACTTGTTACCCATAGTCCAGGCAGGGATTTGAAATTTGTTTAGGGTGCCAGCGATAACTCGACTACTCTTTGCAAAGGATGCTGTGTGATGTTTAATATCACCAGCTAACTTATGCTAGTGAAGGGAACACCCAGTTTAATGTCCATCTGAAGGAAGGCCCATACATTGATGTATCGCCCTGCCTGCAAAACATCGGGGTGAGTTTATAGCTGGGAAGTGATTCAAACTTAGACTAGACAGCTGAGAGACAAGTATGCGTTACTCTACAGGGTGGCCACAATGTTTTTTGTCACCCATAATTGTAAAAATTGTGACATTGCCTTTGCGTGCAGTGTTAATTTGTTTCTTTTTTACAGATTGAGTGAACGTATAACCATGGATGATTCAAGCAATTACACCAGTGAACAACTGATTGTTGTCAATGTCTGGATTCACAAAAATCCACAAACAGGGAAAACAATACAAGAGGTACATGTCGACGTCGAAGCCAAGGGCTGTTGACATGTGATAATTCCCTTTGGGGCTTCATTAAAGAGATTGTTGCAGAGCAGTGCAACGAAACCAGTGATGACCTTAAACAAGCAGTGAGACTTGCTTTTAATCGTCATTATTATTCTCTGTAATGATTCTGATGGAGCACAAACGGATCCACTGGTCACTTAAGGCTTGCGTAATATGCTATAAAATGTGTAATAAAGTAAAACAGTACAGCAATTGTATGTGGTATAAACTTGTAGAACCCTTCAGTGTTATCAACTAATATGTGGAAGGCAAAGTCACAATTTTTACAAGGGGTGATAAGACATTGTGGCCATCCTGTACACCATCGTGCCAGCCCATTGAATCCATATGGAACAGCCAAATTGTGATCATGCTAATTGCTAACCAACTAAGCTATCCTGATCATTTCCCATTATCAGGGGGATCAATAAAGCACTGCTTATTGGCATATGTTTTGTTAAAAGTTATCCACATGAATGTCTTTCCCTGCTAGTTCACAAATGCAATTGTAATACACTGTCAATTATCGTCCGTCACTTCTACACGTGCAATACACTTTACATCCGTCCAATCGGCGAGCGTGGCTCCGCCCCTGAGCTCATCCTGATCCGGAAATCTGCATATTGCTTCTCCTGCCGGCCGATAAAACGCGAGCGCCACGGCAGTGAAGGGCATCGAGTCGGGTGCAGAGAGAGAGGCAGAAGCAGAGAGTTTGGCAGAGTCATCGGGCGGAGTGTGGCAGCGACAGAAGTGTGGCAGTGGTCAAGTCGGGTTGGAGAACGGAGTCAAGAGGGTTTTGAAAGGAGTCAAGTCAAGTCGGGTTGCAGAACGGAGTCGAGTCGGGTGGTGAAAACCAATCGAGTTGGTTTCTCGCAGTCGGCTGAGGAGAATTGGGGAAGAGGCCAAGGAGCTCGGGTCCGAGGCAGGGAAGACGGCGTCGGCGACGAGTCGCGGTGGGATCGCTCGTCCGCGGACCCAAGCAGACCAGCCATTCTCCTCCCCAGGGCATCAACAATCCCCCCTTTTTCCCCCGCTGAGAGAGTGCAAAAGGGGGCCCCGTTCCCACCCACTCCAAGCGGTGCCACAAAACCCGCGAAGGAGCACGAAGTTGGGCACCGCCGCGCAGCGACATTTGCGGCTCGACACGAGGACGCGGGTAGGACCCCCCCCCCGTCTCTGCGGGCTGGCCGCTCCTTCAGATCACGCGCAAATATTGGCCTACAGGCCCGTCTGCCCCTTGCCTATGAGGGTGGCTTCTTGCTTTTGAGTAACTGTGTGTTGGCGCGTCTGTAAAGTAGAACTGTATAAGTGTTGCCGTGTGTACGCGTATTCGGTTTAACTCTGCATTTGCTTTATGAGCATACTGTATGGCTGTATATGTGTGCTATCCATGTGTGTGAAATAAATGTGCTTTGTGTTGAATTGTTCCGTTTTGCTACGTCTTTCCTTCGTTGAAACTCCATCTTGCTTCACGTAAAAGGGTTCGTAGTGGGCGTGATACGCCCGATAATTAATTGGAACCGTCGAGGCCGACGATAACACCGCTCGTTATCCGATAGCACGGAACGGACCGCTTAAGCGGTTCGTGTCCGAAGTCGACCTGCGGCGAGGTGCGATCGCCGGTTTACCATCCGCGTGGGTACTTAGGTAGGTCGAGTTTGGCGAACAACCCTATCCCACACGGGTGGCCGATTGGCACGATCGTGGTGAGGCGAAAGGCCCACCCGTGACTGGCTCCCGGCGTTCGTCCGAGAGGGTCACGACAGAATTGTCCGTCCGGTGGGCGACGTGCCACGATTCGAGTCACGTGGCCGTTCGCACGCCGGCGGGCGCGAATTCGCAACAATATATATATATATATATATATATATTATATATATATATATAATATATATAATATATATATATTGTTGCGGTTCTGGAACCCGCATCCCTCCAACACCAATGGCATCCAACATACAGTGGTCCCAAGACAGTTTTTTCATTAATATATGTTCAGATAGTCCCTTCTTGTTCTAATGGGACAAACGGACAGTGCGTTGTGTGAATCTCATAGTTAGGTCTGATTACATCTCTGAACTTACTCCTATTCTTTTTTCTCTATTCCTGAGGTAAATCCAAGCAAGGGGTCCCCACGAAGGCCAGCAGGCACTGCGCTCGGACACCCGCCTGTAAAAACCGCGGAAACCACCACCAAACGCAACACGCTGCATGGAACACGTGCAGCACAGTGGTAATTTCCACCCATTGGGCAGAAGGGATAGGAAGGATAACCAACATGATGGCACCGCTTCAGGAATGCCGTGCCGAGAAAATATAAGGAACAACTCACCAAATGCTAACAACTTGCAGTACGCATTGCGGCACACTCTTTTCAACCCATCTGAGTCGAATAATTGGCTGCTTCTAGAGCACCCTTATTCTGGACATTTCCATCTGTCTTCTGTCCGCGAAACTTTGGTCAAGCCTAGGAGCTAAACCACTCAACCGATTCAATGAAATTTGGTAGGTAGGACCAATATTTCTGGGAATCGTGTTCTTTCGAATATGGGACCCGGGCTCTAGCAACGGCCTTTAAAGTGGTCAAAAAATCGAAAAAATAAATAAATAATAAATCGAAAAATCGAAGCTTAGAGTTCTGTGCACAATCTATCGAGCTCCCTTCATGCCAATTTGCAGCCCTAACAAAAAATATTTGTAGGAGAAGATAGGTTTTGGGCGAGTACATGTCGAATATTTCAGAAACGGTTAATTGTGAATATCTCTAAGAGAAAGAGTCTGATTTTGATGAAACTTGGGTGAAATGTGTACAATGTATACAAAAATGAATGGTTGCTATGCACACCTCCGTTGCTTAGCAACAGCTAAAATACTTTATCGTACATCGTACACTTATTGTGGACTGTACAAAGAAATCAATACCTCGAAACTGGACCTCCGAGGAGACTGCTTTTTTTGTGCCCAAGGAGAATGTCTTACAGCATCAAATAAAAAATAAAATCTTAGCGAATAAATGGAATTACCAGGGCTGCCATTAGTTAGTCTCTTTGGAAACATGCCTGAAATTTCACAAGGCGTTTCTGGGCGCAAACTAGAGGGCTGTGATAATCATATTTTTGTGCTAAATTGATTGATAGCATGTACATGAATATCGGCTAGTCGCGTGGCCAGCTTCCATCTAGAGCGAGCAACCATGTCGCCTACCGGCTTGTTATATCTATCTTCTTCTTCTAACCCACAACCTACATTAATAATTATATCCAACTTTTCCTTCGGTTTCATGACACAGATCAGGGCCGGCACCACGCACACACAGCTTTTGATAAATGACTGCATGCTCAATGGCGGCTGACCCATGCGCAGCCCCGGGGTAATTTATTATCGCACACAGAGCAGGGCACGGATGGCATACATCTTGTTCGGGTCTGCGCATGTGTTTACCATAGCATCTTACCGTCGGTCTTCGCTGACCGCTGCGGCCGTGTCTCCGCGGGACGGCGAACGTCCTCTCGCCTGGCGAGGCTGTAGCCAGGCAGAGGTGCGCTGTACGGCTCAGGCCGCATGACTTACAGACAGGCAGCACATTGACCGGTGCTGACCGCCAGTCACCGTGGATGGCCTGGGAGTTCGGTGCAGGGCGATTCGTGGCACGGTGCTCAGAGCCAGACGATTCGAAGCATGGAACCGGCCATCATGGCCGCCCGTGTGCTGGCCGGGGCCCAACGAGAGCGCCCGATTCTGGTGGCGACACATCGCTTTGGGGTCGTCGCCCCACCGCGCACCACAAGATCGATAAAATGATGGTCATGGGGCTGTCGTCGTTGTCTTTCCTGCTCATCGTTCCTCATCTGCTGAGCCTTCGTCACCAACTTGCTGCTGACTCCGCCTTCTTCACCGCATCGTCGCTGGCTCCACCCACCCACCTGATCCAATCCATCTTTCTCCACCCATTGCTCCGGACTCCACTTCCTCCACCCAATGGCTTCTGACTCCAAAGTCCTTCCTTCACGCCTGATGGTCGCGCCAATTCTCTGGATCGACGCTTAGATACACGAAGTGCTTCGAGCAGGGAGACGACACGCCAGCTGTCAGGGAGGTATCGCCTAGCGGAGCATCCCCCCAAAACGTATTAGTGGCGCGGTCGGTCAATCGTGCAAGGTATTGAGACACCATTAGCCTCATCTCCTCTCCTCCTTCTTCTCATTAACTCTTCTTCATTGGGTTCTGCGTGTGTGTGTGTGTGTGTGTGTGTGTGTGTGTGTGTGTGTGTGTGTGTGTGTGTGTGTCATGGCACCTGTCCTTGCTTAAGTTAAGAGTTGCAATAATTTTATCGGGATAACTCTGCTTGTCTGCTTTGGAAGTTGCTTGTTTATTGCCGCACCTCTCACATTTCCTGCTTACACACAAAAATGAAATCTATTCATTGTGCCACATATTTTTCCTCACCTGCCTGTAATAAATCCTTTAATAGAAATGTTCCCAGCTCGTTTTTGGCTTTTCTTTCATTGATCCTGCAAGGTCGATATCCTCACCGAGCCGGGACTTTATTCCCACACGATCCGTTCCTTTTAGCCGGTACGTCCTTGGCAGTGTCGCTTGTGCATCTGATCTGGTAAGGTGATCATGTTCGGACAAGGCGTACCAGGGCGTGTCCGCCAGTAATTAGATCACATGGTTATTTTCTAGGTAACCGGATAAACTAGACGGAGGACCCAGGGTCACGTGGTTGAGTTATTGGCGTTCACGGTCTGTTAGCGCCCGCCGCATCACGGAATTATCCGTATGCGACGGCCTGCAATTCCGGGGAGTCTGATGGGAACCCCGAGATAGCTCCCCCCCTGGTGGTCTTCTCACCTGACCCAACAATATATATTTCATATATATATAGAAATATATATATCTTCTTCTTCTTCTTTCGGCTGCTCCCATCAGGGGTCGCCACGGCGGATCATCCGTCATGATCCGCAATATGATTTGGCACAGGTTTTACGCCGGATGCCCTTCCTGACGCAACCCTGGTCGCCTCTTACGACACAGGGATATGGTACACCTATTCTAACCGGGCATACACGGGCCCAGTACACTGGTGTGTATATATATATATATATATATTATATATATATATATATATATATATATATACACAAGGCCATGTATATAACAACCAGTATGTATGTTCCCGAAATACAGCCAAAACGGTACACGAAAGTGCAAAATTTTCGGCCACATTACTCACCATTCTCCTGCGGTGTGTAGTATCAAGTTTCGTTCAAATCGGGCAACGAAAAAAAAAATATCGTATATCATATATACTGTATATCGTATATATATATATATATATATTATATATATATATATATATATATATACACACACACAAGTTAATGATATATATTATATATATATATACATTAACTCCTCCAAGAGATTTAATCAAGGCCTGAAACTTTCAGCCCCCCCCACTATTTCACCATCCCCACATTCACACCCCTCCTCCACCATCCACCCCCCCCTACAACCCATCAACCATCACCCCACAATACCCACTACCACCCCACCCTCCTCCACAACTACCAGCTCCACAATACCCACCACAATCCACACCCCACCCAATCCTCCCCCTCCACAACCCCTCATACCACGGGGATTAAAAAAAAAACACTTCATCAACACCTCACCTACATGATGGTGGGACACAGCACAGACACAAATGGCATCCGGGAAAAGTGTGAAATGGGACGATCACAAAATATACAAGACAACTGGTCAGTTTGCGATGGTGGGACAAAGCGTTGGTCGCCCTGTCTGCGGTGTCCAAGTCTGGCTGGGGAGCGAGGTCTCTGTGTTGTTGAGCGATGATTGGTATTTCTGCTCAAGTAAAATATAAACCGATCTATCGACTGATAAAAAAATCCCTCCCTTATCCATGTAAACCAGTAATTGAATGGAAAATTAAACCCTACCAAGCAGAAGAGAACATGTGAACTGCGTTTTCATCTTCACAAACACTTCTGCCTTCTTCCGCTGAATCACTCGCACAAGGTTCAAAACGATATGGCTCCACAATTTCCCCGAAAGTGTTTCCATCACTAATTTTGTCTCCAATAGTTTCAATTATCACTTTCAACATTCTGAGAACCATCAGAGCCGCTAATGATGGTGGAATCAGTATCTGAATCCGAGCTCGACATGCACTGTTTCTCAATGTAAGCCACCGTTCGGATCAATATGGCTTCAGGGTGTGACGTCAATGGCAAAATCGAAAATCGACACTCGAGGGCTTTTTTCAACACTTTGTGATTGGCAAAAAAAATTCAAATTTTTTTCCCCTTCAAATTAGACCATGATTAATGATTTTCAGTTGTTTTCAGAAAAAGTTTTTGCGTTTGGGTTCCCCTTTAAGGTCTACAAAATAATTGAAATTGATTAACTTAAATTTTTCCCGTAACTTGATATGGGTACGTTTGCTTGCTTTTCCCGTCACTGGGGACGGGTACTTTTCCTCATAAACTGTGTGTATATATGTATATATGTATATATGTATATGTATATATATATACAGTGTATATACTGCACATACTGGATATATATACACACATATATATATATATATATTGTTACAAATTTGGAATTCAATTGCACACAACATACAGGTTCCCTTAGTCATTCAGCTATGTCGATAAGTGCATGTTCCCTAGATAGCTCACCTTCCATTGTTTAAATGTTTTGAAATCGATTAGATGCGCTGCGGATCGATTTAATAGTTAGGGAGCAAACAATGGAGACGTCCTCCCCTCTTCTGCGAAGAGGAAGAAGAACCTGCCATCCCGTGACGTCAACAACTCCCTCCCACCCGTGGTTGACGGGGGGTGGATCACGAGGGCATGACTCACGCCGGGTGCGGGGGAAGGGGTGGGAAATAAAGAGGACATCTTTTCTTTGTCAAGGAGAGTCCCAAAAGAGTTCGTGAAAGTCCCGTGTAAAGAGTTCGAAAAGAGTCCCGTGGGAGTCCCGTGGTAGGGCTGAGTTCGTGGGCTGAGTTCGATGGGAGTCCCTGGCAGAGTTCGTGTGCTGAGTCCCGTGGGAGGAGTAAGCTTTTTGCTTCGGCAGTTGGGGGAGTCGGAGGAAGCCAGAAGCCAAGGAGCTGCGTGGAAGTCCGGGCGTCGCGAAGGAGACGCGAGCTGGAGGCGCAGCCTTGCCTGCTGTGTCGCGCAAACGCGGCGTTCGTGTGGAGAGAGCCGGAGAGAGCTCGCCTGCCACACGGAACCCCGAGCTCGACCACGGCTACGCAAGCTGCCGTGGGGAAGGAGCATCGCGGGTCGCCCAAGCGCGTCGTGTGGAGAGAGCCGGAGAGAGCTCGCCTCGACACGGAAGGCCCGAGCTCGACCACGGCTACGCTAGCTGCCGTGGGGAAGGAGCATCGCGGTCGCCCAAGCGCGTTCGTGTGGAGAGAGCCGGAGAGAGCTCGCCTGCCACACGAAGGCCCCAGCTCGACCGCGGCTACGCTAGCTGCTGTGGGGACGGGACGTCGGGTCGCCCAAGCCAGACACCACGAGGGTGCAGGTAACCTGCAACGGTCTCGTGGGACTCTTCGGTCTGCCAAGTCCCACGCCATAAAGACCCAAGAGGTCCAGTCTGACCCCATTGCCTTTGATGGGTCTTTTTCCTGCTTTTCTTTCGAATGAATGTTGTGGCGCCGAGTCCCGTAAGTAAAACTGTGTAAGTGACTGTACATTAATAATGCTTATAGACGGTTGTAGTTCTTTTGTTGCTTGTATATTGCATACGTGTTTGCCTTATTTAATTGCATACGTGTTTCATTATAAAAATGTCCTTGTGTGAATGTAAACCTGCTCGTTTCGTCCATTCCTCATTGACTGAACATTTCGTGTGTTGGGAGTTAGAAAGCCGTTGGTTTGCCGTAATAGGGGACATTTGGACCGACGGTTCTCGGCGATTACGCCGCTCGGAATCGCGCACGGACAAGCTCGCCTCGGCGGTTTGTTCCGTACGAGATCCGTCGAGGGTGGAATACCCCGGTATTTGGATCACGTGGGTATTTAGGTACATTGAAGATTGGCAATCGACCCTACCCCACGTGATCTGCCGATTGCGTATTTCGGTTCTTGTACAAGGACCCGTCGCTCGGAGTTATCCGGGCGGCGATCTATATTCCGGGCGATCGGTCAGGCCGACTCGACTTGCGGCTCCGTTCAGAGCGGTCGGTTGGCGGCGACCCCCGGCCTGTAACAATATATTATATTACTAAAACTCTATCTTGATATATGTATGTTATGTATTATTGTAGGTATGTTCCCGAATACAGCCAAAACGGTACACGAAAGCACAAAGTTTTCGGCCCACATTACTCAACATTCTCCTACGGTATGCAGTATCAAGTTGTATAATCGGGCAACGAAAAATTATTAAAAATCAATTCCCATTCAGACAAGTCCTTCTGGATTATTTGATCAATGCAAACAACCTTAGTGGTATAGTTCCGCGGCTATCTTTTTTGTTTTTGAAATGATTTTTTTATCACGGCTGTCACAACGGAACCCAACGGGTTCACGAGTCATCCAGCATATATATATTATATATATATATATATATATATTATATATATTATTATATATATATATATATATATTGTTATATATATATACTAGCCAAACCCCGCTCTGCGCGAAGTTTCGAAAGTGAGGGTTCGTTAGGACGTCAATTATCCAGTGTTCACAATGTGATTTATCGAATTTCTTATATACAATGTTCTTTGTTACATTTTTGTATCAAATTCTCCTTCTTGAGGTGTCAGCATGTGCAGAGAGGTTTTACATTGCATATGCTGTTTTCTCGGAGTGGCATTCCGCCTCTCAGCGGTGACGGTCTGTCGATGACAGACGAAATGACGTCAGCGAATGACCGATGATTGCATGACGTCATTACTCCTCTCAGCGGTGACGTCACAGTCGCCATGCAAACGAATGTAAAATTAGAAATCACAAAAATTCCCAAACCTGTCCGCTGGCGCGATCTCACAGAGCCCATGCTGTTCATTAGACCACAGACCGCCGCATGCCGAAAGTGGTGACAATCCGTCTAGCAGTTTTGGAGGAGAAACGTCATATTACGCGCAGAGGTAAACAGAAATAATATATAGGATATATATATCTTCTTCTTTTCTTTC
Source organism: Eptatretus atami (assembly GCA_035128595.1). NCBI lineage: Eukaryota > Metazoa > Chordata > Myxini > Myxiniformes > Myxinidae > Eptatretus > Eptatretus atami. The sequence continues at coordinate 36,507,609 of CM068957.1, forward strand.
GGCTGCTCCCTTTAGGGTCGCCACAGCGGATCATCCCATATGTCCGCATATGATTGGCACATGTTTTACGACCGGATGCCTTCCTGACGCAACCCTGGTCGCCTCTTACGACACAGGGATTGTACACCTTTTTAACCGGGGTATACACCGGCCCAGTACAAACAGGTAGTCACTTCGCCGACCTCGAAGGATGACAGGCTGAGTTCAACCCCCTGGTGTTATACGACTTGGTATATACATATATACACACACATACATATATATGTGTACATATACACACACACATGCAGATATTAAATATATATATATACACACATATATTATATACATATACACACACACATGCAGCATATATACATATATATATATATATATATTATATATATATATATATATATTAATTTCAGTGGCCCAACGGGGCTTGAACTCAGGACCTTTGGGTCCCAAGCCGCTGCCTAACCACGCCGCCAACACCAGGCTATTTATATTATATATATATATATATATATATATTAATAATAATATTAAATGAATATATAAATAATATTAAATATTTATATTTGCGTTAATTCGTCGACCGCCGGCGTTATATATGCTGTTAACGGAGTCTGTGCGACACGTGTTAGCTTCGCCACATTATTATCTGCTTCGTTAAGGGAGATAAATTCTGAGTTACAGCGTGAGCTGTGCCTGGCGCACCAAACTCCGTGTGGAGGACCGGTTAGGCTGTAAATTTTCAGCCCTCTCGTGGACGCCTCTCGGATGCGCTACATTCTGCTAGGTTTGGCGTTTTCTGTTTCTTGCTTTATTGATCGAACCAACCACCCAGAACAAGGCAGCCAACTTTACGGCCACCAACACGAACCAACGCCAACCACACTTCACCCCAACCACGCCACCAATCCAGACATACGCCAGCACCGCACCGAGTCTCAGCTCTAGGACGAGGATCCTATACCACCCCTTCGCCACCTCACACCAACCCGAAATCCGCGCCTATCCCATCCGCCGGAGTGCTCGACGTGACGACGGTTTCCGCGTTGGAAACCGGTCGTCGAACGGCGAGAAGGTGAGAAGGAAGAATCAGTCCGGACCACAAGTCGATAGTAAACCGGTGCAGACGCGTGGTTATCTCCCGCTCCGTGCATATCGTGTGTGCGTTCTTTGGTCCAGGCGCCCGACTGGACCTTTACTCGCGGGTCTCGCCCCCTCAGGTGGGCCGGGGAGGGGGGAATTTGAAGAGTGGAGACGTCACCCCCTCCTGCCATCAAACAGCGCTCGACAGGAGGGTGGGCCGCAAGATACACGGAGGCCAGCCGAGCGCTGAGAGGTACCGCTCTACCTAAGAAGCGGGGCAGCGTCGAGTTCCGCGCTGCTTGACAGGGGAGTTCTCAATCTGTTCTCTCCCGATCGGGGCGGCGGGCTGTTTATGGTTTCTCTTCCGGCGGCGTGCTGTTCTCTCTGGTTCTACTCCTCGGCGCGTGTCGAGCTCGTTCTCTCTGGTTCTCTCACGGCGCTGGTGCTGGTTCTGGTTCTTCCTGGTCCAAATGGTTCATCTGGTTCTTCTCACTGGGTTTCGGGCGTGTGCTCTCTCTGCTTGTGCGTGCGTCGGTGCCGCTGCATCGAGACGCCGCCCCGAGCGACGGGCAGCGCACGAAGCCACGTGCTCGGACCAGGTTTATCGCTGATACGACGTCAGGAGCAGGTGAGAGGATCCCGAACTCGGCGAGGAGCAGGCAGCGACAGAGGAACGGTGCGGACAAAGGGACTTGAACGCTAGGTCGACAGTCGCGACGTTACCGTCATTTTACTTTTACTCTACTAGGGACGGACATTAAATTGGCCACACGTGGTGATAATAGCAATAGTAGTTTGTATTGCATCGGACCGACTCAGATAATTAAAGATAAATGCATCATGGTAATAAATGTAAGCAGAAAGAGTATTTTTATGTAAACCACGATTACGTGCGACTAACGGACCACCCTGTGTCAGCTAAATACTAGTCTTGCGGGTATCTTTTCGCCACGTACACAGCACATTTACTCACAAACCAATAAGAGAAAATGGATCACGTTCGCCGTACTTCCTCCTTGCTGATATCTAGATGTCACCGTTTGGCGGACCGTCCTTCTCTTGCTAGCCGTGTCCGCTTGTATTATCTGTTCTCTATCGCATGACTACTCGAGGTCGAGATTCCTATCCGCGTGCTTCGTGCCTGCACTCGTTTGGCTGGCGCCTCGACGTCGAGCGGACGAGCACCGACGTAAACAGAGAATGAAGCCACACGCATGAACCTTCAGGAGGCTTGAGTAATGCCAATTGTTTCCCCGATTCGCTGCGTCCTCATGCCTAACAGTTCAGGCGTCCCTTCGCGATTATGTTGAGTTACAGCTCAAATGAGAGCCTTCAGTAGCGCCTCTGAGCTGGGCGCTTATTGAGGGCCCCATGCGCCCCCCGGACCCTGACATGCCTCCGTGCCAATCGGAACCGTCGAGGCGACGATCCGTTACCGATGGCCGCTCCTCCGGTTTATCCCGCACTTACCTGTCACGGAACGGATCGCTTAAGCGGGAAGCCCGTAGTCCCGAAGGGGTCGACCTGCGGCGAGGTGCGTCGCTCGTGCTGGTAACAGTTGCCTCCGGTGGGCTGGTCTACTCATCAAGCCCGACCGACCTACTGTCACAGTGTGGTCCATCTCTCCAGATCGGCGGCGACGCATGCCTCCCCTCGCTTCTCTCCTCCAAGCAGCGGAGAAGCCAGATACGGATGACACCAACCAACGGGGTCCGGGTCTTGAAAATTGACGTGGCGACGATCGATGCGTCTGCTAGCGCTGCGAGAGGAATCCCGTAGGACCGCACGGGTGTTGAACGGCAGAGGGCGGGCACAGCATGCCCTTGGCTGCGTGTGGATAGGTGGGGAGGTCTGCGGCTGGCGGGCTGGTTGTGTATGGAGATAGCCCGAGGAGGGTCAGACAGAATTGATTCCATCCTGTGTTGGGTGGTTGGCCTGCTGTTCAAATTAAAGAAAGGACAGAAACAACGGGCTATCTCGAGATCGCAGGTCGCGATTCGCCGTCATACTCTAGAGGTCACCATTAATCCCTCAAAAATGGGTTTGGGCTAAACTACACATTGTACTCAGCAAAGATATTATCCTCGCAACTACCGGAGCCGTTCTCGGAATGCGGGCTGTAAGCGAATTTCCAACAGCCGTAACACTACCCCTCCGCCAACTTTTTATCGCAGACTCGTACACCGAGTCCGTCAAATTAGGTCGTTGGTCCATCTGGTGTAGTTCTTGCCGCTAGTAGCCGGGGTGATATATAACCTACCGGAGTTCCCTGAGTACCGCTGCATCCTTTTTGTTGCCTCCAATTGGCTGGATAATTTCGTGTCCACTCAAAAATAATATCAAACGAAGGGCACGTGGAAAGTTCAACTCAACAGAATCCACAAAGCTCACGTTAATAGCGAGACGGGAACTTAGAACTAAGACCCAATTGCCAGGCTTCGCTACACTACTACAGTACCAGGTGGTACGGGCGCGCACGTGCATAAGTTTTATAACAATACACAACTTATTCCTTAATCACTTGTCCAAATTCTCCCTACACTTTAAACGATGGCCATGCCCATAGAAGATTGGCATCTTTCAATTGGACCTGCTAGCAGGAGAACAAGGGTAGAGAGGTCGAGGAGCAGAAAACCGGCGCACGGGCCGCCACTGCAGCCCGTGTTGTAGCTGCCAACAGGGACAGTTCCTGCAGTTGGCAAACTGTTGCTTGCCTGGCGACATGGCAGAGTTAGAATACAAGGTGGAGGGGGAGTGGGGGGCATAATGCGAAAATTGAACTGAGGAGGTGGCTTTGGTTGAGCAAATGGCAAGTGTGGGGCTCCAATGGGCAATGCACGAAATCGCCCCACAACTGGGCCAGGAGACCAATGGTCAAGGCATGAGCTAAGTGCCGCTTTAGCAAACCCAGCGGTCAGTGTGAAAGCCGGGCCGTACAGGACTCCCGAAGCTTAACACCCCCCAACCAACGCAGGCCACGAGCCGTTCGGATTACGAAGTCCGTAGCCGGCAGAGGCCTTGGCAGAAAACCACGCTCGACGATCTGGCCGGTACAGGGCCTCGCCAGCAAACAAGCCGTCGGACGATGCGACCGCACAGCCTTGGAGAAACAGCCAGTTCCTGATGAAGTACTACCTGCCGGCCACAGGCCTTTCGCCAGTCAATCCAAAAAACCCCCTCGCGACTCCGGGCACTGAAAGTAGGCCCGGCTCCTCTCTTGAGCCATGCAGGGTGGAGGATTGGTGGAGGGAGGTGCAACCAGTGCCGCCATGGCCCCAGCTATTCGCGGATGTTGCCATGTGCGTTAAAGGCTGGAACTTCGAACCTTTAGGCATACGGCTGATCTTCTTCCCACCTTATCAGCCCTTTACCGAACACTTGGGCACATGTTCGGAATACACTGATCCCCCATATACGAGTTATAGTCTAAAACCAAATTTAAGCGCTGCCACTTATATCCATTTGCTTGATCGTTGTATTATCATGTTTACCAGCTTCAACATTCCCCAAAATCTAAATAAATTCGTCACCGTAATCACTCCCGAATTTTACACTGATCCTGTATTGAGCGCAAGGAACTTAAACCTTATGCGTCACCTAAGCCTTAATAAAGAAACTCCAAACCTGCCTTGAGCGTTGAGAGAGAGCGCGAGCACTAGTGGGCCGGGGAGCGCGTGCGAGCCGCGCTGCTCTGCAAGGAGGTGGACAAACAGACGAAGAGATGGAGCTAGCGTCCTTGAGTTTCGGAGGGCCCAACCACAGGCCGCCCTCAGATAGTGGAGAGCATGGCGACCTCCCCTAGACTTCAGGCGATCTCGTAGAGCCCAAGGTGGGGGAGGGTGCAACGTCGCCATGCTGGTTCAGCCCCCCACGCAGGTCGAAGGCGGTGTGAGAACGGAAAAAGAAGTCAGATTCCGAGGTAGACGATGGTTGGTCGCGGAGAAAGGGGTGTGTGTACAGCTATCCTAATCGTACCCTAGGCATTATAACTGTTGAACATACCCGCGGGCATTTCAAAAGTGCGCCTTACTCGCCCTTAATCTATTGGTTCTAAAAACCCAGGAGCCCGATAGCTCGCTGTTGGTGTCATTACAGTTCGGACCTCGCCCTCGAGGATATTATTACCCTACTGTTGACCCTGCAACTTGGGGGGTGCGGAGGACGTTGCACGAGGAAATAAGAATAGGCTTTTCGTGGCGTGAGGGTACGCGGTGTGTCGTTCCCATAATTGGCAGGCACGACTCTCTGCCGAAATCCACTGCGCTACGATCACGCCACGAGGAGGTTGAATAATAGCCTCACGGTAGCTCGTGGACGAGGTTAAACGGAGCAGAGGAACTGGGAGACGGCCTACCAGGCTCTCCTTAAACAGCCGGTGCAAGTCGACCAAGGGCAAGCCGCCCATAGGCCAATCCCCTGAAACGACACGACATGCGAGTTATGGCGGCGCCAAGCCACAGAGGCCCCAATTGTCCTCTGAGAGGGGCACCCTGCGGCGGTAGATCGCAACGACGAACTGACCCCGCGAGAATGCATAACAGGCACTCCGGGCCCCGCGACAACAATCGGGGTTCAGACGACAACACCAACACACTAGCACACAACTACGACCAGATCTTACCACAAAACCCGACCACCATGGCGTTGGACCGTACCTCAGGTTTAAAACCAGACTGAGCCGGTAGCCCGGGAGTTACCTGAAGGGTACCCAAAAGGATCAGCTTAGTAACTCCAGGACGGTATCCACAACTGTGCTCACGTTTAGATACACGAGGAGACTCCTGATACACCCCTCCAATTATGCAGGTATCGAGGACCTATAACGATTCGCCAACAGAACGGCAAAGTACTCGATCCTCCAATTTTCAATTATAACAGAATAACAACCAGGACAGCTACTCTGAGACAGCTGGTAGAAATGAACCACCGGTGCTCCACGTTTCAGCGTTGGAGAAAGAAAGTTCACAATCCTCACTCACCGCATTGATCACTGCATCGACCCCAATGGCGAGTCACCACAAAGAAAAAGTCACGTCCTCGTACACTCAGACACTCGCTGGACACATAACTTCCTGCACCAAAAGTGAGCGACATTCCTGGTGCGGCGAAACACATATTCTGCAACACACATCGCTGACAGACCTCTGCCTCAAGTTCTCCTAAAGACATACCATCCACACATAAACTAGATATATCGTGCTACCCAACTGTCGTCCCCTGATGCGCCAGACAAGTTGATAGACAGCGCACGTTCTCAACACTACGCTGAACTGAAGAACTCAAGGCGATGCGAGAAATCGAACGTACACGATTTGTACCCAAGTGCTAGTCACTAGTCGTCGCAATATCGTGGGCCCAAGTACTGGCCTTCCATAAATGCGTGACTGACAAGCCTCGGTGACGGTAAATCCACTTCCATGTGGAGCTGCTCATAGAGAAGAACACTAATAGCACTGCCCATTTTGAAGAACGTGGCGATGAACTGTAACCTCAACCTTCCACATAGCTAAGTGAAGTCATCTGGTGGCACAGACGTCAGGGAGTTCTTCCAGCCAGACGTACTCCGGGGAATAAATGGTAATCACGCTGAAGCGAGCTGCTTTAACATTTTTCTCTCAAAATGGTGTGTTTTGCCAAATTTATAGCGCCGCACGCAACTCGCAGACGCGAAACCACTGAAACTGCAGAAAGGAAGGGCAGGGAAGAACAGGAGGGAATCAATAGAGCACTAGACCAGCTCGACGGCACACATATTCTGCACCTTGCCCCGTGACTCAATGGCAGCTCACTGCAATCACCTACGATCGACACATCGTCATAGGACACTCGAGTCATATCCGGCAGGGATAGTGCACCGGCTCCCTGGCGCGGATAGCACCGGCGAGCGGTCAAGCCATGAACGTGCACCGTGCGCACACACGCAATGAAACAACACACGCTCAGACAGTGACATGGGCCCGCGAGCTCACTGGCGAACAATGTGGCATGACGTGCACCGTTGGAGCAATTAAACAAAGGACTTATCGCGCACCGTTGAGAGAGCACGATATGCAGATCACACAATTAGTTTCATACCTGACTCATTACATGGAACGTTTGTCCGATCCAGCGGTGATGTCGGCAAATTTGGCCAAAGGGCCAGGCTGAGCAAGTATTCCGGAACGCTCGCGCGACTGCGACGTCACACGCTAGCGAACAAGAAATAAGGAGTCCTCGTGGATTGCACAGCACAGAAGACCCTCCAATAAATGTGCGCATGCGCTGCTGGGTGAACCCGGACGGATTCCCCGAAGGGCAGGACTGAACAGGCCGATATCCGGCTTGTGCCTCTCTAGTACGCCGTGCTTCGTAGCGCCGATTGCGACCACTACGCATTAGCATCCATAGCGAATTCACGCGACGTGTACTACCACTCACATCAGCACACATCACACGCGGGAGACGCACGAGCTCAGCGAGTGCTTTCGGCTATGGACGGACGATCATCTCCCTTAACACACTAGAGAGGCTGTCATACACGACGGTGTGCTCGTACTAACGATACGTGAGCGCTGCTTCACTCACTGCAACGCTTTCGCTGCAGTTGCACACGGGCTGGAGGTCTTCACTGCCGGACACCATGCGTGCCGGAAAGCACGGCAATCTCGCTGCCCCAGCCACCCGCAAACACACACCCCTGCACACCACACTGGGGATTCGTGTCCCCACAAGGGTGTCCCGCGGGCCTCTATACCCCCCAAGCTGCGTGCACCCATCCACAGCACTCGTCCCCTCAACTCCGTTGGCACGACCGAACCCACCTGGTCGTGATTCGCCTCAAGGGGGCATACTCCCTCCCTCGTTCCTGGAGGCGGCATCCAGCTGCTCACACCGGGTCCCCACACGCTCCGCGAGCTCACCCCCATTATCCTCCACTACCTCTGTGTGTGGTGGTGTTCTGTTCCTTAACCCCGTCTTTATCATGCAGTCTCTCCTCTACTTTTTCTGTTCTCCGCGTCTCTATACATTTATTAGTTTCTGTTTCTTTCTGGATTTTTCCATCTCTCTGGACTTCAATTTTACTCTCTCCTCATTTATTAATTTCAAACTCGTATAGTTTTTGTTTTCTCTCCACAGTTTCTCCTGCTCTCATTTTTCCAATCTCCTCGTTTCTTCAATTGGCTCATTTCCTTCCTGTGTTTCATTCGCTGTTCTCTCATTACCCTTCCTCGTTTCCTCTCCTGTCCTTCCTTCTCCAGTTTCATGGTTTGCTTCATTTGGTTAATCTCCTTTTTGTGTTCAGTTGCTGCTTCTCATTATTCTTCCTTGTTTCTTCCCTGCCCTTCCTTCTGCAGTTTCATGGTTTTCTTCATGTGGTTAATTTCCCTTTTGTGTTTCATTCGCTGTTCTTTGTCTACCTCTTCGCACTCCAGCTTTGCCTTTTCTTTCAATTGGTCAACTCGGGTTCATGTTCCTTTTGTTTCTATCCCATTGTTCCTCTCGCTCTTCCCTCTCCAATCTCGTTATGTCCTTCAATCTCCTCATTTCTCCTTCCTGCTTCATTCGTTGCTCCTCAACTTCTCCTCGTATTCCAACTTATTTTTTTCGTTTTGTCGTTCAATTTCAAATTCATACTCTTTCAGTTTTTTATTCCACTGTCTTTCTTGTTCCTCGTTCTGCAATCTCATTATTTCTTTCAACTGACTGATTTCTTCTCCTGTCTCATTCCTTGTTCTTCAGTACTCTTTCTTGTTCCTCATTCTGCAATCTCGTTATTTCTTTCAACTGACAGATTTCTTCCTCCTGTCTCATTCCTTGTTCTTTCAGTACTCTTTCTTGTTCCTCTTTTAACACTCTCAGTTCGTTTTGTAGTTCTGTCTCTTTGTTTTGGTGTTTCTGTAACTCAGTTTTCTTCTCTAATTCTTTTCTCATCGCCGCACCCTCCGACCTTGCTTTGGCTTCTAACTGTTCTTCCGGCTTGCCCTTGTGTTTGTCTATCCGTCTTCCCAGTTCCTCTGTCTCCGTTTTACCTCCAGTCCCAGCTTATCAACTCTCTTCGTCATGTCTTGAAGTCTTTTCTCACACTCCACTATTTTTATTTCCTTCGTGACGTCTCCGTCACCCCAATTAATTTTTCCCTCTCGGTTACCGTCACTTTTTCCGTCACCTCCACACTTCTCGCCCAACACGTCTCCCGAATTATTTTTTCCTCACCCGCCTTCACCGCGGGCCTGACAACCGTTGCACCCCCTCCCAGCTCGTTCGCTCCCACACGTGGCGTCGCCATTACGCACTTCGCTGTTGTAGCCTTCATGCCCGCCTGCAGGCTCCGCCCATTTGCTGCGTTTCACCCCGCATTTCTTTTACTTTCTTCATTCCTTGCGCATTTGTTTCCATATTCGTTTTCATTTCGTTTGTGTTTGTTTCCATCTGCTTGTTCACTCCTTTTATTTCGTTTTTCATTCCATCCATTTTGTTGGTTAAATTCGCTTCCATTTTTGCTAGCATGGCGAATAGCTGGGCCATGGCGGGTGCACTCGGCTGAGCCGATTCGGCCAGGATCGGGTTTGGTGGAGAGGGGGAGGGGAGGTGTTATACACCGCGGCCGCACCTATTTCGGGCTCTGCGTTTGGTTGGGGAGTAATTGTTCCTGCACACCAATGTCCTGCATGGGGATCTCATCCTGAGCCATGGATTCTAAACACTCTACATCCATTTCTATTCCCCCGGCTCCCGCTCGCCTTGAGACGCCCTCTTATTCCACGTAAGGGGTTAATTTTACTCGCTCGTAATTTAGAGGGAATCGGGGGTCGCTTCTTCACCCCTGGACCGATTCCCGTGAATTTAGCTGGAGCCAAGAGAGTCCGTTTTCCCGCTCTTCTGACACCAGTGTTGCGAATTCGCGCCCGCCGGCGTGCGATCGGCCACGTGACTCGAATCGCGACCGCCTCGCCCACCGGATGGACAATTCTGTCATGACCCTCTCGGACTAACGCCGGGATCCAGTCACGGGTGGGCCTTTCGGCCTCACCACGATCGTGCCAATCGGCCACCCGTGTGGGATAGGGTTGTTCGCCAAACTCGACCTACCTAAGTACCCACGCGGATGGTAAACCGGCGACCGCACCTCGCCGCAGGTCGACTTCGGATACGGGCCGCTTAAGCGATCCGTTCCGTTCTATCGGGATAACCGAGCGGTGTTATCGTCGGCCTCGACGGTTCCTGATTAATTATCGGGCATCCCCGCGCCCATACGTACCCTTTACGTAAAACAAGATGGAGACCCAACGAAGGAAGGACGCAGCGAAACGGGGAAACAATTCAACAAGCAAGCATTTTATTTACACACCAATGTCACACATAAGACAGCAAGTATTTATAGCAACAATAATAATTAGAGAAATGCACATATAAAAGAAGGAGTTAAAACCGAATACGCGACACACGGACCATTACACAATTCTACTTATTAAACACGGCGCCACACACACACGTTCACACAGAACCCAAAAGAAAATGAGGAAGTCGCGACTTCCCTGCGTTCAAGTCCTTGGCGACCGTCCTCTGCCGTGGTCCGCGAGCTCTCTCCGCTCCACTCGACGCGAGATCCTCCGGCGTGCTTCGTGCCTGCCCGTGCTGGCCCCTCGATGCCACGGACCGAGCACCGACGAACAGAGAGAGAGCACACGCCGAACCCAGAGAGAACCAGAGAAACCTGAACCAGAGAGAACCAAAGAACAGCACGCGCCGGAGAGAACCAGAGAAACAGCACGCGCCGGAGAGAACCAGAGAACAGCACGCGCCGGAGAGAACCAGAGAACAGCCCCGCCGGAGAACAAAGAACCTCACGCGCCTCTGCCTCTTATACCCCCGGCGCCCGCCCCTTTCTTGGCTCCACCCTCCTTCGAGGCGCTTTGAGAAGGGGGCGTTCCCTCTCATTCCCCCCTCCCGCGCCATGCAGGGGGCGAGGAGAATCCGTCTTGGCGCCGGGCCAAGGAAGAAAAACGAGCGGGAAAACGCGCGCCCTCGCTGTGGGGATTTCTTCCTTCCCTTCTCGCGTTCGACGGTTTCCAACGCGGAAACCGTCGTACGTGGACCGCGGGGGATGGCGTTCGTTGGTGTGGGTAGTGGCGAAGTTGGTGGTGGTTGTTGTGAGTGGCGGTGCTGGCGTTGTTGGAGTGGTGCGTGGTTGGGTTGAAGTGTGGTTGGCGTTGTGTAGTGGTGGCGTAGTTGGCGTTGTTGGGTGGTTGGTTCGAAAATAAGCAAGAACAGAAAAACGCCTAACTCAAAGTATCGCAGCCCGAATGAATCACATTAATTCCCTCTAAACAATGGGTTTGGGCTAACTGCACATGTACTTCAGAAATATATCTACCTACGGGACCTGAATGTGTAATGCGAATTTCCACAGCCGTAACAATATATATATATATATATATATATATATATATAATATATATATGTACATATATACTGTATATCGTATATCATATATATATATATGATATATATATATCGTATATCATAAATATATAATCGTATATCATATATCATATACATATCTATATATCTTCTTCTTCTTCTTTCAGCTGCTCCCTTTAGTGGTCGCCAAGCGGATCATCCGTTATGATCCGCATAATGATTTGGCACAGGTTTTACGCCGGATGCCCTTCCTGACGCAACCCTGGTCGCCTCTTATGACACAGGGATATGGTACACCTATTCTAACCGGGCATACACCGGGCCCAGTACACTGGTACTCACTTCGCCGACCTTGGAAGGATGACAGGCTGAGTCAACCTCCTGGTGCGATTTAATTCAAGCGGCCAACGGGGCTTGAACTCAGGACCTTTTGGATCCCAAACCGCTACCCTAACCACTACGCCAACACCAGGTAATATAATATATTATTTAATGGCAGTCATTCGTGGCATCTTTTGTGTTAACCTCCAGCTGATTTGGTGGGTTTTTCTTTTACATTAAGCTTTGTTTAGCTGGCTCACAGCTGATGACAGATTCTCATTTGGTTGCATATCACCACAAAACCTCTCGGTTTCCAAACTTCCTGCAGCTAAGTATCCAAAAGGTTCAACATGATTCTCATCTCTGTGAAGGCTTGTGTTGGTCTACTCTGACGACTGACATACATGATAAATAATGGATTTTAGCAGTCAAATGTTCATAAAAGAATGCTCGCTGGTTGCTGCTGTGAGAAACAACATGCGCGCTGACATTTTGAGCATTGTAGCCCTTTATAAGAGCATCCAAAAATAAAAAGGCTCCATCTAATGGAATACTTTGAAACTATATACATGTCCACCTTCAAGAAAAAGTTTGCAAACAGATACAGCCTTGTGTTGAAAATAAAGAAGATATTGATCAAATGGTCAGTTATCATGTGACTTTGCACCATCATATTAAGATCTGAGAAAGTTTTCATCTTTATTACGGTTTTAAGGGATTGGACCAAAGGAGCAAAGCAAGTATCTAACTTTGATCCATTAATGATTATTTTTGAAAAGTTGAACACAAACTAATCGACAAGGGAATTTTCTTTTGAAAATCAGTTTAAAAACAAACTTTTGAGTCACTTATTTTGTACTTGTGATTCATACTCAGCATGTCTTACTTTTCGTCCGGCAGTCAACTTAAGTGACCGTGCATTGGCATTCATATAAAGTTTTTTTTATACTCAGTATCTTCAGACTGCAGGCGGTGTTTTGCATCGATGAACCCAGTGGATGGGATGTTAAGCTGAGGACCTGTCTGACAGCATCAGTTGCTGGTAGACGTTTCACAAAGACGAGGTGAGGTATTGCATCCGCATCCTGACCAAACTCCACATGTCTGCTCTGACTACTGATGGGAAGGAAAAGCCAAACCACCCTTGCATAATCCCTGCCTTAAGACTGCTTTGGCAGAGCTGGACCCGCCTTCGGCAGAACACCAAGAAACAAAAACATCACCAGACAATATATTTGAAGAAAGGGAATGATGACATTGTCCCCTTAAGCATTTTTAAATTTCAATTTTCTTCCACCCCTCCCCACATATTCCTCAAACCACCCCCATCACCAAATCCACCTCAAACTACTCTGTTCACCCAGTTGATAATTATACAGTCAAAGGCATGTTTAAGAAATACCAATTTCTTAATCTCCAAAAATTTTCCTGTGAAAAAAACTTTATTAATTTTTATGTGATTATTTAAATGGGGTGTGGGGGGGGGGTGGGTTACGGCTAAGGCTTGGTTTTGAGGAGAGGGAGTTGGCGTTCGGGGTGGGGGGGGGCTTCGACCACAGATATTAAATATACCGGATGAATGCTGTATTATCAAAAAATTATCTGAAAATAGTAGTTTAGATTGAGTTGATATAGTCCTTTACAAATCTGGAGACAGTAAGTATTCATTGAAGTGTAACCTTGCACATGTAATGATTAATCCTTATTATCACATCCTTTGTCATTGTCTCCTTCCTCATTAGCGAATGTTGCTGTTCATTTAATTTGTTTGTTAAAGCAGTCTGCTCCTCCCTGACATTTGACAAAAATTCAACGCATGGAAAATATGAAGCTCGACACCCACACTTCCTGAAATTACAAAAAATAATAATTCTGTATTGCAAGAACACTTGATCAATTTTTAAATCTCCTCTGATGCTGGAAGAGCATTATCAGGCAATGGTACCGGCACAAGAGTCTTTGTGCCTCCACTTGTTTCCGGCTTTGTTGTAATGAGATGAGGTCTGGTGAATCTACTTCCAGAACCTATTTCAAAATGCATGCTTGCAGTTGGGCTCGTTTGACATTTTCTTGGAAGCCTCAGTTGATGGTGGCATGGATTTGAACTTTGGATCTGAGGCAATACTTTTCGCCCACCTTGATGCTCCAGGCAGCAAACTGTGCTGAAGATACCTTTGAGCATTTTGACAGGCCATAACAAGCCGCCATAAACTTTGTTGCTTGTTCAACCACATCCTTCAAGATGACACAGTTGTCATCTCAGAGAATTATATCCAGAATCTTGAGCACTATTCCTTTTTCCAATGTCCCAGAAATATTCCAAAGTGTCACAAGCTGATAAGACAAGAACAGATTGATAACAGTTCTGGGCCAATACTACAGTGTCAATGTGGTTCTCTTCATGTCATGTCAATGACACTTCTCTTCTACATTTGATTGGTCACTCCGTTATTACCAAGCATGTCATGTTTTGTTATTGTTAACGACGCAAATGCAATGCAATGGCATGTTTCTTCTGCTATCACTGGTACTCCTACCTGTGTTCAATTATCTGGTTGCCAGGACAATTTGATGGGATAAGATGACCCATGCTACTTCATGGGATATCGACATGTCCTCTCTGTTGATCATCAGACCATCATGGTTGATTTTAACTGGAATATCATTTTCCAGTGATCCCAAGTTTGTGTAATGTATTTTTTTGGTATACATAGTCCAGGCTCATGGAATAACTGGAAAGGCACGTGGAAATTATATGAGTGGAAGGCTCATGGAAGAGATGTTGCTTGTTTCTGCCATTTAATCTCTTGGCGCAAATTATAGTTATTCAGTTGCACCTTGTCCTTAGTACTAGTGAGCACCACATTTTGTGGAGTTAATGGCGTGGTCATGCTGAGCTGGTTATGTCAACTTCTTCCTTCATTCCTTGATGAACTTGTGACGCTTTTATGTCACACATACTTACATACATACATGGGGAACATTGCCAGAGCGTGTCGCTGCATCCACTTTCCATCGGTACTCCAGGGGCCTCTGTCTCACCATCCCCCAGGCAGATGCCTGGCCCATACTCATCTCTTAGGGATAGAACATTCCAGGCACCCACCAGAAGGGGACCGCCTCAGGTTAACCCAAGGAGACCACCGTCTGGTGGACGATACCTCAGCACCACCACACCACACACCTCAGTGTTTTGCGGAACAAAGTGTTTTGTGGTGGCTGGAGTGCAAATCCTGCCACCAACCTCCTAGGGAAGGTAACCAACTGTGGGAGTATGTCCGCAGATGCAGTTGTCACCAGATATGGATGGCTCTTTACTCACAAGGAGCTCCAATGCCCTTTGGCAGGTTTTGTATTTAATCATGCTGGGTGTCCATGTCCACACATCCTCCACACCAGGGGGACCTGGTGGGGGGAGCCGGTTTAGATGCCGACACTCGACCATGAACAGGTTGGTATGGGTTTACATGTTACCCATAGAAAGTCACAGATCTGATCTGGCCTGACCTGACAGTTGAACCTCGATGTTGAACTTCTTGCATCTGTTAAAGATGAGATATGCTCACTCCAGTGGCAGTTTGTGAGGTGCAAAAGAAAGAGTACAAAAGAAAGGTACAAAAGAAAGAGTAGAAAGAGTGGTAAAATAACAACAGGGATGAGGGACAAAATTGAGGGAGACTTGGAGAAATAAGGGATGTGGGGAAGAATGAGGGCTAGGGAAGGACATAGTGGTGAACAAGATTAATGCAGCTGCAGGCTCTCATGAAGGAAAAACTGGAAACTTGGAAAGGGGTGGGCTTGGGGAGGGTTAATGGGAGTAGAGAACATCATGCTTTTGGATGGGAGGGAAGAATGATATTGAAAAAAATCTGGAAGTTGGTTCCACAGGTGGGAGAAAAAAAACAGAGAAACAAATGAGTGGAGGTGAGCAGTGATGCTGGATTTTGGGAGTTTCACCAGAAGGGGATGCTGGTGGTCCATGTGCAGTGTGCACCCTGCAGACATCTGCGAGGGGAGGGAATGCAGAGCATGGAAAGAGCAGAGCGTGCAAAACCAAAAGAAGGTGGTAGAAGGCAGAGGGACCACCGATCTGTCTGCTATGTGAAGCCCATAGACTCAGCTTTAACATGGGAGATTCCAATGATCTTGAAAGCCTTGCTTTCCACAGCATCAGGATGAGCAAGGTGAGAGGCAGGGGCACCAGCCCAGAGGGACGAGCAGTATCATCAAGTTGCTGTCTGCCTCAATATGTTGATCAAGTTGGTCAGTCACATCATCAATGTACTTCCTATTAGACTCGATTATCGTTTTGATCATCCAGAAACCAGCACTGGTCAGGTGACTACAATTGCATTTCCACTTGAAAAAAACACTCCATGATCCTGCAAGTGAGACAGATCGCTTTTTGGTGAAGCCTAAAATTAAAAGTACAAATTTTAATGTTGGATGGGGGTGGTGGGGGTGTGGATAGAAAGAAGTGAAATTATTTTAAAATGCTCAATGGTGATAATTTCTCAAACATACACTCAAAGTATGTGATCTTGAGGTACTTGATTCACAAAAATCTTTGAATGAATGTCAACAAAAAGAATCCCTCAAAAATTATCATTTGGCTGCTGGACGATACAACTTCAAAGAGGAAGGCACCACAAATTACAGTCATACGAATGTAAAATATCGAAGACTCTTATCTGAGGTTTTGACCACTCTGTGGTCTTAATAAGACCCATAAAGGTCAGACTTGAGCCTTGTCAGCTGGTCAACTGTGCTATAGTTGCTGGTGCCTTCATTTTTTAATATGGATCTTCCCAAATACAACCTGAACGACACCGGGTTGCGCAGGAACACTGAATGGCAGCTGAAAATGCAGGCATGAAGGTCGTGAATATTTCCAAGATAAAATAACAGTTGGCATTCGCACACGAGCCATGGCTTGATGTCATCAACGCAAAGACAATGGCATAAAATGATGCAAGAGTTTAATCATTCATCAGCCATTGTTGATTTTAAAACATTTCTCCAGGCTGACATTTTGAGATCATAAAAATCCAAATACCAACATTTATAATGATATTCATTCAACTTTAGAATCAGTGATCGTCGAAAGAAATTAACTTCATTAAATGACAAAATAATTTTACATATAGTTAAAAAATAATGAGAAAAGCTTTGAAGACATTTGTCTATTGCGATCGTGAAGAAAAGTTTTCGCTTCTCTTCATACAACAGACACATTAGTTGTAACAATAAATAAATGCGAATATATTTTAATCTCACAGTTTAACATCTTCTCGAGCAGGGCAAGCTGTGAATGATTTTGTAATTGGAAGTCAGCACCAGCAGAAGGCGCTACAATTCTCCAACAAACTTAAGTATAACCGATGTTGTTCTGAAAGGATATTTTAATTTTTTTACGTAGGGCACGTGCACTGTGCTTTCGAGAGTGTTGAATAGACTTGCATTAGATTATAGGAATCTACCCTCGTTAACCGCGCCTCCCCCACCCCGATCCCCCTCCATCCAAATTTCCAGTTTTCCCTCCGCAGAGTTTCCTTCTACAGTATGTCCATTTAATCCACCCCATGCATCCTCTCCTGCCCCCGCCCCCCCCCAACCCATTCCTCCCCACACTCTGCTGTGTGTTTCCCCCTCTCTCTACTCCTCCTTTTGTCCTGTTACGTCGTTATCCGTTCAGTGTACTTGTACTAGCTCTTCCACAAACTATATATATATTGTTACGGCTGTGGAAATTCGCATTACACCATCAAGGGCCCTCAGGTGAGATATCTCGATAGGTACATGTGTAGTTAGCCCAAACCCGTTGTATAGAGGGAATTTATGTGATCCATTCGGGCTGCGATCCTCCAGTTAGTCGTTTTTCTTTCTCTATCTTTTATTTCAAACAAACAAAAACCGCCAACGATGCTGGTGGGTTTTTCCCGCCATTCTTCCCCGCGCTTGGTGTGAGGGAAGGGGGAAGGGCAGCTCGCCGCTGATTGGTGAATGAACAGCGTGAGGCGGTCGGGGTGAGGGGACGCCCCTTTTCGAGAACCTCCTCGAGGGAGGGTGGAGCCGAAAACGGAGCGGAGCGAAGGGCGGAGCCCCGCGCTATAAAAGACGGACACGGGCGGGGCGCTCTCTCTCTTCCTCCACCCTCTTCCTCCACGCTCTTCCTCCACTCTCTTCCTCCTCCTCTTCCTCGTCGCTCGTCTGCAGTGGTGGTCTTTTGTCGCGAGAGCTTTTGTCGTCCGAGAGTCTCGAGTCTCTTCTCGTCTTGGCCCTCGTCTTCGAGTTCCTGTCGTGTTGGTCCTGCGCTCGCGGTTTGGCGGGCGACCTATCCACGGAGGCACGGACGGCAGACGCGACAGCGCCGGTTGTGTGGTGGACCCGCGCGTCCGAACGAGGAGTGCCGAGAGGGTTCGCCACACGCGAGAGGAGTCGGGGCCAGGCGCGACCACGCCGACGGACGTGGAGAGGGACTCGACGGCCCACAGGGAAGTCGCCACTTTGCTTTTCCTTTGGGTTTGTGTAAATGACTGTGGGTGGCGCCTGTCTCCGTTAAAGTAGTATTGTTTAAGTTGCCGTGTGTCGGTTTTAGTCGTGGTATTTCTTTGGCTTATCGTTACAACTGTGCTTGACTTGCTTTATTGTGACTGTAAATACGTGCCTTCTACGCTGTCTGTGTGTGCAATTAAACATGCTTGTGTGAACTTGTTCCCCGTTTCGCTGCGTCCTTTCCTTCGTTTGAATTTCCATCTTGCATCACGTAAGGGGTTCGTAGTGGGTTGAAAACGCCCGGTAATTAATCGGAACCGTCAAGGCCGACGATAACACCGCTCGGTTATCACTGCAGCACGGAACGGACCGCTTAAGCGGTTCGTGTCTGGAGTCGGCCTGTGGCGTGGTACGATCGCCCGGTCGGCCACTCGCGCAGGTACTTAGGTAGATCGAATTTGGCGAGCAACCCTATCCTGCGCGGGTGGGCAATTGGCACGATCGTGGTGAGGTTAAACCCCCACCCGTGACTAGCTCCCGGCGTTGTTCCGAGAGGGTCACGACAGAATTGTCCGTCCGCGTGGGCGACGTGCCGCGATTCGAGTTACGTGGCCGTTTGCACGCCGGCGGGCGCGAATTCGCAACAATATATATATATACACCACTGGTCAAAGTTTTAGAACACCCCCATTTTTCAGTTTTTACTTGAAATTTAAGCAGTTCAAGTCCAGTGAATAACCTGAAATGGTACAAAGCTAAACGGTAAACTGCCAGAGGTTAAAAAAGTTTAGGTTACCAAAAACTGAAAAATGATGTAAATTTCAGAGTTGTTGAAAAAGGCCCTTTTCAGGTAACAAGTAATGGGTTAACAACTGCAGCTGTTCTGAAGCAATGGAAGTAAATTAAGCCTTGAAAGTTGATACAAACAATTCCGACAGGTGTCCCAGCTTTTGTTGATTAGT
>CM068957.1:36563815-36592228 GCA_035128595.1 Eptatretus atami
TCCCACCAGAGACCGAGTGAACAAAAATCTCCTTTTCTATCCCTCCATGCTTGCCAAAAGTTACGAAAAAATTAACAAAAAGGATTCATCCTGGACTAGGGCATTGTTGAAGTGCCAAAATCCTTTTCCACGCCTTGTTTCAGCCAGGGAAAGCTTAATCCAGACCAGATTATGATCTGTAAAATGTGCAAGTTTTATACCGGAGTAAATGACACTACTGCACCAACGATGAGACAAGTAAAATCTGTCTAGCCGGGATTGCGAGATATGACCACTCCTGACACTAGTATAAGTAAATGACTTATCTGTGGGGTGCTGCACATGTGAAATGTCTCTCAGGTTTAACAGTGTTACCACTTGTTGTAATTCCTTAGCAGAAGGATTGTGCGGTTCTTTACCCACTCTATCAAGGGAGGGATTGAGAATGCAATTAAAGTCTCTTCCAAGAATCACACACTCTTCATCAGGCAACGTAAGCATAAATCTCCTCATGTGATCATAGAATCGGACCCTTGCAGCTCCCAAGCATGGTGCATATATGTTGACGAAGATAACAACAAAATCCTCAAATCTTACTTTGACATGCAATAAATGACCCAAACTGACTTCATTAACCACAAGTATTTCAGGTTTCACACATGGCGAGAAGAGGATAGCCACTCCGCAAGATGTATCCATGACTGCCTCAGCTTTGTCAGAATAACTCCCTCAGATTTCAGCAAATTCCAAGATGAGTCGAGCGGCCTACGAAAAGCGAAGATGATGAGATGATGCGAAGGGGTACACGTTTCCTATCTACCCTACCATTTCATTAACGTTAATCTATCCCCGGGGCTTTCAACACGCCTGTCTCTTTAAACTATCGGTTCTCGAAACCATGATTCTCCGTTGCCTGTGTTGGTGTCGTTTATTAATTTGGGCCTGGCCCGCAAATTTTCACTCGTGCTCTTGCACAATTTGTGGCTGGGCAGCGTGGCTCCATGGCAGGATACCCATCTGCCCGAACTCGATCTTCGCACCCCCGGGTCATTGAGGCTGTCTCCGAGCTTACCTTACTCCTTATGAACGTGGGGATGCCTTCCTGGCATCTTCCGCGGTCGATGCCCACGTGGCATTTTGGTGCTCCGGGTCCCGTTTCCGTGGGCTACCGTGCCCATTACACTAACTCGGTCCCTTGGACCCATGGCCTACTCTGGCCGACTACATCGGTGCCGGGGGCTCTCTACTCAGTACGCATATTTCCACAGCCACGCTCCCAGTCGGTCAATAGACTCCTGCACCCTTCAAAAGGTTCGGCCTTCTTCGACACCAACAACAAACCGACATCCGTTTTTGGTTAATTTAACTAACCCACGAACTATTATTAACTAACCCGGGTTCCCTTGGTGGGATTCACTCCTCCCCCCAATAATTCGTTCGCACCATGCATTCCACATTCACTCCACTCACACTTGGGCCCGCTGACCCACGTTCACTCACCATATTTCTTTTTAATTCACTCCAACACTGACGCCAACTACGTTCCCCTAACTACCTCGTGCTCCCCGTCATCCCTTACTCAAATGCACGTTCCATTTAATTCTACGTAGCTAATCTACGTCCCCACTACACGTACCATGTCTGTCCATGTCTCCAATCCATTCTAAATTCTAACCTAAATTTCCCCTGATGCCACCGGGCCCCATGGAGACTGCTTCATGCCCCGTGAGGCCGGTCTAATCAACCCTAAAACCCTTCCCTAACTAATGCTCCTATGCCCACGACGAGGATGTTCGCTACATCCTGGCCGGGATCGTGTACTCGTGGCAAGGCTCTGCCATCTTTGCGTCGCCAGAGCGGCGGTTACAATTCGTTCGCCCTTCCGTTGGCCGATAATTTAAATGTTACCGTCGCCCTGCTGATCGCGCCAAGCGCTCGCTTTCGAGCCATCCGCCATGTGAGCAACCGTGCGCTGCTCACCTGTGCCTTCATGATGCACGATCCCTGCGATGACGTCACTCGTCGCCTCGACCTCGCCCGCTCGTCATCGCGGTCCGAACAACCTCCACACTCCCCCTTTACTCGTCATTTCTTTAAATTCGACGCTTGCAGCTCCGCCATCATTTCTTCCTGACCCGCCTTCAGCATTGCATATACTTACATCCATTTGGTTTTCCATGTTTATTCCCATTAGTCCGGCAAGATATGTGAAAAAAAGTGCCTTTTAGTGATACAAGCATGAAATTTGGCACACGCTAGGCAAGTATCTTACAAAGATTTTTGGATATAGGGACATTCCAGAGATTCTTCCCAGAGCCAAATGGCGGCCATTTTACAAAAAGCCGATTTGTGTTGTACAAGGAGGATAACATGTGGATACAACTATATTTAAGAAGCATACAGTGGTTTTATTTAACTAAATATAGATTCTAGCAAATAAGAAATAGCAAATAAAGGTGACAAAGCGTGAATAAACCATTATTTGGTCATTTTTTGGTGGCATTTTTGCACTTTTGGAAGGTTCTTTCTACAACCAAACTCTTCAAAAAACTGTTATCAAGCACCATGGAATGACTGTTGTTTATTTAACACTCTTGAACTCAGAGAAGTGCTTCTGTTTGATCCTAACATCAACTTACAGAGTCAAAATTATACAGTTGGAACTCTAGATCCAGTAACAGAGTCTACTATGATGCATGATACATGTGTACATGTTACATAATTATCATCTGTATCTCTCTTTGTCCCAGTTCTACTCTCTTGTACACTCCCCACCACAAGTGACATAGAGCTGTGCACTGGAGTGCAGCCTTGACACACTTGCACTGTCCTCTGCATCCCTTTTGCAGCCACACCTTAGTAGTTGCCGACATGCCTCAGTTGCCTCTGGGAGGGTTGTCCAGTATATGTCCCAGCCATATCGGTGTGAACCCATCCCCAGTCACTGGGCGATGGAGCTCTGGTGTGGACACCATCATTCTGGCCCCAACAGTAGCCGCTTGGTAGGTAGCTCTCTTGATGTGCTGTTTCAGGCTTCACGAGTTTGGTGGAGAGCATCTATTGATCTGCCATTCTGGGTGAACAGATGCTTGCGAACACTCATTGACATGTTCCTGGCTACTGGTGCGATCATAGAGCACAACAACAAAACGCTCCAGTGCATCCATGTGTCATCTACGCTGAAGGAGTTGGCGTGGCAGCCAAGGCACAGAATGCTGCAGTGACATTCAGTGACCTCATCACAGGCTTTCCAGGTTCCATGCTTTTTTCTTCCCCTGCCCTCTGATCTTGAAACGGTGTCGCATCCAGTGAGGGCATGGAAGAATGGCAAACCTCGACACTTGTTAGGTCCCAGTCCACAGACATCTCGTGAGCTGCCAAGAACCTGAAATTCTTTCCTGTGCCAAAAGCAAACCAGAGCTCATCAATGTCCAGACGTTCCAGGTGTGTCACGCAAGACCACGACATCAGTTCTACTGTAGCGATCGACACTTTGCTGTTATCCCTGCCTCACAGCGTCTTCAGCATGGAGTAGCATTCTTGTGTCAGCCTCTTCATGGCTACAAGGGCAGACCGAGCAACATCTCGGGCCTGCATACAACCACATCTTTGTGGTGGGTGCTGATGACTTGTTTGTCTGTGTCTGTTGTTTGCTACTGATGAGTGGCTTGACTGCTCTTGGATCGTGGACCATTCAGGATCATAGCAACTAGTGCCACGAGAGAATTTGGCACGGATTGTTCTTGGCAGAGGGCGTCAAATGAACCACTAAAGGCTGTCTTCATCTTCAACATGTCTCTTCGGACTATGTTCGCGGCTCTAGCAAGATGAACACCATCACTATCAGCATCGTTGTTCACAGCTTGTGAAGGGGCTGATCCGATGTCCTCGTTGAAAGCTAGCAGAACATCTCGGCCAGGCTTGTGCTCTCCCATGTCCGGAAAATATGTCATGATCCGGTGGCTGAGTTTGGTTGAGTGAACACGTCCAGTCAAGATGTCCAAGCTGTTTCAGCCGGTTGGTTGTACAGACTTGTTAGGTCTGCCAGCTTGAACACTGGTGCCACAAGAGCGTCCATGCGGGCATCATCGATGTAGGACACCAGTTCTCCGAGAGCTATGCCATGATTGATATCATCCTGGTCATCCAAAGGTTCTCTTTGTGTCCCTTGCTTTGTTATAGAGGGAAACCAGACACTTCACATGGTACAGGCATCTTGCGCCATCATATCTACAGCACTCAGTTTAGGCAATAAGTGGCTTGTCTTTCTAGTTTCAGAGCACATTTCCTGACTCGTCTGTCCAGGCAAAGGTAGAAGCTTTGCGCAAAGACTCGTTACCTGCTGGCTTGTCACAAAAGAAACACGTTTCGAGCAGTGATCTGTGCGGTCCACACTCTGACGGGTATACTTCGTGTCACGCACTTCGTATCCACTGGTTGTTTTCCTCTTCTCTGCCCGAATCAATTGAGTTGTGTTGTATTGTAGTCTGCACGAATCATGCCACTTAGCACCCTGTGTGCTGGAAGGTGGACTCAATACCTCACCATCGTCCAAGCGGACATGTTCGAGAGATTTTGGCAAGCAGTCGATCTCACTGAACCTGAGAGAGGTTGTCTGCCAGAGTCTGGTATCCAGACCCTCCTGTGCTTCGCTTGGAGTCACTGGACAATGAAGAGGCTCAGTGGTGTCCATCTGAACAGCACACTAGGTTCCAGTGTGTCTGTTAATTGATGTAACAGATGTACTTGGCCCTCGCTGCTGGGGGTCTAATAGTTTTGAAATGCTTGGCCATTGTCTTGAACACCACCAATCAGTCACTGTAAAATTGGAAGAACCACCACCAAGCAGGGGATTAGTCTTTGGGTACACTACAGGAGTTATCACCTGAAAACAGAATAGCAGAGTTAAAATGTTTTCAACTACGAACCCCAGCCCCAGAGGAGATGCATATATACACAATGGCGATCTTGGGTGATTGTCACTCGATGTCCCAATAGGCCACCATACATTATTTCTTTGCGCTGGACAGGACCATGTTAAACCCAAATCAATATGAACACACCATTGTAGTTTGAACATTTCTATTATGCAATCATGAAAATTAATACAGTGAGTACATCAATATCGATTTCGCAAATTTATGCATTTAATCGCGACATTGCCAGCTACCAGTATGTAATTAATAATGGAAATATTCATGGAGTATAAGTTCCTTTCACCAAATTTGATTTTTGATCTATTTATATTTCCAGAAACAATATTCAGGTAAACATTCACATGCATGATCATATTGCAGAGCTCTTGTCCAGCCATGCATTATTGCGATGGTAAACTGTTATCTGTGTCCCTCATAGACCACCGTAGATGCATTTTTAGTCAAATAAGAAGTAGATAATGAAGCATGTGCATACTAGTTGAATAATAATCATATTATACTCACTACATTGTGTTTTGCACCAAGCACATATGACTTTGCTGACCTTGTAGGCAGAATTTGTTATTCGTGGCAGCCATTTTGTAAAATGGCCACCATTTGACCCTAGGGGTAATCTGGAATGTCCTATATCCAAAATGTTTCCTAAGGGTATGCTATAACTGTGTACCAAATTTCATGCTTGTATCATCAAAGGCACAAAACTACCAGAATATTTCACAATCTGCGGACTACATGCTCTGCATTTCACCTCTCAGTGTTCGTACCGAGAATTGAATAAAATTTACTGCTGCTCTTAATTCCGGAGGGGAAAGGGGGGGGGGAGGGTTGTCAGGCACACCCCTGGTCCAAATCCCATAAATTTCTGGTGGAGGGTGGGGTTCGAATCTCACTCCTTTACTACCAAACTGTTGCGGGCCGAGGTCCGGTGCTGGAGAACGACCACTAGGTGGGGAAAGTTACGTCATCTCCCACCAGACTCCCCGGAATTTTAGGCCGTCGCTCCGGATAATTCCGCGAGCCGGCGGGTCGCTGAACCGACCGTGGAAGCCAATACCTCCACCGCGTAGCGTAGGGTCTTTGTCTAGAACCAATTTACCTAATTAACTACGCGATGTCGTCTACCGGGAACCACGCCTCGGCACGTCTTGCTCGAAACCGGGTCACTCGACCGACTGCGGTAGAGTTCCAACTACCGACTACCAATCTGGTTCGGGTGCTGTCGAGCGGAACTACCAAAGCCGTGCCGGAAAGGATGAGCAGATTAATGGAACAAAGACCCGGCTAAAACTCAGATCCAAACCATGCTGGACGAATGAAAGAAAGGACGGAAATGAACTGGAACATTTCTACAGTAATTTATTTTACAATAAAGAAGACACAGAGCAAGACCTATCGCGGAATATACTGGTGTGAATTTACAATGTTGAAAAAAAACACATACAGTTTCTACTTACAAGACGGCTCACACTCAGATGATTTATTAAAAGACCCCCGCAGCCAAGAGGGAGAGACGAGCTGGGGTCGCAGTTCGCTTGGGTACCTGCACATTGAAGGGAGAGGGTGCTCGATGGTATGGCACCTGCTAATGGTCGTGCGGCTCGCCCACAGTCACATGCGTGGGGGCTCATGCCCGTGGAGGAACCGAGCGGAGCAGTCGGAGTCCCAGGGAGGAGATCAGGGTCGCGGACGGGACCTAGGAAACTCCAAAGAACGCCAGCCAAATGCAGAACTCCACTCGAACGCCCCAGACTCCAGCTCAAACCGCACGACACACACCAACCAAACTCAACTCTCCAAAAAAAAAACTTCCACTCTCTGAGATCGCGTCGTTATTTTATGGACCTCCCCAAACGGGGCGGGGGCTCGGCAACAGATGTCACCGTCTGCCCCGATTGGACAGGGTCTTCATGGGTCCGCCCTTTCTGGGCGGCCTCGGCCAAACCGGGAGCCCCCCCTCCATGCGTGTGAACTCATCAAGGGGAAGATCCAACATTGAAAAGAACGTTTGTAGAAGTGCAAAGGTATGGCGGACTGGACGTTTTTGCCCCGTATGCTGTGGCCAGCGAGGCGAGGGTTGCAAGAGCTGGAAGGTACCGTGGATGGCTGTTGGATCATCGTTGGAGGTTCATTGAATGGTTTGTGGATGGTTTGTTGGATGGTCGTTAGATGTAATAACCTACCTAAAAGGACATCGCAACGCACACCTTTGATTCTCCCACTAGACAAAAGGAAGGGACTTGTCTCACATATACTAACGGAATAACTGACTCTTGGGACATCTGTATGTTTGAACGCATATGGTTTCCAGATCCGTAACAACATATATATTATATATATATATATATATATATATATATATATATATATGTGTGTGTGTGTGTATGTTATATTGTTACGAATCTGGCAGCCATGAGCACCACAACAGCCAGAGTCCTTATAGATCAGTTATATCGGTAAGTATGTGTTTCTAGTTAGGGTCCCGTCCCTTGTCTCATGGGAATTAAGTGTACGTGCGCTGCGCAGTTATTTTATAGTTAGGATTTTACGTCCCAACCAAGCGACCCCAACAACTCTCTGCTTTCGGCATTGTCCATGCTCTTTGCTCGCGCGAGCGAGCGCGGCGTGGGTGGAGTTTAACATGACATGACGTCCCTCTTTGGCAATCGGCAAGGAGCGGGCATCTCACCCGCCCCGTCCCCACTTAACACCATGCCATTACGCACATGGTCGGAGTGAGGAGGAAGGCGAGCTACAAACTCCTCCGATCAGGACTCCAACCAGAAGGGTGGAGTTGCCCACCAACCGTGGCCTGTCCAATGGAGACGGCCAGGGAATCGCACATGGGTCCGACCAATCAGGAGGCGAGTGGCCAGGAGAAGAAGCCATCCCTCCTAAAGAGGAAGAGTGTGGTTGTTGGGACCAGCGTTGAGAGACAGAGATGTGGCGTTTGCCAAGCAGCCTGTCATCGTGTGTGAGACATTTCTTGTGGGAAAGGACATTTTCAATTCAGACATTTCCAACCTGGCATCCAAAGCCAGTGAGTGGTTGTCGACAAGAGGTCGTCTGGAGGATCGTGGATCGTGGCGATAGCGGTCTGCAGTCTTGGCTGGCAACGCCAAGGTCGTGGGTTAGAGTCCCACGTGGTGTTCGGGTCGGTGTAACCGCACGAGGCGGGACAATACCCCGGCCCGGCTCTACTGACTGAAGACCCACTGAGGTCCTTGTGTATTGTGTGTGTGTGTGTGTGTGTGTGTGTGTGTGCGCGAGTGTGGTGTGTGTGTGTGTGTGTGTGTGTGTGTGTGTGTGTGTGTGTGTGTGTGCGCCAGTCCGATAAGTAGACATTGCTTAAGTATCTCGCCCTTGTACATGACTGCACATTCGTGATAAAGTCTGCTCTGTGTTCCCCTCCCCAATTATTGTTGTTAATAAATTCCCCTTTTGTTGAATGTACCAGCTCGTTCTTTGTCATTTCTGCCATTGGTTTGCCATCGGTGCGTATTGGGATTAGGAAGGCCATTGCCGTAGTTGTACATTTGGACTGACGGCCTCGGTAACTATCCGCTCAGGTTACACACGTTCGAGCACGGTAATGGCTCGTTCCGCTCGAGGCCTGTCGATGGTGTGAATTCCGCGTAAGCTTTTCCGGTGGTACTTAGGTATATTGAAGTTGGCAATTACCTACTCCACGCGATCAAATTATTAGCGATTCATGGTCCTGTAAGGGACCCGTACCTTCGGACTTATCCGAGGGTCACAACCTAAATTCCGGTGTTCGGTGGAGCCGACTCTACTGCTCCCCCTAGTGGTCGTGCTCGCACCAGACCCGGCCCCACAACAATATATATCAAATATTGTTATGGATTTCAGAATCGGATCTGAGTAATTCACAGAACATCCAGGTCCTCAGATAGTTATTTCCATAAAATGCCTATTCAGACTCGACCCATCCCCTTGTCTGGTGGATTCTGACTCGTTCATGCATCGGAGAATGGTAAAGAACAGATTCCCTTTCTTTCTTATGGGATAACCTTTTCTCTTTATGACACGTTCATGACGTATGATTTATGTCAGTTTTCATTTCTGCATAAGCGATATTCACCGTTCGTGCATGCGATAGATAGCCATTAGCCCAATGGAGACTCATTCTATTCCCTTCCATTAGACCCATTGGCTTGGAAATGGATGATTTATTTACACATTTTATTTTAGTAATCATTTCGCATTGGACTTACAGGACATTTGAGTCATTAAACACACTCGTGGGCTTTTATTTGAACAGTTTATTTGGACGGCCAAACATGGCTGTGGTCTCAGAAAATTTACCTCAGGACTACCTTTTTCCATAGAGGTTTGAAGCCCCATTTGGCAGCTCTCTGCACGCTAACTGGCTCTTTTTCGTGTCGGGCTGAACAGAGAGGTAATCATTACCCATTGACGTTTTTTGAGTGCTTCACGTTTTTGCTCGGTTGTTCCGGCAAATGGCTGCTTTCTAGCATTCATCCGGCACCCCGAACATGGCGTCGTAAGCCAGGCCTGTATTAATTAGGAGATGCATCTTGTTCAATGGTGAGGAGAGAATGTTCGTAAGAATTGATGGTTGGAGGTCAGGTGCAGTGATGCACCAATAGGCAAGTTGGATTTGGCTGAAATCTGCTTGAGGCTCCGCCCACACTGGTCACCTATAAAAAGGACGGGAGGACCGCATTCCTGATGGTTGGTGACAGCTCCTTAGAGCTCCTGACAGTTGGTGACAGCTCCTGATAGCTCCTGGCTGTTTGTGACAGCTCCTGATAACTCCTGACAGTTGGTGACAGCTCCTGATAGCTCCTGACAGTTTGTGACAGCTCTTTCCCGCTCCTGATGGTTGATAACAGCTCCTGACAGCTCCTGACCGTTGGTGACAGCTCCTTAAGCTCCTGATAGCTCCTGACAGCTCCGTACGGTTAGTGACAGCTCTCGACATTTCCTGACGGTTGGTTACAGCTCCTATTAGCTCCTGACAGTTAGTGACAGCTCCTGATAGCTCCTGACAGTGGTTACAGCCCCTGATAGCTCATGATGGTTGCTGCCAGCTCCTGGTAGCTCATGATGGTTGCTGACAGCTCCTGACCATTGGTGACAGCTCCTTACAGCTCCTGGCAGCTCCTGACCATTTGTGACAGCTCCTTCCAGTTCTTTACAGCTCCTGACGTTTGATGGCAGCTCCTGACAGTTGGGGACAAGGGCAACGGCGTTTGGTGATAGTTGGACCATACCTGCTGGTTAAGCTCGATATCTGGCTCTTGGCATACCTGATTCTTGGCGTACCTGATTCTTGGTATTCCTGGTTCCTGGGGGTGACGACGTGACGTTGATTGGTGGTTTGCGGGTGGGGGCATGGCGAGGCAGGGCGCTGGCAGCGGACCAATGCACGCTCACACATTTTGGGTCATTTTAGTAGACGCACGATAAGTTCTGCCTTGGTAAGCCAAGACTGGATTTCTTTTTCCCCCTGAATGATCTGCTGGGTACCCACGTCTTGTGTTTAATTGTTAAGTAAGGCAAAGTGATTAGCATCTGCTCTTTGTCCATCTTTCTGTAAATGCTTGTTGAATTCTTTATTTGTTTTGTGATTATTTTGTTGATTGAACATTTGATTGATTTGAATTCATCCATTTAAGAGAACAAGGAAATAAAAAGTGCTTCAGTATATTTATTTTTCTTAAGAATAAATTCCTTGTTGACGTTTCAACCTGTCCGTGCTTGTCATTTCCTTCCATTAATCCAGCATTGTCCGAACCGAGACAGACTGGAAGGTAATTCCCAAACTAATTAACCTGTCATAGTCAGCGTGCACCAGCAGTAAACGCTCGGCCGCATTACTTAAGATCTAATCAAGACAAGATTGGTGCATCGCCAGGGGCGCGTTCCCCGGTCAGGAGGCCACGTGACCTTCAGTTAAACGGCAAACTTAGACAGTGGACACTGGAACTCATGGTTAACTGATTGGCGTTCTCGGTTGTTAAGCAACCCACTGCACCACAAAGTTAATTATGAGCGGTGGCCCCAGGTCTGGTTCTTCCGAGGAGAAACTAGGATTAACCCCCTCATGATACACTCGGTACCAGTGGCTGTAACTTTATATATATATATATATATAAACACGAGGTCCGTCGAAAAAGTAACGGGACTGAGCCTGCTGTGTGCTCCACTTCCACAACTTGAATGAACGGGTTGCGTCACAGTCTTTCGCAACATTCCAGCAATATATATGTGATTGGTGATGGTTGACTGCGCTCATTGTGTGATTTTTTTTACAGGTCGTGCTTTACACATTGTCAAGTCTAAGTCGTCACGCTATGAGTCGTGAGCAGAGAGCCAATCTGAAGTTTCTTGCAAGCTGGCAAAACACCTTCCAAATCCTTCGCAATGCTGTAGCAAGTCTACTGGGAAGAAACCATGTCACATACACGTGCATTGATGGCACAAGAGGTTCAAAGAGGGACGGAGAGGTAGACGATCCATGGTCTGGAAGACCTTCAACGAGCAGAACGGTGGTCAACATCGAGCGTGTGAAGCAGATGGTGTGTGCAGATCATCGACTCGTGGTGCGGATGATTGCTGAGGAACTTTCCATCAACAAGGACACTGTCTGGAGCATCATCACTGAAAATCTTGAATGCGCAAGATGTGCGCAAAGATGGCCCCAAGCTGTTGTCCAAGGAACAGAAACAGCAAAGAGTCACTGTCTCTCAAGACATTATCGAGCGCCTCGGGACGATCCAGACCTGCTCAGGAGAGTCATTACTGGCGATGAATCGTGGATATTCGAATACGATCCCAAGACCAAACGGCAGAGTCGTCAGTGGAAAAGTCTGGCATCACCAAGACCGAAGAAAGCAAGGATGTCAAGTCGAAGGTCAAGATGATGCTTATGTGTTTTTTTGACATCAAAGGCATCGTCCACTTCGAGTTTCTACCACTGGGTCAAACACTGAATCAATACGTGTACAGGAGATCCTCCGGTGCCTCATGAGATCAGTCCGGGACAAGAGGAGGGATCTGTGGGAGAACAATGCCTGGGTGCTCCACCATGACAATACCCCTGCTCACAGTGCCCTGAGCATCCAACAGTTTCTGGCGGAGAGGAACGTGCCAACTCTGGAGCAACCCCCGTATTCGCCAGACTTGGCTCCTTGTGAATTTTCCTTTTCCCCAAGCTCAAGGGGACCCGACTTCCCGATGTGGAGGCCAGCGAAAGGGCCGTGACGACGGAGCTCCGAAGGATTCCAGAAGAAGCCTCTCCGGGGTGCATCGAAGCATGGAAGAAGAGGATGGACAAGTGTGTGAGACTGGAGGGAAACTATTTTGAAGGGACAAGCTGTGATTTCAATATATTTTTTGGAATAAAATTTCTGTGAAGTCAGTCCCGTTACTTTTTAGACGGACCTCTTATTTATGTATATGTATATGTATATACATATACATATATATATATATGTATACATATTAGTCCGCATGGTGTATCCAGGTTGGAGGCTATGTGATTGCTTGGTATAATCAGGGTAGAGGCTAAACTGATATACATAAGTTACAGGCAAGAGTAATTCTTACACTTGTGATCAAATCCTGTGAATCCTTCACCAAAATGGCGTTCCTTGCAAATTTCTATTTGGACAAGAAAAGCTACTTTTAATTGTTTTGTCGTTATGCCCGTTTAAAAAAAAGAAGTTAAAGCTGTCTCATGATTCCTTCTTTCAAATATAGGTGCGATTGCAACTCGGAAGGTTTGTTCATTGATCACAACTCTGGTTGTTTCATCGATAATACGCACAAAATAATCATGAGTATGCATTGCACGTATTATGTTTTTGAGAAAATATTTGACTGTCCCCGTCCACACAATCACACACACACACACACACACACACACACACACCCCTCCCATACCCAAGTTATTGTATGTTTTGTGTAATTTTTTTAAAAAATATATAAATGTTTCAGTTTGTGATTCACCATAGCATTTTACATGCCATCTCAGAAATCCGGTTACGGCTTTGTCTTGTACCATCACGACAGCCATGTCAATGTAATTAGCAGTGTTTTTTCATAATTTGTTCGTCCAATTCAATTTAGGCTGCATGGTGGAGCATCGGCTGTAGAAAGTATAATTTGTCTTTGCTTACTAACATTGGTTACGTTTCGAGATCGTTAGGTAACTATAAATCGCATGTCTGTCAAGAAACTGCATTTCATACTTGAAATAAATCATTATTTTGCGTGCAGCCTGTGACTGCTGGTTCCATCATTGCTGGGAGCATGACTGTGCCGCTGATGCAGTGCCCCCTGTTTCCAGGAAACTGGTACTCATTTTGCCAACCTCCGAAAGATGACAGGCTGAGTCAACCCATCTGGTGTTATTTTGCGGCATGATAGGGACTCAAACCCAAGACCATAATATCTTTAGCCAGCCACCTTTGCCGTTGAGCTAACACCAGGTTTATGTGAAATAAATATACAGATGCTTTTCTAATGGTGTCATTAAGCTTATCAAGGTTTCTATAACCCAATTGGTATTTTCCTTTATCTACCAATTGACATTCCCATTTTAACATGGCATAAAAGGAAGGACTGAAATTGCACGGTTATGTTGTATTAATTTACAAAGAATTAAAATATTCTCATCAACTGATTTACTCAATAAATTATAAGGAATATATCATGTAAAATGCTTTACATTATATTGCAATACAATGTGTATGATTAACATGTCAATCTGAACATATTGTTTAAAAGTAAAGTTTCCTGGATGTAAAATCTTTAAAGAGTATGTTTAAATAACAAAAAACGAAGCAATGGGTGAGAAAATGATAGCGGACTGAAGGACAAGTTGATTAACACACGGCCGAACGAACAGACGGATGGGAAAATCGCATTGTCTTGTGATGTGGAGGCTTCATCCTTTTATACTTTTCTCAAGCATTAATCATGTAACAACAGAACCTCCAGCAGCTAGATCATGTAACTCTTCACAGTGACTTTCAAACCTAAATGGCCTGTCTCTAGTTGGGTCATCTAGGGGTGTTGTAAAGTAATTTTCCATCCTCAGTTTTATTCCTTCTGTTGGCAATAACTGCTGGAGGCAGGTTGGCAGCAAATGAGCTAATTCAAGTCTTTTATTTTTTTTTCCACCAGAAAGTTCACAAGAACAAATTATAATTTTTCACCAAGTGATACATTTGCATTTTCCAACTCTTCTTTTCAGCTCGAGCTGGAGCAACATATTTATGATTCGATATGTCGGCCTTTTTTCGAGCAAGAATGCTTGCAGTGATGCCCAGGAGCAGAGGTGGCAATCCAATTGCTACAATCACTGGTTTTCTAAGTGACTGCTCCATCTCCAGCCTCTCTTTTGTCTGGCCGCCCACCTATCCTTCTCATTGAAATAAAGCACAGTCACCAGCTACTGCTGTATGCTTGTTGCATCAGAAAAGGAACCATGCTGCCAGGCCCTGTGACAATGTAAAGGTAGTCAGCATGGGTTTACCAAATGTAGTTCTTGTCTAAGGAATCTTTTAGAGTTTGATGAAGCAGTGTCTGATTGGGTGGATGAGGGAAAGGCAGTGGACATAGTATATCTAGACTTTAAGAAGGCATTTGATAAGGTACCACATCGGAGGTTGTGAGCTAAAGTGAGGGCTTGTGGAGTGGCTGGTCAGGTAGCTAATTGGATTGCAAACTGGCTTAGTGGTAGGAAGCAAAGAGTGGCTGTGAGCGGGAGGATGTCTTGCTGGGAGGATGTAAGTAGTGGGATACCTCAGAGATCAGTACTCGGACAATTATTATTCATGACTAGCAAATACAACCCGTCACTTTGCTGACGGTGGTGTGAATGGGAGAGGGGGGTGGAGAAAGAGAGAAGCAAGAATGGCGAAGAAGGCGGGAAGCTAGGAAGGGAGAAGAGCAAGGAATGGGGTGGAGGTGGGGAGAGCAATGCCTCACGAAACGTTGCTATACACTGCGGGAGGAGGGTGAGAGAGAGAGAGAGAGACAGAGACAGAGACAGAGACGGAGCAGAAGAGTAACAGAGTGTGGGAGGAGAGTGCTACATTTATTTGGAGATGGGAGGAGTGAGGAGAGACAGACAGAGTGGGGGGGGGAGGAGGAAAAAAACAGACAGGTGAGGGGTGGAGGTGGCGTTAGCAAAGAGAGTGATATGTTATGCTTAATGACTGAACACATATAAGTAAAAAAAAATCTCATGTCAGAATAGCTGTACACACAACAACACAGCATAGTTTGTCATGTTAACCACAGGCACCTCTGCAAAAACTTTGATATCCCAGTTATAGAAAATTTGTGGGAACCTTAACCAAAAGAATGGACTGAAAACATTGAAGTACCTACTGCTCACGTACGACCCAATGATCCCATCGAGCGTGAACATCGAAAACAAAGCATTGCAACCAGATATCATACTTGGGTACAAAAAAAAGAGAAGAAGACATTGCTAATTGAGGTGTTAATACCGGTAATTTTGGACGAAGTAATGCAGAAATAAAGAAAATGACCAAACACCAAGACCTCAAGAATGAAGTGAAAAGATCCTGGAAACTGAAGAATACCAAAGTTGTACCAGTGATAGTTGGAGCTACGGGAATGACAACAAAGTACCTCATAGAGATATTACAAACCATCCCTGGGAATATTGTTGGCCAGGGTTCGGTGTCGATAAATGACCACGAGGGGGAGCAGTAGGGTCGTCTCCACCGAACACCCCGGAATTTAGGTCGTGACTCTCGGGTAAGTCCAAAAGGTCACGGTCCCTTCGCGGACCGTGGTCGCCAATATTTTGACGGCGTGGGGTAGGGTTAATTGCCTAATTTCAATATACCTAAGTACCCACGTCGTCTAACTACCGGGGAAAACCACACCCTCGAAGGACCTCGGGTGGAATGGGCCGTTTATCGAGCTCGATCAGGGTGTAAACCGAGCGGGGATTACCAAGATCCGTTGGTCCAAATGAACAATTTACGGCACGATCGGCCTCCCTAATTCCCAATACGCACCGTTGTAAACCAATGAAAGAAAGTGACAGACAACGAGCTGGTACATTGAACAATTGCGGGTTTATTTATCATGGGGCAGGGGAGCACAAAGAGCAGAGTTAAAACCGAATATGAGAAATACAATTTACAAGGAACACAGGCACTTAACAGTTTCTACTTACAGACGGGGCCCACGGACACACATACACACACACACCCAAAAGAAATGGACCCCGTGGGTCTTTATTCGGCCCCTCAGCCCAGAGGGAAGGTGACTGGGGGACAGAGCTGGCCGGCGTACTTCCGCCTCGTGCGGTCACAAACCGGACTCCAACCACCACGGTGGGACTCGAACCCACGTCCTGAACTCCACGGGTCCACGACCCTGGCTGCTCAGCTACCAACCACGAAGAGCCACTGCAAAGACCGAGACCACGACCGAGACCAAGCCACCACGACAGACCAAAAGCAATCGCCACGATGACTCTCGTACTCTGGTCCTACAACACTCCACTCTTTCTCTTCTCCGGCCACTCGCCTCCTGATTGGACGAGGAGTTGTCGGCGACCAGTGGCCTCCCCTCATTGGCCGGGGCTTCTGAGCGTAATGAGCCTCCTGATTGGACGAGGGTTTCGGGCGACCAGTGGCCTCCCCTCATTGGTCGGGGCTTTCTAAGGTAATGAGCCTCCCGATGGACGAAGGGCATGTCTTGCCTCTGGGCGGAGTCGCGTCTGAGCGATGATGCGAAAACGAAGGAAGATTTGTTGGCGATGTAAAAACCTGACTATAAAAGAAACCCGCAGCGCACACATGAAATTAACCCATTA
The DNA here is from genome assembly GCA_035128595.1 of Eptatretus atami. NCBI lineage: Eukaryota > Metazoa > Chordata > Myxini > Myxiniformes > Myxinidae > Eptatretus > Eptatretus atami. The sequence continues at coordinate 36,580,586 of CM068957.1, forward strand.
GACAGAAGGACGGGGCCTGACTATAAACACATACTTATCGAAATACTGAACTGCGGGGGCTGGCTGTTTGCGTGCAAATGGCCTGCCAGATTCGTAACAATATTACTACAAACAACTACAGTTGCAATCTGTCCAGGGCTCAGTGACGATCCTGAAGAAGATCCCTCGGCTCAACACTTTGAGACAGAAAACTTCCAGAACAGAACAGGATGGACGTTAAACTGGGCATCACATCTGCCAGAATCCCCCCTCTCCTGTCCGCTTCCGTAATCTCCACTCTACTACTCCTCCCCCCTCCCCTCTCTCTCCACTCCCCTCCCTCCCCCATTACATCTTCAACACCGTCTGTCTGTCTGTCTGTGTGTGTCCCTCTCTCTCTCTCTCTCTCTCTCTCTCTCTCTCTCTCTCCTCTTATCTCTCTCTCCTCTCTCTCTCCCATCCCCCCCTCTCTCTCATCCCTCTCCCTCCCTCTCTCTCTTTGATGGACGTAACCCCAATTTTTTCAGAAGTTTTGGCGACTTATTGGGTCCAGAACTGCATTAAAACCTTGAACGCAAGCCGCCGCTTGGCGAGCTACTCAAGAGTTCCGGCGAGCTCTTCTTACCTCATACCCAAAAAGGAGACGTTTGGTGTATGAAATGCGTCTATCTCCACTGTTTGTATGGACAAAAGATATTTCCAAAACGCCCTGCATCGTGACTTACTCCCCATCTATCCTCGTTGTTGAAGGAAGACAATGTTACTGTGTCCCAAACGTTCCATTTATGCCAACATTCTTGTGGAAGAATCATTGATACTGTTTGCCAAGAAAACCCCAAAGATTTTAGGACTTCTTCTCTTGATAGGAGAACCTTTGACTCGTGATTGACCATCGCTACTTTTTGAAGTAATTTGAATGGTTTGGACTTGGTTCGACCTTCATTCTTTTATTATTTACTGTAATATATAATTTCTAGTGTGCTTAAGACATGAATTGTTACACCTTTGTCTGTTAACACGGGGAAATTAAACTAATGTTGCCCTCTTTTCTGGGTGCATTTACTGCTCTCTCATCGAAACCCCTACTGTTTGTTCGCTGTAGACATACAGGGTTTTAGTTTGTTCATCTTGAACGGCCCATCAAGTCTGGCTATGCCGATGACGTATAGGTGTATTCGTGAAGGTTATCAATGATATTAACATCGTTCGTTAATTGTTGTCCTTACTTGAAAGGCTTCTTCAGCCAAAGAAAATTGAAATAAAATGAGCGCCATTTGGCATCGGTCTTGTGCTAATCTTGCAACTCAAGACTTCTGTCCCTCCATGGGCAACAATGGCGTGAATCTTGGAGTGTTCTTTGGGTAAAAACCACGTAGCAAAGAATTGGGCTGGTCTGCTGGAGTTTTGTTGAAGGGTAAACTGCAAAATGGAGAAGGTCTGATCACACAACTGTCAAATAAATCTCATGGAAAGGGTTTGGTCATCAACACATTGGTGGCTCTACCTTTGGTCATAGGTTCTTCATGCTGCCATCCTCCAGTGTGCGTTGCTTGAACAGCTCCAGAAGTGCTTCGTGTCCTTTTTCTGGAACGGAAAACACTGGCTGTGACCTGAGGTCTCAGCTACCACTGACCGATGGGTCAAGGCCTGTCGAAAAAAGAGCCGGCTAATGGTCTTTTCGACTCTCGGTTGCTCTCTTCGCATGCCTATATACGCGACCCTCTCGTCACGCAAGGTCAACGTTGCTTTCACCTTTTGCAACCAGGCTGCGGAGACTAGGCTATGACCACTCTCATTTCTCCTGATGACCTTTCCAAATTCACACAACATCTCACCTCTCTGGTTTCTATCAAGAGTATGCTAAATGCGTGGCAAGCTCTGACAAACAAGAGCCACCATTCTTAGCACGAAGCAATGTTTTTGGAAGACTATATTCTCCAATTCACTATTTCCATGATATGCATGCTGGTAATGTTAATTCAATGCTTTACGATAAGAGCGTAAAATCTGTCGCAGATCTTTCTCACGCCCAAATGGCAGTTGATCGGAGCTGATCGCATGGCAAGCCTGTCGGTGTGCGATCCTCATTCGAACCGTGGCACGCATATTATGTAGTGTGCTTGTACATATACACAGCTTGTACCTGCTGGGAGCAGGACCAAGCAAAGCAATGGACAAAATACAGACCAAGTACCTTCTCTTTCTATCCTTTCATGAACTCATGAGCGATTTTTCTCTTGCAAGCTCTCTCTTGTACCCCCCTTTAACGTAGGCTCCATGGCCTTCCTAAACAAAAAGATCTCCATTTGGTTTTGTAAAATTTATTTTAACAACGGCAAAATAACACAGCAGAGGTTTCGATGGAGAGAACTCTTACCTTTGTCCCCCCTTATTTCCGAATGGAAAGGTTTTTATAACTCCTCCTGACCGCCACGACATAGGCGACCCTCACAATGGAGAACGAGTCACTGGATCCGTTTTTTCAATCTATCTTGTAGATGATTGCCTTATTTGCTAAGAATGTTGAAACTTTTTTACATCTATGTTGTAATGCCAAAGGTTGGCACTTTATTTATTTCTTCGGAATTGTTTTGTGAGGTTTGGTTTGATTTTTTAACACTTGTGTGTTCATCTGTGGATTGGATTTACCCACACAAAAATCCAATGCTCGTGTTAGCAAATGTTCCTGCCTTGCTCAGGCAAGACTGGCATATTAAGGTCAAGGAAAGGAAACTTGATGGTGTTGGAGTTAATAGATGAAGGAGCTCTGTTTTGTTCAAAAACCTTGTATAAGTCGTGTTAATTGGATTTTGCTTTCTTTTTCGTAACGGGAAGATTACCCGCAGTGTGAATCAAAATGGTGTATAAAGGAGTATTTGTAAAGTCCGAGAGGAATGTTTATCTCTTTTGTGAAATGTTTTGTATATATCTCACTCGATTAACCTATTTTCTTCAGAATTGTTTCTGGTTTTTTATTTTATTCCTCTCTCTGAAATCGAAAATGTAACACCCATTTGGGGCTTTTTCTCTATTTTTTAATAAAAGATACAAAAGTCAAAGTCTTCTCTCTCTCGTCTGCCAAGTTGATGCACGGATACATGAGAGATGCGTGCATGGACGACCAGGGGAGAGGGAGAGAAAGGAGATGGTGTGTGTGATGTGGACTACTCGCGGCAGAGAGAGAGAGAGTGCGATGTGAGATGTGACAACTAGGGCGAGAGAGAAACAGAGAGAGAGAGAGAGAAGTGTGGTGATTGACAACTCGGGCAGAGAGAGAAGTGCGATGTGGAGATGTGACAACTAGGGCAGAGAAGAGAAGACAGAGAGATGAGGCGAGAGGGAGAGACGGAGAGAGAGAGAAGAGAAGAGAGAGAGAGAGAGACTCGAGACAGAGGCAAGAGCAGGAGGCAGAGGCAGAGGCAGAGGCAGAGGCAAGAGGCAGAAGGCGAGGCGAGACGGCAGAGGCAGAGCAAGCAGGACGTAGACAGAGGCAGTGCGAGGCAGAGGCAGAGCGACGAGGCAGGAAGGCAGAGGCAAGAGGGAGGGCAAGGGCAGAGGCAGAGTGGGCAGAGGCAAGAGGCAGAGGATGAGGAGCAGAGACAGAGACAGAGAACAGAGCAGAGACAGCAAGACAGAGACAGAGAGATGTGGCAACCAGACGAGAAGCGATGCGATGCAACGACCGCGGCAGAAAGGAGAGATTGTGATGCGATGACACAGGGCAGAGAGTGTTAGAGTGAGAGTTGCGATGCGATGACCAGCGGCAGGAGAGGATGGATGCGATACCCCGGGGAGAGAGAAGAGAGAGGAAGAGAGAGAGAGAGGAGAGAGAGAGAGAGAAGAGAGATGTGAGTGAGAGCAGAGAGAGGTGTTGATGCGATGAACCAGGGCAGAGAGAAGTTGATTGCGATACAGGGCGAGAGAGAGAGGAGAGAGAGGAGAGAGAGAGAGAGAGAGAGAGAGAGAGAGAGAGAAGAGAGAGAGAGAGAGGAGATCACAACTAGTCATGGCAGATGAGATGAGTGCGATATTGACGACCAGGGAGAGAGAGTGTGTGATGTGGACGACGCGGGCAGAGAGATGTGTGATCGTGACGCACCAGTCCCACGGGCAGAGAGAGAGAGTAGAAGAGATGGAGAGAGAGTGGTGTGATGACCATCGCAGAGAGGAGAGTGTGAATGCAGATGACAGCGGAGAGAGAGAGAGAGAGAGAGAGAGAGAGAGGAGAGAGAGAGAGAGAGAGAGAGAGAGAGAGAGAGAGAGAATGTGACGACCAAGTGAAGGAGAGAGAGAGTGATTGTGACCGCACCATCTGAGAGAGAGAGAGGACAGAGAGAGAGAGAGAGAGAGAGAGAGGAGAGAGAGAGAGAGGAGAGGAGAGAGAAAGAGGACGACGAGAGAGAGAGTACGAGAGCAGAAGAGAAGGGAGGAGAGAGAGGGAATTGTTGACAACTATGGCAGATGAGAGAGAGTGCGATATGAGCACCGGGCTAGAGAGAGAGAGAGAAGAGGGAGAGAGAGAGAGAGGAATGATCGTGAGCTGGGCAAGAAAGAGTGCGATGTGAACGATGAGGACAGAGAGAGAGATGTGTGATGTGACGACAAGGAGGGAGAAGAGTGATGTGCCCGACCATAGGCGAGAGAGAGAGAGAAGAGGAGAGAGATGAGAGAGAGAGAAGAGAAGACGAGAGAGAGTGTGATGTTTGGGGGACGGACCACTGGCAAGTGAGAAGTGTGTGATGGATGACTCAGGGCAAAGAAAGATGGATGTACGTGAGACAGAGAGAGAGGAGTTGCGATGTGACGACCAGGGCAGAGAGCAGAGAGAGAGAGTGTGATGTCGGCAGACACAGGCAGGAGTGACTGGATGCCAACGACCAGGGCAGAGGAGAGTCTGAGTGATGCAATGACCGTGGCAGAGAGTGAAGTGCGATGCGACACCAGGGCAGAAGAAGAATATTTATTTACATTATACATCAAGTTCGTAAGGCTCAGATCCAGTAATCAGACACAGTTTATCCAATGGCAGAGAGGAGAACTGTATCACTGGTCATTGCGTGATATTCACAGTTGAACCATGGACCGGTAGGGTACGTGCAATCTTGGAACTGATTCTCGCCAATGATGCGGTGATCATGCAATTGATACCCTGACTGCTAATAAGTACAAACGATTCTAATCCATAATGCCATTATCTTACAAACAGGACCTTCTGTTGAGGATTCATCTTCCAAGCAAAGACAACACTCCGAATTTTTGTGCAAGAACTTACTTGATAATGTTTCGGTTCGAGTCTTTCACAGCCGGATGGCCAGGCCTGAACGTGATCTGAAGGTGACATTACTTGCAATTTACCAAGTAGTGGGGCAACTGTAGCTAAATGATAGCATACAATTTGTGCATTTTGTGAGGATAAGTCACCAAATTTGGCACACTAGTAGCCTATCATATTATGAATAATTTGGATATTAGCGCTCTCAAATCACGCTGATGGCTGTGGCAAGCCATTTTCAAAATGGCCACAGTGTTACTGTTATGCACATTTTGCTTTTACTGGAGAGAAATGCAGGTTGGTGTGAAAGTTTGTTTACTAATAAAGTCCAAATAGGTCAAGAAGAAGTACAATATTGATTTGGTTGAGAAAAAAAAGTTAATGGGCTAGTTAGTCCTATTAAGACAGATTCTGATGAAAACCATGAATAATCATTCAAGCACTATTGCCGCTTGGCACATGGTAGTATGAAGTGGTGTGCGTTGCATATTGACCTCCCGGAGATCGCGCATCTTACGGTGTTGCGTTGCCAGCTTTCACTTGTTGCTCGTTCATGTTATTTTGTTCTGTGGCCATAGAGTTCTCTATGCTATCCCCATTGTTAACTCGTAGTCATCAAGTGAGTTGGGTTTCGGGGTGCAGTTGTCATAGATTATCTCAGTCACGGATACCGGTTACGAGGTTTCTGCATTGTATTTCCGTTTGTCCTTCACTGGCGCCACAGTTCGTTTGCTACTGAAGTTGAGAAGTTCTCTCTTCGTACCGGCGTGTTGGCATGAATATCTTTACCATGACACACTCGTTAGTTTTTCCGGGTTATCTTCTGTTGGATGTTGACGGCAAATATTGCAAATCCAGTTTGTAATCATTTTCCATTTTAAATCAGTTTCCATTTTCATGCTAAGACTATTTGTTTTGGTCAGTTGGGTTGAGTAAACGCTTGCCGTTTTCTGAAACGTATTTTCTTGCGTTCTTATTGACTCTTTACAGTCAAATCGCAAACATCTCAGGCACAGTCGCTCGACGTAACCGCTAAATATGGATGGAATTCGGTCATATGTGGGAATGAGCCATGTAACTCAGATGATGGGTGTGAATTGTCCTATGTGCCGTCCCAGCGTCTTGTCAGAAGGATTTTACAAGTGGCAATAGTATTTATGACTATGGCTAGAGAAAACCGGTTTAAAATTTCATTAACTAATTTATGTCTACATTGTTCATTGCAGATGCTGATGGTGCGTGGTTGCTGGTGAACAGAAGATACCTAGTGTAACATTGAACAACTTGACCATGGTCCAAGAGCTCCAATTGGTTGCGCTCTTGAGCGTCCTGTCCCATCACCATCAACGCCACCCAACTCAGACCTAACTGGAAGCTGTGTATCATTTGCAGAGGACAGAAGCAGAGTCTCTGAACATGTCCTTCACAAGTCAAGCGAAAGACTCGTGGGGAGTGGGGTTACAGTTCACTCACAGCCAATTTTGATCAGATTCAGTTTAGATTGACACTTCCAGGAACACTTCAGTTGGAAAGACCAACGAAGGGTAGCATTACGGCCATGGTTGCAAACAATTTGCTTTGTACCATCAACATGCAAAGCTCAAATATATAGAACAAATACAAATTGGCATAGGGCAGAAAAGCTAACCACTTCATTGACAAGAAAGGAGAGATCATAGTACCAGATGCGTGCAAACGACACATTCATTCAAGATCATCCAATACAGAGAAGGCCCAAAGAAGCCCAGGTTTTCTTCTGCAGACAACCTGCAGGACCGATTGGTGTTCACGAAGTTGCATACATTTCAAATGGACAGTAAGGTTCGAGACTGGGTCAGCCATTCTTGAAGACACAGAACGCTCGGACCGACTCAGTGCCGGGGACATGGTCGCCCAGGACACAAAGTACGATAAGAAGTGCTTATCAGTGCTGCACACACGTGTTGAAAGGCCCAGGTCTGAGGTTCCATGCGGAGGGTTCGTATAGTTGCTCTATGCCAGAAGCCGAGCACGTGCAATCGACATTGACAAGGCCCGGAAGAACTCTTCGCGAAGCAAGAACAGACGTGCATGCTGAATCCGCGCCAACCAAGGCAATCTCTGGTAGGAGGCAATGTGAAGAGGGCGGCCTAACCAAGGAGCGCCGAATGTGTGGGTCAAACACTGCTACCAACGCTCAGAGCTTGCCTCCTCAATTCATAGCTGGGGCTGGGTCAAGAAATACAAGGGGGTGTACCGAGCCACACTGCCGAAGCTACCAAAGCAGCCCAGCACCTGCTATGAGCCATGGTATCGTGCAAGTGCAAGAAGAGCTGTCTGAACGTTGCAAGTGCAAAATACGCCGCTACTTGAATGCAGCAGCTTGTGTGTGTGTGAGGGAGAGTTGCTACAAAATTGCAGAGATGATTAACGAGAGCAGAACGTGTGCACTGAATTCAGACATTTAATCGAGACATCTCTCGATCAATTTCTATGGTGAGATGGTCGTGTTATTCATTATGAATGGACGCAGCCCATGGATTCGTGTTGCAACCATGCCTCAACAACCCATGACTTTACATAAGCGATGTTGGTATTCATACAATCGCGCAGCCCGGCGATTGCGTTGCGCACCATTTGCAACAACGCAACTGATTACATAAGCGATGTTGGTATTCATATCAATCAGCGCAGGCCCTTGATTCATTTGCCAACGATTCTAACAACCAATTTCCTAGGAGTGAGATGTCGTCCAGTACACAATAATTAGCAGTCCATCTGAAAATGGTGGCTATCTTTAAACTTGAAGGTGCTACAGGTTATGTTTCTTATTCAGGCTTTAAATAAATAGTGTTCAACCAATGTTAAGTGAAATTAATAGAACGCGCTAGGCGGCCATATTTTTGGAAAATAGAAGATGGCGAGTCGTGTGCTGGCTGCCACGCCATCAGCGGCTTGAATTTGGAGATGGCCCAGATATTAATATCTGTTTCATAATATGTTAGGCTTACTAGTGTGCCAATTTGGTGCTATCCTCACAAAATGCCACAATTGTTATGCTAAGTATTGCCCCACACAGGTGACGGCACAACCTCTTCATTCTTACTGAAGGAACTATTCTTTGTGAAGACATACTGTGGGTCTTTAACATACACACAACAATGGTGCTGGCAGAAAAACCTTCCAGCTTGATGTCCTTATAATGAATGGTGTCACATGATACCCTCGCCCTGCGGTGCTAAACACCGAGGATACAGACTTGAAGCTTGTGTCGGGTTTTCAAACCAGGTAAGACGAGCAAAAATTGCGAATATCCAAGTTGCCTCTAGTCAACATATCTGTCCTGTTCATCAGATATCTTATCACATTGCAGAAAGACTATCTGTCAACCGAGTTGCAGAGCAGACAGGAGGCTGATCTGTCAACGGATGCAATGACAACTACTCAACGCATTACCGGTAATAATATGAATCTGTTGAAATACGACCTATATTTTTGAATGTGCAAGAAAGCCGGAAGCATCAAATGAATCACGGCATGGGGCTGCATAAAATGCCCGATTTGAAACATTACTGAGGCTATACGTAGGTTTAGTATGAAAGAACTGGCAGAAGGTGCGGAGAAACAACAATGCAACTTTATGAATGCTAGGAGTAGTTCATACAGGATTTTTGAACGATAATTAATAATGAGTGCATCTTCATTAATGTGGTAAACCCTTATGAAGCTACAAGGTGTGATCTTCATCTTATGTTGGTCTTATTCTTCTTATCCTGACTGTTCTCTTTCTATGCTCATTAACTTCTTTCTTTTCTTCTTGATTTGGTGGTTGCCAGAAGGTGGAGTGGAGGTTATGTTTTCACACCCTGTCTGTTTGCTTTTTGTTACTGTGAATCCGAAGATTCGCGAAGTTGGTTTGGTCGCTCTGATTCTGTTTGTCTGTATGTCAATCGCTACAGGTCACTATTGTTAGCCCATCTCCACAATACTTCACGAAATGTTGAGTTGGTCATAACAGAAGCCGTATCTGATTGAATGGTCAACAGGTCAACAAATTTTCTTAAAAAATCATTCAATTTTTCATCTGGTTGACTTGAATTTGAAAGGGGATCTTGTATATCAAGTCATCTGAAGTTCAAACCACCCAATTAATTTTGAGGGTCAAATTTGTTTTCGGGGGATTTTGCAAGTGGTCGTGCTCGCACGAACGTCTTTCTTTGCTTTGTCGTTTTGTCTGTGGAACGGTTATCTCAAAAAAGTTGTGGATCGGTAGTTCGGACTGAATTGAGAGGTTTGGGCTATGTGACAAAGGGATGAATGATTAAATTTCGGTGAAGCTCTGGATCCGGATGCAGCGTACGTGGAATTTTATTAAGTGATTATTTACACCATGAGCATGACTAGGGCCAAAAAAAACGACATTACATACTGCAGCCACGATACTCCAAAGTTTGTTGACGATTTCCGAGCAAAAACTTGGTAGACATGTTTGGGTGTGTGAAAAGAATCGGAACAATTTCGATTTGGGAACGACATATTTTTTGATCTCAGATAGCAATATATTTTTTTAAATTTCCAGTGATATCTTCACCATTGAGAAGATATGGATCAAGAACGATATGAGTACGTGTGGTGAATTATTTCCTTTTATGTGTGATTGGTTGTTGATGCCGTTGCATTTAAACCCAGAAACAAAACAGAAATCTTCATCTTCGTATTTAAAACGCAATGACCATGTTGTTAATTATAGTCTGGTTATTCAATTAAATTCATTAACACAAGGCCTTTGAATAAACTCCCTACTCTAATCTAAATCCATCTTCCCTCCAGGCCTTCAAACGGCTGTTCACACCCCACATCTTATCACCCCCATCAAAATCCTCGATCTTTTTTTACCCTGCGTCAATTATCACCCCAAGCCTTCAATTGTAGAAAAATGGACCCTTTCAAGATTCCTGCTTTCCTTTCCTGAAAGTTCCCTGTATTCATCTTGTTATTCTGCATTGTGTTTGTATTTATTTTTTTTTTTTTTTTATGTATATTTTTTTTTTAGTTCCCACCCACATTCCCTCTCCTTTTCCTCTGTTTTTCCTCCTCTGTTTTGTCCTTCTCTCACATGCCGCCCTCTTAGTGGTCTAAATGCCCCCTTGCTGTTGATGTGTGTAGTTTCTCATACGGAGCCCCTCGACAATAAGGTAATACAAAAAAAAAAAATAAAATCCTCCTGTCGTCTCTCCAGCGTTAGTGAATGAAAAAACAGGTCCCTTTGGCGTGTGAACCATCACGAGACTTGAGAAATTTCACCACATCTGATTACGATGAGAGAATCCCACTCTGCGATATACCTGATTACAATGAGAGTAATCAGGAAGAGTATGGTTCGTTAGTTTTCATCATGGTTGTTCACGAACAAACAAAGCGAAATACCTTTGCTCAAATGTCTCATATGATGAAGAATCAAAAAGTCCTATGAAATGTTGACGATGGTTGAGGGCACTGTGAGAAGAAGAAAATGTTTTGTAAAAGGAGATAGCCAACAAGCCATCTAATGTGTCGTGGATGACGAGACAATGCTCATGAAGTGAACCCTTCCGATTGTGCCTCTAATGCCTATTTGGCTCTCTGGAAAAAATCCAACCTGATTGACTGCTCATGTTCACACATTTGCTTTGTTAAAAGCATAGTTAGACGATTATATGTTAGTGTAGAAAAGAAAAATCAAAAATAAATCAATGAAGTCAAACCCCCCAGCAGATATCTCAAAAAGTTGTGGAGAGTTAACGACAAAACTAGGTGGATGAGCGTCTTCGGGTGGATGAGAACAAGCCGAGTTCGATTTTAGTTCAGGTCCAGATCCAGATCCGGCCCATTCCAGGCCGGTAGCCAGGGCTAAGTATTTAAGGGGGGCATATGAACTGGATGGGGGGCACAATTATTAATATTTAATATTTTTGATAACCCGGTATACTATTGTATTCATTTGCGGCGAGTTGACCATCTAATACTGAGGTTTTGCCGTCGGCATGACTAACCAAATGATCTCGCTAGATTAATATGTCTTCGGTGATTTTTGGCCTAACATTTATTCAATGCAGGAGAGCGCAAAAACTGGCACAATTTCACAATGCAGATATCAATGATTAACAATTGCCCAATTCAGGTGAAGCGTTATACAATGGTGTTGTCAAAAATTGGCATCAGAAAATTAATATATCCGAGATAACCAATGACTAACACGGGGGGAGTTGGCCCAGAATCACGTGCACTTGAAAAATATACAGTAGTCTATGGACCTGCGATCATCAACGTTAAACTTCAACAGCAAAAAAAAAATAACGATAACCAGCTGAAGATACCACAATGTCCGCATTTTAAAGCAAGTCTAATTAACACAGAGGTAAGGGTTATGGCAG
>CM068957.1:36595632-36621439 GCA_035128595.1 Eptatretus atami
GTCTCTGGCCCGTGGTCGTCACATCGCACTCTTCTCGGTCTTGTCTGTTGCTGCGATCGTCACAGTCGCAAGGCTCTTTCTTTGCCGCTGGTCATCAATCACACACTCTCTATGTGCCGGAGGTCGTCACATCACACACTCTCGATCTCTCTCGTCTGTTCTCTCCTCTCTGGGCGCATGGTAGGCACAGGTCAATCTCTCTCTCCTTCCTTGTCGTCAAATCAGCACACTCTTTCTTTGCCCTGGTCATCACATAAGCAGCACTCTCTATTTGCCCAGGTCGTCAACATCTACAGCACTCTCTCCTCTCTCTTCTCTGCCATGGTCGGGCACAATCACTCTCTCTCTCCCTTCCTTGTGCGTAATCACTCTCTCTCTCTCTCCTCTCCAGAGTCTCTCTCTCTCTCGTCGTCGTCTCTCTCTCTCTCTCTGCATGGTGCGAGCAGCACATCTCCTCTCTCCTTGCCTTGTCGTACATCACACAATTTTTCTTTGGCCCAGGTCATCAGCAGATCACACTCGGTCCTCTCTCTCTCTCTTCTGACCGCTGGTCGAGCCATTATCGCCTCTTCTCTCGCTGCCATGTTCGTCAACATCTCTCTCTCTCTCCTCTCTCTCGTCTCTGTCTCTCTCCTCTCTCTCTCCTCCTCGCTCTCACATCTCTATTCTCTCTTCTCTCTCCTTCTCTCTGCCATGGTGCGGCGAACAGTCAGACTCTCTCTTACGTCCCGTTCCCCTTTGTCGTCGACATCGTCCTGTGTCGTCACATCAAACCTGCTCTCTCCTGCCTGGTCGTCACATCTTCTCTCTCCTCTTTCCTCTCCTCTCCTCTCAGCCTCGTCTCTCATCTCTCTCTCGCGTCTCGCTCTCATCCAGTCTCTCCTCTCTCGTCTCTCTGGCTGGTCGGCTGGTGCGTCACATGCACACGCGACCGTCCATCCTGCCCTCGGTGGCGTCATAGATCGCACTCGGTCGCAGGTCCGTCTCGCCGTGCCCTAGGTTGTCCCAACAGATAAAGTTCTCCTTCGTAACAATTTTCTCTTCTCTCGTCTCTCTCTCGTCCTCTCTGCTCTCTCCCTCTCTTCTCCCTGCTGGTGGTTTGGTTTCCTGGCGTAGGTGGGTCATGGCCGCCGTTGGCTCTGCTTCTGTGGCTGTGGTGAAGATCTTTGTGGCTTTTTCTCCTCCCCGCCTACCTTTAAAACTCACCTCTTCCCTCCTTTTTCTCCTCACGTTGTGATTTTGGGGTTGTGCATGGTCTTCTTATTCCTTTGTATCCTTATAGAGAGAGAGAGAGAAGCGGAAGAGCGCGGCCTATTTGGGTGTGGCCCTACCTGTTTGATGTTTATGAGGCTGTGTAAACTGACTTGGTCGTTTCTTTTCCGTCTTCCTTTTCCTTTCCCTTTTTTCTTTGTTAATAATGCAGCATTTCGGTGTAGTTTTTAGTGATTGTTATTTTATTCTTGTGTCTTTTAGTTTCCCGCCCCTGGTACCCCCCCCAGCCCCACTTTTTTTGGTTTGTAAAGCTGCGAGGGCAAAAGGGAGATAACGCGCTTGATATGGTGGATACACGCACTCGGTTTGAGGGCATCTCTGATAATTTAGAGAGGAAGCATGCAGTTGGTGTGGGGCGTGTCCACGCCAGTGAAGGAATTGATTGGCAGCCGAAGACATTGTTTTAATCCAAGTTGGCGAAGAAATAATCAGGGAAATGATCAAAATGTAGGAGCAGGAGAGAGAGAGAGAGTGTGATGTGGCAACCAGGACAGAGAGTGAGTGTGATGCAACGACCAGGGCAGAGAGAGAGTGTGTGATGCAATGACCAGGGCAGAGAGTGAGAGTGCGATGCGACGACCAGGGCAGAGAGAATATTTATTTACATATATACATAAGTTCGTATGGCTCAGCAGTAATCAAGAACAGTTTATCAATGGCAGAGAGGAGAACTGTATCACTGTCATTGCGTGATTTCTACATTGAACCATGGAACCATGGTAGGGTACAGTGCAATCTTGGAACTGATTCTCAGCCAATGATGCCGGTGATCAATGCAAAATTGATTACACCCTGACTGCTAATAAGTACAAACCGATTCTAATCCATAATGCCATTATCTCACAAACAGGACTCTTCTGTTGAGGATTCATCTTCCAGCAAGACAAGCATCCGAATTTTTGCAAAGAACTACTTGAATGTTTTCGGATTCGAGTCTTTCAACAGCCGGATGGCCAGGCCTGACGTTCGACTGAAGGTGACATTAACTTGCAATTTAACCAGTAGTGGGGCAACTTAGCTAAATATAGCATAACAATTGTGCATTTTGTGAGGAAAGCACCAAATTTGGCACACTAGTAGCCTATCAATTATGAACATATTGGATATTAGCCATCTCAAATTCAGCCGCTGATGGCTGTGGCAGCCATTTTCAAAATGGCCACCAGTGGTTACTGTTATGACACATATCTGCTTTACTGGAGAGGAATGCAGGTTGATAGTGAAAGTTGTTTACTAATAAAGGTCCAATAATGGTCAAAGAAAGTAACAATTTGATTTGGTTGAGAAAAAAGTTAAAGTGGACTAATTAGTCTTATTAGACACAGATTCTGAATGAAACACAATGATAAACATTCATAGCACTATTGGCTTGGCACATGGTAGTAGAAGTGGTGTGCGTGCATATTGACCCCGGAATCGCGCACGGTTGAGTTGCCAGCTTACACTTGTTGACTCGATTCATTGTTATTTTGTTCTGTGCCCATAGAGTTCTCTATGCTATCCCATTGTTAACCGTAGTTCATCAAGTTGAGTTTGGTTTGCGGGGTGCAGTTTGGTCATAGGATTATCTCAGTCACGGATTACCGGGTTACGAGGTTCTGCATGTATTTCCGTTCTGCCTTCACGCGCCAGTTCCAGTTTGCTACTGAGTGAGGAAGTTCTCTCTTCGTACCGGCGTTGTGGCAGATATCTTTACCATGATAACTCGTTAGTTTTCGGGTTATCTTCGTTCGATTGACGGCAATGCCAAACCATTTGTAAGTCATTTTCCATTCTAGTTTCCATTTTCATGGCTAAGCTAATTTGTTTTGGTCAGTTGGTTGAGTAACCCTTCCGTTTTCTGAAACTGCGTTTTTATTGACTCTTACAGTCAATCGCAACACATCTCAGCACATCGGCTCGAAGTAACCTAAATATGGATGAATTCGTCTATTGGGAATGAAGCCATGTAACTCAGATGATGGGTGTGAATTGTCTATGTGCCGTCACCAGCGTCTGTAGAAGATTTTACAAGTGGCAATAGTATTTATGACTATGGGCTAGGAGAAAACCGGTTAAATTCATAACTAATTTATCCTACATTGTGTCATTGCAGATCCTGATGGTGGTGGTTGCTGGTGAACAGAAGATACCTAGTGTAACATTGAAACAACTTGACCATGTCCAAGAGCTTCCAATTGGTTGGCCTTGAGCGTCCTGTCCCATCAACATCAACGCACCCAACTCAGACTAACTGGAAGCTGTGTATCACTTGCCAAGAGGACAAAGCAGAGTCTCTGACATGTCCTTCACAGTCCAAGCGAAAAGACTCTGGGAGTGGGTACAGTTCACTCACAGCCAATTTGATCAGATTCAGTGAGCTTGGACAACTTCCAGGAACACTTCAGTTGGAAAGACTCAACGAAGGGTATGGCATTGAAGCGGCCATGGTTGCAAACAATGCTTTGTACCATCAAACATGCAAGCTCAAATATAACAATACAAAATTGCAAAGGGCAGAAAAGCTAACACTCATGACAGAAGGAGAGATCCATGACGTACCAGATGCGTGCAAACGCACCACATTTCATTCAAGATCATCCAGTACAGAGAAGGCCCAAGAAGCCCAGTGTTTCTTCTCAGACAACTGCAGGAACCGATGGTGTTCACGAAGTTGCAACATTTCAAATGGACAGTAAAGTTCGAGACTGGGCAGCCATTCTTGAAGACACAGAACTGCTCGGCCGACTCAGTGCCGGGACATGGTCGCCCAGGACACCAAGTACCATAAGAAGTGCTTATCAGTGCTGCACAACCGTGTTAGAAAGGCCCAGTCTGAGGTTCCATCGAGAGGTTCGTCATATTGCTCTATGACAGAACCAGCACGTGCAACGACATTGACAAGGCCCGGAAGAAACTCTTCGCGAAGAAGAACAACGTGCAGCTGATCCCGCCAACCAAGGCAGCTCTGGAGGAGCATGTGAAGAGGGGCCTACCAAGGAGCCATGTGTGGGTCAAACACTGCTACCAACGCCAGAGCTGCCTCCTCCATCCAGCTGGGGCTGGGTCAAGAATGACGAGGGGGTGTACGAGCCACACTGGACGAAGCTACCCAAAGCAGCCCACACCTGCTATGAGCTGTATCGTGCAAGTGCAAGAAGAGCTGTCTGAAGCGTTGCAAGTGCAAAAACGCCGCACTTGAATGCACAGCTTTTTGTGTGTGTGTGAGGGAGAGTGCTCACAAAATTGAGAGAATATTAACAGACAGACTGTGTCACTGATTCAGAACATTTAAATCAGACATCTCTCGATCAATTTCTATGAGTGAGATGTCGGTATTCATATGAATGAGACGCAGCCCATGATTCGTTTGCAACCATGCTCAACAAACACTGACTTTACATAAGCGATGTTGGTATTCATATCAATCAGACGCAGCCCGCGATTCGTTTGCCACCATTCTCAACAACCACTGACTTTACATAAGCGATGTTGGTATTCATATCAATCAGACGCAGCCTTGATTCATTTGCCACCATTCTCAACAACCAATTTCTATGAGTGAGATAGTCGTCCAGTACAACAAATAATTAGCAGCCATCTTGCAAAATGGTGGCTATCTTTAAACTTGAGGTGGCTACAGGTTATGTTTTTCTTAATTCAGCTTTAAATAAAAGTTCAAACCAATGTTAGAGTGAAATTATAGTAACCGCTAGCGGCCATTTGGAAATGGCTGCCACAGCATCAGCGGCTGAATTTGAGATGGCCCAATATCCAAATCTGTTCATAATATGTTAGGCTACTAGTGTGCCAAATTTGGTGCTATCCTCACAAAATGCACAATTGTTATGCTAAGTTGCCCCACTACAGGGTGCCGGCAAAACCTCTTCATTCCTTACAGAAGGAACTATTCTTTGTGAAAGACACTGTGAGGTCTTTAACATCCACCAACAACTGGTGCTGGCAGAAGAACCTCCAGCTTGATGTCCTTATAATGAATGGTGTACACATTGATACCTCGCCCTGCGTGCTAAACACCAGGATGACAGCTTGAAGCTGTGTCGGGATTCAAACTCAGGTAAGACAGCAAAAATGCGAATATCCAATTCCTCTAGTCAACTATCTGTCTGTCAACAGATATCTATCAACATGCAAGACTATCTGTCAACACGCAAGACAACAAGGCTATCTGTCAACATGCAAGACAACTATCTCAAGCATACGGTAAATAATAAATCTGTTGAAACGATATATTTTGATTGTGCAAGAAGCCGAGAAACATCAATGAACACGGCATGGGCTGCAAAAATGCCGATTTGAACATTACTGAGGCTACGTAGGTTTATATAAAAACTGAGAAGGTCGGAGAACAACAATGCAACTTTATGAATGCTAGGGAGTAGTTCATACAGGATTTTTGGAACGATAATTAATCAATGATCATATCATTAATTGGTAACCCTTTATGGAAGCACAAGGTAGTATCTTCATCTTATTGTTGGTCTTATTCTTCTTACTCTGACTGTTCTTCTTTCTATGCCTCTTCTTCTTTCTTTTCTTCTTGATTGGTGTTGCCAAAGGTGGATGGAGGTTATGTTTTCACCCCTGTCTGTTTGCTTGTTTGTTACTTGTGAAATCGAAGATTCGCAAGTTGGTTTGGTCTCTGATTCTGTTTGTCTGTATGTCAATCGCCTACAGGTCACTATTTTAAGCCCATCTCCACAAAACTTCACGAAATGTTGAGTTGGTCATAAACAAGAAGCCGACTGATTGAGGTCAAAAGGTCAACAAATTTCTAAAATCATCAATTTTCATCTGGTTGACTTGAAATTTGAAGGGGATTTGTATATCAAGTCACTGAATTCAACCACCAATTAATTTTGAGGTCAAATTTGTTTTCGGGATTTTGCAAGTGTCGTGCTCGACACGACGTCTTTCTTCTTTGTCTGTTTGTCTGTGAACGGTATATCTCAAAAAGTTGTGGACGGATTCGGACGAAATTTGGAGAGGTTGGGTATGTGACAAGGATGAAATGATTAAATTTCGGTGAAGATCTGGATCCGGATGCAGCTACTGGAATTTTATTAAAGTGATTATTTACCATTGAGCATGATAGGGCCAAAAACGACATACATACTGCAGCACGATATCTCAAAATGTTGTTGACGGATTCAGACAAAACTTGGTAGACATGTTGGGTGTGTGACAAGAATGAAACAATTCGATTTGGAACGACAATTTTTTTGATCCAGATACAATATATTTTTTTTAATTTTCCAGTGATTCTTCACCATTGAGAGATATGGCCAAGAACGATATATAGCAGTGTGGTGATAATTCCTTTTAGTGTGATGGTTGTGATGACGGCATTTAAACCAGAACAAAAGAAATCTCACTCGTATTTAAAACGCAATGACATGTTGTAAATTAAGTCTGGTTGATAATTAAATTCACGCCTTTGGAATAAACTCCCTCACTCTACTAAATCCCATTCTTCCCTCCAGGCCTTCAAAACAGCTGTTCACCCCCACATCTTATCATCCCCCATCAAAATCCTCGATCTTTTTTACCCCCATTAATCCACCCCAAGCCCACCTCCTTCAAATTCCCTGCTTTCCTTCCTGAAAGTCCCTGTAATGTCCATCTTGTATTCTGCATGTTCCCCACCCCATCCCTCTCCTTTCCTCTGTTCCCCTCTGTTTTGTCCTTCCCACTCCCGCCCTCTTGTCTAATGCCCCCCTTGCTGTGCATTGTGTGTTAGCTCTCATACGAGCCTCGACAAGGTATACAAAAAAAAAAAATCCTCCGTCGTCTCTCCAGCAGTTAGTGAAGAAGAACAGTCCTTTGGCGTTGAACCACCACGACTTTGAAATTTCACCACCTGATTACGATGAGAGTAATCCCACTCCTGCCACCTGATTACAATGAGAGTAATCAGGAGAGTAGGTTCGTTAGTTTTCATCATGGTTGTTCACCAAACAAGCGAAATACACTTTGCTCAAATGTCTCAATGATGAAGAACAAAAGTCACTATGAAATGTTGACATGTTGAGGGACTTGAGAAGAAGAAAATGTTTGTAAGGAAAAGCACACAAGCTTCTAATGTGTCGTGATGACGAGACACCATGAAGTGAACCTTCCATTGTCCTCTATGCCTATTGGCTCTCTGGAAAAAACTCCACTGATTGACTGCTCATGTTCACACATTTGCTTTGTTACACATATTAGCAAGATTAATGTTAGTGTTAAAAAAAAATCAAAAAAATCAATGAGTCACCCCAGCAGGATATCTCAAAAAGTTGTGGAGGAGTTACGACGAAACTAGGTGGATGAGCTGCTTCGGTGATGAGAACAAGCCGATTCGATTTTAGTTCAGGTCCAGATCCAGATCCGGCCCATCCAGGCCCGTAGCCAGGGCTAAGTATTAAGGGGGGCATATGAACTGGATGGGGGGGCACAATTATTATATTTAATATTTTTGATAACCCGGGAGAGAGAAATGAGGAATGTAGAGTTGAAGGTGAGCAGTGATTCGTGATTTTGGTTACTTTTTCCAGAAGGGAGTTGATGGCGGACCTTGAGCGCCTGTGGAAATATGGGAGGGGGGTATCGCAGGACCAGAGCATGGGGGGCGAAAACTCAAGGTTTTCCTTCCTTTAGTGTACATATGTGTTTGTGGGTGCCGAACCCAGCACGAGTTCTCTAAGGAATGCAATCCATGGTTTGCAACTTCACGCATCTGAACGATCGAACCAGTCGGGCTACCACTGGAATGGATCTTTGTCATTTGGGGTCTGTATCCGATGATGGTGTAGTTACCACTGTCAACAGCGTAACGTTTTGAACTTGTAATTTAAATAAGTGATAAAAAGTCAAATAATGAAGTTCATTGCATACAATGTCCACTCTGATTCCATGTTGCTGTTTCAACCCAGTGGTCTCTGTCCTGCTTGGTTCACTCACGCATCGTGTTCACCTCGTCCACACAGGGCTGTTGAACGATTCGAGTCTTACCACGTGTTTTCCTCTCATACGCTGGCCTTGTCCAGGATGATGTGGAGCTCAAGACATTCTTTCTGATACACAATCTTCATGAGTTTAATCAACCTGATTATAATTGGATCATGCATTAAACAACCGTCTGGACATTAACACCTCGTTCATCATCAGAGTAAATCAATCATGGGGATGACAAACACGTCTCATCACATGTCACCCGTCTCTCGACACCTCCCTCTCATGGGTTTTAATATAGTACTCACAGAATGATTTGTTGCCTTCCAGTACTGCGATTCTTGTCCACTACTGGAAGTGTTGTCTGAGAAATTCCACATCTTCACAATCTCACTAAGGTGGTTTACAATACAGTTTACGATCTGTGCTGAACGAAAACTTATAAATGTAACCGTCAATTTAAATCGTTCAATTACTGGCATTACGAATCTAAATCACAAAATACCACAACATCGAGCTTTAACTGACAATGTACAACAATAATCATAGTAAGGTATACATTCCCGAAATTATCCCCATGTGACATACCCACCTTCACACCTTAATATGTGGGGTGCGTGTGTGTGTGTGGTGTGTGTTGTATATATATATATATATATATATATATATATATATATTCATATAAATATAGAGATAAGGAACGACCCACCCACATCTCTCACCTGTGAATGGAGGGAATAGCCAATCAGCTCTCACCTAATCGACTACAACACTTAGGTGAGGCTGATTGGCTATTCCCTCCATTCACAGATGAGAGATGTGGGTGGGTCCTTTATATATATATATATATATATATATATATATATTATATATTATATGACTGCTTTGACAATTTGCATGTGGTACATGCTTGGGAGCCTCATTGGTACGCCTTGCTGTCTCTGCTATCGCTGATGATTTGCCAATAAGCGATGAAACCGGTCTGGTAGCTGAGGGGGTGTATAGCATTGGGATTCCATGTGTACGATGTGTTGAACATCTTTAATAGTTGTTGAGGAACTCTGGGAAGGGTTCGAAACAGCGTTAGCACTTACCTTGTGTAAGTCTTCTTGGGTTGCTTTCTGCAGCTACACTACCGGTCAAAGTTTTGCTAAATTAAGGCAGTTCAAGTCCAGTGAATAACCTGAAATGTACAAAGCTAAGCGGTAAACTGCCAGAGGTTAAAAAAAAAAAAGAAAAGCTTAGGTTACAAAAACTGAAAAATAATGTAAATTTCAGAGTTGTAAAAAAAGGCCCTTTTCAAGGGAACAAGTATAGGTTAGCAACTGCAGCTGTTCTGCAGCAATAGAAGTAATTAAGCCTTGAAAGTTGATGCAAACAATTCCGACAGGTGGTCCCAAACTTTGTTGATGAGTTGCAAACCCTCTGTCTATATAAAAGCATGTTTGGAACAGACTGTGTTGCTCCACCTTCTGAAGCATTATTTGGACAATATTGCACTGTCAGGAAGTAGTATATTGCTTTCATAATGGTGAGAAAAGGACAATTAACAAAGGAAGACAACAGACCATTATAACCCTAAAGTGTAGGTCTTTTCCTTTAAGAAATTGCAAAACAAGCCAAGGTGTCGTAAGTACAGTTTCCTACACCATCAAAAGGCACATTGGAAACTGGAGGAAACTCTGACAGGAAGAGGTCTGGCAGACCAAAGCCACAACACAATCAGAAGACAAGTCTCTGAGAATCAACAGCTTGCGTGATAGGCGGCTCACAGGACAGCAGCTTCAAGCACAGCTTAACACTGGTCGAAGTAAGGAAATCTCAGTTTTCAAATGTGAAGAGAAGACTTCGAGCTGCAGGTTTGACACAGGTCGAGCGGCAGTAAGAAAGCCATTGCTAAGATGGCAAAATAAGAAAAAGAGGCTTGCCTGGGCCATGAAGCACCGCCAGTGGACTACTGAAACTGGAAGAAGGTCTTATCGACCGATGAATCAAATTTGAAATCTTCGATTCTCATCACGCCGGGTTTTGTACGTCGTCGGTAAGGTGAAAGGATGGTTCCGTCGTGTGACACCAACTGTCAAACCATGGAGGAGGAAGCGTGATGATCTGGGGTCTTTTGCTGGATCCAGATTCGGTGACTTGCACAGAGTGACTGGCACCCTGAACCAAAAGGGCTACCATAGCATTTTGCAGTGCCATGCAATACCCTCTAGTCTACATCTAGTTGGTCAGGGGTTCATCCTGCAGCAAGATAACGACCCAAAACATACCTCCAGGCTATGTCAGAACTACTTAGAAGAAAAGAACAAGACAGTAGGCTTCAAATCATGGAATGGCCAGCACAGTCTCCAGACTTGAACCCCATCGAGCTGGTTTGGTATGAACTCAATAGAAGGATGAAAGCAAAGCAACCTACAAGTACAACACATTTGTGGGAACTTCTGCAACAGTGTTGGGAAAACTTTCCGAACAATATTTGATTTCCATTATAGAAGGAATGTTACGCAGTATGTTCGGCTGTTATATCTGCAAAATGTGGCTACTTTGATGAGTCAAAAATTTAGATTAAGTTTTGTTGAACAAAAACGATTCCATGATTTGCTTTCTTTTGATCCGCAATTGTTTATTTGTTCTATGCTTAATTTCAGAGTCATTGAAACAATAAACTGCTTAATTCAGTAAAAACTGGAAAAATGGGGGTGTTCTAAAACTTTGACCAGTAGTGTACTTTGGCTCGAGGAGTGTTGGAGTGGTAAATCATACATCCATATATATATATATATATTATATATATATGTATGTATATAATATAATATATATAATATACATATACATACATATATATCATTATGTACTCCTTCGAGAGGATTTAACCTCGAATGATAACCTTTCAGGGTTCCCCCCCCCCCCACAATACCCACCCATCCTACACCCCCCCCCCCTTTCACCTCAAAAATCCCATCCACTGGGGTGGACATCGACACCTCACGGACATGATGGTGGGACAGAAATGGCATCCAGAGAAAGTATGAAATGGACGATCCCGTGACATAAAGACATCTGGTCAGCCTGTGTTGGTGGGGACAAAGCATTCGTCACCCTTTTTGTCTGCGGTGCCTGTGCTCTCGGGCAGTGACAGGTATTTCTGCTCGAGTAACATATAAACTGATTTATCAATGAATACAAAATCCCTCCTTATGAACCGTTAATTGAATGAAAAATCAAACCCTACCGACCTAAAATTGAATCATGTGACAGGTTTTTCTCTTCAGAAACACTTCTGCCTTCATCGTCTGAATCGCTCGTATAGTGGCTTGAAACGATTCGGCTCCACAATTCCCCCGAAAGTATTTCCATCACTAAATTTGTCTCCATAGTTTCTTCAAAATCCACTGATCAGTCTCACTATTTTGAGAACCTTCAGAGTGGCTGATGATGGTAAAATCAGTATCGGAATCTAAGCTCGACTTGCATTGTCTCTCTATGTGAAGCCACCATTCAGATGCAATATGGATTCCAGAATGTGACGTCACTGGCGAATATTAAAAAAAATCAACACTTTAGGGCTCTGTTCTTCATTGCATGGTCCACGGGCCACTGGCGGCCCCTGGTGGCTTAAAGTGTGGCCCCTGACAGGCAGCCGATAATACACAAATGTGAAAAATACCCATCATATTCCGCCATAATACTTTCAAATTGACCCAATGGTTTCAAATAAGTGTTGCAATGCGAAGCATAAAAGTAACATAACTCCATAAATAGATGGCAACATACAATAATTATGCTTCCAGCCCAGTTAACAACAATGAAGAGAGTATGTGGGGTGGAGCCTAATAGCAGCCATTACATAGTCCTGCAGGCGGTGGTGCCCTCACCTGATGTCTTTATTGGCAAAAGTGGCCCCCTAAAACGTGAAAATCACTGCTCAGGTCTTTTTTCCGACACTTTGTGATTGGCAAAATAATTCCAAAAAATTTTTCCCTCAAATTTGACCGTGGTGAATTGATTCTCATAGTTTTTAGAAGAAAAAAATGCATTTGGGTTCCCCTTTAAGATCTTAGTTCGAGTCCCTGTTATTCCGTTGAAATAAGACCAGGTGGGTTGAGTCAGCCTGTCATCCTTCTGAGGTCGGCAAAATGGGTACCAACTTACTGGTAAACAGGGGCACGACATCAGTGGCAAATCCACACTTCCAGAAATGATGGAAACGGCAACAACAGACTGCATATGAAGCAGCAACAGCCCAAAATTTTTTATTGATCGGATAAGGATTTTGATGTATCCAATTATGGTTGGTATTCCACTTCACCGATGACATCATCATTATCACGCTTTATTTCCGTTGTCAGGGAATACCTGACATGTGCCAAGTTTCAATTTTTTTTTCATTGAGCATTTTTGTAGATTTCCAAAGTTTTTCCTTTTTGCCAACATGGCTGCCATCCTACAGGACATATTATGATGTCACAATTATCTTTTTTAAATTTCCATGGGTTGTCGGATCCAATGTTGAAAATTTCCTGTCACTCGTTTGAGGTCTAGAGGTTGCAGAGTTTAAATAAAAACGAATTTAAAAGCAAATAATCCCACAAAATGGTGGCAGAAAAAAAAATGTACTGATAATAATAATCTGAATGAAATCAAATCGCGTAACCAGCCAGGATGGCTTTTGGTCCCCTAATATTATGACATTTACTGAAATTGGTGTCCATTTAACACAAGTAAGTGACTTTGAGAAAACTTAGAAAGCAAAAATCTTTTTATGTGTCATTGTAACTTGGTGTTGCAAGTGGCAGTGTGGTACTATCCTAAAAAAAAAAAAAAATATATATATATTCCCAGTGGTTTAACCATGTGGAAAAAGACATACCACACAATTAAGGATCGTGGAAGAGTGACAACGAACTGACTCTGGGGCAATGGGGCCACAGTTTTGATGCAATAAGCAAGGGAATGAATGAATAGGAAGGGGAGAGAGAGAGAGAAGAGAGAGAGAGAGAGAGAGAGAGGAGAGAAGAGAGAGAAGTAACCGTAGTAACCTGCAAGTAAGAGGATTAGATGGATTAATGTGGTCGAAAGGATTGCGGGAGAGATCAGCAATGACATAATATGGTGCTGCACCACTTGCTTGCAGTCCTGCAAGGTAGAGTGGGATTGAGAAGCTACAGTTCCATCAACGGGATAAAAAGAGAGAAACAAAGGAGTTGAGGTGAGCCACATGGACTTTTGGAGTTTAACAATGAGGTGGGGGAGGGGGTTACCTGGAAGACCATATGCATCCTGGAGGAGCTGTGGTGCAGCATTATAATATCTAGCAGGATCCTATGAAAGTTCCAAAATGTCCAGTATCATGTGGCATCCAATTTCAATCATAAAGCTGTGTGGCACATTAACGAGTGTTTCAAAATGATGCAAAAGCTGTTTGTGAACCTGTAACTCCTCATGCTCGAAATTTTCAAAATCATTTATTTGTATGCAACCTGTATAGCCTGGTGTTGGCTTAGTGGTTGGGGTGGTGGCTTGGGATCCTTGGGGTCCTGAGTTTGAGCCCGCTAGCCACTGAATTAACATCAGGGGGGTTGACTCAGCCTGTCATCCTTCCGAGGTCGGCAAAATGAGCACCAGGAAACTGGTAATTATCCTGCGTGTCGAAGGCGACTAAGGGTTGGTGTCAGGAAGGGCATCGGCCGTAAAAATACTGCCACAAAAAGGGGACCATGATTGGAGCCTGCAAGAAGCTCACCCCTGCTCAGGGAAAAAGGCTTTAAAATGGTGTGATGATTTGTATGCAACCTGTGGCTGCTTGGCTGCATCAGTTTTTGGGGGCACAGTTGTGCTGCTAATGCAATGCCCCTGTTACCAGCACACTGGTCTTCATTTTGCCAACCTCAGAAGGATGACAGGTGAGTCAGACCTGCCTGGTGTTAATTCAACAGCCCATCAGGTGCTTGAACTCAAGACTAAAATCTTCAACAAAGCACCTTAACCATTAAGCCAACACCAGTCCTGTGCTAGAACATCATGGGAGATAATGTTATGTGTGACCATCTTGCCTTGGGTTATGGTGTCAAAGAATTTTGACACAAACATCTGTAAGAGCCCTTCGCGACAAAATGCCAAATACAGTTGGCCATGGGTGAAGACTGGCTGAGTAAGTAAATGCAACCTTGTAAAATGTCTGGCCTTGTGCCTTGTTGATTGTCATCGAGTAAGCTAAGTAAGCTAACTGGATTCATTATAAAGTGAAGGCAAGCTGGTGTCACTGGGTGAGCTTTACTTGAGGTATGAGAACTTGATTTCCAGAATTCATCCCAGAAGTCAGTTTCGCTTCAACATAATTTTGGTGCTAATTGATGACCTCTCATCCGGTAGTCCATGTCCGTGTTGATTAGTCCATGTTGCAGGGCAAGCCTGCAGAGCAACATGATGATACAACCAACCTTGAGATTAAGGTGGTGAGGTGGCATCCTGGATGGTGTAATGGAATGATGAACTATATAGGATAGTTTCTGCCTCCTCAACATTGTCACACTTAACTGAATCTGTGCTGAGGTAAGTGACTGTTTTACCTGGTAACGTCTGCATGACTTCTTCATTCATGGCCAGACAGTTCTCGGTTTTCGGAGACAGGGTGACGTGGTGTGCGTCTGTCCTGTCTGGTTGTATTTGCAAAAACATCCTCAATCAGGAAACCTCTTACAAGGCAAGCACCAGGTACTTCTCTGACATTCTCTTACAGGTGGCTGGAGATCAGCCACAAGGATTCCACTGCCCACACGAAGCAGCCATCTTGAGAAGTTTTCCTGGTCTGGGTGATTGCGCATGTTTTGAGTGAGCACCAATTGATGAAAATGTTCCCACAAATGTGAACGTTTGAGGCATATGGCGATAACGCTGGCTGGTGGGATCGTGGTACAATTGGTAGGACTTGTCTGAAATCCCCACCAAACAGAATAGGTTTGCCTCCAAAAGGCTGTCTGATTGCAGTAACGCCTTGCAAACATCTGTCTATGTTATGAAGTGCATGGGTGGGTATCATGGACACTTCATCTGGTTATGCAGGACGTCAGTCTGATGTGAAGTGAAACATGTGTATAGTCTCTGACAATAGGTCTCTCTGAGACAATACTGTGTATGGCTTCAAGTACGGATTCCACTAAATTGTCGTCTGGTATTCAGTTGATCAAAGTCAGCAAGCTCTTCTTCAGGTACTTCTGGAGTGCAAGTCTTCTTGTTGGGCTGTGGAAGACTAAGTGTTACACAGTTTGTTCCATTTTCCACATAATTTCTCTTTTCAGCCAAATTTCTAATCGCGTGGGTTTCATCGTTGCGCTTCTGAGAGATGCACATAGCTTATTTGACTGGTGCATAAGTTAACATACCAGTCTGATTGCTGAGACCAATCTTCACAAGGCCATGACACCTATCGGCTCAAATCGTTTTAACTGTCACTTTGGTAGTTATACAATGAAGGGGAAATTGTGTGAATTGTGAATATGACACAGAATTCACAGCAATTGTGAATATGACAGCTTGGAGGCGCCTTTGGCTTCGCAGAGCAATGAGAACCAAAATGGCAGCCATAATATTTCTCATCAGGAATAAATTGCGGGTGGGTGGAGTCAGGCCAGCTGTCCAACCAATCGGTGGGAAGCATTGTAACAGAAACACACACACACAGAACAAGCGTATTCTATTGATTTATCAAAATTATAGTTCAGAAAAACAATTTTGCTGTCAGAGTGGACCTCATTTGGAAGTTCGATTGAAAAGCAATTTGGAAGAAGCACCCCCATGATTGAGTCTGACACAGCTCTGGAACAAAGCATTATATATATATATATATATTGTTACGGAAATGGCCCTTATTGGACTAGTAAATATAGGATTAGCTCAGATCCCCCATTAATGCCTGTTTTAGCTAGGTTGTGTGGTAAAAGGGACGTTATATGTGTGTCGGGAGGTGTAAGAGACTGTGTTGTGAATAAGGATGAAGTGACGAATGATCACGTGACGCGTGGCTCGCGCGCAGACAGATAAAACCGGGTGTCGCGCGGTCGGTGGGACTGTCCCTGGGGCATTGCCATTAACTGCTGTGTGTTCATTGCTGCTCTTAAATGGTGGGAATGAGAGTGTACCAGACTCCATGTACTTTGCTGGCTAATTGCTTTTATACCCTGCGTGTAGTTGATAACAATATATTTCTTTTTCTGCTTGTAGAGACGGCTTGAATCAAGGAAATAAAGCCTTACAATCTGAAGGTTTTTTCCTATCACATTTTATTACAATTTATTTCACTTGATTCCTTTGGCTGCATCAACCGATCATGGACAAAGATCTACAAGCAGAGAGATTCGATGCGGACCCGAACGCTACCGACTCGGAGATGAAGTGGACCCATGGTACCGCTCCTTCTCGCATACCTGACCATCATTGAAGAGGAGCCGACAAACTGGCCGCACTCGTGAACCATGTCTCGCCAAGCGTATTCAGGCTCTTCTCGGAGTGTGACACTTACGACGCAGCGATCGACGTGCTGCGCAGCGCTTTACGTGAAGCGCAAGAACGAGGTATACACAAGACATCTTTCAACACCCGCAGGCAAGAGACGCGGCGAGACAGTCGATCAGTACCTGCAAGCTCTGAAAGCCAGATGGGCAAAGACTGCAATTTTCGGGCTGTAACCGCGAGGAACATCGAGATGAAGCGACCCGGGAGCCTTCATCCAGGGGCTCAAGTCAGCCCCCATCCGGCAACGCTTACTGGAAAAGCCACAACCCGATCTTGAAACGGTTGCCAACCAGGCCCGAGCTATGGAACGGCACAGCAGCAAGCGGAGGCATATGGACACCGGTGCTGCTAATGAATGCGGCTACCACCGGAAACTCAAAGAACTCCCCGGAACCACCGATGCTGAGGATGGAGATAATCCCGAGGAATCGGACACCCAGACCACGTCGAGCTCCTCGGCAACCACTCGGTTGGTAAATGTTTCTTTTGTGGTATAAAAGACACCCCCGTAGCAAATGCCCCGCCAGGGATGCCACATGCATGAACTGTGACAAGAAAGGACATTATGCCAGGGTATGCAAATCTATCTTAGAAGAAATAACCCACCTCCGCTGCCCTCTACTTACAAAAGAAGGTGACAGCAGCTTCCCACGGAAATCTATCCAACTATCATCAAAAGTACGAATTAACGGGCATATGGCCGAGGCGCTGATCGATACCGGCAGCTCTGAAAGTTTTCGTCGATAGTCACTAGCGAGAGACAGAAAATGGAAGGTCTACCCGACCGACAATACGGTATGCATGGCTTCGACATCGCTACAGTCAAGCGCACAAGGGTACTGTAACGTCGAACTAGACGTAAAAGGCTACACACATCGGGATGTAAGGGTACTGGTGCTTCCTGATTTTATGTGCGGATGTAATCTTGGGGCATAATGTCCTCAAGCAACACACGAGTGTCGAAATACCCTTTGGCGGAAACAAACCTCGACTAATTCTGAATGCTCTGACTACCGCGGAGTATCGCCCCCCTGCTGTTTGCAAACTTATCGCCGGACTGCAAACCGATACGATCAAATCGCGACGTTTATACCACTGCCGATACGAACTTCATCGCTCTGAGACTAAGCGATATTGAGGAAGGTATTATAGAGCCGAGCGATTCGCCATGCGCGCGCAAGTATTGGTACCTCAACCAGAACCATAAGAAACGAATGGTTGTCGATTATTCTCAAACAGTCAATCGCTTCACCACCTCGATGCCTACCCATTGCCGCGCATAGACGAGATGGTCGAACGAGTGGCCAATACAAAGTTTCAGCACCATTGATTTGCAGAGCGCGTATCATCAAATTCCCATTCGAGAGGAAGACAAACCTTACACCGCGTTCGAGGCGGGCAGGCGACTCTATCAATTTAGAAGAATCCCGTTCGGTGTCACTAATGGAGTGGCTTGCTTCCAGCGAGTCATGGACGACATCATCTCAGATGAAAACCTCAAAGACACTTTTGTTTACGTGGACAATGTACGGTGTGCGGAAAGGATCAGGGGGAACATGACGCGAATTGGACAGATTCTTGAGTATTGCTAGAAAATATAATCTGACACTGAACTATGACAAATGCGTATTCTGCGTAAAGTCAATCGATCTACTCGGATACACAATAGCCGACGGCACAATCAAGCCGGATTCCTGAACGTTTGCACCCGCTCCGTGAGCTACCTCCACCTAATGACCTGCAATCATTACGTCGGGTGATCGGGATGTTCGCGTACTACAGTAGGTGGATTCCCAAATACTCTGAGAAAATACATCCTCTGGTGCACTGCAAGAGTTTCCACTAGATGCCGCTGTTGTAAAAGCCTTCCACAGCCTCAAAGATGATATCAGTAATTCCGTAGTATTATCGATCGATAGCACGGTGCCGATCGTGGTGGAGACGGACGCTTCCGATCAAGCGATCGCCGCGACGCTAAATCAGTCCGGCCGACCGTCGCGTTTTTCTCAAGAACCCTATCTGGAAGCGAGCAGAGACACTCGGCGATAGAGAAGGAAGCGTACGCTATTGTCGAACCCCTTCGTAAATGGAGACATTATTTACTGGGCAACCACTTCAACACTCGTTACGGACCAGCGATCCGTTGCCTTTATGTTGATGGGAAAAACAAGCGGAAAATTTAAGAATGACAAATAATGAGATGGCGGATAGATCTATCTGTTATAATTACGACATTGTTTATCGGCCTGGAAAGGAAACCTGGCTGCCGACGCCTTCTCTCGGGTCCACTGTTCGGCGACATCAGGTCGGGCTTGCAAGACTCCATGTCTCCCTGTGCCACCCAGGGGTGACTTCAAAGGGCCCTTGCCGAGTGAGACAGGCAACAATACGTACTCACTGTTGTTGACGAATACTCAAGGTTCCGTTCGCATTCCCTGCTCGGATATGACCTCGGGCACAGTCGTGAAATGTCTCTCTGACTCTTTGCCATGTTTGGGAAACCTTCGTACATACATTCTGACAGAGGTCCGTGTTTCATGTCGGCCGAACTCAAACGTTCCTATATGAACACGCATAGCAACTAGTCGAACGACGGTTACAACCACAAGGTAATGGGCTGGTGGAACGATATAACGGGGTCATTTGGAAAGCCGTAACCCTGGCACTCAAATCGAGAGGACTGGGGCTCGGCGGTGGGAGGTTACCCTCCCCGACGCCTGAATTCCAATATGCTCTTTGCTCTGTACGTCCATCAATGCTACTCTCCGCATGAACGAATGTTTGCTCACCAACGACGTTATACCGGCGGACATTCGGTGCCCGACTGCTAACCTATCCGGGTACGGTGTTCATGAAGCGCCCGGTACGACAAAGCAAGTATGAACCAATTGTGGAGAAGGTCGACTCATCGATGCTAATCCTGAGTATGCTCATGTTAGACTTCCTGATGGCAGGGAGACCAGGTGTCGGTTCGCCACCTAGCTCCACGGCCTTCCCCCTCTGGTATCTCCCGCGGGTATCCTCCCTCTGGTACTCCTCTCTGACATTCCTCCCCAGGTTTTTCTCCTCAGGTGGCACCTCACCCGTGAATGGTGCGTCGGGGATGATGTAGACGGGGCTACCGCACTCCACCCGAGAGCAATCGTGGAGACATCCCCGGCACGAATCGAGGCTCCTCAGGTGGATCGAAAGCCTCCCTCAAGTGAAACGCCATATACTCCCGGAGAGCCGACGGATAAAACCCCCTCTGCCGATCAATCTGTAAAGGAATTATCGGCATCCTTGATAACCCATCACTATGCTTCTATAAACTCCAAAATAATTCTCACTGCTTGAAATGTATGCTCCTGTAGTTTAAATGGCTCTCACTGCTTGAAATGTATGCCCCTGTGTATTTAAATGGCTCTCACTGCTTGAAATGTATGCCCCTGTAGTTTTTAAATGACTCTCACTGCTTGAAATGTATGCTCCTGTAGTTTAAATGGCTCTCACTGCTTGAAATGTATGCTCCTCTTACTTTGAAGTAATCATGGTGCGCTAGTTGGACCCCCTGGTTACATTTTAAAGATGGGAGAATGTTGTGAAATAAGGATGAAGTGACGAATGATCACGTGACGCGTGGCGCGGTCGGTGGACTGTCCCTGGGGCATTGCCATTAACTGCTGTGGTTCACTTGCTGCTCCTTAAATGGTGGAATTGAGAGTGTACCAGACTCCATGTACTTTGCTGGCTAATTGCTTTTATACCCTGCGTGTGTTGATAACAATATATATTCTCTTTTCTCTGCTTGTAGAGACGGCTTGAATCAAGTGAAATAAAGCTTACAATCTGAGTTTTTCCTATCACATTTATTACAGACTATTTTTTATTCGTACAGTGGTGGTGAAACAAGGGCTCCCTCTTCTTCCTCCCCTCTACGGACAATAGGCCCGCCCAGTCGGCTGGAGGGTGTGCCAAGGGGAGGAAGTGACGCGAAGGGGAGGAGTTTGGTCGGTCCGAAAAGGGGGAGGAGCGAGTGTTTTCGAAGCGAGCAAACGAGAGAGGAAACGAAGGCTTCGTGAAAAGGGTCGAGCGTGTGGATATAGTCGCGCTCGAAGCGTGCTCGTGATTCAAAACGAGCGAACGAAGGAGTTGAGTTTTGAGAAATGGCAGTGGCTTTTGAGAGGCTGCCTGCACGTCGAGGATCTGCGGTGACAGGGACGGCAGCCGGGCTCGAGGCGAGAAGAAAAGAAAGGCAGTGGTGAATCGGCCGGGAGAGAACGCTGAACCTGAGGGTCGAGTCTGCCATCGGCCGAGAAAAGAAAAGGTGATTCGACGAGAGAGAGAGGAACTGAGAGGACGAAGCGGAAGTCGGGCTTCGAGGCGGGAAGGCAGGAGAGGAGAAGCCGGAGCCTCTGACGGTCCTTACTCACCTCACGGCTGGACACGTTGTCGATCCGCCTGCGGAGCTCGGCACCTCGATTTAGGCCTTGTCTTGTGAACGGGCCAGGCCTGGATTTGTATGCTGAACCCTGGAGGAGATCGGCTGAGGCCCATCGTTAATCTGGCGGACTTGTGCCGTCGACATTGCGCGGGGCCAGAGCGCGCGTGACCGCGTGCGTGAGGTTCTGCGACAAAAGGACAAGCGCCATTTTGCCACGCGGCTGGTTCGAGCTGGGAGTTCGAATCCGTGGACATCCGCTGGTTACGAACGACATTCGTGTTTTTTGACACCATCGTCTCGTCCATGAAACCTCACCAAGTACTCTGTCTTGTCTTGCATGCATGCTGTTTGTCTTTGTCTGCACGTGTTGTATAAGGCATATTTCGGTAGCGACCCCCTCGAAACCTGTAGACCGTGGTTCCCCAGTATACAGCGGGTTGAGGATTGTTAATAAAACCATTGTCGTGAATTTTGCTTGTTTTGTGATCCCCGATGTTCCCCAATAAATATGGTTAATTCGTATGAAGTTGCCGCTATGGATTAATTTGTGTCGCTTCGAGAACGATCCGTTCGATCGGCATATAACACCAAAAATGGTTACAGACTGGCAGAAATCGCTAGGCATCTGACAAAACCAGTCTGTAACCAGGGGTTCTATTTCCCCAACTGGCAAGGTACAAGGATTACGTTGGTATCGCGATTGAAGGCGATGACCCGAGGCCTGTGCCGAGCCGGCCAGCGTTATAGATCCCGGAGACGGCCGGAGTGGGTTGAGAATCCTCCATCGCTGAATCCTTAACAATATATACTGTATAATGCTTCGACATCAGTAACTCGAATGGCACTCAGAGCACATACCTCCACCAGGCTGAACAGCTTATATTTTGTATACACTGATGGCCCAGGCCCGTCGCTAGGGGGGGGGCATTTGGGTGCAATGCCCCCCATGGCGCATCTGTGCCGCCCCACTTGTCACCACCCATTTATGCCCTGTTGCACCCTGTGAACAACTTAGTGTTTAAGAATGAGCGCCACTGTGAACTTGCTGTTTAAGAGTTCACCTGTGTGAACTAAAACCCTTATTCCAGATGTTCACGTGGTGAATAATAAGACCTTGGTTAACTGTTCTTTAATAATATCCTTCTTTGAATAACAGTCAAGAGATAAGTGTGCGCTTGCCAGCGCATCTCCAAAAGCAATTGGCAAGACGATACAGTCCAAGACCACAAGATAAAAGATAATAACGCAAGCACCAACGCCAGCAGCCAAGACCTCGTGTCGAATGTCAATGTTGTGGGTGGTTATATATATTTTGGATCATTTAGTTTTAAGGAATAGCCAATCAGCGTATTCAATATGGAGTCCCTATTAGGCAGGTTACCTGATTGGTTGTAAGTTAGGTATAAATGTAATATAGTCATAATATGATTAAGGAAAAGACATAAATTTACATAATTAAAGATGAAGTGCACGTGCACCACGTGACCTTCACAACCCGTCAACCCTCCATCTAACAAAAGTAATTTTATAATAAAAATTAAAAATATGTGTGTTTGCAATCGTGCTTACATTTGAAATGATGCAGATAAAACCTGTTTTTGATGGATGCATCATTTAATAAATAAACCGTCAACCGTCAAATCTGCGAGTCGTGACACGAGTCACGAGGGACGAGTCACGGAGAGCACGAGCTAGCAGCAGGAAAAAAAGCATGGATGATGGATATACGAAAATGGCTCAGAAAAGGAAAAAATGCAACCGACGAAAATAAAGAAGATGATGAAAGACATGTTGGAGGAGGAGGAGGAAAAGACGATCAGGTCGATGAAATACCGACAGAAGCTGGCAACCTGGCCAAGCCAGCAACGTCAGCCCTGCAGCTGGAGCCCCAGCGCAGGCAGCCGAGTTCCACGCTCGCGGGCGGCCTCGGACCGGCTGTGACTGTCAAGCCGCTTCCCGATCTTGGAAGTGAGAGACCGAATCAAGTTGTTCTACAGCGGACCTGGCCATCTGTTGCAGAACAAGAGTCGCTCGTTTGTATCCTCGTGGTACCAGACTAATGAATGGCTGGAATACAGTGTGCAGACAGATGCAGCATTCTGCTATCCATGTAGGAAGTTTAACACTGCACGTGGCCCAGTGGACTCTACTTTCACCGTGCGAGGCTACTGGAATTGGAAACATGCTTTTGAGAAAGACAGGGGGTTTCACAAACACGCAACTTCAAAGGAACATTTAACTTGTGTTTTGAGGTGGAAGGAGAATGAGAGGCGCATCGATTGTGGTGAGGAGATTTCCACACTCCTCAATGCTGACAGCTAAATAGAAACGTACTATGTGTCTGCTCTTATAGATGTTGTGGGATTTCTCGCCGAAAATCAGATACCTTTTAGAGGGAGCCTTGATAATTTTGAAGATATGTCAGACAGGCACAGTGGGCTCTTTCTCTCGCTTTTAAACTACACACTCAAAAAAGACACCGAGCTAGCCGAAATAATAAGCATATCCCACGAAACGCAAGCTATACTAGTCCGGAAATGCAGAATGAACTGATCTGCACATTGAGTAATGTTGTGACGGATGCCATCGTGGAAGAAGTAGGCACATCGTGGTTTACCATCAAGGTGGATGGACGAGGGACCCCACTGAATGTGAGAACGTATCAATCATCATTCGCTTTGTATCGGCATCGAATGAAGCAACAGAGCGTCTACTCACAATAGCTACAGCCGACGCTGGAGATGCAAAAACATTGACAGACCTAATAATTGCAGAGCTGACAAAAACAGGACTTGACACCTCAAAAATATTATGTCAGGTGTACGACGGGGCTTCGGTAATGCTGGGAAGCACGGTGGGGTGCAAAAGTTGTTGCAAGAGATATTGGAAGAGAAATCCTTATGTGCACTGCTTCAATCACCAACTCCATCTGGTAGTTATCCACGCACTGGCAGCAGAAAAAGCTGTCACTGATTTCCTCGAGGTTTGTTGTTGCCTGTAACAATTCTTCAGAAAGCCCACTGTTGCTGCACAGTATAAAGGTGAGCGGTTAAAACGACTTCTTGATCAAAGGTGGATGGGACATTTAGCCACTGTGTCTGTGATCATCGGATCTTTTAAGGATATCACATCCTTATGTCGGAGATTGATGCAGGGCGCGCCTACGGTGCAGAGATGAGGATGGAGGCTATTGGGCTTTTGCGGGAAGTCTCTGGGCCTGCCTTCATGTTCATTGCTATCTTTGTACAAAAACTGCTGATGTTGTTAGATGGCCCTAACAGACTCTTGCAGGCAGAGGACATGGACTTGCTAACGGGGTGGAACTGGTGGCGAGTGCTACAGAGTGCGTGAAGAAACTCCGCTCTGAGGATGAGTTCACTGATCTGTGGAACAAGGCCAACGATGCTCACACTTCTACACCTGCACCACCAAAACGGAGACGCACAATGCATAAGAACTTGGAACAGTTTGTAGTTTTGGAGACTACAGGACAAAACAACGACAATGACAAGACGGAACTGCAGAGGGTTTTTTACAGCGCAATTGACACTGTGCTTGGAGAGATCACTCAGCGCTTCAGTGAATGAAGCTCAGCGCTTCAGGCAGTGCTGCCTTGAATCCCGAAATGGCACGTTTTTGGATCCCCACTTGCTCCAGCACAGCATGACATTAACAAAGTCAACCATCAGTGAAACAGAGTGTGTGGTTGCAAAGCAGTTTATTCGCTCACAGACAGAAAAGCAGCCAAACGAGAGATGGACAACACAAAAACTCCTCTCAACATACCACAAACGCTGGAAGCCATGCCAAGTGTAGTGACTGCTATGAGACTTAGACTAACATTTGGTGCGTCCACTGCCATGTGTGAAAACTCATTCTCAACATTGAGGAATGTCTTCACTGACCATCGACGGTCCATGGCGCATGCACGCAAGGCACAACTGGTACAGCTGGCCTCGAGAGAGACCTCACACGTAAATGCCTGAATGAATGGAAGTAGAAGGTCCTCAGAAGATTCCACACCGAGACGCGTCGCCTGCAGCTCTTCTGACAGCGAGTCAGCGGTATAAAACTATACGAGGAGTTCAGATTGTGTGTGTGACTGCTGGTGATGTGTGTGTGGTGTGGTTGTGGTTGCTGTGTGGTGTGGTCAGCACCCGCCGTGGTCGGCTGCTTTGTACTTCTGATGTTAAGTTAAATGTTGTGTTTGGTGCTTTGCATATCCCATATGTAGTGCTTTCTGCATAACCTTACCTCTGTGTAATTGACTGCTTTAAATGCGGACTTTGTGGTATCTTCAGGCTGGTCGTATTTGCTGTTGATAGTTTAACGTGATGATCGCAGGTCATAGCCTACTGTATATTATTTCAAAGTGCACTGATTCTGGTGCCAACCTCCCCCGTTTAGTCATTGTATCTCTGGTATATTAATTTCTAATGCCAATTTTTGACAACACCTTGTATAAGTTCACCTGAATTGGTGCCATTGTCTAATCATTGAATATCTGCATTGTGAATGTGCCAGTTTGTTGGGCTCTCCTGCATTCGAATAATGTTAGGCCAAAAATCACCGGAACATATTAAATCTAGCTGAGATCAATTTGGTTAGTATGCGACGGCAACCTCAGTATAGATGTGTCAATGCCGCATGAATACAATAGTATAA